>CM068356.1:28107193-28707193 GCA_034769755.1 Odontamblyopus lacepedii | reverse complement strand
CTCTTTCCTCCTCTCCTTCTTAAAAAAATACTAACTAGAGATATGAGGTGGTCTACTGTATGCCTAACATATACATTATCATTCACACGTTACTGACAGCTGACAAAAATTGCATGTATTATTAATCAATTCTTTATAGCATGTTTTCTTGATAGTAGCTTAAGTGTTGTTAAGTCTGCATCTGAATGCATGCAAAATTAAGGCATATTGTGGTGATTTTACGATGCAGACTGAAGGAGAAACCATGGACGAACTGCATGATATTATATTACCAACACCAAGTTACCAGGAAAACAAACAAACAAACAAACAAAAAAATCCAAAATACTGTTCAGCTTTAGTATTTAATTCATTTGGACTGATATGAACTTGCACATGAAATTTAAAACATCATTCACTCTTTTGACAATTACAAAGGAACTACAGTCAGATATATCTCAATCATATCTGTCGAGCATTATCATTCATAAATTTGAAAAATGCTTAAAAACAAAAAAAGAAAACGGCTGCTGGCTCCATTCCCACTGAAATAACAGCCACACTTTGAAGGCAGCGTTGCATAGATTTAGTTCTGCTTTTTAAACATTTGGAATCGTGCAAAAACAATGTAACATGAAGTAAGCATGAAAATGAGATACAAAATATACAGAGAAATACATTGCACTTGGCTTCATAAGTACATTATTATAGTTTCAGTCATTGCAATAATTTAGTAAAATGCGTAAAAACAAAGCATTTCAGTCAGTGACAGTTTTTGGTTGTGATCTGAAGGTCTGGTAAAGAAATCAATATGAAATAGTTATGGTTATGTTTTTATAGAATATGGGCACAGTTTTGAATGTTTTGAATGGGCATCTTTTTGTGTGTGACGTTGACATTTTTATTATAGTAGACCTGTTTTGCAAAATTGACTCTTTTTTCATTTGCCCATTCGTGCGTGTCTGAGTAATCTTTATTCTCCTGTATTCAAGACGTCATTGCTCTGATCTAGACGTTTTCGCAGCCACCGTTATACCCCAACTTCTCTGTTACTTTTCTGAATTGGTAAAACGCATAAGACTGGGCAGTGTGGCGCAAACATTTTGGCGTAACTAAAAATCGCTGGCATGATGTGCTGCTATCCATTGTTGTGAGAATGTATTCATATTAGGGGTAGGACGAGATAATTCTAATCTTTAATTTTAATCATTTTATTCTCACAGTTTATTTTATTTAATATTTTTGCTGTAGCACTCCTTTTGTGACTACAGCTTCTCAAAAAATGTATCTTGCCAGTACTAAACTTTTTATCCAATCTGAATATAAAAACATGGGGGAAAAAAATCTCACAAGATCATTTTCAGTGTGCACAATCTTGTGGAAATTCTGTCTTGCAAGATCTTATGGCAAGAGATCTTGTCCCATCCCTATTTCCTATCATAAAGGACCAGGCAGGAATCGTCTCCCACTGGGCGTCACAGATTGTAAGTTTATAGCAGACAAATGCGCAAGTCTTCTTTAAGCCAAGCCAAAATCACTTTCACATGTAGCATCAAGACGGTGAAATATTGTCTACAAATATGTATTACCAGTGTGTACAGCGTATAGAACCATCGAAAAACATACTAGAAATGATAAAAAATAAGTTATAAGTTATTCATTGCCCCCAATAAGGTCCATTGTGTACATATGACATTTTGGATTATTGCTTGTTTTAAAAAGTACTGCATGGCCACAAAAATATAAACACAAATCAAATAAAAATAACTGGTGATATATTGTGTCTAGTGTGCGTGTGTGTGCGTGTGTGTGTTGGCAATATAATTATCACTGATACATTTGGCTTGATATGATTTTCTGCATTGCTTGCTTGTATCTATGAACATTTGAACAAAAATAAGCGGCACGGCTGAGTGGCAACACTCAGGCCTCACAGCAAGAAGGTTGCGGGTTCGATGCCCGGGCCTTTCTGTGTGGAGTTTGCATGTTCTCCCCGTGTCTGGATGGGTTTCCTCCGGGTACTCCGGTTTCCCCCATCAACCCAAAACATGCAGCACCCCTATGAACTAACATCAAGGACCATGACGTCCACCCTCCTGTGGGCTCACCACTCACAGAGGGGTTCATAGGGGGGGTCAGGTGCTCTGAGAACTGGGCAGCAAGCTGACCCAGCTGTATTAAGCGGGAGAAGATGGATGGATGAACAAAAATAATATGCTGTAGTCATGGCAACTTATACAAAATGTGCTTGTTTGATAAAGAAAAGCTGGACAAATGACTAAAAAAGACATCTCTACAGCACTGTACTCTTGAAATGTACTGTCTCTCTAATTTTTTCTTTTTCTTCATTTTGAAAACTTTTTCATTTTTTGCATTTGTCATCCATACACCTTTACAATACATTCTAATGAGCAATTGATAATGCATTGCGACCGCCTTATAATAACCTTTATGAACCATAATAAAACATGAACAAAGAGTCAATTCATAATAAACACATATTTTGATTGATCCAGGCTTATGTTGCATTGTATTGAAAATCCGAGTCAGTTCTCCTGACATGCGACGTAAATGTGTTCCATTGCAACAGTCAGAAAAATATGGATGCCTGAAAAAGTTTAATGTTTATTTTGTTAGCTTATATAGTTAACGTCGTTATCTCTACCTCCTGATGATAAACAGACTCTGTTAGCTAACTTAGCTGTTGGCAACTGAACTTGCTGTGACATAAATCCATCCAACTCGGTCTACTCCGAACTAGCCCGAGTTTGTGTTTGGGAACTGTGATTTGATTGGCCATTCCACTGTACTTTTTCCGAAGTGGGGGTCGGATTTCTCCGAGTTCCGGGCACAACAGAATGCAGTAACTTAGTAAGTAAGTTAGTAACTACTTACGGGGTTACAGTATTAATTAAAAGGTACAGTATGTGAAACAGAAACCATACTTGGGAACAACATTTCCATGGAAACAAGGTCAAATAAGAGTGAAGTTTACGGAGACGTGAGACCGCTCAGAATAACAACGCATGACTATTTTTTGGCTACAAAGTTACTGCTTCTTTAAGCAGTTACTAAGCCAGAATCATTCTTCCTAAATTATTTGTTCATTATGGATAGTGTGTTTGTTCATGTTTTAATGAGGCAATGCATTTATGATATCAGTAAGAAAGTGAATCTGCAAAAATGCGGTGTATGCAAGACTGCTGACATCAAATCTGACTGCAGCTGTCAACAAAAATTAAGAATTAAAATAATATCCTTTAAAATCCATATATCTCTTTTTTGCAGCAAGGTCCTACCATCAAAATCCACAAATGATATGCAGTTCATCTTAGCTTGTTTTTGCAAAGTACGGTGTCCTGCTTGTTCCAAAAGGTCCATATATGAAAGTCATGGTCAAACATTGTAGTCTGGTGCTTTACCAATTGGTTTCCGTAGTCGTATTTGTAATGTCATGAATGCTCCAACCGCCACGTGGAACAAAATCTGCCAGACGTTTCGGAGTTCGTAGAGATACATGTTTGAGAGGCAGATGAGAGCGAAGGCCAGGAACGACTTAATGCTCCTCCACACAGAGAAGTAGGCAAACAGATAGCACTGCAACGAAGCATAAAAGACCATTATAAGTTTTGGTTCATCAGGGCAGAATTCTGTGGTAGAATTTGCTGTTTAACTGGCAGATGGCGGATTTTTTTTACCTGGTTTATATCTACAAATACTTGGCCTTGGCCAGTTTAAAATTCCCCCTATCAGCTAAAAAAGTAATACAATTTTAAAAATAATATCATATTCAGTAAGAGATATGATTGCTCTGAGTAATACAAATTAGATGCAAATCTCTTTTGGTTTGTACGGTGGGAATAAGATTACAATAAATAAAAAAACAATATGAAATTGAAATGCACCAAACAAGGTGAATTATCAACATTTATTTAAGTATTTTTGCCCTTCACATTGTCCAGTCTGGTGTATATTAATTATTTTTAAGATAAAAGAATCTATTTGTCCCACATTAGGGAAATGCAAAGTACAAGAAAAGCAGGATAAAAAGCAATACAAATGTGCAATCAAAAGTAAAGACAAAGAACTAATCTATCGAGATGAATATATGCCATATTCGCAAACGTTCTACATATGCTAGGCAAAAAAATGCTGGAATCTTTAGGAAAATGCTATGTTAACTTTAAATACTAGAAATAATTGGGATTAAGATTCAGCCATCTTTAATTGTCAATGAGCTTGGGCCTTTTTAAAGGAGAGGGCTACAGCCAGTCCTCTGTCAGTAAAAGCATGTGGTTCAGAGCAGAGTTTACACTTTGGATGGAGATTTATTTAAAGGTGCGCTGTGTAACTTTTCTGGTGGAGGGTCCGCTACAGGGTAATTTAAATGGAAATGTTGTTGCTTTGCCTGTATTGTAGACTTAGACTTTACTGATCCACAAAGGAAATTACTTGGACACAGTAGCTCACACATCACATATTACAATAACACAGAGTAAAAATACCTTAAAATAATGGTAATGAACTTTTAAATAAGTAGCAATAAAAAAATAGCAAGATAATAAGACATAAATTATATAAATGTAATGGGTGATATTAAAATTATCTATCTTACATTTTTCAAATGATCTATCTTACATGTATTTAATTAAAAGGTGTTTTATGGCTCAAAACTACCTTGAAAATCAGGCGTTCTCACTGTGAGCAGGATCGGCTCTCCACAGATCTGACCTTTAACTTATCTCTGGAGGGACATATAAGTTTGATGCCATAGTGTGGAACATTCCAGAGAAAGAATTAACATCTCCATGGAGACAAGCTAGAGTTGCAGACCCTACACCAGAAAATTTTGTATGTATTGCTTATACTGAGGAAAATAATATAGACATTTTTATCTGTTTTTAATAAGACAAAATTATGACCAATCAACATGAGGAAAAAAATGTGATTACCCAATATCCTCCATTTTGATGGTCCGTCTCAAAACTATAAAAACTATTGAATGGTGACAATATCTGTGACATCAGCACAGTAACAGATCTGACAGCCCACACAAGAAGCTAAAGTGTTTGTAAGAATATGTTTTGTTGCTAATACGTCCCTGTCAGGCTGCAGAGCTGTTAAGTGCTCCAACACAGATGACTGACCTGATAGATGCAGGCCGCTGTGCCCAGGAAAAAGGCAATCACGTAATTAAAGTCTTCACCGTCATTCTGCAGAAAAGAAAAGAGACAATTAACACAAACAACAAGAAAATATCACTATGATTGCACTCAGGATCTTTTATGTTTTTCTGTCAAAACAACAGCCACATCAAGGGTCGAGTAAAAAATTATTCCTATCGCTTTTGTTCAACACATTTTATTAATAATTGGATCACGTTGTATTTGTACCGAGAGGAAATGCTTTCACTACTCCAAGAGCCTGTATATAGCAGCGGATCTATTGAGAGCATACAGAAGAGTTGACATTACCACAAAACAATTACACAATTGTATCATTAAATGTAAAGCTTATAGTTAGGTCATGTACAATCCTATGACTATTAGAGCAACATTAAAATAATAAAACTGAATGGTGATAAGCAATACAATAAATGACATAACCTACGACATCTTTATAGAGAAAAAAAAACAATCACAATGAATCAAACATCATCAAACAGTAATCTGGCCAACAAGAGCCAAGTTCTCTTTCCATGGGTTTCAGAGTAAAACTGGGGTCATTGCCATAGCAATTACAAATTCAAATAAAGGGATGTCATGTCATGTGAATGAAATCCATGAAGCTTGTCTGAAGGCTCAGCCATTCTCATACCTGATCAAGTTTGTTCACTTTTACTCTTTAACAACTCGCTCACAAAGTGAAGAGTCAAGCTGTGCCTGGCCAATAAAAAGTAACCTCCCCTTTAAGAGCAGCCATTTCCAGCAGACATCAGCCCCTTTAACAGCACTGTATATATTTAAAGAGAGCTGTTACCTGCAGAATGCTCTCTATGGCGTGCACTCCTCTGAGCAGGTTCAGACCTCCACACAGAGCAGTGAGGACACAAGAGATGATCCCAGCCAGAGACAGAGGCTCCAGCAGCTGAGTGGGGGCTGAAAGAGGAGACAACATGCAGTCAGCAGACGCACATTAGCAAAACAAGATATATGATATGTGAACTTTTTTTTTTTAGTTTATCAAGGTAAACCCAGGTCTTCACTAAGACTGCAACCGAGTCCACATCAGGCCTAAACCGAGATTAATATCATGTCTTAAAGTCCTTTAAATTTACAACTATCATCTTTTTTGTTGAATAACGGCATCACTTGTTTATTAACGCTGACAGAAGACATTAAACTATGTGCCAGTATTAATTTCATGTGGATAGGCCCAGTAATTAGAGATATTAATCATAAACCAGGTAAACAAATCTGCAACAGAAAATTCCACCATAGAATTTTGACCTGTCCTCCGCCTCGCCACCTCTCAAATGAAGTGATTTCATGTGAATACAACATATATGGACACATATTTGAAATACTAGTGGTAATAGCAAAAGTATATGGTGGATTTTAACATAGCAGTTTCTATTTGACTATTTTTTCAAACCTACTTCTCCCTTGAAGTGTAAAACCATCAGATGGAACATGTTCTTTTTGATACACTCATATTTCTTGAAGGCTGTTTCCCTTTGTTTAATAATTGAGTCATTTAAATGAATATAGCTTCGAGTGGGGATTTCAAAACTTGAAATTTGTACATTTTTTATTCACTAGAGCTAGTAATTCTTTTCATTTTGAAGCATTTGTAATGAAAATCCATCAAAAGTCCCGATGATAAACCATTCTAGCGTTGAAATTTATCTTGAGGGCGTATCATTTTGACCTTAACAAAACGTCTATAATCTGGCATCTCTCATATTCACTTACAAAAGCTTTTCATTTCCGAGATTGGTGTCAGAGGTAGGGTAATAAAAATGAGATAAGCAGGGAATGAGATACTATTATATTGGTATCCAGAAATTAGACTATAGCGTACATGACACCAATCTGATTATGTATCGCAAACGTTATTAAGACCTCAAATATATTAGCTGCAATAAGGTTTTGAAAGGTACTCAAAACATTGTGTCTGTCAAGTGCAGTGTTCTCAAACTTTTAAAGGGCCCATATTACACTATTTTCTGATCTGTTATAGTGTTGTTTCTTCATCAAAATATACCTGGAGTTATGTTTTGATTCATTCACATATGTTTAACACACAAACCGTTCATATTTAGAGGGAGTTCTTCTCTCAAATAGAAAACACCACCTTGTGATATCATGTGGTAATGCAGGAAGTGATACTGGTAAATAGAGACATGCACATCCAACAAAAATTGCGACTGTGTGCTGGGTCCAAAAACAGAAACTGTAAAAAAAGAAAGTGATCCGTACTGCAGTTCTTTGAAGCTCCCACATTTTTATTTCAATGACAGCACAATGTGACGTTTCGGGTCAAGGTTAAGGTTAAGTTTCGCACCTGTTATACATACGCATACAGGAAGTGATCCACTATGTTTTTAAACTCCACACATCTTCACTATAACCATTTGGAGTATTTCAGCCATGGAATTGCCAGTCTCTATTGAACTAAAGGTAAAAGCTGGCTGTTAACTTGCAAACTACCACTTCATGACATCACAAGGTGGAGCAGAGCATTTTGAACTTTGTTGATGTAGACAAACTAACAATAATAAAGTGTTACGCAAACGTGTGGGGAGGAAACATTACACCTTTAATAATACCAATGCATTAGTCTTATGTAGTCTTATAAAGTAATTTTACAATTTCATGCATTTTTCCTTCACTCCATACTAGGTGTTACATTTTTCTAGCACTTTAAACATGATTTCAGCAAAATAAAGATGTTTTCTTTTTTATTTGTCAAATAATAACTCTGTGAACATTAGAGGAGTTTTGGCTCAGTGTACCATATGTTTGCTAGGTAAACAGTTATAGAATTCCCCAGTGCGTGATGAATTTGAAACCTAAAAAATAGCTAAACTGGGAAAGAAAATGTAAAATATTTTGTAAAATCTGAAATATAATGATCTTAACTGAGTTTCTGTAAAATGAGTAGTGCAACTTGTCATAGGCACTTTAAGTAAATTATTACTACTAGAACTGAAGCTTGTGTATCACCAGTCAGCCCTGTCAACAGAAATATGGGGACAGAACATGGGCCCCCTTTAGTATAAATGAATAGGAAGAGAGTCCAATACCCCTTCGTCCCCACTGTCTACTGCCCTCCCACAAGGTGTCCACATACCCCAGTTTGACAAACGCTGGTCTATTCTGTTGCATTGTATTGTTATTTCTTACCGATGCCGTTGTACTTGGCATTGTTGTGCTTGTTGCTGCCGTTGAGCTGGTGCAGTTCGTCCAGTGAGAGCTGATAGGGCGGCCTCAGTCTGATCTCTGTCTGCATGTCTGATAGGTTTATCTTTGTGGACAGAGAGCGGGGATTGTTGTAGCGCTGCTTTGTTTTCTGAATGAATGTGTCTGATGGAAGAGACGCAGCATTGAAAATAAACATATATAGACATACACATATATACATATACATAATAGATAAAGAGAAAATGAAGGAAAGATAGGGGTATTTCTGAGGCACAGAGCCCAACTGTTTTTATACACATAGTAGGGCTGGACAAAATGACAAAAGAAATGTGTTAGTTTCATTGACTATAATATTTTTTCAATGTCAAATTTTTGCTGCATAAAACTAAATAAAAAATATTAAAAATAACTAAAACTAGGACTAAAAGTAGATCTTTTCTTCAACAAAAAATAAAGATATTTTGCTGCAAAATAAAAACTAGCAGCTCATCTCCATTGAGATGTCTTTGTCTGGAATGTTCCAGAACATGACATTAAACTTACTATTTTGCAATAATTAAATTACAATATTCATCGCAAAAAATGCATTGTTACTGTGAGCGGGGTTACCTGCCCACAGATCTGAGCTGTAATTTGGCCTATTTAACCTAGTACTGTTTGTAACCTACTTGTTTCCTAGAGCTAGATTAATGACATACTGTGGGACTTTATAAGCAAACCGATAACAAGCAGGTGGCATACTCTCCACTAGAATAATTAGAAAATCAGAATATAATATCAGTTTTAATGCCATTGTCAGTGAACAAAATTCACAAAATAGGAATTAGCTTCATCTGTGCAACATAAAACAATAAATAATACTAGATTAAAAGCACTAGACAAAAAGCATGCATAAAAGAAGGTGTTAGAATAAAACAAAAAGACTACCTAAATATAAAAACTACATATATAGCATGGACAAAATAAAAATAAAAGTTACGCAGTGCATTGTTAAATGAGTGCTAATTTTTTAGTGCAAAATTGTCAGTGGATCTTTTATTCTGTTGTATGATTGAACCAGATTTGAAACTCACCAAACTCAATGAAAGAATATGGTCTCACGACGCTGCTGATTCTCTTTGGGTCGTATGTGATGATGAACTCTCTCTGAAGCTCGTCCAGGAAACAAAACGACAGAACGTTTGGGTAACTCGCAGTGCACACCATCAGGTACCCCACGCCCAGGGAACTCGTGAAACTGAAATAAAAGAGAAAAATGTTGTAAGTAGTAACTAATAAACAAGGATTTGAGTGAGTTTGACAAATTGTGATGGCTAGACTGGGTCTGAGCATCTTTCAAACAGCAGCTCTTATTAGGTCTTACTGGTCTCAAGTGGTCAGCATCCATCAGTCCTGGTTTAGTCTGGGTTTAGTCTTGGTTTAGTCCTGGTTTAGTCCTGGTTTAGTCCTGGTTTGGTCCCAGTTAAGTCCTGGTTTAGATCTGGTTCAGTGCCATTCTTTTGTGTTGTCCCAATCTCCAGTGATGAGCATCTGTCAAAGTGTTTTAGCCCTAGCTTAGCCCGGCTTTAGTACTGATTAAGTCTAGGTTTATTCCTGTCTTATTCCTGTCTTATTCCTGTCTTATTCCTGTCTTAGTCCTGGCTTAGTCCTGGCTTAGTCCTGGCTTAGTCCTGGCTTAGTCCTGGCTTAGTCCTGGCTTAGTCCTGGCTTAGTCCTGGTCCAGCCCTAGTTTAGTGTGGCTTTTGTGGCGTGTTCATAATTCACGTGTGGACAGTTGTAGCACAGACAATCATCTTATAATGAGAAAGTTTGATTCCAGTTTTGTTTCTTGGCAAAACATTTTCCCAAACTTCCCTATGTCATATGAGTAGAGCATAGTTCGAGAGTCCAATGGCTGCCATGTTAGTCATTTAGACCCAGGGCAGTTATGACTACAGTGAATGAATTATAATGCAATGTAAATCGTTTGGTACTCGAGAAAAGTGCTATATAAAACGTTAGCACTCAGTCCCTTATGGCTAATAGGCAGGTTATAGTATTATACCATATCAGAACAAAATACTAATTAATACCACAAACAGAATCCAGTTAAGATAATTAAAACCTTACTGACATTTACACCTATTACTGCTTAATTAAACATCCAATTACATTCATATCTATTAGGCCTGCAGAGCTAATTCAATTGATAAACCAAGCACAAATTATGTCCCCAGATACAAAGACCGCTATGTTATCAGAGAAAGCTCAAGGCAAAGAGAATGAAGTCAGGTTATCAGAACAGTGCGTACACGGGGAAGGGTGTAAAACATAAATGTCAACAAGGATACGTGATAATTGGATGATTATTACGAGGTGGAAGAATAAAATGTTAGCTGACGTTAGGGAAATGTTACAGTGAATACTTCAGAGCCATTGACTTGTATAGAAACAAAGAAATACAGCGCTTTCTGTATTAGACACTGGCTGCAGTTACAGGCGCACTCAAAATCTGATTAAAGGTCCTATATTACGCAGAATTGACTCTTGTGAACTTTAAGAAATGTTACAATGTTGGTACCTCCTAAAATTAACTAGCTCCATTTTTCACATTTTTCAGACAAGACAGTAAAAATTTGGTATAGCACCTTTAATCTCAATATTAAAATATAGGCATTACTACTAGATTATTACTAGCAATTAACAATTTCAAAACATAATATTTTTTTATTTTGTACAGGCCTGAGTAAGACTAAACCTTCCAAAGAGCCTGCCTGTGTCTTGCCATTTGTTAAAAACGCTTGAATATCTAATTGATGAAAGGACTCTTGTATCAAACAGACTTGGTGCTGAAAAGGTGAATAAAGTGATTCTGACTGGCTTTCATGTCCATGTCCTTTATCTATAAAAGATTAATTAACACTGAACAAATCAAACATGGCAAGTTTACACTGCACCTGACAACACAGGGAGGAAATCTATATCCATTTACTTCAATGGCAAGGTGTTACTTAATTGAAATTAAGTTTCAGAGGTCATCTAGATGGATAAAACTTTTTTCCAATCACGGAAATAAAATAAAAAAAACTATCTAGGGCCCCATTTGTAGTCATCAATAAACATACTGCTGCCTTTTTAAAGTAGCATTGAACTGTTATGATCCAATATTTTTCTCAAGAACAAGCTAGTCATTACTTAAAAGTGTAAATGTATGTTTGTAGACCCTCCTGACTTCTCATGCCTCGCTAGCATCACAATTTATGGACAATAAAAGAAAAATAACAAAATAAACTCCAAACTGCATAATAAGATTTCTATGAATTCTGAATAACTATTCAAACAAACCTAGCCAAAATGAATGCATAAAACATTCAATAAAATCACAAACTTAAAAATCTTAATTAGACAGGATTTAATCATAAATGCAGTAACTGCATCAACTGAACAATTATACCAACTGAACAACTGCTGATGATGGACTCTGAGTTCTGTACATGGTAGCATTTGCAGCTTTTCTAGCTCCAATGGGCACTGAAAGAACATTACATCAAGGACTCACCTATTCATAGACCAAATCAGACAAATCGTCCCTATTTAATGATTTATCTGCAATTTGTGCACACATTACAATGTCCTTGTTGAGTGTCCAGAAAGTTACCTTTAAAGGACACATATTGTGCTTGAATCTGCTATACATTTAAAATCTATGACACTTGTGTATGTTTCATTATGTTACAGTTTGCAAATTTTAAATTGGATTATTCATCTAAAACGACACAATAAAAGAAATAAGCCCACTGACTTCTGCGCTAGAAAACTGGTGCCCAAGGAGAGCTGACGTCACTGTAAATGTCAGCACAACAAAAAGTCGACATCCTCTTTGGGTACCTGCATTTCTACCAATATGACTGTCGAATCATACGTGTATCACCAATTGATAAAATAAAATGGGAGAAGGAAGGAAGTACAGATCAGTGTATGCTGGTGAAACAGGGGTATATCTGCAATATGGTGTCCTGAAAATAAGTGATAAAAGATTGATCAAACATGCACAAATCACCCCAAATACAATGATTTGAGAGAGGACATGAGAAGGGGAAACTACAACATGCTAAAAAGCTCTGAAAACTTGATTTTTGCATAATAGGTCTGCTTTAAATAAAATGCATTATTATTACTATTATAAAATGTAATGACTTCTGTGTGAACCTACTTGACATTGTAGGGCCCGGACTTGAGGCTGCAGTGGTCGGGGAGCTGGCTCAGTTTCTTGGACAGAGTTTTGACGTGTCTCTTTGTCTCCTGCAGCTCCGCGTCCTGTTCATAATCTGTGGAGGCCGAGAGAGGGAGGCCATCTTTGATCCGCACCACTGACGCAAACACCACCATTGACATGTTTAACCGTGGGACAGGCAACTACATCCAGAGACTGAGAGGAGACCTCGGATCTGCAAGAGAATAAGGTTATTAGACCTGGTTATTATTAGGATAACAATATATAATCAAAAGGATGCAAACAACACAATGAAAACATGGAAATATTTTAGAATAACAATAGCTTTTTACATGTTAAATTTAAAAAAATCAAACAGCATTCAAGGTTGCTCTATGACAGAAATAGATTAGAAAGAAAAAACAGAAATTTCAGTGTCCATGAGCTACTAATGCAAAAGTTACAACTTAGACAGTGCTAGTGATGCTGCTTGGTGCTAAATTGATTAACTTATTTCAGACCAATGAAATATAAAAAGCGTTTTGTGTTTGTCTGCACCACCATTTACAATAAAAAACTTTATGCACAAGATATTAATAAATCAAACCAGTCTAATTCCTTCTGACTTATTCATCAGAATGATATGGGCGTTCAACCAATCAATACATTGATTTACAGATGACAAAAGAGACGAGGTTCAGCAAAAATAAAACAAAGCAATGATTATTGCGTCTGTTTTTTGTCCAAAATGTTGCTATACGCGTAGAAAATGATACTGATTAAAACACTTGCTCTGATGTTGTGTTTTGTTGCATTGATAACGAGTATTACAGATTATAATACCGTTAAACACAGGCCTAAAATCTATTTCTAAGTATTTCTAAGAACCACGGACAGCTCCAAAAGAGGAGGGACTCAAGAGAAAGACGTGCTATTTTTATAAACAATTCTTTCTTCGTGTATATATTGTACTCTGATAACAACTTTGTAGCAAAACTACAAAGCCATAGTTCTTTTAGTCAAGTTAAGAGAATACGCTTAAAGCATTGTGTTTACGTATTGATTAGTTTAAATGAGATTGATGCTAACAACAAGCTAATATACATGCAATAATGCAATAAAGAAAGATCTAAAAGCACTTCTTTGAACACTATGCTGGCACACATATCAGCTCACATTCACGTAGACTATATCTGTATCAAAAGTAAACAGATGACCTAAAAACTACTGACAGCATAACCTATTCCTAATATTAGCATTCCATTTTAGCCAGTGTTAGCAACATTTTAGCACCATTTTAGTCGCGTTCGCAAAAATATTCAAAAGTATCACATTTGGGATGAGTAAATACATACTTTGACTATTTGCTCTTACCTGTAGATCGTGTATAAATCCACATGTGGTGGGATAAAAGCAATTTATTAACACATGCTAAAGTAGGGGCTAGCATACACAACGCTGAGGACTGCACGTTTACGTGGCTGCTCCGCGGTGCATTGTGGGCAGCAGCACTTTCTGTTTAGACGACTTTTGTTTATTTTGTGATTTTATTGCTAAATTGCAGCATATTTCGTTGGAAATAATTCATTTGTTATAATATTTGAATAATGTAATTATAATGTAATTATAATCATTATTTTTCTTCCATCCGTCCATCTTAATCCGGCTGGGTCGCGGGGGCAGCTTGCTGCCCAATACTCATAGCACCTGACCCCCCCATGAACCCCTCTGCAGGTGGTGAGCCCACAGGAGTTATTATTTTTCTTTTCAGTGTTTATTTGAATGCCCCCAGAGTGTATTGCTGGGTTTCAGATGACATCATAACATTCTATAGACCTATATTATTTAATACAGATGGGGGGCAGCTAAAATGAATATAGTTGGAATACAGATTTTTGATGTATTACAGTGAGTTCTTGGGTCTAGTCAGTAATAGAAATGGTCAGGTTCAACATTTGTGCATTTACGTTTTGTATATTTTGTGACAAAGGGAAAACTGTCTCTTGCCCCCATCTGAGAGTATGACATCATCACATTTTAGAATCTGAAAACAACCAATTCTTACCATGCATGGAGATGAGAGCAGCCTACTGATGTGATTTCCTAATGCAAATGGCCCCGTAAGTAAGTAATTAAGTAATTCATGTTTTGTGATGCCCTCAAAATGCACAGAAATATGAGGAGAATTTGGCAAGGGTCCCCAATGGCAGGTCAATGATAAATCACTCTAGTAGAATGTGTAGTGGTTGGGAGTTTAATTCCAGTTTTGCTTGTTTGGACTACTGCTTTTCTCAATATATTATCAAGCTGTGAAGACTAAAATCTGCGCATACACCCTCACATCAGGGTGATATACTTCCTTTACGGGGACAATAAATCCTTGATTATTAGATCAACAACATGATTTAGAATTAAGATATGGGTTAAGGTTAGAGTAAGTAAGTAATATTAACAACAACATGTGCACCCTTATCCATATACTGCAAATTTCTCTGATCTGGCCAAGATTTTAAAAGTTATATCAGGTTATTCATCTTGTTTTCAGATTTATTATTTACTTACTAGTTCTGAGACTGCTTCATTCTAGTCTAGAGGTAGTTTATTTTAAGAGAACTTGTTAAGTAAAATTATCTTGCACCATGGACAGATGATTTCACTATTTTTAAGTCATTTTTTGATAGATTTAAGTGTTTATATCTTAAGCTTTTTGCAGTGTAGAAAATGCACTTAAAGAGTCTGTACCCAATTTTCTAACATATAAAGAGTAAAATGTGTCTCTCCCCAGTATAGGCAGCCCTTGCTATCAAAACACTTATGCTGTCTGCATCTAATTATTAGGTGTATTGCTGTGTAATAATCAGGAAGTGCATGTGCTGCTCTCATCTCTGAAAGCTGTGAAAAGCACTTATAAACTCATTGCAGTTATTAATTAAATGCTCTGAATTAAAAAGGTAATAACTTTGGATCACGGCAAATTAACTAGTTCTGCTTTTCACGTTTCAAAGAAGGTAAAATATAGGCAGACTACAGCATCTTTAATGTGTGCCTTGTGTTATTAGGGGTATTGAGGGTGTCACCAATTCACCACTGTTAAATTACCTATAACCCACATAATATTTTTCTTAACTTTTCTGCATCATAACTTTGCCCCTTCTTGTTGCTATTCAACTATTCTCTCAGAAACCAGAAATGAGCTCTCAGCCACAGCCTCGCGCCAGGACACTCATTTGAAGACAAGATTAAAACTACATAAAAAATGAATCATGTTTTCGCAATTTGTGCCAAGCTTTTAAGTTGAAATAGGCCATTCATTATTAGCATGCACAATTCCCTCAATCCTTATTTTGGTGCCCTTTTAAAATGCAGTAGACTAAAATTGCACTTGGTAATAAAAACAATCCAAGCAGAAATGGTTAGAGGATTCATCTATCAGAAGCAAAGCAATTTCCCAAAGCCAAAGTAATGTGTTGACCTGTGGACCCCTGTACTGCCCCCTGTAGGCCTGTGTGAATACATGTGTGATTGTTTTGGGAGAGGTAGGTTTAGGAGAGAAGCAAATCATCAGCTGTAGCCTGTTGAGGTAGCAGCGTTGCAGGTACTACTACTACTACTACTACTACTACTACCACTACTACTACTACTACTACTACTACTTCTACTACTACTACTACTACTACTACTACTACTACTACTACTACTACTACTACTACTACTAGGCGAGGTGGCAGCAGTTCAGTTGGTAAGAGCGTCTGTTTACTGATCCAAAGGTTGGCAGTTTGAATCCGGTTCTTGACATAAATAGCATTGGTTGAGCAATTCCTTCCAGTGACCCACAGGCTGGGGGTGCGATTCCCACAGATGAATGCTGTTGCTCTGTCCTTAGGCAAAACACTTAACCCACCGCGTCCCCAGTGTCTGCGTACAGTGGTGTGTGACTGTATGAATTCCTTTTTGTAAAGCCCTTTGAGAGCCTTGAAGGTAGAAAAGTGCTATATAAAAATGTGATCATTTACTATGCAATGCGCTTTGTGTTGCATTTTTGTATGAAAGGTGCTCTATAAATAAAGTTTGATTGATTGATTGATACTACTGCTACTAGTAGTATTATTATTACTACTACTACTAGTAATACTGCAACAACTGTTGCTACTACTACTACAACAGCTACAACTACTGCTGCTACTGCCAGTACTACTACTGCTACTACTACTATTGCTACTACTGCTGCTATTATTACTACTGTGACTACTACTGTAACTAGGCTACTACCATACATCAATTACTTGCAACATGGAAATATATAAAATATAAGTCTATGGTTCTTGACAGTTTGATAGATAGCCTGATGTTAACTTGCGTCAACTTTGAGTGAAAACCTTGTCATTTTTTGGTACACAAAGAACAGAAAATTCAAAAATACAACCAGAGAATGGCATCAGCATCAGCAGCCGCAGCAGCAGCAGCAGCAGCAGTGGCGGTTTCTAGGGATGTCATCATTTCAGGTCCCCACTGAGAGCTCAGGATTCTGGGCTAAAAACAGAGGGAGGTGGGGGGTAGCTGGAGGGTTAAATGTGGCACTCATACATTTTAAAGGCAAAGATTGAAAAGGGAAAGTAACAGGATAGAAATGCTATTCAGGACCATTGCAGCATTGAAAGTTCAAATATGGTTACAAGTTTCATGTGTACTTTCTGATCTAACGAGTGACCAAGAGCTACTTTTAAAATGTTAATATGGCATTAATTTTTGACCAAAGGTATTAACATGAATGGCACCAAATCTAATCGTTAATACATTTGTTCAGAAATACAATAGTTTCTCACACTTTTTTGTTTTAAGTTCTATTTTTTTATAGTAAGTTTGAAAATGTTACAAATATTTGGTCATTTTCAGTCTTCTCTGAGGTAGAATAGCCAAGAATTAACTGTGAAGTGAAATGTAAATTCTACTTGAACTTAAAACTTTTAGTCAAAATAATATTAAAAGTTCACTATGCCATTTATCTGATGCAGGATCTTGCTTGTCTCCACTAAGATGTTAATTCTTTGTCTGAAATGTTCCGCACTATGGCATTTAACTTCGCTCTGTTGCATTTGATCACTTACGGATATTTTTTACATATGACTCAAGCTCCATTCCAGATGAAACAATGACATCTCCATGGAGACAAACAGATGGCAGACACTCCATCAGAAAAGTTACATAGTGCATCTTTAAGTACAAGGTTAAACTCAGAAGTAAAATCAGAGTTAAAAACATCTTCAAATCTATGCCTTTCCTTAAATCTGTTGTAATATTAATGCTGAAATGATGGAGGAGGAGAGAAATTGCTGCTATAGCTGTTCTGTTGTCTTACACAAGCTTGTTATTTTATCGGCTTATCTTCAAGTTTCTCCAATAACCATAATTTATGTCTGGTTCCTGACCTTATATCCTACTCGTACCAAAACCTTAAAAAATAGAGTTCTGTCTGAAAAGAAAAATAGCTTAAAAACAACCTCAGTGCTGATAATTGCGCCAGTCTGCTCTGCATTCACAAGTACAGAGCCGTCTGACTGTGGGAGACAGAGGGGAGCAATGTCAAGGAGGTAAACCAAACACAATTAGCCATAAAACTATATTAGGTATGTTACAGCAGCTTCCCACAATGGCTTCTTTTAACAAGGCTACTGCCAATATCAAAAAGTCAAGGTAAAGTTGGTAGGGAAAGCATGGTAAAATATAGCCTAGAGGAATAATAAGGAAATGTTCAGTCTATAAAGGGACAGCAGTAGTTTATCCAAGTTTCAAGGTACACTATGTAACTTTTCCTGTTGTTGCTTTGCCTATGTTTCACAGTATCGTCATGGAGACTAAGCAACCAGGCCAAGTTACACATCAGATCTGTGGAGAGGCGAATCCATTAACAGTAAGAATGCTTGTTTTTAAAATAGTAATGCATACGTGATCTTTATAGGGCCTATATTAGGGTAAATTCTGATCTGTTATAATTCCTGTTATGTTTCCTCATCACAAACACAAACACCAGTTGTGTTTTCTTAGAGAAAAATACCAAACAGGTGCTACACAAGGACAGGGCCCAAACCCTAGCAAACACTTGAAACTGACTGCGCTTGATTATAAAAACTTGCTATGTAAAAAAAGTGGTCAAAAAATCTGAGGCACTTAGTGAAGATGAACGTTCTTTATTTCTTACATGAATGAGCCAACACACGATCTCCTCCCATGTACTTGATAAATGACAATTTTGGATCTTTTTGACTGCTTTAAAACGACCTTTGTCACAACTACTTTTTCTACTACAAGCATAGTCATTTTCATTGGTTGTTACTGTTTACCTGGAGTTGTGGTTTTGTTTCATTCACATGTTTAACACACAAACCCTGCATATTTACATAGTTCTTCTCTCAAACAGAAAACACTCTGTTCCACCTTGTGATGTCATGTGGTAATACAGGAAGTGCTCCACTATGTTTTTAAACTCCATAAACCTTCACTGAAATCATTTGGATAATTTCAGTCCTGGAATAGACAATCTAAGTAAAGTGTAGCTGTTAACTTGAAAACTACACTCAGGACATCACAAGGTTTGAGGAGGTAACAACATTATAACATGGCTTAAAGTCATCAGTCAGTTTTGTGTGATATAGGACCTTGAAGATGTGGACTTTAAAAACTGTTATTAAACCTCACACTTTTCCCAGAGATTGTAGGTCAAACCTTAGAGGTTATAGGTCCTGTTGTCGGACAAGAATTGCAATGATGATTAAATTGGCAAATGACTGTGTTTTAAAATCAAGATTCAGTTCAAAGTGCATATTTTAATCACATCCAGGAGCTTTAACCTTTAACAGCGGACTGAGATATGATCTGCTAAACTAATATGAGTCAGGTCTTTCAGAACATGTTTGTAGAGGTCTAATCTACAGGGTTAACCATTTTACATGAGGCATATTGGAGATGGGATACTTTGCTTTATGCACATGACCATTTGACTTGTACTATTGATATTTTGCATCTGACGTCATCAACATTCCCTGGGGGTGTGATGCCAACTGTAGGCACTATTCTGTCTCAGGCTTTGTTAGACTTAAATCTGAGTTTTATTTTAACGCAATATGACCAGAAAGAGCAGACGTAGCTGGAACTACAACATATGAGCTGATATGTGGTGTTAAACAAGTCCCTCTCAAATCACAGTCACGCACTAGCATTAGTCTACAGTTTTTCAGCTAGTCATTCTCACCTTTGTTGAAAATTAAATATCTAAACAGGGCCATGAACGCTCCTATTAACCACAAGCTCCTTAAAATGTGCTGTTTGAATCAATTTCATAGTTTTTCTTGAGTTTCCAGATGATCTTTAAACTAAATTGACAAGGTTTGCTAATGTGTGCATTGTGTCTCCATGGTAACTGGTGAACATTCCGCCAATGCACTTACATGCAGGTCACCCCCAGAGTGACAACACTGTAAAGTAATAGTAATTTATCTTGCAGCTAAAATGTCCATGCACCCCTCTGAATAAATGGCATCCTATTTCTTAGTCAAGTTGAAGTTTTTGCACTTAACCTAATATCTAGACTTACTGCAAACCTTTTCTAAAACTAATTCATATAAAATGCACAACTTGCACATTTTAACATTTCAATTTGCGTATTGCATTAAAAAACAAAAAAACAAAACACAGATTTGAAAATGTCATCTTTATTTGTTGATCTCTGAAGGTCCATACTGTAAAGGGCAGGACTGTACATATGGCTGGGCAATGGAAAATAAACACAAATAAACAACAAAACAACAACAACAGAAGGCAATGATGACTTCTTGGCATTAAGTGAGACAGGAATACAAAACCTTTGGGATCAGACATTCAAACGTGTGGCTCTTTAAAGAAACAGTGAAGCTAATTGATCATTTTGTCCATTTTGTGAAAACACGTAACAGAAACTTGGAGCAATACTCTGTGTACAATAGCTTTACAGTCTTTGAATACAAATTAGGGCTGGGCAATTCTTTGAATCTGGGTCGCGATGAAGTCATGTCTAATTGTCAGTGGAATAGTTAAAGCATGTGGCTTAGAGCAAAGTTCAGACCTTGGAGTGGAAACTGGGCATTTTTTGGGTTAAATGGCAATGTTTAAATCAATACTGATCGCTTTTTAGTTTTAGGAAAGAAGTTGTTAAAAATCAAAATCGAAAATAGTGGTTGATCAATATGAGGAAAATGATTTTGAAGAATGTTATTGCCCAGCCCTAATAAAAAAACAGACAAGACTGTCGAGTGGTGGCTTTGTGTTGAGAAATGCAAACTTGTTATGGATAAAGAAGCGTGAACCCTCAAAGAGGGTTTTTCCATGGTATTTTTGAAAAAGAACAAGACCTGTAATTAAATATAATTCAAGATAGAGATGCTTAATGCCATGCTGCAGAATATTCTAGGGAGAGCAATAACATGTCCACAGACACACACACTGCGCCTTTAATCACTTTACATGTGGCCGATTATTAATTCTTAAATGTCTTGCCCAAGAACACAACAATATGGATGCTGGAAACCAGGAATCATTCAGCCAACTTTAAGAGTTTAGTGATTGAGCTACAGATGCCTCCTAATGGTCAAAGTCTGAAACTCTGAATAGATTGACTACAGTTCATCAGATACAATTCAGTATTCCATTTACAGGTGCCATTTTGAGGACTTTTACCATTCAAAACATGTACTTGTTTTAAATAGTTAATTATAATTATGGCAAACGTCATCATTTTCCATCATTCTGAAACTATGTAAAATTTAAAACACAATTATTACAATACATTTTTCAACCAACTCATTTAACAAATTTGCATTTTTCAACACAATCAACTTTGAACATTGACTCAACATATTCTTTCAACACTTGGGACAAACATGTAAACATATTGGATTTAATGAACATATCCAGCTCAATTGAAAAAAAAAACTATATTAAAATCACAAAACAAACTAGTTCCCTTTAATATGTTTCCCTGAGAACCTTTTTCATAATGTTGAATAATAGAACACAGCTAGCTACAGATACTGTTGAAAAATTCATATGGGCCCGAGTGTGGGAATTGAAATAACTAGCATTGTGAACAAAATGGCACAAAGCTATTAACAAGAATGTCAGGAAATCACTGAAAATTGTGTTAAGAGAAATAATTGTGTTTTGTAGTTGAAATCATGTTTTTTAATAGAAGAGAGGAAATAGAGAGGAAATAGAGAGGAAATAGGCCAGGGAAATGTATGTGTGTATTTATGTGTGTGTGTATGTATGTCGAAATTTAGATAAATGATATATAGTCAATTGTATTGTATTAATTTCATTGCAAGATGGTGGACCTAAGAACAGTGCATTTCAACTAGGGACAATGGTGCATAACATAAGCAGTAGATTTTAGAATTTCATAACATATTGATACTTTGCAGTGGCACGATGCTGGGGGTGTTTTGCATGTATGTGCATGGCAGAATGTTCAGAGGTTTCTCTGATGTACATTAACACAGCCTAAAATGTTTTAAAATAGTCTAAAAACTTAAGAAAAAATACTAAACTGATTTTAACAACACATTTTCAGGAGCCTGAGATCAATATTCTGTATTCTTGTTTAGGTGAACTGAAAAACTGTAATGCTAGCTTATGACTGTAATTTTATGTGTGAGACTTGTTTAAGACCACAAATCATCTTGAGTGTGATATTTCCAATTTACTCAGTTCTTTGTGGTCAGATTGTGTTAAAATAAAGCTCAGATTAACATATAACAAAGCCTCAGACAGAGCATGCCTACAGTTAGCATCACCATAGGGAATGTTGATGACATCGGCTGCAAAGTATCAATGGACCAATTTGATATTCAAACGTTGATTTTTTTTTCACTAGTAACACAGCCTACAGGGTAAAAGAGCATTTGCCTTTGATAGCCTTCGTCACAAATGATGCTTTCTGCACTCACTGGTGATTCGTTTGTATTTTGTTTTTGTACTTTTTGTAGTTAATGTTCCTATGTTTTGTAATAACATTGCCTTTTAATGTTTAGTCTGTTTTTAACTGCATATTTTACTTACAGGTGCACTATGTAACTTTTCTGGAGGGTGCGCCACTTGCTTATCTCCTCTTCCATTTTTTCATTTATAGGTGTTTTTATTGCCAGAACCTGTGCCTTGAGAAAATATATCCAATATCTCATACTGGGCAGTTTTGCCTCTCCCCAGACCAGCTTGTACCCATGAGGACTGGTTTCATGCCATAATGTCTCCGTGGAAACAAGCAGAAAGGTTAGATAGTGCACTGATAACAAATGCTAACTTAAAAATCTATTTTGCCAAACATGTAACCTGTTTATACCAACTTAGTACAGCATAAAAGAGTGTATGTCAATTAGCCTTAAGAAACCTGAACAAAGATTTAATTCTTAATGAACTTAAGTTTATTAAGAATGATTCAGGCTTAGTAACTACCAAATTAAGGTGTTACAGTATTAATAAATTACTAAGCATTTGTTCATCCTCTCTTAAGGCTATTTAAAGGTGCATTGTGCATCTTCTCTGGTGGAGGGTCCGTCAAATGCTTTTCTCCAATAAGATGTTATTGCTTTGTCCGTAATGTTTCACAGTATGGTATTAAACCTTTCTATCATCATGGAGACCAAACCAGACCAAGTTACAGATCAGATCTGTGGAGAGGCGACCCCACTCAGTCAGAATGCCTGTTTTTCTAGATATTTTTGAGCTATAAAACCACCTGTCATTGGAAAAAAATGTAAGGTAGAGCTGTTTCATGTCATACTGTGGAACTTTCCAGGCAGAGCATTGACATATCCATAGAAAACAGCAGGTGACAGATGTTCCACCATAAAAGTCACCCAATGCACCTTTAAAGTGTATTAAGTGTTACAACAATACTGCAGGTTGTATTAAAGCAGTAATTAGAATGCCCATCACGAGCCAAAATTCAGAACCGTAGAGATCATATTGAATAAGGTATGAACATGCTCAAAACCCCAATATTTATTAATCAAAGAGTTGAATGCCACCTAATTACAGAATCCTG
Organism: Odontamblyopus lacepedii; assembly: GCA_034769755.1. Classification (NCBI taxonomy): domain Eukaryota; kingdom Metazoa; phylum Chordata; class Actinopteri; order Gobiiformes; family Gobiidae; genus Odontamblyopus; species Odontamblyopus lacepedii. The sequence goes on along the minus strand of CM068356.1, from coordinate 28,683,585 downwards.
GGAATCATTTAAATTATGGGAATGCTGAAAAGTGGAAATGTCAAGCGTCATGTGCACTAATATTTGGCTTTTTTTTTTTTTTTTTAAATTCAAAACTCTTTCAAGGGAAAATCAAATGGCACCAGGCCTAAAAAAACCCCACTAATTCTTCAGCATTTCCAGCTATATTTTATTTTGGTTTAAGGCCCAGACTTAAGCAGTACAGCAGGGGAATATTACAAACTCTGAAAACTCTTTAACACTCTAAAATCACAAAAGAAAATGTACTGCTGTCAACTGGACTAAAATGTCTGGAGTGAAGACCGACTGAAGAATCCTCGGAATGTATTCCCTCTTACAAACCTTTGTCCAGTTGACATAATTCAACGCTCTTTTGCAATGGAACCTACCTGGGTGACTGACGGATTACACAGACGCACTTTATTGATACTTTGCAGCAGAGACACCCCGCGGGGGGGTTTCTACATGCATCTATATGGCGGAATGTTCACCAGTTACCACGGCGGCACGATGTGCATATTGGCAAACACTGTCGCAAAAGTTTTAGACTCAAGAAAATGCAAGAAAAAATAAAAAATGGATTTAAACAACACATTTTCAGGAGCTTGTTATCAGCACTATTTTATGTCATATGATCACAAATCATCTCAACTGCTGTAGTTCCATCTAAATCAGTTCTTTATGGTCAGATTATGTTAAAAGAAAGGTCAGATTAAAGTCTAACTTCAGTAACAGAGCTTCAGACAGAGCAGTGCTTACATCAGCATCACACTCCCAGGGAATGTTGACGGCATCAGCTGCAAAGTATCAATAATGTAAGACGTAATAAAAGCCGCGTGCTGCTTCTTGGGAGTTCATACTTGACTGTGATTGGCTAAACCCACCTGTCACTCACTCTCAGAATGGCTCTATATAGATCATACCCATTTCATTTTGCCATAACGTCCAACGCTATTTAAAATTATAACACATATAGTGCCCCATCTGAAAAAACGATTACGAACCATTGAAATCATCCATAGCAGTATACCGGTGCTTATATCCCTTCTACCTAACGACCCCATTACTTTGCCCAGTTTTTAAGGATTGGTAAATATCTTCTTGTATTCCAGCATTAACGTATATAGAAAAATCATTAGAACTTGAAAAATGGCAATGCCCACCACCAAATACAGTCTATGGACCCCCTAAACTTGCGTAAAAAAGGTTCCATAATATTGCATAGATACAGTATTGGATGTCATATGCAGTCACAGTGTTTGGAGCAATGTTTAAAACCCAAAATGCCCCTTTAAGATCTTCAAAGTCTTCGATGGTGTTTGGTGGTACGTTTCTCTTCTCTATGAAACAAATCATCGTATAAAAAAATAGCCTTTCGCTGAGGTCATCAAGTCTTCATCTCCCCCGTCAGTGCGGATGGGCGACCCCGGGATGCAGGAGTCAAGCGAGGGGCAAAGGTCAAAGTTCACAGTGCAATGACAAACTGTGGCGGACGACGCGGATTCGGTCAGAGCTCGTCCTTTCTCTTTCCCACTTTCTCCTGGTCACGACCTCTGAGGCTGCGCATGAAGCCGATGAACCCTGCCTCCTGGAAGCACAAAAGCACAATATGCATTTTTCAAGCAATAATAATATATATATTTTTAATTCTTACAGAAGATTTCATAAGACAAACAAACTCAATGTGCTAGTGCAGGGCTTCCCAAACTTTTTTTTAGCCCAGAACTGCCAACATAACCAAGTAATAGATTTGGGACACCCATTGTAAAATTAAATTGATAGCAGTTAAAAGTGCCGCGTGTTAAAAAAACAAAAAAAAACCAACCAAAAAACAACAACACTTTTAACAGTATTTATTCTGGGTGGTTTGCAGAGCTATTTTACTAAAAGATAATGTTTTCTATTGCTAAAGAGAATAAATGGAAAAAGGTCACATTCTTATATTGGGCTTTTCCACCTCCAAGGCACTCAAAGCGCTTTAGATCAAAGAACCACTCACCCATTCACCCACACATTCACACACCAGTGTACGCAGACACTGGGGGCGAGGGGGGTTAAATGTCTTGCCTAAGGACACAACAACAGCATCCATCTGTGTCGTTCAAAGCTGGGTCAGTGAATCTCACTGCTCTACCAGTGATGTTTATGCCGAGAGCGGGATTTGAACAACCAACCTTCGGGTCATCGGACTACACTACCAAATGTGCTACTGCCGCTCCTGAGCTACTGTCAGGAGAACTGTATAGTCATAACTGTTTAATTACATCTAACTACATCTCTCAACAACCCCAGCTCAGCTGAGTATTGGCAACATTTTGTAAAGAAACCTGACAATTTGGTAATTTGGTACCTTAGGATAACACCTAAATAGAAGTACTTAGAAATGAAAAGACAATTTTTGTAGTAAGATAAATGATACAAAGCTAGAATATTTCTTATGAGTTTTTTGTTTTTGTTTTACATGGTCCAATGGGGTACACCATAAAAGACTGATAAGCACTACCACGAAGAAGAAACTTATAACAGATGATAAAAAAGACAGGAAAACAAAGTTGGAGAGACTTTTGTACACAAGATGAACACATTACATGCGGATTCAACATTTCATATTATAACACAGTATTGTGAAGAGTATAAAGAAGTCCACGTACCCCTCTGTCTCCGTTGTAGCGCTCGTTGAACTTGCCATAGTTGTAGTAGTTGAATGTGGGGTACCCCTCCACTCCCTCCTGTTTACACAGCTCATGGTTCTGTCCTTTGGTACAGTCCACTGCAGCGTACACAATCTGAAACAACACCGACAAATGACTTCAAACTGTTCAATACGATTCATAGATCCATTATGTTACAATCCAATCCAAAAGGTTAAGGTACAATTTTATATGCCCATTGGGAAATCCAACTTCCGCATTTGACCCATCCTTCAATGCCACTGGGCGTGAGGGCAAAATATCAGTTTATTTGATCAATTTATTTTCTCTTATTGGTTGATCACAATTTTTGATTCATATTAACTTTTTGCCAAATAAATAAATAAATAAATATGGTTTTCAATCTTCATTTTAGGAAAGAACATAAACAAGATAAAAAAAACCGTGCCATTTCACAGAAGCTTTGCTCCAAACCACATACTTTTACTGAGGGGATTGGCTGTAAACCTCCCAATTAAAAAGCCCCAAGCTGATCATTGACGTATGACTCTGGATTTGATTAAAATTTTATTTTCATAAACCCAATGTGGAGGCGGACTTCTCTTACTAAAAGGTACAGTGTGTAACTTTCTGAAGGAGGTCTGTCACCTATAAACTCAAACAATGAAAAAACATGCTTTTATTTGAGTGTATTTTTGACTGAAACGTACATAATGTGGCTTTAATGTGATCACTGGGTTTTAGTGTCTATTAACCTAAAATATGGTATGAATAACAATATTATAAACATACTTTTCAATACTTGACAAAATTGATTCTTGTGAGTTTTAAGACAGGTTATAATAGTTCCGCTAAAACATGTTTTCTTTCATTCACATGTTTGAGTAAACCAATCTGTCTACATCTCCGAAACTCAAAATGCTCTGTTCCACTTTGAGATGTCATGAAACGAGAGTTTAAGTTAACAGCTACCTTTACCTTTTGATCAGAAGAGACTGGGAACTACAGGACTGAAATTCCAAATCCCAATGATTCTAGTGAAGGCATATAGAGTTTAAAAACACAGCGAAGTACTTCCTGTATTCCCACATGACATGACAAGATGGAACACAGTGTTCAGTTTGTACTTAATCTGCAGTAAATATGCAGCATTTGTGTGTTAAACATGTGTGAATGAAACAAAACACAACTCTGCATATGTAATAAAGGTCTTTCAATATATTCAGTCGGTGTGCCTCGGGTTTGTATCTTGTCCACCTTCACATTTTTCAGTAAGGGCAACATTCTGTTAAGACAGCTCTGGGTACATTTTTGACGAGGAAACAGCATTATAACAGATCAGAAAATAGCGTAATATGGGCCCTTTAAATGCTTTATATGCCTATGGGAAAAACTATTGTCCATGCCCTATTACACATCAGCCTCAAAGCAGCTGGCCACTACTCAGAGTTACTACTAGTTTGCACACCCCATAAAGTATACACCATAGTAACTCATGTAAAACAAACACCATTCATTTTCTATTGCAGTGCATGTGAGCCCCTGATAAGACTCCAGTTTATGTGAATGCCTCTAGACCTTGTTTATTTCATCTCTGTTACATTCTGTTCCTGTTATGAGGCAGGGGTTTTAATTCACACCTGTTTTTTTAAATGGGACCTTTTATTGGCCTTGTATTTTCTGGACAAATAAACTTCATTGGATCTGTGAATCGATCAGGCACAAAACACACAGAGGATATGACGCTGCTCAGTGTTAATCAAAGCAGCACTTACAACCGGCGGTTACATCAGTGTGAACTCAGCATTTGCAGCAGATGAAGTAAGGTAATATATGAGCAAGCAATCAATGTGAGATAAAAACACAAATATGATGTACCATTTAAAGGTCGTATATTACTCAAAATTTACTCTTGTTGTCTTGTTGTCTCATCAAAAACATACCTAGATTTGTGTTTTGTTTCATTGACACGTTTGAATAATGCTTTATCATTAGTCTGTTTACATCTCCAAAGTTCAAAATGCTCTGTTCCACCTTGTGATGTCATGAATCTGTAGTTTTCACGTTAACAGCTCCTTTTACCTTCTGTTAAGGAGGCATTTCCAGGGTTGAAATGATCCAAATGATTCTAGAGAAGGTGTATGGAGTTTAAAAACACAGTGGAGCACTTCCTGCATGACCACATCACAAGTTGGAAAAGAGTGTTTTCGCTTTGAGAAAAGAACTCAGTCTGAATAGGTAGGATTTGCATGTTAAACAAAATAAAACTCCAGGTATGTTTGTGATAAGGAAACAACATTATAACATAGATCAGACAATAGTGTAATATAGGCCCTTTAATCTATCTCCATGGAAACAAGCAGGTGAGGTGACACCAGGTCAATTTACAGGTCAGATCAGTTAGAATGTAGGTATTTTTGACGAATAAACAAACCCACAATTATAGATTATATAGCTGAAAGATAATAACTTTAATGCCATACTGCGGAACATTCCTGGCAAATCTAAAACCTCCATGACGAGAGGCTTGTGGCAGATCCTTCACCAGAAAAGTTACATAGTGTACCCTTAAATTTGGGTAGCCTTACTTTTTTTTTTTACCAAGATAGCTTTCAGACGGATTCAAGGTTTAGTTAAATAATTATTTCTTGTTTAGGTTGCCAAAATGTAAGGCCAATAAGAAATGGATGAGAAGTCTAAAAGTTGTGTACATGTATGCATCTGTGTTTTGAATGTTCACGGTTTTTAATGGATAATCAAATGTTAAGTGTTTTGCTATGCTGGTGAGAAGTGAGCTTTAAGGAGTAATTTTATAAAAGTCTGTTCAAAGAATGATTTGTATCTTCCCTCTTAGACAAGTCAATATGTTGTAATATTGTGTGAAAACAGTTTTGTAGCATCATAACAGCACTCAGAGTCCCTAGTGCACTTTCTCTGTCTAAAAATGCCTCCTTAGTCACATCTGGATTAACAAAATGTCTGTGGACTCTTCATGTTAAAAGTCTGTGTCTAACACGTGAGCTATACCAAATTCTTAGACATAAGGATGAGGGATGGAAAACGTATTTTTCATCTAATTTCAACCTAATTTATATTTGCAATTTCTGTTTTAATAAAGTGATTCTGTTGACATGTGAGGGAAATTTATGCTGTCATGTTATGAGAAGAAAAGATTTGTCATATTTGCATGAATCAATCTGATTTCTGTAAGAGACCCAGACCACTGAAGGTCCTATATTATGCCAATGAGATTAGAATGTTGTTACTTTCTCAAAAACATACGTGCAGTTGTGTTTTATTTCATTCGCACGTTTGAGTAATCCTTTACTACTGCCGTATTTTTCGGACTATAAGTCATGGTTTAGGTGATCATCTAAACGTAAATGTAAACATGGGCGAGGTACAAACCCGAGGCACCAGCTGAATATATTAAAACGCCTTTATTGCAACAGACGCCAATGCGTTTCCACCAGCGAGATCTAATTTCACACATTGGTTATTTTCACACTAACAGCCACAAGAGGGCGCTCTAGGCTTGTGTACCAGCATCTGCTACGCTTCATGCTCTTACTCCTGCACCACTGTCACTTCTTTCACCAACTGCAGCATCACGTACCTATTTTCTTAGTTAAATCCAGATGGCAACTTTTTTTGTCCAGGCAGGGAATAATCCACTCCTTTAGTCTGACAGAAGCTCACTGCATCAGCGCATGAGCATTTTTTTCACTATATGCAAATGAACCATGCAACTTTAAGTTTCGTTTCAGTAAAACGTAAACAAATGTGCAAACACATTATTACTCAGTGTATATATTGAGTGGAGTACGGGAAACATATGTGGAAGAGTGGTAGAGAGGACCAATCAAGCAGCAGAAAGAAAGTTGTGAATGAGAATCTTATGTTTGACTGGAGAAAAGCAGAGGAAACTCGAACAGCAATGAAGAAAACAAAAAAGCTAATCACGGGCTAAAAGCTGGATTTAGCTGGAGTTACTCAGAAGTGACACCGAGGATGAAGAATTCAGTGGATTTAGTTATTTGGAGTGAAATGGAGAGTTCGGTAAACTTATTCTGTTCTGTTGTTTCTGCTCTAGTTTTCTTAGTAACTGTTCACACCAGACACATGTTCAGCCTGTTGTTCTATTGTTGCTACTTGGCTTTCTAAATGGTGTTCCTGGTGTCTGATTTGATCAAATAAATTTCCCCCCCAACTTATAGTCCAGTGCGACTTATATATATATATATATATATATATATATATATATATATATATATATATATATATATATATATATATATATATATATATATAGATAGAGAGAGAGAGAGATAGAGAGAGAGAGAGAGAGAGAGAGAGAGAGAGAGAGAGAGAGAGAGAGAGAGAGAGAGAGAGAGAGAGAGAGAGAGATGGACAAAATCAGGACTATCCTGGACTCTCCCTCCCACCCCCTCCACAAGGTGCTGGCCAATCAGAGGAGCTCTTTCAGCCATAGGCTGCGGCTGCTGCTGCTCCACTGAGAGACACAGGAAATCTTTCCTGCCTGTCGCCATCAAACTGTTGAACGCTGCACTTTAAATCACAAACTACTGTATTATCCAATTCCCTGATCACACATGTATATAGTTGTAAATATGTCACTGATGTAAATAATTTCTGAGAGAGAACTATTTTTATCTTTTATCTTATTGTATTTATCTTATCTTATTTTTGAAACTTGATTCTAACTACTTGGTCGGTTGCATCTGTAATGAAGAAAATTTCCCCTCAGGGATGAATAAAAGTAAGTTCTGATCTGATTCTGATTCTGATTTTTTTCTTCTTCATTGTGCATTTTTTGGCTGGTGCGACTTCTACTCCGGAGCAACTTATAGTCCGGAAAATACGGTAGTCTGCATCAAAATGCTCTGTTCCACCTTGTGACATCATGAAGCTGCAGTTTTCAAGTTGGCATCTACCATTGACCTTTAGTTCAGAAGAGATGGGCAATTCCAGGGCTGAAATGATCCAAATGATTCTAGTGGTGTATGGAGTTTAAAAACACAGTGGTGCACTTCTTGTATTACCACATGACATCATAAGGTAGAACAGAGTGTTTTCAGTTGGAGAGAAGAACTGTGTTAAATATGTGTGAATGAAACAAAACAACTCCATACACAACAAACATAGATCAGAAAATAGCGTAATATAGACCCTTTAACATATGTAACCCTTTGTAACTAACTATTTGAAACTCAGAGGTGACAATGAGGTTCTTCATTTCACATGTGTCACTGAAAAAAAAAAACTAAACAAATCTGATTGCAAGATCACATTTGACTGGGCTGGAGACACAACAGAGGACATGGAGACCAGACTGATACCAATTTGTATAAAAAATACACAGCAATATCATTCTGGATTTGCCAGGCAACACAAGACCTACAATTTTTATTTAAAATCCGTTTCCAAACTTTATAAACCTGCTGAATATTTCTAGACTTAAAATTACCACGTTAAGTCTTTAACCTCTTAACATTTGAGTTTTTTGAAGTCTATGGGAAAAAATTAATGGAAAATGTACCCGAGCAGACTGCGAAGTGGGCAGGACTGTCTATTGAGCTCCATAGCATCAACAGATAAGCATGGCCCAATTAAGCTCGAGTTCTATGAGTCTATGGCTTTTACTTTTGTGTTGTTATTTGAAGTAACAATACAGGATTACAACGGCTATTGGCTTCTCCATGTAGAGCTCTGAATCCAGACTGCTGACTGGATTGAGCTGGTGTTTGTCTTTGCTAAACGAGGCAGAGGCGGCTAATATACTCAGAACACACACAAGTACTTTGTATTGAGACAGAAGTAGACAGATAAAGAGCTGAAGATGGACTGCTGCTACTGCAAAGAGGAGAGAAACCCCATGTGCTACTTGTGGAGAGGGCTCGTCATTAATCACACTGAGGCTGGTAGTAATCAGTTACTTTTACCCAAAGTAACTTTATAAAACTTCAGTGTAGTTTTCTAGCACCATACTTCCTACATAATTTTGTAGTAATTTACATACTTTGACAATGTAACAGTACTTTAAGGTTTGGGTTTATGTTTTCAATATTGCACTGCCCCCAACAGTTTCTCTTTAAAGTCGCTCCTATTTGAGTAGTAGTTTTCCCAAATACTTTTTTTTTTACTTTTAAGTCATTTCTTGGACCACTACTTTTTACTTACTTGAGTAATATTATTCTGAAGTAACGTTACTCTGACACAAGTACAAATTTTTGGCAACTACCCACCTCTGCTGATCAGGTAATGTGAAAATATAAGAATTAAAAACTACTCTGTACGCAGCCATTTTAAACCTAATTAAGTATTATTAATTTGAGTCCCTATATTTGATCTAGTGAACTGATTCTTTGCAGCATCAGTCATCAACATTCCCTGGGGGTGTGATGCTAACTGTAGGCACTGCTCTGTTTGAAGCTTTATTAGACTTTGAACTGCAACAGGTATGCAGTTTAAAGCCAGTTTTTGTTTTTTAGCAGTGTTTGCTAATGTGTGTATTGTGTCACCATGGTAACTCCTGAACATTCCACCACTAGAGATACATGAAGATCCCCAGGGTGATATCACTGCAAAGTATCAATAATATTCAATTATTGCATGACTCAACTTTTCCAACCAGTGCAGTGTCTCAATATTTATCATATGCAAGTTTTATTTGCGAAATGGAATTTTTTTTTGTAGTTCCTAAAATCAGTTTGTCAGACTTGATTGCATGATCCTTTACAGTCAGCGTCATTGCAGATGCTGGACAGTTTCCAGTTCTTCAGATTGTATAATCCCATTAGAAATGTAACTTTTTGAAAGTCAAAATGTTCCTGAATTGTTGTGTTTTTTCCCAGATTGTGGTCTGCAAGCTCCTCATCACTTGTTTGGTATTTCTCTAAAATCACTGTCAGATGTGGCAACAGAGCGACTTCCATCTTTCTGAGGCAATGCACTGTAACAAAAACATTAAAGAATTTGATGAATTTTCTACTAATTTAACCTAAGCTGCATCTCCTCAGTTCCAAGACTCCATGTTCTGTTCTAGTGGAGTATCCACCACCTGCTTGTCTCCATGAAGATGTTATTGCTTTGTCTGAAATGTTCTGTCTGAAATTACACTTCTCTATCACTTATCACTATCAGTAATAATACATCTGGTCTGCCAGTTGCATATCTCCATAGAAATGAGAGGTTACTGCATTGCTGGAAATGTTCCACACAATAGCGTTAATGTTTTCTCCTCAGACACAGGCAGGGCACAGACAGAATGTTTTTTTCCCCTTTGTATTTTATAGCACTAAAATTGACTGAGTAAATGCTTGATTTCATGGTCTAAAGGTACATGATGTAACTTTTATGGAGGAGAGTTAGCCACTGGTTGGTCTCTATGGGCAATTGGTTTATCTGGAATGTTCCTCAGTATGAAATTAAACTTATCTTTCTCTATTGAGACAAGCAGGTGGTGTGAATAACCTAGTTACAAGTCAGATCTGTGAATGGCCTGCTCATTAATGTTCAAGATATGTTTTTACCAGCACCTGTGTGAATGAATGCTAGGTTGTTAAGTTTAATGCCATACAAACGCAATAACATCTCCATGGAGACAAGCAGGTAGACAGTTACAAAGTACACCTTGTAATGCCATATTGTCAAACTCATCTCCATGGTGACAAAGAGGCGCGCACTCCCAGGAAAGTAAGAGAGTAACTTTCTATACCCAATAAATGTATTCATCCAAACCTTATAAGATTTAAGGGGTGGAATTAGGGTTTATTTACATAGAAAAGGGGGTCTAGGATTGGGCAAAGAGACAGATTCCTCTTAACTGTCCTGGTGCAACATTATGACCCTCCAATGACCTTTAATACAAATTTAAGCCTTAGATTTAAAGAGATTTATGGAGCAGACCTAAGTGGCCATATCCCAAAGAGGAAAGACAAACAATTACAAGAGGTGGAGTCGCCCTAGAGCGTAGATTACAACTGTTGAAGACATTTAAGTAAGATTAATGTTAAGTTATTAAGGCTAGTCATCCACTTTAAATAAGATGTATGTTTATGGAAGTATATAAGGAGTGCAATTACCTGGCTTGGAGATGTTAACCAATAAATCAATGCTTTGTTGGTAGGTATAAGATTACATAGAGAAATTCTTCCTCTAAATTTGACCCATATTTCTATGTAATACAATTTACAGAGATAAATTACATTAAATTAAAAGCAAAATTTGAATGTTTACAATCAGTAAACCATTAGAGTATCTGATATTGAATCTTGTTCTGTATAAAACCTGCTAACTCTGTAGTTTAGACGGCTACAAACATGTTCTCAAATGCATTGTATTAGTTTAGCAGTTCATATTTCAGTTTTCTCTCAAATATTGCTATTATTATAATTATATAGATTTATTTTTTTTTTTTTTAGTTTTCCACCATGTTATAACATATAACATCAAAAACATGCCTGAAGTGGTTGTATATGTCATCCATACATGTTTGAGTGATATTATAATCAATCTCTCCCGGGCCCTATTCAAATCCTCCTTATGGTTAGAAGTACAAAACTGTCCAAAACTCAGCCCAAAAGCCTACGTTACCCATGCTCCCACAAAACAATACACCACAACTTCACAAACCTGATGCAATGTGCAGTCGTTTCATTAGCGAAATGCACAATGTGTTCGAAAATAATTTCACAAATAACCTTAATACTAACTATGAACTGAATCTTGATTTTAAAACTTAAATCTAATATTTTGTTGAAATACTATACTACAAGATATTGATCCAAAAGTGCTCAACCTGAATGGGAACTTGAAACAAAGAAAGCCCCCCTTGGTCCAAAAGTAGAACCAGGGTCTTGTTCCTAGTTATAATCCTAGTTATGTTTATAAGTAAAGGAAGTATTTTAAAGCGATATAGAATGATGCAAATAACATGGTAAAGTATACTTCATTTTTACATTGCATTCATGTCTAAAAGCACATTCTAAGTACCTGTATGCAAGAGCCTATAATTAAGGCTGTGTGTGTGGGCATTTGACATTCACTTTTCCCTCTGTAGGTTTAGAGTGGAGGGTTTTTCACATGCATTAGAGTGCACTTTAATAATGATAAATTACTAGAGGAAAGGACATGCTTTAGATGAGGCTGTATGTGATTTTTTTATAGGGTTTTTACCACGTCATCATTTGCATTTAAAGGATCTTTATGTACAATTTTGTGTCCCCATATACAAGGAAAACATGCTCAAATATGGCTTTTACTGAGAAGAATCCTAATGCTGATTTATACTTAATTACAAAGTTACTGGACAAGATGATCCATTTATACAGTTTTTTTCAGTAATATACAAGTTTTGGGATAAACTTCAGGTTAAGGCACTGTAAACCGAGGCTCACTTGTGAAAGCGCAGGCTACATACAGTTCCTTTAAATGTATTTGTCAACATTTGTTTTGATTCATTAATATCTTGTTAGTCTAAGGCTTATATAAAGCATGAACAAATGTGTATTTAAATTGCAGTGGCTCAGAAGACGGCAAAAATTGTGTCCATGATTATTAATTTATTAGATATAGCAAAGATCAGATCAGATCAGAAAAGCTCTGTGTCTTTTCCAGTCGTTCTGGATGTGTGGGAAGTGTATATATATTATCATCTAAAATGAAATGCACATTGCATCATTGTCCTCTTCTGTATTTAAGTCTTGCATAGTTTTCCTCCATAGACAGCGTTTCTAATGGATTCAGATGAGCTCTGAGGGCCCTGCAGCAGACTGAAGAGGCTGCATAGAGATGAGACACTAACCTTGCGGTCCTCTTTGAAGAGCTCCGCCGCGGTGGTGAAGTGGGGAACTGCGTTTTTACAGTGAGGACACCCTGCAAACACAAGAGCACAAGAAAGATTAGACCAGGACTTCATACTTAACAGGCTATATGCACTGGAGACTGGTTATTATTACATAAACTTGTTGTGAATAAACCAATACAAAACTACCAAAAAATAAATAAAGATAAAGCTTTATTAGAACACTGAAGTGCAAAGAGGGCACAAAAAACTGCAAAAAGCCACTGCCCTCGACGCCATACACCTTGACTAGAATGAATCTCTTCAGGCCTGGAATTCCCAATCTCTACTGAGCAAAAGGTAAAAGGAGCTGTTCACTTGAAAAAAAAAAAAAAATTACATGACATCACCAAGTGGAATGGAGCATTGGATAAGTAGACAAACTACTAAACTAGGATTACTCAAACACATCTTGGGGTATGTTTTCAATGAGGTAACAACATTATAACATGGCTAAAAACACAGGAAACAATTTACTGTAATATAGGGCCTCTAAAATTGTATACTTTGGGGAATTGATCAAAATTGGCTTTACATATTGGCCAAAAAATAATGGTTGAGCTTATCGGCCATCTGTTGCTTTGGATTCTAAATCACTGGTATCGAGATCGGCATGGAGAAAGTTGCAAGTGACATTTTGAGGATCATTCAAAAGATATACTTACTATAAATTGTTAATTGCTTTCCCAAAAGTGCTAATTTTTACACATTCAAACCCATATAGTATTGTGAATACTATATTTTTTTTACTTCCAGTCTAGAAATATATTTACTTACACTGTCAGTATTTGAAATCGATCTTCCACTCTGCCTACACCATTCTGCTCCTGCCGTTCGAGCACCGCCACTAAATGCCCTTTAAAGGTTTTTAGCTTTGAATAACAGTGAATGTGTGTTTTCTCTTTTAAAAGACCAGCGCGTCTACAGCACAAATGTCACCGGGTAGATAAGTACAGGAATATTAGTGCTTTTCCCTCACAGCCATCACAGCCTGGCATTTGTGCTGTTTAAAAGCTGTTAATATGCTCTGCCTCTCTCCTCTCTGCCATCTCTGACGCTCTTTTCTCTCTCCCCCTCTTTCCTCTCTCTCCATCTCCTATCTCTATTTCATTTCTCTCTCCGTCTCTGATCTCTTCCAGTCTCACCCTTGTCTTTTTTTCCTCCCATCTCTTTTCTCTTTCCCCATCTCTCTTCTCGCTCCTCCTTCCTCTCTCTCATACTTCCTTCCTCTTTTTTTTTTCTCCCATCCCAACTCTCTCTATAACCCTCTCTTCTCTTTCCTCTCTCTCCTATCTCTCACGCCCTTCTTATCTCTCTCATCCCTTTCCCCTCTCGCTCCTCTGCAGCTCAGAGACAGAGGATAAGGGAGGTTTTCGCTGAGCTTTTATATGCACTGGCCTTTTCATGCGAGCACTCAGAGAAACTGGAGTGTCAACATACAAAGAGGCTGCCTGCTACAAGCTAGTGCTAATGGCGCTCATTGTGCAGAGTTTTCAATAGTCATTTTTGAGAGAAAGGAAAAATTATTTGTTTGAAAATGTTGCGTGCATGTGGGGGTTTTAGATTTAAGCACCGTCGTCATGGCAATTAACGATTCTGAACAAAATACTGTATAGTTTGAATGGTGGAAAGTAAAATTAAATAGCAAGCAAGGCAAAGTGTGTTGTAAATTTGAGTCGGTGTTCTAATCTTAATGTGTAAACAGGAATTTTAGCAGGACAAACATTAGATATAGATAACTAGAACTCAGCCAGGACTAAAGACTATACAATTTCATGCATTTGGTGTCCACAGTTTTGAATACTTGTGATGAAAGATTTCTGACGTATAAACGGGACCATCTCTCTTCTCAACTCTTTTCCTTTTACAAATGCAAAAACATCACTAGCACTTGGCGATAGCCTTGAGCCCTTAGCCTACTCTTGTAATGGTGCTCAACAGTGACTGCCTGCTCCGGTTCTGGTAAATTTTCCATTAATCTTTCCCATAAACTTTTCGAAGATTTTAGTGCTAAGAGATCAAAAGCATTGCGGAGGAAAATCAGCTATGTGGTAACTAAACTAAAACTAAAACTCAAGATTCAGTGAAATGCTTAAAAAACTTTGCGGTTTATAAAGTTTAAGGTCTTGTGATCATTAGTTACCACATCACTGATTAGCCCTGAGGTTTCAAACTGTTAATATTCACTTTTTTTTCTCTACATGAAGCCTAGAGCCTGATATTCTCTCAGATAAACATTTTCAACCATATTGTAAATCTTGTGTAAAGTCTTACTAAAAAGGAAAAAGAGGGAGGAGAGGTCACATGGGGACCGGGTCTATCCAGGTCTTGGTCTAATCTGTCGGGTCTGGTCTAGACTCTGTTTGAAGCCTCATCAGACAGAGCAGTACTGATCTGCTAATGCATAATTACACAAGGACACTGCTCTCTCCTTTATCTCAACCTGTCCGACAAACTTACCTTTCAGATATACACTTTTATTTATTTATAATTATTATATTATTCATTTAACACACTTTCAACTATTAATGCTGTTTTGTGCATGGTAATTGGCCTTTGCTTATGCTGAAAAAGTGACTAGGAAATGCCCAGTGGATGCTAACCATCAAGTTGTCAATGTTAAAAAAGCAAAGCAATTTCAGTTATTCAAAACTCAACAGATTTCCTTATTTTATGATGGAAAAATATCAAAACAACATCATAAGCTATTACATATATTTTTTCTAGCATAGATGAGAAATTTTCAGTAATCTTATTCCAGCATTTAAATTGGTCTAATTTGTATGAAAAACACACAAATAAAGGGCCTGTACAAAATAAATCAGCTGTCTACTATCTGCACCTCATCAAGCTTTTCTCGTCCAGTGATCCAGAAGTGCTCTGTTAGCATGCTAGTTGTTGCTAGCATTACAATGAGGGCAAAACTCTGCTCAGGCCTCTGTAAGTTGTGAAACACAATTATAAATTAGGGGGGGTATAAAGTAAATGCGGAATACATTTTGACCACTGCCAACAGTTTAAAATGAAGCAGATCTGTTTTTCACGTAAAAATTAGGTACAGTGCATTTAACGCTGGTCAGACTATTTGTCCAAAAACGACTGTATTTTGAAGGTTGTGTCGTCATTTCTCCTTAGTAAATTAGAATCACTGAAAATATTACAGAACGTGTTTTTAAGGTTACTTTGAGTTTGTTTTTCATATTAAAATAAATTGAATATTTCGGATTATGCTTAAGTAGTTGTCTGTCAGTATAATATAAAAAACGTTTTATTTCTTCTGGACAACTCTATTCTGAGAATCATGAATCATTTGAGTTTCCCAAAGGTTTAGGTGGAGTCCTCTGCACTCACAGTTTGGCAGGAGGTCTGAGTTACATATGAACTCTGGTACAGGGCCAGGAGGGGAGCAAATCCAAAAGAGGGCTGATGTTTTTCACAGACACTTATTCAAAACCAGGGGGAAATCTAATGTGCACATATGAACCAAAATATAATGACAGGCTGCTAATGTTTGCGAATCCCCTGTTGCTGATTTTCACGGGTTCTAATTTGAAGGACTTTCAATACTGACCACTGCAGACCAAGGACAGCACACAAGAGCTGTACTAACCTGATACCGAACTTTTAAAGAAGACACATTGTTCTTGAGTCTGCTATTAAGTTATAATTTACAACACCCATGGATCATTATGTTATCATTTGTATATTTCAAATCACAATAGGCTTTATTCAGGCTTATGTCACAAACCAGGAAGACGTTTGGAAACATGTGACGACAACTTCCGATGTAGTTACCGACACTGGGCTCGCCGACTGTCATAAAACCCAGTGAAGTAAATGTGATCAGTGGTAAAATGAAGCCTGTATACGTATGTGCTGTTTGGAATCATCCTGAATTTGGCGCCTTCATCTCTTCTAATCGCATGTACCCAAAGCGCTCGGAGTTGTGTGTCGGTAGGGAAATGATGAAAACTGAGTTGTGGTTGTAATTGTTGATTAGCTGAACATAATGAAATGCTACAATGACATGGAGATGAAAAAAAACTGGGCCATTTTTCAAATTTTTTTATGGATTTTTTCAGACTTACTACCGCGAACAGAGCCCACCAGAAGTTGTCATTTCATGTTTCCAGAGTCTATATTTATCTAAAATGACCTGGTATTTGAAAACTGCTCTGCCCAACTGGAGCAGACTTCGCCACAAACGTCATCACAATAAAGAGCCGTGAAGTTGTCGGCACCTTCAATGTATAGCTGCACATCACACTAGCGATTAGCAGAACATTACTATGTGGCACTGCTGAATCCTACATCAACCACCAATTAAGAAAAACTTAATTTGAGAATGAAGTACAGAGGAGTGAGCATATCTCGATGGCAGTGAGATTTCTCAAACATGCAAGAGTCACTCCAAATACAACTCTGGTTAAATAGTAAGAGGGAAGAACTATAACATGGATATAAGCCCTGAAAAGTTGATTTTGCAAAATTAGTCTCTTTAAAGGTTTGCAATTTTTGACAATGTTCTGATTACAATTTAACACTGTTCCTATTCCAATTTCAAATACTTTCCTTTGTATTTTACAGCTGTTTATTTCACCTGTAGTAATGATGTGCAATACAAATATTTATTCTGTCCATATGCTGCACAGTACATACAGCCATAGCCATTCATTGTACACAATACTGCTGCAGCGTTGTATTGTTGTTGTAATTCCACAGTATATTAAATTTAATTCTATTTTCTATTTTTCATTAAATGTACATGTTCTGAAAGTATGGAGACTATATGTTGTTCTAAAAGTTCAATTAAAGTAACTCTAAACTCTAATAGTTATTTATCTTCCCCCGTTTAGGCTGACCCTGTGCCTTTATAAATGGTTTGATTATCAGGTGCCATGCTGAACTAAAACTTACATGGAGCGTAGAACATGACTAAAGCATGTTTCTTCTTCTTCAGCGCCTCTCTGAAGTCCTCGGATCCAAGATGACTGACGCTGGACGGCTTCTCCTCCCAGGACTGCTCTGGAGGGGGAGGAGCCTGGGGACTGGAGACAACAAGTATAGACAGAGGAATTTAATTATTACAACATTTGTTTTTATATTTCATAATGATACAAGATGATGGTGCTTTGGTCTGGCTCTTGATGGATATTGGACAGAGACAAATGTTTGATAGGTTTGAGCTAAACTAATTTCAAAACTTCAAACACAATCAATAGTGCAATTTAAAGTAAGTGGGCAGTGGGTTATTTAGAAAAGTTCTGCTCACCGACTCCTCAGACTGCAATGAGCTGCATCCAAAAGCCAACTAAACTACTTGTCATCCACTTCAAAATATATGTCAATTTCATGTAAATGCAAAAAAGGGCAAACTAATGTGGCAAAAACAAAAAAGAAAAAAAATGAAAGAGTTATCCTAATATTAATTGTACTCTTCCAAATACAACAGTTGCTTAAAAAATAATTGATTACCTGACACATGTACCAGGTATATTTGATGATTTCTTTTGTGCATGTAAAGACGCACCAAAAGTCAGGTTTATTTGTCCCACAATGGGGTAATTACAGTATTCAAACTTCAAGAACAGCAGGAGAAGAAGAACATGCAATCAATATCTCTAATAACTATTAAAAGAGTTCACAATACACACAAAAAAAAATCATAACACTGTGCAAGTACAGTAGGAGCTGTAAGGTTACAAAAAACTATAATGCAATAAATAGCTATGACTATGACTATGGTTATGTAATGATTCAAGTTATCTGATTTTTGTCATGTAAAATGCCATTTCCAACAGGTTTATACTAAGGCTCTGGGGGCACAAACTAGGGATGCACTGATCCAGCTTTTTCAGTTCTGATACAGACTCTGATAACTGAAAACAGGATTTTATTTCCTTAAAATTACAATAAAACAATACAAAACTGATACAAATGTGTTATGTAGCTGTTATTTATCTCTTAAGTCACTAAGGAAGAGCTTTATGTAAATACAAGTAAAAAAACCAAAAAAAAAACAACTTAGGAGACTTTCTGGGCAACTATGATCAGTCTTATTACATCAATTGATATGTACAACCAGGATATTAGCTGAAATTTTCCAATATTGGCGCAGATATTCAACACCAGTGTCATCCCTAGCACAAACAATCCATATTTGAGCAATTTTATCCAATACAATATTTTGGTGCATAAATGTCACTTATTGCCTCTGCTAAACAAAAAAAACCTGTGACTACAGGTTACAAATTGTTACTTCTATACATTTATGATAACATTACATGCATTAAGTGTTATTTGTTTTACTAATTTTGATTATGGGGGTGAAAATTAGACTGTGGGAGGAAACGGTGAAAACTTTAATAAGCTTATCTCCAACTTACTTGTGCATAAACTCAATGATCTTGTCCTTGCTCCTCAGATGGGGCAGAGTATATTTTTCTTCTCCGTTGACAAAGTACTTAACTGTGGGGAACCCTGAGATCTTAAAGCGGTCGCCGGCTGCTTTATGCACCGTGGCATCGAGAGCAGCCAACACGCCGGGACTCTGTAGGGGGCAGCAGAGAGACATATCAGAGGAAAAACAATAACAAATTAAACTGTGATGATCTTAATATGCTCTTCTAGAAGTTTAGTTTTAGGAAAGAAACAAAGGACTAATTTATATGTGATGCAAACATTTGAGGTCATGGCAAATGTGCATGTTATTGCTTTGACTGGAATATTTCACAGTATGGCATTAAACCCTTCTATCTTCATGGAGACAAACCAAACCAAGTTACAGGTCAGATCTGTGAAGAGGCAACCCCTCTCACAAGCAGAATGCCTGTTTTTCTAGGGGTTTTTGAGGTATAAAACAACCTGAATTTTAATAAATGTAAGGTAGACCTCTTTAATGTCATACTGTGGAACATTCCAGGCAGAGCAATGACACCTCCACAGAAACAAGCAGGTGACGGACCCTCCAGCAGAAAAGTAACAACGCATCTTTAAGTATAATCTGTATTGCTTCATGACAGATTCGTCACAAATATTGCTCAATAACACACAGGGAGATTCATTCACAGGAAACAAGAAAATGGATAACTGTGCCAGAACATCACCTGTCTGTAGAGATCCTGCTTCTTAACAAGAAAAAAAGAACTGAGGGAAAAAAGAGAAAACTCAAAGAGAACCACAGCGAAGGAGAGATTCACTCCCATGGATAGGCAGGCTGCAGATGTGTCCAGGACTAAAGGACATGCATTTGCAGATAAAGTTCAAATCTGTATAGCCAGACAGAGATGGACTCATCCAGGATAGGGTAAGGGTCATCCAGCCATTACTGTGAGGGCCAAATATATCATTGGGATGAGGAAAAACGTGGGACCACTGCAAACAATTTAAAATGATCAAATTCTGCTTTTAAGGTTTAAAAACGATATAAATTTCAGCTCAGTGCCTTTAAGCAGGTGTGTATTTTTGGTTAAAGCTTCTCCAATTGCAAGAGTAGTTTTATTTGTTATTCAACTACTGCCACATCTGTCCCTGGACTTAGTGACACAAACCGCCTTACTCAAGGACACAACAACACTGTGAACTGGCTACTAGTAGAGCTGGATTCAAACTGTCAACTTCCTGTGTAAAAGGCCACCCCTCTGAGCCTGCGCCCTTAGAGCAGAGGGCTGGAAATGTGGAATAACACATTTGCGGAGTTCAGGAGGTGAGATAACATCAGTCCATCTGCATTCGATAATTTTGCCCTTTTCCATTGACCTCTGCAGCCGGGCCCCGAGCCACGAGGAGGACATCCAAATGTGTGTTTGAAGGAAAGAAGAGGGAAACAGAGAGACACAGAGAGAGACAGATAGACAGAGAGAGAAAGAGAAAGGGAAGCAGGAGGGGGCAGGGGGTGTGAGAGGGAGAGAAATGAAGCAGGGAATGAGAGAGCGGAGAAGGAGAGGAGAGGGAAATAGGAGGGGGAGAGAGATTAAGTGCGGAGTGAGAGAGAGGAGAAGGAGAGAGGACAGGAAAAGAGGAGAGAACTGAAAAAGGGAATGAGAGAGAGGAGAGGGAGGGAGGGAGAATGGGAGAAGAGAGATGAAGAGGAGAGTGAGAGAGAGGAGGAAGGAGAGGAGGGAGGAGAGAGATGAAGAAGGGAGTGACAGAAGGAAAAGAGGAAAGGGCGAGAGAAGAGTGTGGGTGGGGGGAGAGATAAAGAGGAGATTGACAGTGAGGAGAAGGAGACGGAGAGGGAGGAGAAGGAGAGATGAAGCGGGGAGTGAGAGAAGGAGAAAGAGGAGAGGGAGGGAGAGATGAAGAGGGGAATGAGGAAGAGGAGCAGGAGAGGATGAGTAAGGTAGGAAAAGAGAGAAACAGAAGGAGATAATGGAGGGCTAGAGATGAGATAATCACTTAAGTCATTGTGCTGGACTTTTTACCAGCTTCATCACAGGCCTGACTTTAGCACTGAAACACACTGCAAACTTCAATTCATAATATAAAACGAGAGGGTCCACATCGATTTGTCTCCATGGAGATGTTATCGCTTTGTCTACAGTATGTCATTAAACTGTACCGTATAATAAATAAGTCAGCAGGTCAGATCTATGGAGAGGTAAGCCCCAAAAATGACTATTTTCCAAGGGTTTATAAAAATATATACTGGAGGTGCATTATGTAACTTAAGTCAAGTGCTTTTCTCCGTTGAGATGTTATTGCTTTGTCTGGAATGTTTCACAGTATGGCATTAAACCTTTCCCCCTTCATGGAGATCAAACCAGACCAGGTTACAGGTCAGATCTGTGAAGAGGCATCCCTGCTTACAGTCAGAATGAGTGCTTTTAGAAGTATTTTTGAGCTATAAAACCAAGTGAAATTGAATAAATGTAAGGTATAGCTGTTTAATGTCATACTGTGGAACTTTCCAGGCAGAGCAAGCAGGTGACGGACCTCCAACCAAAAAGTTACACAGTGCACAATATGTCCAAAATAGACATGGCCACATTGTGGATCATTTCAAGCAAAACACTGACCCCTCTCCAGAAAAGTTAGACAGTTCAGCTTTAAATACTCCCTTTGTGGAGGAAACATTATAACATAGCTCAGAATGTAGCATACTTTAATATTAAGCCATCCCAAAATAACTCAATTGAAAGCTAGCATCATAATTATTATTTTAAAAATGTAATTGCATAAACATAGACGCTCCCATCTTCATAAATACGGGGTGTCTAGGGCCACGTTCATGTTGGTTTTATTATGGGGCAGTAATGAGGCCGGAGAGGAGCAGAGCTGTTTGTGAAATAAACCAAACTAAAAGTCAGAACTTACATCAGACGCTTTGTTGAGGACTTCTGCAGCTTCGTCATATTCTGGCTTCATCTTCTTACAGTGACCGCACCCTGAAAGGCCCAACAGCAGGGTTAGATGATGGAGGTATAAGTTTCACAGCACACAACGAAAAGGAATACCATACTTATCAGACTTCTCAGTGCTCATAGGGAGAGGACAGCATTATTTAAAACAAAAAAGTCTGCACAAAGACAGCTATGATTAAGGGACAAATCGTGACCAACAACAAACAACAAAAGCAGCTGTGCATTGGTTGTAAAGTCATTTTTGGATTTGCTATATTTTTGCTTTGCCCGGAATATTACACCGTATGGCATTAAACTGATTCATTTTGCATTGATTGAGATGGTCAAAAATATAGCAAGGTAACCTGATCTGCAACTTTGCCTGATGGAGTCACCTGTTTGTCTCCATACAGATAGTGTATTTAATGCCATACAGAGGAATATTCTAGGCAAAGCAGTAACTTCTTCATTTTGATGAGCAGACTCTCCACCAGAAAGGTTGCAAAATACAACTTTAAATCTTTATGAAATATGTACCGTAAATACCAAATAAGCCGGGTGCAGGTGAATATTTTGATAAACACAGAGTCTAATGTTCGTGCTGGAAGACAGGAGTCGTGCTGCAACAACAGGACGCAGGACTGATGCTATGTTGTCTTTACAGAAACCAAACTTAAAACCACATGGCTCATTTGCATAAACTAAAAGCACTGGAAAAAAAGCTGTTTGTTGTAACATTTCAAATTAATTTGCCTAAGTCTGTGTAGAAAGTATCCTAAATTATAGCCATACTGGAAAAAAGAATGTGAGTACCATATTTTCCCAGTTTTGCAGAGAAAGAATTTGTGCGGAAGGAATGAATTGCCTGTCCCAAATTACTGCTTGATCTCAAATAAATACCTGGTTTGTTAAGTGATTGAAACAAATAAACTAGCTCTTATTTGGTATTTTACGGTACTAATTTGTTTGACAGATTCGAAACTCAATGGGACTTTTCTGGTAAAAAAATAAATAAAGCATAACCTTATAAAATATAAAACTGCTACAAGACTACACACATGAGAAATATGACCTTGTGAGATTTTTTTTCTCCATGTTTTTACTTATTTATTTGGCTTGAACAAAAAAGGATCAGGCTCGGGTGAGTTTTGAATTTTGCAGAGTTCAAAAAAGCAGTGCTATAATAAGAGCAAATGTAGAGAAGGTTTCTTCACTGGTCATCTGGACTTAATTACACAATGAAAATGATGTCAAAATCTTATATTGTCACATTCTCATGGACCCAATCTCGTGTCTTATCTCATCCTGTGAAAGTTGTATTTCTTGTTGTAAATAATCAGTTAAATGAAGTGTGGAGGTCTAATCTGGCTATGTTACAGTTTAACGACACAAAACTTTAAAACTACAGCCCTCTCTTTTCTCACTACAACTAAAGTAATATGATTTTCCTCAAAGTGAAATGTCATCCTATCCCAGCTCAAAGCCTCCTCCCTCTGTGTAACCTCGTGTGCCCCACACCTCAGCCTGTCTGCTTAAATCAGCGCTAAAGTCTGCAGCTCTCCAGAGTGTAGTCGCCTCTTCTGCTCCTGTCAAACGCAGTATTTTTCATGTAGTACGCGTAAAAGTACAAACAGTGTGTGGTCATGTAGGATTACTTGGTACTTGTGTCATTTGGAGGGCGTGTTTGAACATCTGTGAGTTTGACAAAGTGAGACTAAGTGGGCAGAGGAGACAAAGTAAAAGGAAGGGAG
The DNA here is from genome assembly GCA_034769755.1 of Odontamblyopus lacepedii. Lineage (NCBI taxonomy): Eukaryota > Metazoa > Chordata > Actinopteri > Gobiiformes > Gobiidae > Odontamblyopus > Odontamblyopus lacepedii. The sequence goes on along the minus strand of CM068356.1, from coordinate 28,659,977 downwards.
GATTGGAACAGGTTCAGATGTTATAGTAGTAAATCTGGTGATGCAATGTGGTGTTATATGGGGAATTGCATATTTGTGCAGGGCAATGACAAAAGTTTTTTGATTGATGAAGACTTGAGTTGAAATGTGTCAGTAAAGCAACATTAAAGACAGAGTGCTTCGGACCATTTTCATCCTTTTGTATGTTAAAGCATACCCATTATGTAAAATTTACTTTTTTGAGCGTTTAGCCATGTTATATGAAGGATTACCCCTTCTCATTTATCCTACTGAAGTTGTGTTTAATGTGACTCATGCATGGTGAGTAATCTCTATTCTCCTGCATTTAAGACCCCTGTTTTCATCACCAACTGCTCTGTACTTACTTCGTTCTTGAGTTTGATTTTCTTAATCGGTGATACACAGAGGATTTGGCAGAATTAAAAAAATCCATGACCCACTAGCCTGATGTGCAGCTATCAAGTCCCCTGATGAACTACACCACTGACACAATGACCCTGAAGTAGAATAAGGAACCATATTAAAAAAAATATGGGCATGAATAAATAAATGGATACGTGAACAGTTAGCTCTAGTATAATGTGTCATAGATGTTAATCTTTGACCAACTACAGCTCAAATATTATGATACTACTCCAACTACAACAACAACTACTACCTACTACTACTACTACTACTACTACTACTACTACTACTACCTACTACTATCATTACAAATAAAAAGGTTCCCAATAATTACTGAGTCTGTAAAAAGTGATTCTATATATGAACTGAACTTTCAGTATGTGTCATTTGGAGGGCGTGTTTGAACCAAAAGGAGTGAGTTTGACAAAGTGAGTCTCGGTGAGCAGAGAAGACAGAGTAAAGAGGGATTGCAATACGTTCAGATGTATGGAGTGGTAAATCAATGTATAGTGATGCAATGTGGTGTTATATAGGGAAATCTATGCAACTTTTATTCCACTTTCTATTAGCCCTGATAAAGCATGACTCAGAGTTGGTAATTTGGGCATGTTTGAGCAATTATTTTCAAAATGTCAATTTGCAGATCAACTCATGTTTTCACTGCCATCAGCATATACAGACTACCAACTTACTTTTCCAATTTAATTTTCTTAATCTGTGATGCGTGTAGGATTCTCCAACGTCGCAGAAGTCATTTCAGTACAAATGCAAAGAAAAAAGGGCTCTTTGTTGTGATGATTTTTTACAGTGATATCAGCCGCCATTAGGCTTTGAACACATAAATCAGTGGACTTGTTTGGTTTATTATTAAGTAATTTTAAATGAATATGGTGATTTCAAATTTGCAAATGATAACATAATGATGCAAACACAACAGGCCTAAACCAGGACTAATCGAGGTCTAAATCAGGACGAAACAGGGTCTAAACTGGGACTAAACCAGGTCTAAACTGCATCTTTGGAAATCCTAAATATCCCTTTGTGTATTTGTTAGTGTCAGTTTGCATCAATATTCGGTTTGTCCTCAGTGACTCTACTATGGTACGAAGGATTTTTGTGGCTGATCTCTTGACCAATCAGAGTTCAGACAAGGAGAGTCCAGTGAACAAAAAACAACATTTGGATAAGTCTCTTTGTGAACCAGAGGAACCTGGGTTTGGCCTCTTGTTTACGGACACTCCCCTGAAATATGTAGACGGAAGCTTTTGTAATGTTGAATGGTGAGCTTTAAATTCATATATAATAAGAGAAAAGATAACTAGAAATGTCACAGTAGTATAATTATCAGTTTTTGCTGATACTGTTTTGGCTTTACTATGTTTTCTATTCATAGGTATCGGTTTCCTGCGCTATATTGAGGACTTCTGATGTTTTGAATTGTTAGTTGCCATGACAAGGGTGCTAATCATGGACTGCCGAAGATTCCGTCAATAGAAATACATGTAGAGCAAGCCCTGCATGATGTCACTACCAAGAGTGCAATTTACTCCCTCCATCTCACTACCTGGTCTATACTGCACATGTTTTTGAGCTGTCCTTTGTATACTAAATACATTCCATGCATATTTTTAGCTTGAGAACAGCCCCTGGTACACTGTGTCACGCTGTCATGCTCTCTAACGTTACGCGGTTATATTAGGGAGGAGCTGTGTGAGCATGTTCCCCTGCAGTGGCTCAGCACAAATGCAACTTGGGCTATTTCCAAACTGCTAAATTGTCCTTGTCATAACAGTTCAGAAAGCCCTTTATTCAGAACACAAAGCAGAGCTGGTACAGACCATAAATCAAGGGTCTGATACGGGATATGTGGAGAGTTTAATATGGGGAGATTGTGTCAAGTTTAAAAGTGCAAAATTGGCTAGAGTACAATTACTGAAATTTGATGCCATTTTGAAAACATTTTAAAAGCAACAGCTGAGCTGAGAAAAACAGTAATGGAGCCACAGTTATACTTTGCATATTAGCCGTCATATACTGAGGACATATGCTGAGCTCTTCTGGGTTTATTACAAGCTGGTTTGGGTCATAGGATCTGGCAACCCAAAGTGAGGAGCTCTCTCAGCTTTCTGATTGGATATTTGACATACAAAAAAACTAAACAAAATGTAAATAAACTTTATATGTCGTAAAATGTTTATCAACTTATTTACTACAAACTATCTGGGAACACAGACAGGTAATATCAGCTCTGTGGAGAGGCAACTGAATCTAAAACTATTTGGATCCATTTCAATTCTTTGAGAGGTTTTGTAGAAAAAAAGTGATCATATTTGCTATATGTTAAAAAAAGATGAGTTTTGTTGTAAAAACACTTTGAGAAGATGGAAATATGAATGGAAACTAATACGAGGTCATATGTACTTCAGAACGTGTGTTTGTAGAAGACCAAACCACAGGTACAACACAATGTTCTATAAGAGACATATAGAGACAAGAGACAGTATTGTAGAGGATATTCTATGATCTAAAATAACTGCAGCCACTGCATTTTGATAATTGTGCCGACTCAATTAATTTAGAAGATCTTGTTCCCCCATCTTTTTAAAATATGGGACCAAAAATATCTTGGATGGGATCCAGAATACACACATCTTCAATACTTTACAAAGATGTGAGTCTGGCCACCATAAATCATCCCATTTTCAGACTGGAGTGATTGACAGGTGGATAGTCAATCAGGGACATGTCCGTCCGTATCAAAATAAAAAGGAACTGAAAAACATCACAGATTTCTACAGAAGTGAGAGTAATTAAGAGATTTTATTTGTAAATGACAGGCGACCAATAGGCTCCTTCATTTCACATGTGTCACTGAAAAAAGACAAATTTAATTGACCGAGCTTGAGGTCTGACGGCGTGGGGACGAGACTGACATCCCTCTGTATGAAAAATACAAAGAGCTATCTGGATGTGCCAGGCAAAAAAATCATCTCAACTGAAACTAATTGTTGTGAACATTGAAATTGATGACAGAAATCCTTAAGCCCACACTATCATGTTTAAGTGTAGTGTATATTCAGAAGAATAGGTGCATCAGGGAGAGAGTAAGGGACAGATGCAAAAATGGTGAAATCTCAGGGATCGAGCTCTGAGCAGAGAGACCCAGGAGAGGACCACAGAGCTATGGGAAGAGGAGGAAGGACTGCCACGGTCAAAAATCAATGTTATACCAATGTACAGTCTGTAGGGGCCTACTTGTACTCAGTGTCACCTAGCATTATTTATAGTGGGACACTGGGTTTAAAGGCAGGGACATTCTGTATAGTCACTTTCTAATCCAATTTGTGCCCAAGTCCTTTTTATATGTTGAGCCACTATAGCACTAGCCCCAAGTTCACAAGCCACTAAACTAGATGAATTATACAATACAATATTTGACATAATAAATGTTCAAGTTAAAATTTAAAGGTCCTATATTACACAAAATTGACTCTGAGTCTTGTGAGCATTAAGCAGTGTTGTTACCTCATCAACATAACATACCCGGAGTTGTGCTTTGCTTCATTCACACATGTTTGAGTAATTCTGCATTATTAGTCTAACAATCACAATGCTCTGTTCTCCAGCTTGTTATGAAGTCATTTTCAAGTTAACAGTTCCTTTTATCTTTAATTCAGTAGATATGGGCAAATCCAGGGCTGAAATCAGGCAAATGATTGTAGTGAAGGTGCATGGAGTTTAAAAACACAGTGGAGCACTTCCTATATTACAACATGACATCACAAGGTGAACAGTTCTGTTTTCTGAGAGAAGAACTCAGCCAAAATGTGCAGCAGGGTTTGTGTGTTTAACACATGCCAATGAAACAAAACACAAAATGTTTGCTCGTCTGGAGCTGCATTCACAGGTCACACCATATCAAAAGAGAACAGGACGAAACCAAGTTGTCCAAAGAAGCTAAAACAAAAACACAGAATCTTACTAAAACATAAATGTTGATTTGTTCAGTGAATTCCCTGGATTTGAGTATATGTATTTGTTTCTGCAGATTCCCAGTGTTATAATGATGATTAATGACTCATATGGTTAAATTGAGCATAGCATTAAAAGTCACTCTGTGTGAAATGAATATTCTTTATTCATCTCCACATTTATGAGGTTTCTGGCTGTAATCCAGGCCTATGTTTCACCAAGAGAGGTTTACCGGGCTTAAGTCTTACCCAGGGATTTCTTTAAAGTGACTGGGAGTCCTCATTAGAAAAAGCTTGATTCAATTATATGTTATTTTTCAATTAAAAGTGTTTTTATAGCTCAATTAAACATGGATCAGCTTATTAAATTAGCAAATACATCTCCATGGAGAGAAGAAGAAAAGTTATTTAGAACAACTATTAAATCTTGTCTGAGAATTAAAATGTTATTTTACATTCACCATTCAACGCCACAGCTAATGTATCTGCTTTAAAGAAGTATTGTTCAGGTATTAGTATCTGTCCTCTCTCTCCACCCTCTTTCTCCCTCTCTCACAGCACTCAACTCTTTTCAACCTCTCGCTTTCTCCTTCTCCCTCTTTCTCCTCCTCTCTCCCATCCTTTTTTCCTCAGGCGTGTTCTGTCACATACTAAGATTAATGTACCTCCAGCATGCACCATCAGCTTGTGTTTCTGTCCACTTTACTCCTCCCTCAACCTCTCTCCACCGCTCACAATGAAGCAGTTTAAGCCGGGTAAAAACAGTGACAAAAACTCTTGAACGCTGTGCTTCCCGTCGCAGGTCTAGCTCAAAATATTAATATTTGAAAGAAGACTGAGCATTAAGTGATCAGCTAATACAGGAATCCTATTGCTTAGAAGATATTAACATTCAGAAGATGTTAATATAGGTCTAAAGTACCGAGTGAGGCTGTAATTGAATTTTAATTGCGATTCAAGATTCACTCATTTCTAATCATCAGCTATAGGGTCTATTTCATGGAAGGGACTATAGCCAATCTTCTGTCATTAAAAGAATGTAGTTTGAAGCAGAGTTCAGAGATTTAAAGGTTCTATATTACTCAAAATTGACTCTTGCAAGCTTTAAGCCATGTTAGAATGTGATTACTTCACCAAAAACATAGCTGGAGTTGTGTTTTGTTTCATTCACACATGTTTGAGTAATCCTTTAGTATAAGTCTGTCTACATCTCCAAAGCTCAAAATGGTCTGTTCCACCTTGTGACGTCACGAAGCGGTAGTTTTCAAGTTAAACAACTCCTTTTACCTTCAATTCAGCAGAGATTAGCAAATCAAAATGATTCTAGTGATGGTCTATTTAGTTTAAAAACACAGTGGAGTACTTCCTGTATTACCACATGACATCACAAGGTGGAAGTGGAGCCTATATATTGCAGGATTTGTGTGTTAAACATGTGTGAATGAAATAAAGTCCAGGTATGTTTTTGATGAGGAACCAACATTATAACAGATCAGGAAAAATAAGAAATCTATTTTTTTAGTTTTTAAACAGCTGACTGTATCATTTATACTCATTAAGACAGAAAATAGAATAAAAAACAGATTCATCAACATGATATAGCACTTTTTATCATATGGCCCATTCCCAATGCTAGCCCTATATACAGTATGTTTGCAGTAAAGGGTGGGTTTAAGAACGACCATATGCTGCATGAGGAACAGTCATACTGGGTTTTGTTTTGTTGTATTAGCTTAAAGTACTAAGGGGTTTCTTTTTAAGCTGAGATAAGAAAGAAGTAGGCCTATAATTATTTTAGGAAGCCAATTATTATTATTTATTGGCAGGGACTGTAACTGAAAAGAAACATTGATTAATAAAGGCATTTTAAAATCCATTGGGTAATCTTTATAATATGCTATGGTGATTAAAAGATGCAGGACAAGAGAATGAACTGTAAACCTTAAAGTTCTATATTACGCAAACTTGACTCTTGTGAGCTTTAAGCCATATTGCCTCATCAAAAACAAACCTGGAGCTGTTTGTTTCATTCACACATGTTTGAGTAACACTGGTTTATTAGTCTGTCTACATTTCCAAAGCTTAAAGTGCTCTGTTCCACCTTGTGATGTCATGAAGTGGTAGTTTTCAAGTTAACAGCTACCTTTTACCTTCTGTGTAGTAGAAATGAGCAATTCCAGGGCTGAAATTATCTAAATGATTCGAGTGAAGGAGCACTTCATGTATTACCACTTTACAGCACAAGGTGAAATAGTCTTTTCTATTTGAGAGAAGAACTCAGCCTAAATATTCAAAGTTTTTGTGAATGCAACAAAACACAACACCAGATATGTTTGTGATGAGGAAACAACACTTAATGACTTTTTCTGAGTCAGCAAGTTCATCTGATAGTAATCGATTGCTGGTTGTGTGGTAGAGTACTAACCATTAGAGTTACGTTACGCAATAAATAAAGCACCGTCAATAAGTAATCAATAATGTGTCTCTCTTTACTGACCTAAAGAGGTACAAGGGAAATAGCTTACATTTTTTTGTCATTCTCATTTTTAAAAAATCTATTCAAAGATGCCTCATGCAATTGTGTCAAGCACTCAACTGACAAAAGGACAACAAACACGTAACCGTTTTAAAAAGCGCTCAATACAAATCAAGTAACTACGATACGTTATTATTCCCATAGAGAGGGCCTGGAATGTATAAAGAGGAAAAGTTGCACAGGGCACTTTTAAGAATATATTGGGACCTAAATAATCACAGTTATCCATTAGTATTATCCTTTATATGGCATCGTCTCAGCCCATAATATGAACACTAAACGCAGTTCCTCTTCTCTCTGATGGAACAAACCTGCACACACTGTAGAACTCTCTCCACACAGGATCAGAACAAATGTAAAGTCAAAGTACAGAATCTTGGCACACAGCTCAGGCCCGTCTTGTTAGTGACTAAATTTAAGTCTTCCCCACACCACCTGGACTCTGCTCCTGCCTCCGCTCTGCCTTGCATAACTCCGCTTTAAAATGCTCAACAAGATATTGGAAAACAGAAAAGCAGTTTTTCGGTAGCTTGCCAAGTTATTTTTTGATTTGTGTGTCTCGAATATTGTGGTAAATTAGTGATGGGACAATATTAAAATTTCAAATTCAATCTTGACAGGAAAATACTTGAATCTCACTACTGTTTTTGATACAGTTTTTTGTCTTTTACAAATAATAATTTTAAACACAAAATAACACAAGTTTTGGAAATTATATTAATCCAGACCATTAAAACCAGGCAGCAGACGGAGGGGACAAAGGGGTCTATTGGCCTGAGCCCAAGTGTTTTAGAGGCCCAGAATTTGACCCTCTTCCTATTCATTTATATTAGAGGGGGCCAATATGAGGCTTTTGCCCCGGGCCCCCAAATTTCAGTTGACGAACCTGATTAAAACCATTCAGAGAGTCCAACATTTTCCTTGTTAAGAGTTATTTTCTGAATTAGTACATCGAAATGAGGGTCTAGTTTTGATACTAGAGTTGGTATCGATAAGTATTCTTACAATTCTGCAGTAAATGGCTTTTTTTTCCTAAAGAAAAACAGTGAGTCCAGTTTCTAATTATTTGTTATTGATACAGTTTTGTAGTTTCATTATTCATTCACTTTGTTTATCGTTTAAAGGTGCGCTGCATAACATTTCTAACTGGAGGATGCGTCACCATCTTAACTCCATGGAAATGTTATTGCTTTGTCTAGAATGTTCCACAGTATAGATTAAAGCGATCTATCATGAGGAGGACAAGAAGGTTACAGCACTACACTACATTACGGTTCAGCGCTGTGGTGAGGAAAAATGGTATATTTGAGCAATAGAAAGACTTGTGATAAATAAATGCTAGATGGAAATGTTAAAGTCAGACCATGGAACATTCCGGGCAAAGCAATAAAAGCTCCATGGAGACAAGCAGATGGAGGACCGTCCACCACAAAGTCACACAGTGCACCTTTAATCTTTACTTTCTTTATATTTAAACAATTTGCGTTTGAGTTATATTGCCTGAATTTTTAAATGTGCACTGCATTTCTCCAAGTATATGTTAGTCCATTGTTTGGAATGTTCTGCGATATGGCATTTAACTTATCCATGCCATAATTAAAACAAGCTGGTTACATGTCAGATCTGTGGTGAGGTGATTTTGTTGACTGAACATTCCTGGTTTCAGCTTCCTGATATACATGGAAAAAGTCCTCAAAATATATGTGGCAACACTCTGAAATTCTGAAATTCATGGATAAATTTATTGCCATATTGTAAAACATTCCCTGCAAAGTAGTAACATCAGCTTGTCCAGAAAAGTTACATATTGCTCATTTAAAGCTGCATTAAAGCCATATGAAAACACAGGGAACTACCAGCAAAGGTCAAAACAACTCCAGAAGTCCAGGTATGGAAAAGCATAAATTTCACTTGTAATGAGACAGACTGCGCAGATGTGTGCCAGGTTTACATAGTTTTACATTACATGCATTCAGACTGACGGAGAGGTTCTGCTGTAAAGACCACAGCCAACACAGATGAGTCAAGTCTGGGAAAATCTCATCCATCCAAACAATAAACACCTGCAAAATACTGTATCTATCAAAAAAAAAAAAAAAATGTGAAAGACTTCTGCAGCGAGAACTGAACACAGATAATGCATTTTCATTTGTTTAAGATTAGAAAAGATTGAAAATATGCATTGTATCTTTTCAGGGGAGGTTACATCACCTACTTGTCTCCATGGAGATGTTATTACTTTGCACAGTATGGGATAAAACACATCTCTGTGGAGTCAAGCAGGTGAACAACAGGTCAAGGTCAGATCTGTGGAAAGGCGAACATGCCACAGTAAGAATGCTAGTTTAAAATTTTTTAAACACCGGCTATTGAATGAATAAAAGCAAACCTGAAATGTTGAAAATGTCATGCTGTGCAACATTCCAAGCCAAGCAGTAAAATCTCCAGAGACAAGCAGGTAGTGAACCATTCATATCTAAAATTACTTTCAAATACTTTCCAAACCTAACTCTTGAGTGTTCCTTAGCCTAAGACAATTAAAAGAAAGTCTAATTTGAAATTGTTTACAAACTGTGTTTTTTCAAATTCTTAAATGAGAGAATACAGTCAATTTTTCATTAAAGCTAAGTGAGGTCCAAATAACTCTTTTGCCTCAATCTTCCAACACCTGAACATTACCAAGTGGTCACTTAAAGGTACACTGTGTAACTTTCTGTTGGAAGGTCCATCAAATTATTTTCTCCATGGAGACGTTATTGCTTTGACTGGAATGTTTCACAGTGTGGCATTAAACCTTGCTATCTTCATGAAGACCAAACCAGACCAAGTTACAGGTCAGATCTGTGGAGAGGCAACACTGCTCAGTCTGTTTTTCTGGGTATTTTTGAGGTACAGAGCCTCCTGGAGTTGTTTAATGTCATACTGTGGAACATTCCAGGCAGAGCAATGACATATCCACAGAAACAAGCCGGTGACAGAACTCCAACCAAAAAGTTACATAGCGCAGCATTAAGTACTGTTTTTTTTGCCTTCCCAAAAGTGATGACAAACTAGTTCACTTGTAAAATTTGACCTTTTGACTTCAAGATAAGTTCAAATTTGAGAAAGTATAATTTAATTTGATATTCAATCTTTGACACCATTACCTTTGCCTTTTGGTATCTGTAATGTTTTTATGCATTCCTAACAGTGAAGACAAGAACTATCTCACTTGTAAGATTTGACTTTTTGTTGCCAACTGGAAGCTGTTTTTCTGGTGACTCATTTGTTTGGAAACATTTTTACTTTTCCACACTAAACATTTAACTCTATCCCTATCCTTTGCTGCGTACGTCTGCTACTAGGTGTTATCATTTGAGGTTTGGCTCCGCTTCTGGGTATAGGGGAATTCTGCTACTACTGGTCTGATGTAACTTAAAACTATGAATCATAATTACAGTGCAAAGTGGAAATGCGCAAAGCTATTTTTCACTATACAGGTAAAGGACAGGCAGGAAAAGCAGCAGAAATAGGTAAAAAAAAAATCTAAATTGGGCTAATATGTACAAATATCCTGCTAAAGACAAACCATACAGTAGTGGTTTTAAAAGTGCACGATGTAACTTCATGGTTGGGGTTTCGTCATGTGCTGCATGTGTTTCTATGGTTCCTCAGTATGACATTAAGCAGCTCTACCTTATGTTTATTCAATTGCAGGTGATTTTATAGCTCAAAAATACCTACAAAAACAGGCATTCTGACTGAGCGTGGATGCCCCTCCACAGATCTGACCTGTAATGTGTTCTGGTTCTCCATGATAATAAAACTGTTTAATACCATACTGTGAAACATTCCGGACAAAGCAATAACATCTCCATGGAGAAAAGTATTTGATGGACCCTCCACCAGAAAAGTTACACAATGCACCTTTAAGTTAACTTCTATGCCAAGTATTTAAGGACTAAAGTGTAGCACGCTTCAAAAATTCAGAGTAAAATAAATAAATATTGACTAATTATATCTAATCTAGTGTTGCCATTATACAAAATTTCAAACTTAATTTTGATACTAAGGAAAGGCTTACTCAATACCAATTTCGACACCATAATGATGAAAAATAACTAAATAAATAAAACAAATGGACAATCGATGTAATTTTCAGCACAGAATAATAGTGCTTTAAGTTATCATGCAGTTCGATACTGATGTAAATAAAGTTCGAGATTACTCTAAACGAAAGCTCAAATTTTGTTATGTTTGCAGGATTTTTCCAGTAGCGATACTAATTTATAAACTGAGCATCCACATTCGATACAAGTTTAAGTTACGCATTGATACTTTTGACAACCCTAATTTAATCTATGTAAAACCAGGGATAAAATAGGTCTAAATGATAAAGCAAATCAGACTTAACTAACCAAAGACTAAGACTAACCAAACTGGAAACTAAATCAGTCAGAAGCAAAATTAAACAGGGAACATTATGATACTAAAGCTGGTATAAACTAGAACTAAAAATAGTCCAAATTCAATAGGATTCAACCAGGACTAGATAAATTGTGTTTATATGAATTGAGACTCCATAAAGTCTTCATTGGAACTTCATCAGTAGTATTAAATCAGGACTAAATGAACTAGGATAAAACAAAATACACCTAATCTTAAGAGTTAGTTCGGACCAAAATAAACAAAACAAGGTGCACTATGCAGCTTTTCAGAGGAGGGTGCGCCAACCAGCTTGTCTCCATGGAGATGTTATTGTTTTGCCTAAAATGTTCCACAGTATGGCTTATTAAACTTCTCCATAAAGACAAACAGGTCACCTCACCGGGCCATGTTACTGGTCCTTTCTTCAAAGCAAAAGCATCTCCAAAAAACTGGAAAAATTATGTCTAAATTAGCACTAATAAAACGCAAACAAAACCAGGACAAAAACTAATTAATACATCAATTCCCGCGAAAAAACTCAAATAACATTCCAGCAGTGGCACCAGAACCAATTTGAGAACCAAGAATTATGGTTCTGATCTGTATATCGTTAACCATTTATCAACAGACAAGCTCTCCCAAGGATGGCCTTTAAGTGGGGACCAAAGCAACAATTGATACCAGCGGAAAAGTGGAAAGCACTGATAATTCCTGGCATGTTTACAAAGCCCTGCACAACAAAAGCTAAGAGGAGGCTGAGTAAAAATGACAGGGAGGATTATGGGAAACATATGGCCACAATGAAGCGCTGGGCTAGTGCTGTGTGCGTGCGATGGCGAAGACAAAAGTTTAATGCGGTCTGCTCAGGTTTGTTTTTCTATTTTATAGGGAATTTCTCTCCAGCTGACTCCAATATGAAACAATGAGAGGAGATGTTTGAGGCAAGTGAGCAAGAAACCAAGAAAACGGGGTCAAAAATGTGGATTTTTAAAAAGCATAGTTGGACTTAAGGTCAGGGCTTGCAAAACAGGTAAGCTAACAACCCATGGATATCTTAAAGTGATGAACTGGATAGTACTGACAAATCTGCATATTATCTTAAAGGTGCAGTATTATTTTAGTGGGGATCTGCCATCTGCTTGTGTCCATGGAGATTTTATTGCTTAGCCTGGATGTTTTTCACGGTACAGCATTAATTAAAACTGCTACATTATACAAAATTGACTCTTATGCGCTTTAAGCCATGTTAGAATGTCGTTTCCTCATTACAAACATACCCAGAGTTGTGTTTTGCTTCATTCACAAATAGTAATGTAACCCTTTATTATTAGTTTGTCTACATCTCCAAAGATCAAAATGCTCTGTTTCATCTTGTGATGTCATGAAGTGGCAGTTTTCAATGTAGCAGTTTTCAGTGTATGGAGTTTAAAAACACAGTGGTGCACTTCCTGTATGACAACATAACATCACACGGTAAAACAGTGTTTTCCATTTGAGAGAGGAACTAAAATATGTAGAGTTTGTGTGTTAAACATGTGTGAATGAAACAAAACACAACTCCTGTTAATCACGCCCATCTGAACTGAGAAGCTTCACTGGTGACGAGACTCAGATCTTCGTAAAGTACCAGAGAAATGTGTATTCTTGATCTCAGGTAATGAAAAACATGCATTCTGACTGTAATTGGATAGTTTCCCCACAGATCTGACCTATAACTTGGCTTGGTGGTGATCCTCCATCAGAAAAGCTACATAGGTCACACCTATTACTCGTGACATGTTTTTGCATCATGTTTTTTGTGGGAAATGATGCAGATTCATTGTGAAATATATGGAACTGCCTTGTCAAATCCACAGATGGGTTTCTTTCACAGTTTTACCCAAAGTTTATGCAAAAGTCGCTTAAATGTCTGCCTCTGAGCGAAAAGCTGGGGGGAGGAAGTGATCTGAAAACCAACAGCTGAGTGTAAACAGTTCGCTCAAAATAGTTGCAAGTCTGTCAAAGATTTTGTGAAAGTCCACCAGATGCAAGTTTGGTAAAAATTTCAACACATTTTCAGACCAGAAAATACAACCTGCTACAAGAATGACAGTGCATTTTGTAAAAAGGTAGCGCATATAGCATTTTTATATGCATTTTCATAAACATGACCAGACTGTGTCCCCAGATACAAGGCAAACATGTTCAAATCAAATCTGACATTTACAGATGAAAATTCTAATGCCAATTTATGATGGCCAAGTTTATATTACCCAGTCAGAAACAGAAGGAGCATCACATGAGTCTCTCATTTTGGGTTTCAGTTAGTGCTGCCGCGATTATTCGACGTTGTCGACGTAATCGAATATGAAAATGAGTCGACTACAATTTTTTTGGTCGAATATTCGCCTTTATTTATTTTTGGTCTCAAACGGCTCGTCCAGAGACCTTTCGCTTGCCTGAGATCAGGTATTTCCCCTCCACACCACTAGTAGTACTACACTCGAGGCGGACACCGGTGCTGCTGACAGCGGCTACATCCGGGGTTGACGCCGAGGTGGCTAACCTAGGCTTCACCAAAGGCTAACAGCAGTGGTATATAAGGGCCCCGCAAAAGAAAACAAACTTGAGGAAGTATTTGCCGTGCGCACGCTGCTGGCTGGTCTCTCTCTTTCTCTCTTCCCCCTTCCCCCGATTTGAGCATTTGAGAAAATGCCAGCGGCCGGAGTCGGACCAAGACCTAAAGCCTCGAAACTCTGGGAATACTTTCGGACAGTTGGTGATAGAGTGGTTTGTACACTCTGCAAGACTTCTTTGGCTTTTCACGGGAGCACGACCACGATGCATGAGGTATTGAGAATACCGTTGCATATGCTGCTCGTGCATACATAAATTGTGTGTGCATATCGTTGTTCAACATTGTCGAATGAGCACACACAACAGACATAACAGCAATAACCTTTGCAACTCGCACACACAAGGTAACCTCCCGGGAAAATCTAACACACCCACTTGTGTGTGTTAGAACCGCTTGTTTTTTTTTTTTAATTAGTCGTTTAGATTAGTCGACTAATCGAAAAATTAGTCGAGAGATTAATCGTTAGAAAATTAGTCGTTAGTGGCAGCACTAGTTTCAGTGCTGAAATCCAGTTGGTTTTAAACCTAAAATGCCTCTCTCTGCTCTGAATGGTCACTAACTACACCCCAGCACCTGCAGTAAATCATGAATGAGTGCTAGTGCAGCCTCTGCAGCTGAGTGAGGGAATACTGGAGGTTCTGAGCTTTCACGTGAGACATGGCCTATCCATATGCTGAGAATGAAAGAGAAAACAATCCTTTACTGTCTCCCATGAGAGACATTCGTCATGGGAAAGAAAACACATCACAGCCCCATATGTACATAAACACAACATCCAACAATGAACATAAATAAGATAAAAAAAATAACCACCATCAGGAGACCTTATGTCACTCTGTGCAGACAAGCACTTCACTTCAGTCTTAAGTTCTGTTATAATTCCCTAAAGCCCATGTGCACTTAAACTTGATGTGACTTAGATCATGTGCTTGGTTGCAGGCTTATTTAAACATTCGAGTGTATGGCCTTCTAATAAATAATAGTGTTGAGGGAGGTGTTGGGTCAGTTACTCACAGGGGGCGTAGAACATGATGAGAGCGGCCGGGTGCTCCTGGAGGAAACTGTCAAAGGAGTCGTCCGTAAGGTGGAACACAGAAGAGTCCGAGTCAGACCAGGCCACCTCAGGGGTCTTCGGCTGAGGGGGCTGAGGACTAGAGGAGAGGGAGGAAGAATATTAAAGGTATTCAAGAATAAAAATGCCAGGTAACCCAGTATCCAATGTATCCAATAGTTGGGGTTGTGTATTTTGTCCCATTTGTGCACTTATTTCCTAGTTCTATTGATTCTATCCATTCTTTTGACAATCATACAGTGTTACATTGTGTTTTTAGTGATATAGATAATTCCTTAGCTGATACTGCAGAAAAGATTTTGAGATATTGTTTAGCCCTTGAGCACAGATTCAAGTTGACTTTCCACAGCACGCTATCACACAGTTTAACAGTATAAGGGTATAACACAGGCAGAGCATAAGTGAACACAGCTGGACTCGACTCCACCCAGAGAGCCACACATCTGGATCTGCACCGCGCCTCACTGACAACATCAGCAAAGAGACGTAAACAAGAAAACCAAATCAGTACCAAAACTGTGCACTACTGACCGCACAACTATACCTTAAAAAACCTATAATACTTATGCATTACAGACTTAAAAACATGAAAAACAGAGCTAGTTCATTTGGAAGTGTTTGCAGTGATTTAAACTAATTCGTAATGCATTTCTGGGTCAAATGCAAAGAACAAATTTCCCTACGTGTGCAACAAAGTGTACCTCACCTTCCCAGCAAACACATTTTTCACAGCAATTAGTTTATAAGCACTTTTCACAACTTTTAGAGACTTTTATAAGCACTTTTCAGAGATTGGAGTTTTGCTGTCATGGTAATGCCAACAACAACTAGCATGCGAATGGTGCAGCAGCCTTATTTCCTGGTTAGTAGGTGATAAAAACACATAAGTATATACAGACATTACACAGCGGTCTCATTTTGATGGAGCTTCTTGAATGGAGTCTCTGCATTGTGAAAAAAATATAACGTCTCCCAAGGTCACAGATTTACACTTTTTGCTATATTTTTTTTGTCACCCTTACTCGTCTTTGTTTCCAGCAACAAGTATACGTCCACGTGTGAAATTCCAGTTTTTAGGAGTACAGTGGCATTCAACACTGCGAATGAAGCATGATATCTTTTTGAAAGTAACACACAAAATCTGCTCTCTCTTTCTGCACCCTTGGGACCTCATGCGTTCTGGGAGTGATTTGTAAAACCCGCTCTGGTCTGTTTCTGCACTTCCACATCGGACCGGACCAACACTATGTACAGCTCTATCCTTCTTGGTCCTCTGGAACCAATCGGACTTTCCTCTCCGAGTGGTTTGAATCAGAGCTGGTATGTGTTCTCTGTATGAAGGCATTGTACATGTGCCTTATGGAGGGCACTGGGTCCAATTCACAGCAGAACTCTCCCATCTCAGCTTAATTCAAATGTTTTAACATTCACTGAAACTTTATTATCGCTACACGTGTACAAGTACAGAGCAACAAAATGCAGTTTAGCATCTAAGCAGAAGTGCAATGAGGCGAGCACTACATAAAAGCTTCACATCGGACCACAGGCGTATTGTGTAATTCTGAAGTGCACTGCAGCTGATTTCGCTGTGAGCTGTGAGAGGGAGGCGCAGGCTCACAGAGAGGCTTAAACACTGGAGCATCTGCACAGGCTTAAAACTTAGAATGAAAAAGATAAGAGATGGAAGGAAGCAGAACTTATAACTTAAAAATCCTGAAAAAAGTACAAGTATACACCTTTAAAGCTACCATCTGAAGCTTTATTGGATTTTTTCAACAAGTAAATGGCAGATGTGAAACCTGTTCCCTCACTTGGCCCCACCCTTCGCCCCTCAACAGACCTTTGTTCAGGCTCACCTATGCGCTCTGGTCTCCCTCTATCAGGCCAAGGCTGACAGTATCAGACAGAAGTTGCGTAGGTAGCATCAAAGTAGTGGCAAACCAATCTAATTGCACATGGTAGCTTTGTAAATTGTAAATGACATTTTCAGGAAATCACAAATTGCCACTTTTATATCATAAGTTTTAATTATGCCATATCGCTCTGGCCTAATTAAGTAAGTAAGTAAATCTTTATTTATATAGCACCTTTCACAGATAAAAATCACAAAGTGCTTTACAATGCAAAATCAGAACATAAACTAGAACAGAGGAATAAACCAGAACTGAAGAAAAAACAAGAACAGGAGAATACACAGTCAACTAAAAGCCTGTCTAAAAAGCAATGTCTTGAGCTGTTTTTTAAAAGAGTCTATGGAGTCAGACCTCCACACGGAGGGCTAGGGCAGGGCATTCCATAATTTAGGGGCCACTGCCTGAAAGCACAGGTCCCCCGGTGTTTTGAAGCGGGTCTTTGAGACCATCAAGAGGCCCTGACCTGTGGACCGAAGGGTGCAGCCTGAAGTATAGGGGCGTTCTAAGTCCCTAATGTATTGAGGTGTCTGTCCATTCAAACCTTTATACCTTAGTACCATTCATAATTAAATTCTTATTCGAATATGCATTGTTGGGGCTCTGAACGCCCTAGCCTGCGGGGTGTCCTTCAAATGATCTTGAACGGGGCATATATATACATACCCTAAAATTAAGCCTCATTAAAAAATAAAAATGAAAGCTAGAATCAAACTTTCGTATTAAATCAAATGTGACATGCTAATCTATGCAGTACGTTGTGAGCAAAAGGGTTTGCATAGCATTAGCAAAAACCATGAAGACCTGAGTTTAGACAAAAGTCAAAACTCCTGCCTGTTTCGCACTCGTGATGGCTCTGTTGGCAGTTTCTTTTGAGTCCAAATGACATTGATCTTACCTGCATAGAAAAAAAAAATCACATTATTGAAAAGAGAATACCAGAGCTACTGAAGGACTGCTGAATCTGAAAATGGCACAGACTTCATCAAAAGTTTGGAGGGGATGTGGAGTAAATAAAAAGCGCAGATAAAAAGGGAGCGGGGAGACAGAGCAGCACAATGAACAGAACAAATCTAAATATGAACAGTGAACTCAGGCTTTTGTGGAGAAATGTTATGAGAGGAATTCTCATCTGTGACATCTACAAAGTCCCTCAGAGACACAAGGCCAAGTTTGAAAGAAAGAGCATTTGACTTCAGAATCTTGTTAGGGATGATTACTTTTGTTTTCTTTCATGTTTTATTTATTTATTCAAGTCACTCCATTTTCGCAATGCAACTTAGTGTTCACATTAAAGCACCCATATCATTTGTTTCCTTGTCAAAAACATACCCTGAGTTGTGGTTTGTTTCATTCACACATGTTTAATACACAAACTCTGCATTTACGCCGTTCTTCTCTCAAGTTGAAAACACCCAGTGCCACCTTGTGATGTCATATCGCAATACAGGAAGTGCTCCACTCTGTTTGTAAACCCCACATACATTCACTAGAGACAATTGGGTGATTTCAACCCTGGCCATTTCTACTGAACAAAGGGTAAAAGGTAGCAGTTAACTTGAAAACTACAGCTTCATGACATCACAAGGTGGAAAAGAGCATTCTGAGTTTTGGAGGTGGAGGTGTGGATAAAACAAACCACAAATCCAGGTATGTTTTTGATGAGGTAACAACATTACAACATGACTTAAAGCTCACAAGAATCCACTTTGTGTAATATAGGACCTTTAAAGTGCATTTGGCAGATACTCATTTCATCCAAACCTGGTTAACATAATTATATCAAGGATTTCACTAAAAATATTACCTAGTTTTTTCTATCTTTAAAAAATGTGTTTATAATTTTACTTCCTAGTTGGAGACAGACTGCAGATGTGACCTAAGTAGAAGTAATACCATACCCATTATCTAGAAACCATAGTGTTAACAAGGGCCGAAACATGTCTAAATTACAGGAGTTGAGATTAGACTAATAAAATTATCGACAAAAGCTTTATTTTTTTTTAAATGAAGGTTAAACTGCCAGAAAATTGTCCTTGCATTTGGATAGAATTTTCTAGTGTATTTGTACTGTTCTTCACAGCTTTTTTCCCCTACAAACTGTCACTTTAACTGACGAGATGGAACAAATCACACACAAGATGAGACAAGATACAAGATTAATATGTAAATTTCACTAGTCACTTTCTAACTTGATTTACTTGATTTAACAATTCCGTTTCCATATTAGCACTGCCTTTTGGAACTGTAAGAGATGTAATTTACCAACATGTACCCCTTTTTTCTCCAATCCAAATGTAAACGCTTGAACAAAAATGTCCTGAGATAAATGTTCTCGTGTGTGTACAATCTTGTGACAATTTTGTCTCTCGAGATCTTGTCCCATCCCCGTTCACTATCCAACCTATGACAATGTAATAACTGGAAAAACATGAAAACCTTGTCATATGCATGCTGTTGCTGTATCCTTAGGCAAGACACTTCACTGCCTCCAGTGTTGAAGTACACTAGGATATGACTGAGACTGTGTGAGAGAGATATGCAGGACAGAGGATGGAAATTAGCCCATAGCTACAATCCAGCATGTTTACAGGATTTGTATATGAGCAAAATGTGCGCACACTTATGTTGTATAAGCAGCTGTGGCATGAGCTCATTTGAATAAATTTGAAAAAAGCAGAAATAATCAGGTTTTGCGCCTTTAACATGCACCGTCGCGTTCAACTAAACCAATAACAGCGATCGTTGGACCTAGTGTTCAAATTCAGACTGCACTTCAATTTAAAGTGTCTGAAGTGTGAGTCAGGGCTCACACCTCCATAACGCTCCCCCCCTCACCGGTCACCTCTGCTCCAGCTGTGTCTCATAGTCACCTCCGCATCATATCTCTGGCCCAAAATACCACACTGCACTGCCCATTTTATTTAGAGCGCTTTATTTTGGAAGTTTGATAGAAGAACTACTGTGAGGTTGCAGTTCTTGAATATATTAATCAATGGTGTATTAATCAATCAAAAACTTGCTTTAGCTTTATTAGATTATTATAGGAGCACTGTGTAACTTTTCACTAGTGGGTCCGTCACCTTCTTGTCTCTATGGAAATGTCATTGCCATGTTTGGAATGTTCCACAATGACATTAAACAGCTCTACCTACATTTTGTTCAGCTACAGGTGGTCGTATAGCTCAAAAAACCTGGAAAAACAGGCATTCTGACTGTGAGTGGGGTCGCCTCTCCACAGATCTGACCTGTAACTTGGCCTGGTTTGGTCTCCATGATGATGAAAGGTTGAATGCCATACTGTGAAACATTTCAGACAGAGCAATAAGGTCTCCATGGAGAAAAAGAGGTGGGGGATCCTTCCCCAGAAAATGCACCTTTAAGGATTAAGTATTTATACGAAACGACAGCAGAAAGGGATGAATTTAACTCGCATTTTTACATATAAAACAAATATTTTTTGTATGACCTCCCGTGCAGGTCTAGTCTTGTGAGTGCAGTTTGGGTCGGATACATCAATACAGTATATGTAGTTTGCAGAGCTTTTTACATGTCTCCTTTTTAGTCAACTAATTGATCAGCAGGACAGATTAGTTGACGAAGGTGTCAAAAGACGCCTCTAGTTGGACGCCTTTGCATAAAAATACCAGACGCATGTCCAGGGTGTCCGCTGCTGTGTGCGAGTGCCTAGTTTTCCCAGTTGAGAGAGTGGTTGAGCACATTTATTACGAACACAGCTTAAAAATGAGACTTTAGCCCTAGAAGAAACAGTGAAAAAAATGTCATTCAGGTGCTAACTGTTGTGAAATAAAACCAAAATAACTTTTTACACGTTTTTCGACACTGCGAGGGGTAATTAGGCTTTTAAATGTTATGTGAAAAAGTCCAATAAATGTTTTCAAACTTGCAAATGTGTGTTTTCGTCCATTGTGGTTTTCAGATTCTAGAATGTGATAATGTAATACTCCCAGATGGGTGACGAGGGGCGCCAGTTTTCCCTATTAACATTAGACTTTCATAAGGAAAATCTGAAGGGAAAATTCACAAATGTTCAACCTGATGATTTCTCATAGTGACTAGACAAATCTGAATTTTAAAAAGGACTGCACACGGTTTTTTCCACACATTTTAGATAAATTTGTGTTTCAAAATAAGTCAGCCGTGTACTGTCTGCATCTGATTATAAAGCGTATTTTTATTGACAGAGAATCAGGAAGTGTACAGATCGTATACTAGTTGTTAACATTACATAAAACTCTTGACAAGTTATTGATACTTTGCAGATGATGTCCTTGGAGGTGTGATGCTAACTGAAGGCACTGCTCTGTCTGAAACCCTTTTACTTAAGTTAGGCTTTCATCTGTTTTGTTTTAACACAGTACGACCATAAAGAACTGACGGAATTGTAACAGGAGAGTTAATTTGTGCAGTTAAAGACGTCTATCTCCAATAACATCAGTCACAAGCCAGCTACACATTGTTTTGATTTGGTTGAAAACTGAACTCCTAAACACGACTGAACTTGTACTGATCACAGGTTTCTGAGAATGTCTGAAATGAATCTGAAAAAAGTATTTTACATGTTTCTTGTTCAGACAATCTTAATATCTTTTGCTGTGTAATGTGTGCACTGCCTCACCACGGTAGCTTCAGAACATTCCACCACAGACATACAGGCAGAAGACCCCCACCGTGACGTCACTACAAAGTATCAATAGGGTAAAGAGGTTACTTTAAAAAGACTTACTTTCTGAGCCAGTCTGCGATGTCTTTCGGTGTAGCTCCGTAGTTTTCATAGTGGTGCAGGAACTTTCCTTTCCTGCGAGACAAAAGATCGGGCAAAACAGCTATTATTATTATTATTTATTGACTGCAAAAAAGGCTAAAAACAAACTATTATTTGTGTAATCTGAAAACCTGTTGAACAAAGAGATAAAGTTCCATTGTTTTGGGCTTGAAACGTGTCACAGTTGGGCGTCAATTGTCTCTTTTATTTGGTTGAGTCCACACCTGTGTTTGTTGTTCTCAAAGCAATAGGAGGTAGAGCAAAGTGTGAATTTAACCAAAGAGCTGGTTTAACAGCATTTCAAAGTCCAGTGGGGAAATGAAACTACTAGACAATAAATTATAATGATAGTACACTTATTTGTCAAGCAATCCAAATTCTTTACTTTATTTCACTCTATTGATCTCTAATGCAAGAGCCGCTTTGCAATGGCTCAATTCTCTTTCCTCGCTTCCTTGATTCCTCTGCTCGATCTTCCCTTTTTCAGCTGTCAATAAAATGTGTCAAATTAAGTGGTGTTCACAAGAAACCCACGGAATGAAGGAGTAAATCTGATAGAGGCTTTAGAAGGCAGACATCGGAGAAAAGAATCAAACTTTATTCATCTCAGTGAGGAGTTTAAATCCTCTTTCCTCGCTTTGTCTCATCTTTGGGTGGGGCTTCCACACCCATTTCCTGCAAAATGGAGAAGCGGAATCAAGGAGAAGGAAGCGAGTTAAGAGAAATGAGGCACGGCCAAAGACTTTTAATTTAAATTTAAAGACATATTGTGCTTGTGTCTGCTATATAGTTTTAATCTATGACACTTGCGGATCATTGTTAGAATTTGCACGTTTTAAATTGCAAAATAGATCTAAAATGACTTAAACTACTAAAGAAACAAGTTCGCTGACTTCAGAAACTGCGGTGCCCAACGGGAGCTGATGTTGCTGTAAACATCATCACGGTGGATAGCTGCGGATCAGGCCAATGAGTAGGGGATTTCTTTGTGCCACAATGACCAAGTTTAGGTTTAGGTTTTTGATTTCATTTACTTCATGTCTTTGTGGAGAAATCTGGCTCAGAGCAGGGGTCAGTAGCATAAACATGACATAACAAAAACAAAAAGAAAAACATGTACTACTAGAGAACGCAGCTGAATCCTAAGTGTATCACAGGTTAAGAAAATAAAATTGGAGAAGGAAATGAGAAAAGAGCAGTGGGCGTGTGCTGGTGTGGGTGAAAACAAGAGTTGAATGGCAAAATGTCTTCAAAATAAAAGATTAAAGATTGCACAAACTCCAAATACAACTACGGGTGAGTAAATGGTGAGAGGAAACAACAATAACATGGTTAAAATTGCTGAAAATATGATTTGCAAAATAGGTCATAACACCTAAAACCTTAAATGACTTTAAAACTGACTTTTAACTGACTTAAAAGAATAAGGACATTTTAAAGCTGCCATCTGTAACTTTATTCATTTTTTTTTTTTACCAGTAGATGGCAGATGTGAAACCTGTCCCCAGTCCTTAAAATAGATTTTGCAAAGACTTTAAATTATAGATATTCTGAAGTTTACATCATGCTTTAAACTGGCACAATATTGTGAATTTCTCTCCTCGTCAAAAGAATGTGCACGAGCATCAGGCTTGAGTGAATTGGTCTAGAAATCTGACAATTTGAACGGAAAATAAAATGTTTGAAAGTCCTGTGTGACCTCTGCACCGACTGATCCGCTGCTGCCGCTCGCGCTATAAATGTCTAGCTTGCATATCCATAAAGCGTGAGTGTGAGGCTCCGTAATGCATTTGAAATAAGCACATCTGCTCAGCTCTTGCATAAAAAGATTCACAATTTAAGCAGATTTCCCTCATAAGGAAAAGGTTTATCTCCTGCAGCCTTATGGAGGACGACGACAAGAGAAGGTTGCAGGACTAAGATTAACCATTTTTTAATGTAAGTAATTGCATTATTAGTTAAAGGTCCTATACTGGGCAAAATCGAACTGTTGTGAGAGTTTAGCTGTGTTATAATGCTGTTTCCTCATCAAAAACATACCTGGAGTTGTGTTTTGTTTCATTCACACATTTAATTAACCCTTTATTATTAGTTTGTTAACATCACCAAAGCTCAAAATGTCATGAAGCTGTAGTTTTGAACTTTACAGCTACCTTTACGTTTTGTTTAGTGGCAATACCAGGGCTAAAATAATCTATTCTAGTGAAGGTGCATGGAGTTCAAAAGCACAATGGAGCACTTCCTGTATTACCACATGACATCACAAAGTGGAAAAGAGTGTTTTCCGTTTGAAATAAGAACCTAAATATGCAGAGTTTGTGTGTTAAACATATGTGAATGAAACAAAAAAGAACTCCAGGTCTGTTTATGATGAGGAAACAACATTATAGCACAGATCAGAAAATAGCATAATATGGGCTCTTTAAAATATTCACCTCTTTTTCTGCTGTTACACTTATGGTACACTTTATAGCAGCAAGAAAATATAGAGATTAGTAAAATAAAAATGAAAGAGTATTTGGGAGTGCATTTAAGATAGAATAAAATATGAAATGCTAAACTAATACAAGAATCACATGTATTTCTATAGAGCGATAAACTATAGGGTTAATATGTGATATCCAGAGAAGGAAAAGTTGGTCTCGTTGCCATAGTAATCAAATATCCATCTATCTATCTATCCATTTTCTTCTGCTTATCCAGGGCCGGGTCACGGGAGCAGAAGTCTAAGCAGGGACTCCCAGATTATCTTCACCCCAGACACTTCCTACAGCTCCTCCCGTGTGACTGAGCCCCTCGCCCTATCTCTAAGGGAGCGCCGAGCCACTCTGCGAAGGGAACTCATTTGACCGCTTGTATCTGCGATCTCGTCCTTTCAGTCATTTAGTAATCAAATTACCAAAAGTAATTATTCTATTTTTTGAATGATAAAAAGTCCTCAGAATCGCTGCTAGAAGAGGAATATAACAGGCACTAGTGGAACCAACGAATACAAAATGACATTCAATAATAAACCATGTATTATTTGAAGGTGCACTGTGTAACTTTTTGGTTGGCCCATCACCTGTTTGTTTCTATGGATGTCATTGCTCTGCCTGGATTGTTCCACAGGATGGCATTAAACAGCTCTACCTTACATTTATTCACTTACAGGGGCTTTTATTGTTCAAAAATACTGACAAAAACAGGCATTCTGACTGTGAGCGGGGTCGCCTCTTCACAGATCTGACCTGTAACCTGGTCCGGTTTGGTCTCCATGATGATAGAAAGGTTTAATATCACACTGTGAAACATTCCAGACAAAGCAATACGTTACACAATGCACCTTTAAATCATCTTGATCATTTTAACTGACAGTCAAACTACAATTTCAGACCTTTGTCCTGTTTCTGAAAGAGGAGAGTTGGAGGTGATGGTTCATTACATGGGCGGATTTGGAGCTTATAGCAGAGGTGATTTCAGCAGAGGAGGATATGGTTCAATCACAGAAACGCAAAGGTTTGGCCTGGTTTATCTGAGCCGCGTGAAGAACGGCTCACAGTAAAATCAGGCTGAGAGTGAATGTGGCAGAAATGTCATTTGTTGAAGCTTGTCTCGATTTTACAGGAAACTGCAAGGACAAGAGACTCAGTATGCCCTCAGTATGTGGATAAAAGAAGTTAGAGATTTTGCATTTAAAGATTACTATTATACTATAATATTTTGTGCATGTAAACAAGATGAGTAGAATTTATAACAGACTTTTAATGTTAAAAGGCTCATAATACACTATTTTCTGATTTTTAAAAAAATATTATTTGTTCGTCACAAGCATACCTGGAGTTGTGTTTTGTTTTATTTATTTGCATGTTTAACACACAAATCTTGCATATTTAAGCTGAGTTCTTCTCTCCTTGTGATATCATGTGGTAAAACAGGAAGTGCTCCACTGTGTTTTTAAACTCCACACACCTTCACTAGAATCATTTGGATAATTTCACCCTGGAATTGCCAATCTCTACTGAACTAAAGGTAAAATGTAGCTGTTAACTTGAAAACTACCGCTTCGTGACATCACAAGGTGAAACGGAGCATGTTGAGTTTTGCAGATGTAGACAAACTAATAATAAAGGATCACTGAAATATGTGTGAGTGAAACAAAAATAACTCCAAGTACGCTTTTGATGAGGAAACAGGATTAAAACATTGCTAAAATTTCACAAGAGTCAAATTTGCTTAATATAGGACTTTTTACATAAATAAATAGCTACAGATAATGCAAAAGCCTAAATTTCGGCCTCTTGCAAAAAAAAAAAACTGAACTAAACTAAAACAAACAGTGCTAGTAAAATATTGGCGACACTGCTGTGGGATGACCAAACCATCAGATGTCAAATCAAATCTACTTTATTGTCCCAGTGGGAAATTTATCTTGGGCAATGTGCTGAGCAGCTGCAGAACATGCAAAAAACAATAAGAACAAGAAAACAGCACATATTAGAAACGATATTACAAATTTCATTCTGGGTATTGCCTTGAGCTAAAATTGTGTAAATTCACAAAACCACTTAACATAAAAACAATGAAAGTGCAACTGTTATGAACGCTAGGCCTCAATGAGAACTAGGGCTGTGCAAAAATATTGAAATATCGGTATCAATACAGTAACAATATTGTGGGCTGCTGTATCGATATGCAGCTAAGAGTATTTTTTTACTAAATAATTTTGTGAAAGTTACAATTGTGTTGCTTGTTTGGAGAAAGGAAACTTGTAATACATTTCAAATATTCACTGTTTTGTTAAGAGTAAAATGGGTGTTTTTCACATTAACTTTGAACAGGTAGTGGTTTAATAAAGACTTTTAGTATCACAGCCATGATTTAGCCTTTGTTTTTTACTGAACCATATTTAATTGTTTTGAAATATACCATATCAAATCATTTGTGCTGTATCGAAAAACATACTGTATCGGCAACTTCTTAATGATACCCAGCCCTAATGTGAACTCCTATTGATATGATTATTTATAGGGATGTAAGAACATCAAAATCCCTCAATATTTTCACGATATGCATCTCATATGCTGCTTTTTCTCTTTAAAAGCCTTGGAAAAGCCCCGAAAGGCCTTTGGTACTGTCATAATATGAAGAATTAGGACTTAAAAGTGCTTAACAACTTAATAATTATTTCTTCATGTAGTGTGCATTGCCAACACCAAACAAAGTAACTCAAAGTAATTTACAGATGAATAAAGACACTGAAATTACAATGACAGACATAAAAAACAAATGACTATTCATTTAAGCAAAAGACTTGTAATTCGATATATTGAGACTGTGGATTAGTAGTTTAGGGAGTTAAAGATGGTTTGAGAAAAGAGGGTTATGAAAGAAATACCCAGGGAAGGAGAAGGAGAAGGAGAGAGAGAGGTGGAAAGGGTAAAAGAGAGAAAGAGAGAAGAGGGAGAGTGAGTGAAGGGGTGAGTGAGAGTGAGGAGCAGGGGCAAGGGGTGACAGAAAATGAGAAAGAAAAAAACAGAGGGAGGGAGAGACAGAGGGGAAGGGGTGAGAGACAGAGGGCGGAAAGAAATAGAAGGATGAAGAGGAAAACAGGAGAGAAAACAGACACTCCAAATACCCAAGTACGACATTCTTGTACCACTAAGCCTGCAATTTTTGAAGTACCTTTTTCTCCACAAAAAAAAAACTAAATATTCGACCTGATTCTGCATAAAAAATGCTAAGGCTGTCGTTTAGATCTGTACAAACATGTATTCAATTTCTTTTGTTATTCAGTTCATATTTCAGTCTTTTTATCAACTCTTATCATTTGTGTTTCAAATGTGAACTTGAATTACAAGATAAGGGATACTATAGCTTCAAAGGTGCAATGTGTAACTTTTCTGGTGGAAGGTCCCTAATAGGGCTGGGTATTGATTCAAATTCCAAGAACCGTTCCGATTCTCGAGATTCAGAATTGATTATCACGATTCGATCTGATCCGTGTTATTAGAACCATTTTTGAGCTGTTACCTGAGCTGTGGTTCCTGAGGTTGGTTGTATTTCCGTTATACTTCACCTCCATTTGGCCTTGCAAATCACTTTGCTTCTGTCAAATGCATCTTTGTCTTCTGGCGTCTTCAAAGCCGGGACTTGGCTAACATCGCCACTAGTGTACGACGTACGAATCGATCTTAAGAAATTAATATGCAAATCGATTCAGAATATCAATTTTTTCAACACAGCCTTAGTCCGTCAAATGGTTTTCCCCGTGGCGATGTTATTGCTTTGTCTGGAATCTTCCCAAGTATGGCATTAAACCTTTCTATCTTTGTGGAGATCAAACCAGACCAAGTTACGGGTCAGATCTGTGGAGAGGCGACCCCGCTCACAGACAGAATGCCTGTTTTTCTGGGTATTTTTGAGCTATAAAACCACCTGTAATTGAATAAATGTAAAGAGCTGTTTCATGTCACACTGTGGAACATTCCAGGCAAAGCAATGACACATCCGTAGAAACAAGCAGGCGACGAACTTCCAACCGAAAAGTTACACAGTGCACCTTTAAAATAACATCCAAACGTGTTGTGTGGCTGTTATTTATCTCTCAAGTAACTACAGAACTAGAATTTTTGG
Source organism: Odontamblyopus lacepedii (assembly GCA_034769755.1). Classification (NCBI taxonomy): domain Eukaryota; kingdom Metazoa; phylum Chordata; class Actinopteri; order Gobiiformes; family Gobiidae; genus Odontamblyopus; species Odontamblyopus lacepedii. The sequence goes on along the minus strand of CM068356.1, from coordinate 28,631,658 downwards.
GTCCAGTTATGACCAGTAAACATCAATTTATACTGTATGTCCAACCAGGAAATCGGCTGCACTATTTGGAAGCCGAAATTCGATACCAGAATTGGATCAGTGCCTGTCAGAAAAATGGTAATTTGACATTTCCCAAATCATTTAGCCCCACAACAAACCGGGAAGGCTTGCGTAGTCAAACTGGTTAAATGGAGTAAATTAAAAGGTAAAAGTCCTTGAACATTTTGGTTGGAGCTCGGTCTGCAGTGACGAGATAACTGCAGCCCTGGAGCGATTAGCTGCTGTTTATCAGTGAAAGCCTCATTACAGCAGCCAATGGACTTGAGCCGGTCGTTAGCTATAGCATTGACGCTAATGTGCTTCAAGCTAATGCGCTAGCCCCGCACACAAGCGGAGGCAACGGCGCGCACGCGTGGACTGACGGAGCATAGAGGCACTTAATCAGTCCCGCTCTAATTAAAAGGCCAGACGATGCAATGAAAGAGTGTCTATAAAGCGGAAATACAGATGATAAAGGGATGGACGGAGGGAAAGATGGAGGGGAAGGGGTGAGGGAGCAGGAGGGACAGGGGCAAGGGGTGCCAGAAAAAGAGAGAAAGAGAGACAAGGAGGTGGAGAGAGAGGTAAGGGGTGAGAGAAAGATGGAGGGAGAGAGACAAAGAGAAGAAGGAGAGAGAGGGACGGACAGGGGTAAGGTTTGCCATAAAAAGAGAGAAAGAGAGACAAGGGGGGAGAGAGAGTAAAGGGGTGAGAGAGAGAACGATGGAGGGCGAGAGAGAGGGAGAGAGAGGGAGAGAGGGAAGGAAGGAGAGAGGGGGAAGGGGTGAGAGAGAGGGAGGGAAGGGCATGTGGAGAGAGAGAGGGCAAAGGACTGAGTGAAAGACAGAGATGGAAAGAGAAAGATGGAGGAAGAGAGGAAAAGAGGAGGGACAGACAGGGAAAAAGTGAGACAGACAGAGAGAAAGAGAGAGGGAGAGACAGAAGCAAGGGGTGACAGAAAAAGAAAGAAAGGGACAAGCGGGGAGGGAGAAAGAGGGAAGGTGTGAGAGAGAAAGCTGGAGGGAGAGAGACAGACAGACAGAAGAAGAGGAGGGAGAGAGGGAAGGGGTGAGAGAGAGGGAGGAACAGCGGCAAGAGGTGCCAAAAAAAGAGAAAGAAAAGGAGGGAGGGAGAGAGAGAGGGATGGAGTGACAGACAGGGGGAGGGAGGCAGAGTGAGGCAGAGAGAGAGAGAGAAAGAAACAGAAGGATAGAGGAAAACTCGAGAGAGGGGAAGATGGGAGAATGGAGAGAGAAACTAAGACACGAAGGAGAATAGAATGAGGGGGGTCATGGAAGAAACTCAGAAACTCAAAAGGCAGAAAGCAAAAGAAACAAAGGAGGAAGAGAGGAAGAAAGAGGAAGGAAAGATGAGAGAAAAACAAGGAATAGTGGAGGGAGAGTGAGCGAGAGAAATGGAGAGCAGTAGAGAAGGGAGAGAGAAAAAAAAAAAGAGAGAAAGGTGGTGAAAAAGGGCAAAAAAAAGAAAGTGACAGAAAGAGGAGAGACATGTGGGGTAAAGGAAGGAAGGGGGTGAGGGGGCGAATGAGTGATAGAAAGGAGAAAAAGAATGGATAAGGGAAAGAGAGTAGGGAGGAGAAAGTGACACAAAGAGAAAGGGAAGAAAAGAGAGAAAAAAGAAGGCAGGTAAGAAGAGGGGAGACTAAAGAAAAAGTACAAGAAGAAAGGAGATGGGAGAAAAAGAGAATGAACGAGACAGAGAGAGAGAAAGAGAAATGATAAGACAGAGGAAGGGAAGAGAGAGAGGAAGGACAGAGGAACAAATGAAAGAACAAAAAAAGGGAAGGAGGGAAAGGGAAATGAAGGACAAAGAGGGGAAGAGAGATGAAAAAGGAGAAAGAGCACAGGAGAGAGGATAGAATAAGTAAGAAAACCAGAAAAAGAATGAAAAAGAGGGGGGAATGACGGAAAGAGAAAGAGGAGATAAAGTCAGAAAGAAAACAAGAAAGTAAGGAGAAAAGAAAGCAAGGGAGAAAAAAAGAGAGGGAGTAAGGGAAGTGGTGCTGGCGGAACAGCCAACAGAGTAATAAATATTAGGTGGGCACAGAGGGGGGCTAAAGCTAACGGGGGTCCACTTCCACAAACAACATCGCTCTTGTGCCTGTGAGACTGTGCTCCTGTGGCTTTAGCCTTACTTAATAAAGAAGTAATCAAATTAGCAGTGGTGTAATGGCCTGGGAGACAATAAAAAGGGAACGACTGACTTAATTGAACTTTAAGCCAATGTAATGTGCAGTACAGGGGGGAGTCTAAGTAGTACGAAGGCAGTTCTCCAAGCTCTAACAAGTAAAATGACTCAAAACAGATGATAATATGTGACTAACTCCTTAACGATAATAAAGAGGCGACATAAATGGTAATACTACAGGTGTAAAATACAGTCATAGAAAATAATGGGGGTTGATTTTTATAGCACATTTATGTTCTTGCTATCTGGAATTTACTGTGTTAAAAGGCGCCTTTTGGGCTATTAGAGGTATCTTAAAATGAAAACAAGCTGGATGATAAATTTGTATTCATGGTTTGAATAATTTAAAAAAATGTATTCATACAAACTTCGACGTAAAGGCTGATTTAATGGATTTAAGGAATGAACTGATGTCCTGTATAAACCTAAGAAATTGAAGCGTGTAATGCCATAAAACTAAAACTACTTCTACTCTCGTATTGATACTTTGCAGTGACACACGCTGGGGGTGTCCTACATGTATCTCTAATGGTAGAATATTGAGTTACCATGGTGACACATTAGCAAACACTCCCAAAAAAGTTATGTATTTATATTTTTCTTGAGTTTTCTTCAATAAAACAAAACTCCAATTAAAGTTGAGTTAACATGAGTAACTGAACTTCAGACAGAGCAGTGCATGTTATATTATGTTATATTATGTTTGTTATGTTTGTTATGTATGTTATGTTATATTATGTTATATCTTTTGAATGTGGAAGGAATCAGGAAGGAATCATGAGCCTGAGATCCATGAATAGCTAAATTTGAGTTTTTGGTTATTGCACCTGCAGCTGGTCATTAATCAGTGCTGGTTCATACACTGAGAATGAAAAAACACTTGTATTTGTTAAAGGCACTGCACCAGGTTCAATTGGGATTGCAGTTTCTTTTTAAAGGGCGAATATTACACTATTTTCTGATCTGTGTTATGTTTTCTCATCACAAACATACCTAGAGTTGTGTTTTGTTTTTTTCACACGTTTAACACAAATCCTGCATCTTTAGGCTGAGTTCTTCGCTCAAACAGAAAAGACTTCCATCATTTGGTAATACAGGAAGTGCCCCACTGAAAAACTACCACTTCATGATTTCACAAGGTGGCTAAGAGCATTTTAAGTTTTGGAGAGCTGCCCTACGAAGGCAAAAGCCCTTTCACTCATGTGAAATTGAGAAGAATGACTTCAAAAGGTTCTGTTTTGTCCAGAGAAAAATACTGTATAATAAGTAGGGCTCCCAAAATTAACTAGTTGCTATAATGAAGAAATATTTGTATGCGTATTTTGTAACAGTGTGAGTTACTTCCTTTTGCCGCTGCACAACTGCTTATTTTTGGCACATGATCCAAAGTACAGTAACTGCCAAATAAGGGCCAAAGGTCAATTTTGAACTCAATATTTTTCACAATATTATTTCGCATGATAAAGGAGGTCTCAAATACCTCCAAAATGACATTAACTTATTTTTGACCAAATATGTTACTGCGTTCTGCCTTTGTAGGGCAGAGATGTAGACAGACTAATAATGAAGAGTTACTCAAACATGTGTTAATGAAAAAACAAAACAAAACACTCTCCAAGTATGTTTTTGATGAGATAACATTATAACATGATTTAAAGTCAATTTTGAGTAATATAGGATTTTTAAACCAGCAAACAGGCTATATACCTTTAACTTTATCTAACAAACTCAAGAGTATACTTATATTTTATATTTTGTCCCCAGGTCAAACCCAAAGTCCTTGCCTCGTCTTTCAACACTCTCAAATCTCATCTTAAAGTTTCTTTCACATTCCACCTGATGTGAACCTTTGTGAGAGCCACTTCTGCTGCTTAAAGTCCCGCCTGGCCAGGTCCAACCCAGACTGCCATATGTTTGAAGTGCTCGGGCTCTGATGTAGGCGAAGCTTTGGATGTGATAAAGAGATATGGAAGAAAAAGAGGAGGGAAAGAGACATGGGGGTGGAGAAAGAGAGGAAGTAGAGGGAAAGTGGGAGAGAGAAGCAAAGAGAGAGACAGAGAAACACAAAGAGAGTGAGGAGAGACTGAGGATCAGGATGATGTGAGAGGGGAAAGAGGGTTGAGGCAGGGATTGAGGAGTGTGAGACGGGAGAGTGAGAGTGGCAGACAGAGAGAAAGAGACACAGACAGAGAGAGAGAAACAGAGAAAGGGAGATTAGAGAGAGAGAGACAAAGAGAGAAACAGACATGGGGGGATTGAGGATCAAGATGGTGTAAGAGGGAAAAGAAGAGAGATAGAGGGTTGAGACAAGGATTGAGGAGTGTAAGAGGAGAGAAAGCAGAGAAATAGAGAGCGGGGGAAGAGACAGAGAGAGAAAACAACAAGCCAGAGACTGAGAGATGAGAGAAACAGACAAGAAAGAGGAGAAGAGGTTTTAAACTTACTCAAAGTAGCAGAAAGTCGGATAGCCTTTGACGTTATATTCTTGCTTCAATCCGTCAAACTCTGCTGGGTGGACATTCATACCTGCCAGTACCTGGAAAACACAGGAAAATATAGAATTTACTTTTTCAGCGCAAGTAATATAAGTGAATGAGTTAGTAGCAGAAAGGAATTTAATTCAATTTCAAACAAATCTTAAAGCAGACCTATTCTGCAAAATTGACATTAGGAGCTTTTAACCAAGTTACAGTTGTTCCCCCATCTTATTTATCCTCTCAAAATTGTATTTGGAGTGATTTGTGCATCTTTAGAACATTTTAATCACTTATTTTCTGTACTTACTCCAATCTTCAATTTTATTTTCTTAATCTGTGATACATGTAGGATTTGACAGTATTCCATTGTCATAATGGTACAAACACCCCCTAGCGTGATCTGCAGCTAGCCATTGGAGTTGCAAACTCTTTGTTGTGGTACTGCAGTTTTCTAAATCAGAAGTCACTGGATTTTGTTTCTTGTATGAAGTCATTTTAGATGAATACTGAGATTTCAAATGTGCAAATTATAACATGTCGGAGATGATAAATAAAAAGCACGCTCAAGCTCAATATTTTCTTTAAATATTAGGATCAAATAGTTTCAAATCTAGGCTCAAGTCATCCCATCTCAGCTTTTCACAAAAAATCATGGAAGACTAGAACAAGAAAACGGATCTAAAAGCGGAATAAGCATGACAAATCTTTTCTAATAATGAATTGAGAAAAGGCATTAAATGACAAAAATGGCGGAAAACCAGATCCAAACAAATCAAATCGTCCAGGTGTTGTTAAAGATTTAGTATCGGTTTTTCTTTTAGCACAGTCTGCAGGTTGATGTGTAGTTGAAGGAAAGCCAGACTTAAAGCGGACATCAAAGATAACGTTAAACCAAAACAAGATGGATGTGCTCCTGAGGCAGCGTGACAGAGCAGAGACACAAAAGCACTGACAAGATGGACTCCGACAGTGAGGTGCAATGAACAAGACAGGAGCCAAAGTTTACTTAAATGATGGATAAATTACTTTGTAAAATGTAAAAAACTTAAACAAAGTCACACACACACCACTTTCATACACATACTTTGAGCAAGAAGTGATCCTTTCAGGTGGTGGGTGCATTCTCTAACCACTAAGCCGCAAGTACACATATTTAATCGGAATTACCTGAAATTTTAATTAAACTAAATGCTGCACTATGCTACTTTTCTCATAAAGGTTTGCCACCAGCTCCATGACAATGTTATCCCTGGAATATTCCACAGTAGGGTATTAAACTTGTCTATATGAAGACAAGCAGGTGGTGCTATCAGGCCAGCGTTTCAGATCAGGTCTGTGTAGAGGCGAGCCTGCTCTTGGTGAGAAATTGTGTTTATTTTGTGTCACTTAAACCATCTATAATAGGCTCATTCATGCTCTCTGGAAGACATTTGGGGAAACATGCAAATGACAACTTCTGATGTAGTTACCGATACTGGATCATAGACTGTGCAAAGAATATTTATATATTGTACTGGGCATGTGATAAAACCACGGATTCAGCAGCAGCAGTCTTCACAACCTGCCAAAGCTTTCCATGGGGGACATGACTCAAATTTTTTATTTTTTTTTATTATGTTAGACAAATTATAATTACACAAATTAAGAGACAATTCGTAAAAGGAAAAAAGAATGAATACAATGACATGTAGATAAAAAGAAAAAAACAGGCCATTTTCTCAATATTTGTCTTCAGATTTTGTCAGTTACGTACACACAAAGAGCAAAAAACAAAAAACAAAAAAAAAAAACTAGTAAGACCAACAGAGCACAAAGGAAATCATCATCCACATTTTTCCCAAGGTCTGCTGGTTTTGTGACATAAGCATGAATACATGCATCCCGAATCTCGAACTTCTGGTCATTGCACAATCTATGCCGGGAAGGGTCCTCCGAAAAAGTGAGCATCAAACCGCCATGTTTGATTTCCCAGTGAAACGCGTTTGTTGTCAAAGCCAATCTTTTAAAGCCTTTTGAACCATATCGCTTTTGTTTCTGGTTCTGATGTTGTCATATTTTAGTTATGGGATTCGGACATCGTAATTGTGTGGTTGTTGGATGTCCCAACAGCGGAAAACGGCTCGAGAAATGGGCTTCGGAAGTTTGCAAACTCCATGACTGCAAAAGGGAATCAGAGGTGTGTGACTGCAAACCTCTGTTCAACCTTGGTTCTGAATTTTCGACTCTATTTTGATGCCTACCTCTGAGGCAGCAAGTTCGGCTTTTCCACCGGTAATTTTCAAGTTTCTTTTTCTGAGGTAATTTTTCAGAGCATCGACTTTCCAGGTCCAAACTTAAGCAATGCTCACGAATGTTGGTTCTTCGCCTTCAGACTCAGGCAAATAACCAACTTGTTGCTCGGGTATTTGCTGCCTTGGGCATCAAAATAGAACCAAATGCGCAGGAACTGTTTGCTAAAGCAAGAGTCAAAAATTCGTAACCAAGGTTGAGTGAGGGATCGGGATTTTCCTTTGTTGGCGCTCCGCATACAAAATGTTCGCTGCAAACTCGGGATGATTTCTTAGGCAGCCAAAGGTTACCTTTTTCGTCCTTCCTGTGTATCAATGCTGCCCATTGCCTTCGCTTTTCACTATTTTTCAATTCTTTTGGGAAGGGAAACTGTTTGAACAGAGGTTTGCAGTCACACACCTCTGATTCCCTTTTGCAGTCATGGAGTTCGCAACCTTCCAAAGCCCATTTCTCGAGCCGTTTCCGCTGTTGGGACATCCAACAACCACACAATTACGATGTCCGAATCCCATAACTAAAATATGACAACATCAGAACCAGAAACAAAAGCGATATGGTTCAAAAGGCTTGAAAAGACTGGCTTTGACAGACGCGTTTCACTGGGAAATCAAACATGGCAGTTTGATGCTCACTTTTTCGGAGGACCCTTCCAGGTATACATTGCGTGATGACCGGAAGTTCAAGATTCGGGATGCATGTATAGAGCCTATTGAATAAATTCTTCAAAGTTATGTTGAATGCCACACTATGAAACGTATATAGGCACAACAATAGCCTGTCCATGTGGGGATTAGCAGCCCGAAAAGTTACACAGTGCACCTTTAAAGGACCAATATTAGGTAAAGTTGACTCTTATGAGATTTGAGCCATGTTATAATGTTGTTACTACATCAAAAACATACTTGGAGTTGTGTTTTGTTTCACTCACATTTGAGTAACTCTTTATTATTAGTCTGTCTACATCTCCAAAGCTCAAAATGCTCTGTTCCTCCTTGTGATGTCATGAAGCTGTAGTTTTCAAGTCAACAGCTTTTAGTTCAGAACAGACTGGCAATTCCAGGGCTGAAATTATCCAAATGATTCTAGTCAAGCTGTATGGACGTTAAAAACACAGTGGAGCACTTCCTGTATTACCACATGACATCACAAGGTGGAACAGTGTTTTCGGTTTGAGAGAAGAATTCAGCCTATATATGCAGGTTTGTGTGTTAAACATGTGTGAATGAAACAAAACACAACTCCAGGTAGAGGTAAGATCGGGCCTAAAAAATCCAGCCCGACCCGACCCGACCCGCGGGTATTAAAACCCGACCCGACCCGAGCCCGACCAATTAACTTGATTTGCAGGCCCGAGCCCAAAGCAAACCCGAAATTTCATGCGGACCTGCGGAGGGGAAGATTATTAAGAGGGTGTCGTTCACGTGCGCAGAGCATGCGCTGGCTCTGCGGCTCCTGTTACAGGAGCCGCTCTGGCTCTGGCTCATGCTCTGCGCACGAATTTAACTGTTTATTTATTTTAAAAAAGTCAGCGAGAGAGAAGCCCGGCCCGACCCGACCCGACCCGAAGCAATGATTGACATTTTAGGCCCGACCCGACCCGAATTTCGGGTCGGGCTCGGACTTAAGATCTTACCTCTAACTCCAGGTACATTTGTGATGAGGAAACAGGATTATAACATTCATCAGAAAACGGTGTAATATGGGCCCTTTGAGTTAACTAAGCACAAATTAAACAGGCAAATGAGCTGAGATAAGCATTTTTTAAACCACCTTTCTCCATCCATTTGCAGCCTGGGAGCTTTGAAGTAGTTGACAGTGAAACGGCACATCCGACTTGTGTTTTGAGATAAATAAATGATGAGGCGTGACGATATTCCTCTGTTCACGACATTTCCTCAAAACAAAGTGTCAGTACTTCAAGGAGCTCTTTGAAGAACCATTCAGCCGCAGTCTTCACAGTGAGAAGTCCAGGACAAGGAGAAACGCAGGCTCTAAATATGCTGCCAAATATTTTATTTTGAGTCAGTTAAAAGAAAAACAGTATTTGCATTCACTGTCAAACCCTAGATGTTGGATAAGGTGTAGCAGATGTGTAAGATAATATGGAGGCTTGCATGGGCCTCACTTGCAATTTTAGAGAAATTATGGACAATTTGAATGCAGTAATCTGTCAGGCGCCATTTGTCTGCCAGCTGCTTGTCTCCATGGAGAAGTGGTTATTTTGTCTAGAGTGTTCCACAGTATGGCATTAAACTTATCTTGCATTTATTTAGGATATATATTAGGAACAAAACTTCAAACATGTGTTCTTGAATGAGTGGGCTTGCCTAGTCTCCACAGATCTGACCTGTAACTTGGCCTGGTAGCATCATTTGCTTGTTTCCATGGAGATAAGATTAATGTTTAATGCCCTGCTGTGGAACATTCCAGACGAAGCAACACGTGGGTTTCAGTCTATGGAAACAGTCCTTAAAGGGCCCATATTACCTATTTCCTCATCAGAAACATACCTGGAGTTGTGTTTCTTTCACTCACCCATTTGAGTAACTCTGTACAATTACATCTTCAAACCTCAAAATGCTCTGTTCCACTTAGTGATGTCATGAAGCTGTAGTTTTCAAGTTAACAGGTTTTAGTTCAGTATAGATGGGCAATTCCAGGGCTGAAATGATCCAAATGATTCTAGTCAAGGTGTATAGAGTTTAAAAACACAGTGGAACACGTCCTTTATTACCACATGACATCACAAGAAGGAACAGTGTTTTCATTTTGAGAGAAGAACTCAGCCTATATATGCAGGTTTGTGTGTTGAACGTGTGAGTGAAACAAAACTCAACTCCAGGTACATTTGTGATGAGGAAACACCATTATAACATAGCTCAGTAGTGTAATATGGGCCCTTTAAGGACTGTTGCCATAGATTGAAACCCACGTGCTGCTTGGCCTGGAATGTTCCATGGCATGGCATTAAACGTTAATCTTATCTCCATGGAAACAAGCAGGTAACACGCAAACTCTGCATATTTAGGCCAAGTTCTTTTCTCAAACAGAAAACACTGTTTTACCTTGTGATGCCCTGTAGTAACACAGGAAGTGCTCCACTGTGTTTTTAAGGTCCATACGCCTTCACTAGAATCAATTGGATACTTTCAGCCCTAGAACTGTCCATTTCTACTGAACTTAAGGTAAAACGTAGCTGTTAACCTGAAAACTACCACTACATGACATCACAAGGTGGAACACAGCATATTGAGCTTTAGAGATGTAGACTAGCTAATAATAAAAGGTTTCTCAAAACATTTGTGAATGAAACAGTCCTCATTTTCCTTAATACCAGAAAGCCTGACGCCAATAAATAAAACCTCTACTGCAGCACAGACCACCAATAAAGTTACATAGTGCAGCTTTAAATGGTTTATTATGTCATTAGCATAATTCAAAAAGGGAGAACTTTATTCATTGACTGCACAATTTGTACCTCATTTCCACTTCACTTTCAGGTTCAATGAAGTGTAAACATATTATCAACTGTCATCGCTCCGTCTCAGCTCCACCCTATGAACTTAACAGTGTTTGCTCTAATGGCTTCAACTGTTGGACCGAACTTGTAAAACTTGATTCTTATCACACCCATTAATTATTCTTACACATTTCCTTCTTTGTATAGAGCTAAAGACAGCTCTAGTTTCACCTGAGGCTGTCTCTAAGCACACGACTAATTGTACAAAGCTATTTCCTTACATTCTAATTTTGTGACTTCTTGAACAGGAAATTCTTTAATGACAAAAGATGATATGTTTTTGTTAAAGAGAAATATGAATCATTCAGAATTTTTAAGTTACATAATTTCCACCACATCAACAAATTATTATGTCTTGTTTTGTATAAAAGCTGTTAGCCCTGTAGTTAAGATGTCAACAAACGCATACTTCAAATGTTAAAGATGCACTGTGCACTGTGTAACTTCTCTGGTGAAGGGTCTGTAAAATTATTTTCTTTATGGAGATGTTTGTTGATTGCTTCATCTGGAATGTTTCACAATCTGGTATTAAACCTGTCTATCTTCATAGAGACTAAACCAGACCAAGTTACAGCTCAGATCTGTGGAGAGGCGTCCCCACTCACAGTCAGAATGCCTGTTTTTTTGCGATATTTTTGAGAAATAAAACCGCTTGCAACGGAACACATGCACAGGAGAGCATTTGATGACCCCTCCATCAGAAAAGTCACACAATGCACCTTTAAGGCTCCTGGATGGATTTAAAATGTCAACGAAATTCTACCTTTAAAACATCATACATTTGAAAATGTAATCGCAATCATAATGCTTGTCAGAAGAAATGCAATTTGATATTAAGCTAATATTTTTCAGTAGCAGTTTGCTGTGATGTGTTTAAAAATCATTGCTAAGCCTTGCAATGGCAGAACTGTCTTCAGACTGATGGGGAAGCTCAGATGGGCTCACACAAGATGGGAGGGAAAAAGGAAAGAGATGGAATTGAATACTAATTATTATTATTATTATTATTATTATTAAAGGTCCTATATTGACCTAAATTGACTCCATTGAACTTTAAGCCACGTTAAAATGTTGTTACCTCTGCAAAACATTACCTGGAGTTGTGTTTTGTTTCATTCGACATGTCTGCATAACCTTTTATTATTACTTTGTCTACTTCTCCAAAGCTCAAAATGTTCTGTTCCACCTTGTATTGTCATGAAGCGGTAGTTAAAAGCTACCTTTTACCTTTTGTTCAGTAGGGATCTGCAATATCAGAGCTGAAATTATCCAAATGATTCTAGTGGCGTGTCAACATTGGGCTTCTTGAAATATCTAAACACACTGATTGTACTGTAGATGTATAGTGTGTGACTAATGACATTTGGCTTGATGGTCATGTTGTTAATGTATTGTGTTCTAAAGAATAATAACGCTGATGACTTTGGTAAATATAAATTTTAGAGGATACTGATTAATGAGAATGATGAATTTGAAATCTTGTATCTATGGAAATTAGAATTTGGATTGTTTTAAATGTTTAATGATGAACTGGATAGTGGTTATTTTAAGGAGACACTGAAAAGTTACTGAAATGTTGTTCAGTTTAATGTTTTCTGTGCACTATCCTTGTTTTAAATAAATAAATGCACATTGCCACATGACATCACAAGGTAGAACAGAGGGTTTTCTGTTTGAGAGAAGACCTCAGCCTAAATATGCAGAGTTTGTGTGTTTAACATGTGTGAATGAAACAAAACACAACTCCGGGTATGTTTGTGACAAAGAAACATTATAACATAGATCAGAAAATAATATGGGCCCTTCAACATGTCAGAAGTTGATCCAATTGCAAAAAAGAAAAAAAAGAAAAAAAAAACTGTAGGCAGACAATAAGCAGACATTAAGTGTTAAAAATCATCCTTATTATTATAGCAAGGTAAACCCAATTCTTTGCATGTACCCAAACAAGTTATATGAGATACATAAAGATAAGACATGTAATGCTTTTGTGCTGTGGAAAACTTTCAACAGAGACAGGTGTCCAAAAAGATTCATGGCACAATATTTTAAAAGTTTTGCTATGTTTTTAAAGAACACACTGTGCCTGAGCCTGCTATGTAGTTGTAATCTACGTTAGCGAGTAGCAGATGTTTTTTTTCCCATTTGTACCAGAATGAATACACTGAAAATGCTGCAGAATCCTACGCGTGTCACAAATTAAGAAAATATAATTGAAGAATGAAGTAAGTACAGAGCAGTGGGTGGAAACAGAGTTCTGGTGGCGGTGAAAACAGGAGTTGAAGCAAAATGACGGTGATTAAAGACTATAACATGATTAAAGTCCCTATGACAGGTTGGACAACACATTTCAAGATTATATTTCAGATTTTACTAAAGATTTTAACTTTCCTTTTCCCAATTTGGCAATTTCTTTGGCTTAAAATTTTACTGTCATTGGGCCAAAACTGCTCTAAAGTAAACAGAAATGATAATTTCATTAATAAAACACAAGAAAACACCTGCATTTTGTTGAAATAATGTTTAACGTATCAGAAAAAAATGTGATTCTAGTGTGTAAACTGCCAAACGTTTGGATAGACTTTTCCCAGTGTGATGTTATAAATCTGTTTAGAACTACTACTTTTCAACATACTTTTCATCTTTTCTTTGCAAATTGCTTCATGACTGGTGTAAAACTATAATTTATCATAAAAATCTGTTATACGCACTGTAAAAGCTTTGAAAAGTTGATTTTGCATAATAGGTCTGCTTTAAGATAACAGGGTATACAAAACAGATGCACTTTTACACAATTGCAAAGTATAACATGATATTTTTAGTTTAGAAAATCCTATACATAAAAAGGTGGGGCGCCAGGCAACATTTAAACCTGAAATTCAAAGATTTGAGTCCATATCTTGGAAATACATTGTCACGATTGCAATATGAGAAGATCGCCTTCACAGAGGTTTACATCACAAGTTAGAATAAATCTGTCATCATAACCTGTATCGATAAAATTGCTTTGGACTTTTGCACAATAAAAATAAAGTTTCAAAGCTGGTTGGGCGCGCAGAGAGGCAGAACGGATGGAGAATCTATAGGGAGGTTGTAAACTTCAATTGCAAAGACAGAAGCTTTTTAATTATGGTCACAGGTACTGGCTAAAAGCATTACACTGATACACATCTAGAGCAGCGCTAATTACATGCCTGTACGACCGAATGGTGCATCAGAATCATTAACGGAGTGCTGGGGGTAGATTAGCAAGTTCGCAGAAAGTGCTTTTGGCTCCTCTGGGCCGACGCAAAACAAAAATATGAATATAAAAAAGTTATTAGATGTTATAGCGAACAGGGAGAATGCTGGAGCGTTCAAAACCGCAACAATGGGGGGAAATGTGACATAATATGATGGTTAAATGGGGCACTGTGCAACATTTCTGATGAAGAGTGTTCACCTGCTTGTCTCCATGGTGATGATGCTTATGCTTTGCCTGAAATGTCCCACGTTGGCAGGAAATTTGTCTTGGATTTATTCAGTTACAGCTGGTTTTAACTGCGAAACAAGCACCTCCAAAAACATGCATTCTCACTGTAAATTGGCTCACCTCTCCACAGATCTGACTAGTAAATTGCCTTTTTTCCCACCCAAAAAGATAAATAGGTTCAAAGTCATACTGTGGTCACCAGGAAATCATTAGAAGGTAGAGTAGCAAGTTTGTAGAATGTGCTTTAGCTCCTGCGAATCAATGCAAAACAAAAATACGAGTACAAAGTTGTGTAAAACTCCAGGAGGGAAAGAGATGTGAATTTAAAGGGCGCAAATGTGTTAGCAGATGAAAGTAGAGAGAACGGGCAGCACGCCGAGTTGTTTAAAACCACGACAATAATGAAATATTTGGGCCAGAAATCAAAATGAGCCCCCACAGAGAACCCATACAAAACCAGCACTTTGCAGATCTGTGGTTTCCAATGTGTAGACGACTTTTGTTTACGGAGTTTTACATGAAGGATACCAAATGAGGACATGGGTTGTTTTGTATGTGAGCAGGTGCGGAGAAGAATAAAACAGGTTGGGTTCATAACATTTCAGAAGGCGATGGCATAATTATAGAATCAGAGAACACTGGGTTTACAATAACTGCTGGGTGGGTTTGGCAAGTACTTTGATTGACTGTTACGCCAACTATGCCAATTGTTGTGCGTATTTGACCCAAGCAATGGATTCTATACAAAGTTAAGGCTTTACTGACCAGTTTAATGCCATACTATGGGACATTTCAGGTAAAGCAATAACAACCCCACCAGAAAAGTTACAAAGTCAATCTTTAACCAGGGCTTAATAGTGTAAATTTTAAAGGAGTATTTTTTTTAATTTAATGTTAGCAATGATTTATGAAGTCTATGTGGGCAGGGACTCAAATTTTCGTGGCAGTTTTATTACATTATTGTTGCATCATTCATCGTCACTGCCCATAATAAATGTTGAACTGAATATTATGCCAAGACCCATAACAGATTTTTTTCTCTCCAAAACTGCTACAACTACAATATGCACACGATAAGAACAATGCTCATTCGCACATATGTCATTAGAACTGTATTTTCGAGATGAATTAAAATGCCGAGGGTACAGATAAGGCAATCACGCTCAGCAGGCTTGAGGTAGACTGACAAAAATGTTTTTATTATAATCTATTATAATGGTTTGCAGTGGTCCAAAGTTATTCCTCACTTACCTCATACATTCTAATTATTCACCATGATATGTTTATAAGCGCTTTTCACAACTCTCAGACAAAAGCGGAGTTTTGACCATGACTATAAAACTATTACAACGCAAGCTAATATGCACTTCCTGTTTATCGGTCCAAAAATAATTTTCTCTTCTGCATTACTTCCTCAATATAAGCTAGTTCCTCCCACCCATGTAGCATCTGTAATGTGTGGTGCGTTTTAACTAAGCATTTTCTCCTTATCAAAAACATGTGTGTATTCTTTCATTTACACATGTTTAATACACAAATTCTGCATATTTAGGCTGAGTTCTCAAACAGAAAACACATTTTGTGGTGTTATGTGATTATACAGGAAGTGCGTTTTAAACTCCATGCACTAGAATCACTAGAATCATTTGGTTAATTTCAGTCCTGGAATTGCCCATCTCTACTGAACTAAAGGTAAAAAGGTATCTTAAAAATGACCACTATATGACATCACAAGGTGGAACAGGGCATTATGAGCTTTGGAGATGCAGACAGCCTAAAAATTAAGTGTTACTCAAACATGCGTGATTAACACAACTCTGGGCATGTTTTAATGCGGTAACAACATTATAGCATGGCTTAAAACTCACAAGTCATTGCTGAGTAATATAGCATCTTTAATATACCTTGTAATCAATACAGGAATACTGGCTTCTGTCCATATCAGAGGGCACATTCTGCCAAACCAACCAATAGTTTTGTACAGGATTAATATGCTCAGTGCTGACCAGTGTAATGCTTTTAGATCGGAGGAGGCGATGGAGAGGATCGGGACAAGGTTAAACAGTTTGAGGCTGACAGTGCACACTTACATATCGTCCTTTGGTCTCTGTGGCCGCCTGCTGAAAAATGGGCTGCATCCTTTTGCACACTCCGCACCCTGCAAGTCACCAAAACACAAATATTAACACATTGTTAGACAGTTTTAATTGGACTATTATACTAATTGGACTAAATATTGCTCAACATATTGTTTAATTACAACCATATTTACTTTGTTACATTTGTTGTTATACAAAATGCACAAATCAAGTTTTCTGATCAAAATATTTTTTGGAATTTGTTTGTTTGCATTACCAACTTGTCAGCAATATGTGAGGTGTAGGTTCTTGAATACATGTACCTTTACATCAAAATTGGCTGCTAAAATCAAATGATGGAATGGTACTTAAAGGTGCATTATGGAACTTTTCTGCTGGAGGGTTGGTCTTCATGGGGATGGGGATAGTTTTATTCTTATCCAGGACAGTCCCGCTGAGATTATGAATCTTTTTCAGGGGAGTCCAGAGGCCCCAGAGGGGAGGAGCCTATTGTAGACGTTTATAGTGGAAGGTCAAACCGGTGAAGCCATAGGAACCCAAAGCAGGCCTGGGGAGAACATGCAAACTCCACACAATCTGCACCTCCCTAGAATCTAACCCAGGACCTTGCTGAGTGCTCACTGCTGCGCCAACCTAGTTTTGCATCAAATGCTTCATAATAAGGCACAAAAATGATTCTGCATTTACGCATTCAGTCTCTTTTTAAATATAAATTAAACTTTAAAGGGCCCATAGCTTCACTAGAATAATTTGGATAATTTCAGCCCTTGAACTGACAATCGCAATTGAACTAAAGGTAAAAAGTAGATGTTATCTTGAAAACTACCACTTCATGATGGAAAGAGCATTTTCAAGATGGAATAGAGCATTTTGAGCTTTAAAGATGTACAGACACTGATAATAAAGGGTTACTCAAACATGTGTAAATGAAACAAAACACCTCCAGGTATGTTTTTGATGAGGTAACAACATATAACTTAAAGCTCAAAAGAGTTGATTTTGTGTAATATAGGACCTTAAACAACAACTTCTTTAACTTTCCAGCAACTTATTAGAGAGATAAAATAACATACAATAAACAAAAAATCTCATTATCATCAGATTTCTAGAGTTTGATTCATTCATGACTGTGGCTTCTGATTATTCTAGTTATCTGACTTTTACTGGTCACGTGAATGTAACTAGACTATGCACCGCAGTAGACAATACAGTGTCTATCTAAATTCTCCACTGAGACTGCCCTAGACACCAGAACATCTCTCAACGTATACAACCTCTATGGATTTCCTGTCGAGCATCCGGACACACTTTGCCAATATGGCCTCTCAAAGTGTACTATCCCCTGTCAGAAAGATGATATAGAAAACTGCTGACGGCAACCAAGAGACGAAAGAGAAATGGATATTGATTAAAATGTACGCGAGACATTTAAATCTTTACCATACATTACTTCATGGGGTTTGTTTGGGCTGAAATCATATATCACTGAAAAGGTCATTGACTACACGGCCTCGTCAGCAATATCAGTAAATGACATTGTGGAGTTAATTAGTCCGCATCACTGGCTGGATGGAGTGGGTGCTTTAGATCCATGCAGGAGATTGGTTGGATAATCTGTACGAAAAGTTGCGTCAGGCTGCAGGCCAAGATCTGAAATTATTTTATTATTGCACAGTGTTTCTCATTACTATAGTGGTTCCCCATAGTCTAATTTTTAATATTACACAAAATTGACTCTTGTGACCTTTAAGATGTGTTATAATGCGGTTACCTCCTCAAAAATATACCTGGAGTTGTGTTGTTTCATTCACGCATTTGAGTTATGATTAGTCTGTCTACATGAATGAAACAAAGCAACTCGGGTATATTTGTGATGCAGAAACAACATTATAGCATAGATCAGAAAGCAGTGTAATATGGGGTTTGCCCCAGTAGTTTGACCTTTTTTGTCATTTTTTATTTCAATCTCAGTCAATCTCGAAGAAATCTAATTATTCATTAATTAGATGTGAGTGTTGACATGACATTTTAATAATTCAATAACTTAGGAAAGCCCAAAATCAAATATTTTGTGTGCATGTAAACCTAACTACTGATGCAATAAATGATAATGGAGATTATATTATGCTTTTAAAAAAATGTTCCCAACCTCAAATCATTTTATCTGACATTTATTCTGTCCACAGCCACTTACTGTACACAATAGTTTTTGTAGCTTTATAGCTTTACTGACAGCGTTATAGATTATATATCTGTATTGTGGAGAGTTTTAATAGTTATTTTTCAGATTCAGATTTTATTTGCTTCTGCCACCATCATTCCAGTACTAAAAGGCCACTCTACGTCTATGCAAGAACAAAATGTCTTTTAAATGTTTATTTGAATGAGGCAGAATTTATTAGGGATGCACTGATGCCAATACTGGTATCAAATATCGGTGGTGAACCAGGAAATTTGCAGCATTGGTTCCATGATATCAGTTCAGTCCATATCCTGGTTGGACTCTCTACTGACTAATAGGCCCAGAACATCACATGATATCTGAACTTTAATTCATACAAAGCTGTTTAGTAGTTACTTGCAAAATACATAACAGCTGCACAACACAATCAGATACATTTTTGTAATAAATCAACTGCATTTTCAGAGAGCAACATACCATTTGGCACTGTATCAGTCAATATCAGATATGGGCAAATACTCAGACACAGTATTGATATTTGCATCAGAACTGAAAAATCAGCATCAGCGCATCCCTAGAATTGATTTATTCTAATTTATTTATTCTAAATGTACAATTGTGGAAAAATCTGAGCTGGAATAAATAAATAACAAAATAAAACAATTAATAACTAATTTGCATCTACATTTTATTCAACCACTCAAATCTTACTGTAGCGAGGTAACTGTAAAAGGGTCCACTACTTGCTTGTCTCCATGGAGATGTTGGAGATGTTATTTCTTTGCTTGGAATGTTCCACAGTTGGGCATTAAACAGATGTCCCTTGCAATTGCAGGTGCTTTATAGCTCAAAAATACCTTAAAAACATTAATTTGTACCATGTGCTGCCTTGCTTCTCCATAGAGCTGACCCATTAACCTGTCTCCACTGTGATTGCCGAGTTTATTTCCCTACTGTGGAATAATCAAGAAAAAACAGTAATGCTCCTTGGAGACAAGCAGGCAGCAGACCCTCCACCAGAAAAGTTACACAATGCACCTTTAAATTAGTAGTTATGGTGCAGCAATAGCTAAAAAAACAAACTGAACCACATAGACCATGATATTAGGCTCCATTTCTGCGCAGACTACATGGAAAAATAACTGTTCTAAGCACTTTTAAATCTTGGTTCATTGGGTTAAGTCTAGGAAAAAGTAATGTATTCACAATTTTGTTAGTTAATGTCGTGAAAATATCGAACCAAGAGATTTGGATATCATTATGCCCCTAATAATTATCATTACTACCAGACTAGAAATCCTACATGGAGAGTTCTGGTCTAGATTTACCGAGCTAGCCCTTTTAACGCATGGCAAAACAAGGTACCTTAACAATGGGAAACAGCCACTGGCAATGCTGTATTTTAACTGTCAGTAACACCGCATTTATAAGATCCGGCTGATACTAGTGAGAAAACGCGAAGAAATATTGATCCTGTCTGACAAAATATTGAAGAGTGTGTAAATAAATAATAGGCGTTACCATTAGCGATAAGCCTGTTTTTAATCACACAACACAGTGTAATGTTCAAGGTACCGACATAAAAACCTGAATTCATATCGATTCTGAAAACTGAAGATCGGGCCAAGTCTATATTGATCAAAACGGAGAGCCTTTGAAGGAAACATCATGCATTGGAAAATAACAACAGCTGCTTTTAGTCTCTTTGGAGGATGGAAGTACTTACATGGAGCGTAGAACATCATGAGAATTGGTCTATCTTCTTTCTTCAATAACTTTCTGAAATCCTGAAATGGAAAAGGCAAAAGTGGTTTGGATTAGAAGGAAAAAGATTATATGGAAAATTATAGTAAGAGCACTAAAAGCTCAGATATAGGAATCAAGTGTAGCATTATGTCTGTAAAATAATCAAGCCCACACCAAATAAAGTGCTTTGGGTAGGTTCACATTTGCATGTACGAGACCAAATTTGGGATTTAAGACTAAAGATGAAACTGAACTAGGACTAGACCAGGACTAAACGAGGACTATAACAAGACTAAACCAAAGTCTATATCAGGATGAACGGGGCCCAAACTAGGACCAAATATGTGGAAGTGTGAATGCATCATAAATCAGGACTAAATCAGGATTAAATCAGGTCTAACCCAGGTCTGACCAAAGTCTAACCCAGGTCTGAACACAGGTCTAACCCAGTACTAAACAAGTTCTAACGTAAGTCAAACAGAGGACTAAATCAGGTCTAATCCAGAACTCAACCAGGAATAATCCCAGCCTTAATCAGGTCGGTAGGGCTAAACCAGGTCTAAAGCCTGGTATCCACTGCATGTTTTTTGGCACTACAGTATGATAAATGGTCACATTTTTAAACCACCTTTTTGATGTTAGCAGAAATTAGGCCTGTCTCAATAATTACTATATGAATTTATTGTTCAACAAATTATAACTGGATTAATTTCTGAATTCATGTTTTTTGTTATTTTTGTTCTAATATGAAAAATAAATTAGCTGTTGAGGGGTGAATAAGTAACTTGTGGCTAATTATTGGTTCATTCATTTGTTGCAGCTCGGGTCTCTTAATGATTCTGGATATTGGCATATTTGTTTTCTGGGATAATCTAACTTTAATAAATTAATATTTCACCTTTCAAAATTTGTTAGCATGACAGGCCTAGAAGCAATCACTATTTTTCCTGTTTCATATCCTACCCACTGCTGTAATGGAGAGATCATTACAGTAATACACTTCACCTCTTAGTGAATACAATGTAATGCCTTATCATCAGTCTATATCATTTCAAAGTAACCAAATATACCTTCATACTATGTGCACTGTCAGCATTTTGCATGACTCCGGTGTAGTGCTTGGAGATCTCACGTCAGCAAAGAAAACCACCTCTATCCCTCTGTCAGAAGCTACATAAGCTACTAAACTTGCTTTACTTTGTGAAACGATGCACTCAGCAAAACTACTGTTGTTATTTTAAACATACTGTGGACCCAATGCTAGACAAAGAGGGAATAATAAATTGGCTGGTGGAATGGTTGCAATCTTGTTCTGTATAAAACATAATAACCCTGCTTACAATGCACTCTAAACTGAATATGAATTTAAAGATGCACTGTGTTGGGTTGGGACTCGGCGCCGAACTGCTGCCCCCGCGACCCAGCCGGATAAAGCGGAAGAAGATAGATGGATAGATGGATGGATGGACGCACTATGTAACTTTGGTTGGATGTCCTCAATAAGACGTCTCTGTGGAGATTTCTTGGAGACTTTGCCAGAAATGTTCCACAGCATAATGTTAAACTTATCTACCGCACAATGCACTGTACAGGAAGGGCCAGAGCAGGCTCTACCTCCTGAGGAGACTCAGGTCCTTTGGAGTGAGGGGGCCACTCCTGAGGACCTTCTACGACTCTGTGGTGGCATCAACCACCCTGTACGGTGTGGTCTGCTGGAGCAGCAGCATCAGAGAGGGACAAGAGGAAACTGGACAACGTCGTCAGGAAGTCCAGCTCTGTCCTGGGCTGTGCCTTGGACTCGGTGCAGGAGGTGGGGGACAGCAGGGTTCTGGCCAGATTCACTTCTATGCTGGACCTGGAGTCTCACCCTCTTCAGGGCCCTGTCTGCTCTGGAGAGCAGCTTCAGTGACACTGATCCACCCTCGCTGTGTGAAGGAGAGGTTCAGCAGGTCTTTCCTTCCTGCTGCTGTCAGACTTTACAATGAACACTGCTAACTCTGCTGCCTGTGCAATACTGGGACCATGTGTAATACATAAGATGTCCAGCAGTCACTTTACCCACTACAAATGTATTTATTACCATAAGATACTGTAGCCACTTTAAAGATTTAACGATATTTATACTGTACAAACTGTAGCCACTGTATTCAGATAGCAATTTATTGTATATAGAATTTTATTTTATTTTATCCTTCCACTCTATAAAGATAATCCTTATGTTTATAGAGTGTATATTTTTAAGTAATTCTGTACTTCTATGCAGCTACTGTTTTCTTGCTGTTCTCTTAACTGTGCGTTGCAACACTGAAATTTCCCCATTGTGTGACAAATAAAGGATATATTATCTTATCGCATATTCAATAAGAGGTGATTTTAGTGCAAAAAAATACTACTACTTTGAAAAATATTAGCATTCTTATTGTGCGCAGGTCCATCTCTCGACAGATCTGAACTGTAACTCGGCCTAATGGTGCTTCCACCTATTCTACGTAAAGAGTCAAATCACGTTTAATGCCATACTGTGCCAGTTAAGGCAAAACTAATAACGACCTGAAACATCAGTGCACCTTTAAAACAGATCACAAATATACTTATAATACTCATCAGATTACTTACAATTAGACATTTCCCTAAAATAAATGATTTAGCCTTATTATGAACCCTTTAACTCTACACATGTTCTGAAATGCATGAGATTTTGGGATTATTTTAGCAGTTCACATTTTAGGCTCTTCTCCTACGCTGATGGGACATGTTAACAATGTGCACTGTGAACTGAATGGGATTTTAAAACATATACTCAACTTCAAATATACAAATACTAAAAATCACAATTTGGCATTATTATGTTTAAACCCTATTAAAATTTGTATTCTCACTAAACTACATTTTTTCCAGAAGACTTTATTGTACACAAAGAATGTCTTGTTGTCAATTTGAATGAGGCATTTTGACAGGAGAGGAGATGGTGTGGAGGTTAGCGCTACTATGGCCCCTCACCGGCTCTGAGCATGTGTTTGAAGGCAGCCCTCGCACATGAAGCTTTCATGTTTCCACTGATGGGATCTAGTGGAGGTAGAGGTCTAACTGTGTCAGCTTTTGTTACTGATCAAACAGCTCAAATAGACAGCAGCAGGAGCCATGGTACTGCTGGACTCACATGGTTTTAAACTATGTATGAGACAATACATCAATTCTCTTGTGAGTTTGCAAGATGTTTAGGTTATTGTATTATGGCTTGGGTGACTTAAGAAATTCTTGGTTTCTGCCCTTTGCATCAATTAATCATGGCAAGGCATTGGCAAAAAGCTTTCAAAATTATTAGAATCTGGCACAAAAACAATAGAAGTACTGGTAAAATGCAGATTTATAAGTGAATGAAGTCCAGAATGTCCAGTCACTCCCAAACTTCAAGATAAACGTACTTCATGCTGTGGTCCATATCAATTCTTATCGTAATAAAGCTATTCATTTATTAATACTAGGGATAAATAATATTGTTAAAAAAGGGTAGTCAATAATTGTTTCTGAGACATTTTATATAATTGCCAACCAAGATAACCCCCATTGTATCACCAGAATGCGCTGTATAGTTAATCTTATGCTTAACATTTTTAAACTGCCAGCAGCTTTAATAATTATTGTGATATAATCGTTAATCACAATTATTTTAACCGTGATAATCGTGACACCGAATTTGAATATTGTACCATGCCTAATTAATACACAATTTATTCAACTGCTACAGTGTTTTTTAACTACTACAGATTTTTTAGAATCACTGCACACTTTGTTCGTTAAAAAGATTACATTTTACACCACCTACTAAAATAATACAACATAGAAAAATAGTAAATGGTTTGGTTAAATGCATGTGTCAAATAACCAGTGTCAAAATCAGTGGACTAACACACTGCCCACCCACTGAAGAATCTACTAAACCGTTAAAGAACTACTACCCTTTAGTACTGTATGCAGGTCACTCTCATTCAGTCAACTTTAGTATTGTATGCAGAAACACAGTGTACTTCTTGAAGCTGTACATTTTGTTTTGCCTCATTTGAACCAGTTGATCCCACTGACATGACCATAAACATTTTTGGTGTTTACATAGACCATGCAAACTATGCAAAATATACAACTACTGACACAAACTGAAGAAAATGAAAGCTAAATCCACACATTCATATTAAATATACATATTTCCACTTACTTTCTCTGTCTCGATGTGAGCAACGTCTTTTGCCTCTGGGTTTTCTTCCCACAGTGGAGGACCTGAAGGGTCTTTGAGAAACGCCACCATCGACTAAAAAGAAAGATTAAAGGATACACAGTTAACAACGATTCATACTCACATTTCACCATAGTGAACAGGGGATTTCAGTTCACTTATGTTTGTCGTTTAAGAAATGGTATGTGACATTTTGGAACCAGATGTCTGCATTTTTTGTTTTTAATAATCAGGAGAAAAAAGCAGGGGGCAGGTCAAAACAGAAAATATCAGAGTACAGAATTACTCAAGCATGCAGGAATCAATAGAAAATGAAAGTGAGTATGCAAATCATAAGATACCACCGCTTATGTTCCCTTTAAAAGGCACACTGTGTAACTTTTCTGGTTGAGGGTCTGCCTGTCTCCATGTTTTTGCCTGGGATGTTCCATAGTATGGCATTAAACAAATATATCTTGCATTTACTCAATTATGGGAGTTTTTATTTCTCAAACCTACCACAAGAAATTGCATTCTTAGTGTGAGTAGGCCCACTTCTGTACAGATCTGACCTATAACTTGGCTTAGTGATGTGGCTACTTGTCTCCATGGACACAGTTAAATTAAAAGAACATTCCGGGGAAAAAACAATAACATCCACATGGAGTCAAGCAAAGAGTAAGAAAAATGACGCAGTGAACTTGAAATAAAACCAAAACACAATTATACAGACACCATCTTTACACATTGTGGCCATACCGGCTTGTCAAAGCCTGATCCCGTCAGATCTCAGAAGCTAAGCAGGGCTGGGCCTGGTTAGTACTTGGATGGGAGACCACTGGGAATTCCAGGTGCCACAGTGGGGCGCCAGTGGCAAAAACTGTCGTAGTGTCCTTAGGCAAGGCACATCACCCACATTGCCTAGTATGAAAGTGGTGTGTGCGTGAATGGTGGTGGTGGTCGGAGGGGCCGATGGCGCAGATTGGCAGCCTCGCTTCCGTCAGTTTGCCCCAGGGCAGCTGTGGCTACAATAGTAGTTTACCACCACCGGGTCTGGAGTGAATGAATAATGCTCTGTAAAGCGTCTTTGAGTGTCCTGAAAAGCGCTATATAAAACTGATGCATTATTACATGCTGTTCATTTTTGCAAGTTCATTTCTGAGCTTGGCTACAACTTGAGGTTCTTGCTGTAGATTGGAAAGCATTTCTAATGAGATCGACAAACATGGCTTATAAGTAACAGCTACAAAAAGCCAAAATAAGACCCTTCGCTGGTTTTGTTTGAGGCTGGTGGTATTTTTCATCCTAATTTTAGTTCTGAGTGCTACGGGGTTGCCAGATGGAACAGCAAAAAAACAGCAGCTTGTTCACTCCTTCACGAGGTGTCAACGCATCTCCAAAGCTTCAAGTATTTTCTAAGTGTCCACATTGTAAATATAATGAACCATATGCTAGCTAAGAAAAACAGCGGGGTAGATTTAAGTCATCCGCACAAAATGAATAGTTATGATCATGGCGGAGTTATCAAGATGCTTAGAGAAATTCTCGCTTGAGTTTAGTGCCATTTGAAGTGGTGCCATCGTAGTGGGGAAAGACTTACGGGCAAAAATAACAAACAGAATCGTAAAATCGCAGCTGTCAAATAAAAATGAGATAAGCGTCCCAAAGGAGAGAGGATCTGACGGATAAATCAGCCCTATGTCGTCTTATTACAGCCCGAAAGAATCATAATGCATTTGATGATGACACTACACAACTTGGCACAGAGCAGAATAAGTTGAGTTCTCATATAAACATCAAGTCTGTTTGAATTAATATGTCTGACTTATGATATGACCCCTCTACTTTTTAAGTATATAGTCATTTATTTCATTTCAGGGCCTATATTACACCGTTTTCTGATCTATGTTATCATCTTGTTTCCTCATCAAAAAGTGCGAGTTTTGTTTTGTTTCATTCACACGTTTAGCGCACAAATCCTGCATATTTAAGCAGAGTTCTCTCAAACTGGAACTCTTGTGATTGTGATGTGACGTAGGAATACAGGAAGTGCTCCACTATGTTTTTAAACTGCATAGAATGATATGGATGATTTCAGACCTGGAATTGCCCATCTCTAGTGAACAGAAGGCAAAGTGTAGCTGTTAACATACAACTTCATGACATCACAAGGTGGAACAGAGCATTTTGGGCTTAGAGCTGTAGACATGCTTACTTAAACATGTGTGAATGAAACAAAACACAACTCCAGGTATGTTTCTGATGAGGTAACAACATTCTAACATGACTTAAATCTCACTAGAGGCCATTTTGTGTAATTTAACAATTTAGAATGACAACATGTGACTAAAACCAGATCAGATACTGAGTTTGAAATCTGTGGAGAAGTGACTCTGCTCAATAAACATGGTTTTCATTGTATAAGTTTAGAAACCAAAAAACAATGTAATGGTAG
This sequence comes from Odontamblyopus lacepedii, assembly GCA_034769755.1. Taxonomy (NCBI): domain Eukaryota; kingdom Metazoa; phylum Chordata; class Actinopteri; order Gobiiformes; family Gobiidae; genus Odontamblyopus; species Odontamblyopus lacepedii. The sequence continues at coordinate 28,604,961 of CM068356.1, read as the reverse complement.
TGCCATACTGTGGAACATTCAAGGTAAAAAAGTAACATTTCAATGGAAATCTCTAGTAACCGCCCACCATTTGGTTCTGGATGTAAATTTTCCAGCATTCTTTTTCCCACATATTTTCAAAAATGAATAAAATACATTGATTTAAAGATAAATAAATAAAATAAAATAAAAGATTAAATAAGTTTGGAAGCATTTCGGGACTAATAAGCCATGTAGTGACAAGCTAACACAGTCATATTTATTTTGTTATAATTTTGTATCAATCTATCATGTATCTGAGCATTTTTAATTTTTCAAGTCATTAAATTTGTAAGAAAAATAATTTGAAACATATTTGTTTTCTTTGAATATGTTCCGCATCTTAAATTAGAAAAGAGACAAAATTCAGATTAGATGCCACTTCTTATGCAACAGACAGTGATTACATTTGCTTTGTTAATGTATTCTTGCATCTTGTTAGAAAAATTCTGCGCAGGTGTAACTTACAACAGCAAAAACATGTCCACCGTTATTGAAAGCACGCTGATATACTCTGATAAAGTCAAAATGAGCTCCATGCCATCTTTATTGTATTCATTAGTGTTAAACCATGCATGAAATTAAAACAATATTAAAGGTGTACTGTGAAACCTTCCTGGTGGAGGGTCAGCCATCTGTTTGTCATTGAGATGTCATTGCTTTGCCTGGAATGTTCCACAGTATGGCATTAAACTTATCCACTCCACGAACACAAGCACATGTCAACATTGGACTGAGGTACAGGTCAGATCTATGGAAAGGTGACCCTGCTCATAGTAAACATGCTTACTTTTCATTGTATGTTTCAAGCAACAAAAACACCCGCAATTAAATAAATGCAAGTTTAATGCTGTACCGTGGAACATTCAAGGCAAAGCTAAAAATGTGTATAGTAAAAGTTTGAAAGCTTGCTTGGTAACTGATGTACAAACTAATGATATCGCCAAGTTAATAACTCAACAGAATTTTAAGTTTTAACATTCTTTTTGGACTGAAAACAACTACATTAAAAACATCAGTGAGGTGACAGGAGAGACATTTCATTAAAACATAATTACCACAATTATATTTAAGATTTTACTCTGAATCTTGTCTAGTCTTTTGTAATTTAAGTGTATTAGAAAGTTTAAGTGTGTAAGTGTATTATTTTACTTCCTGGTTGGGCACGGGCAGCAGATATGACACACACAGACGTAATTCCATAACTAACTTATGTTCCCTAGCAACCATAATGCCAACAACGCCAAAATTACACAAACAGAATAAATAAAAATAAAAGAAAACAGCTTTATTTTGTTAAATCAGTGTTTAAACTGACAAAAATATGCCTTCTGTGTGTGCAAAATTCTCCTGCATTTTGGATGGAATTTAGAACATTTGATGACATTCCAGTATTTTCCAGCTTTTTGTTTTCTATTTTTCTTCACAAACTGCCACTTGATTGATGACTGATTTACCTCAGGCACTATCCCATCAAACCAGGTAAAAATAATTGGAAAACCTTATATTAATCTGTCAAATGCACTTTCAACTCTTAATATTTGTATTCTCTATTCAAGGTCTATGTTAGACATGAATGGGAACTGCAGCAGGTTTCGAAGTGGGCAGGATGGCAAAGCTCCATGGAGACAAGCTTGTTGCATCACTCCTCAACAAAAAGTTACACAGTGCATTTTTAAATACCAGTGTAGTGTGCTCCTCACCTTGAAAGTGGCCGGTCTGTTGTACTCTGTGTGAAATGTTCCATCTCTGAAACATAGTTAGCCACAGTTAGCATCATAGCCAGGAAATACAAAATCAAACATTATAAAGATGTTATACAGAATTTAATATCCCTATAAAGGAAGTTGGCTCGCCGTGAGTAACGAAACCATTTAGCAAAAATGACAGGATTTAAAACAATATTTACAGTTCAGAATGTAGCTGCAAGAAAAATGGATATGAGTTGTCGCAATTAGTAAATCTTGAAGACTGCAATTAATCAGGTAATAAAACATCTCTGCAGAGATCTAAAAGGCATTATATATAAAATCTGCTAAAATATTAGTTTAAAGGGCCTACCTTATGCAAAACTGACTCTTGTGAGCTTTAAGGCATGTTATAATGTTGTTAAAAACATACCTGGAGTTGTGCTTTGTTTCATTCATGCATGTTGGTGCTGTTCCACCTTGTGATGTCATAAAGTGGAAGTTTTCAAGTTAACAGCTACCTTTAGTTCAGTAGAGATTGGCAAACCTAAAATTATCCAAATGATTGTAGTGAATGTGTTTGGAGTTTTAAAACACAGTGGAGCACTTTGTTTATTTCCAAATGACATCACAAGGTGGAACTGAGTGTTTTCTGTTTGAAATAAGAACTGAGCCTACATATAAAAGGTTTGTGTGTGATGCAGAAACAACAGAATAACAGATCAGTAGGGCCAATGATCTTCTGCGATCGTGGAAAACGGACAGAAAACGGACGGAAAACGCGGAATCGTCAGCGTGAAACGGAATTGTCTTTAATTTTGCACAAAAATCGACCTGAATTCTTTAAAATATTTGAAAAAAATGCCACTTAAAACTGATAATCGATGTATAGCAGACGTCTTTTTCTGGTTTTAGTACACGTATAGATGGGTACGCTGCGTGAACCCATAGACCTATGCACCTCCTCCCGTACACCGCGCACACCTCATCTCTTCCCGTACACCGCGCACACCTCATCTCTTCCCGTACACCGCGCACACCTCATCTCTTCCCGTACACCTCATCTCTTCCCGTACACCGCGCACACCTCATCTCTTCCCGTACGCCGCGGACACCGCGAGTTGTACCGTGTCTTGTCACGTATGCTGCGTGGGTCATGCCTCTAAACCAGAACTAACACCAGAACTAACACCAGGACTAACACCAGGACTAACACCAGGACTAACACCAGGACTAACACCAGGACTAACACCAGGTCTAAGCCAGGTCTAAGCCAGGTCTAAGCCAGGTCTAAGCCAGGTCTAAGCCAGGTCTAAGCCAGGTCTAAGCCAGGTCTAAAACGGGTCTAAAACAGGTCTAAAACAGGTCTAAGACAGGTCTAAGACAGGTCTAAAACAGGTCTAAGACAGGTCTAAAACAGGTCTAAAACAGGTCTAAAACAGGTCTAAAACAGGTCTAAAACAGGTCTAAAACAGGTCTAAAACAGGTCTAAAACAGGTTTAAAACAGGTCTAAAATAGGTTTAAAACAGGTCTAAAACAGTTCTAAAACAGGTCTAAAACAGGTCTAAAACAGGTCTAAAACAGGTCTAAAACAGGTCTAAAACAGGTTTAAAACAGGTTTAAAACATGTTTAAAACAGGTCTTAAACAGGTCTTAAACAGGTGTAAAACAGGTGTAAAACAGGTGTAAACCAGATCTAACCCCAGGACTAAACGAGCATTAAACCAGGACTAAACCAGGTCTAAACCAGGTCTAAAACCAAACAAGAATTTGCAGGAGTTGGTTGCTACAGTCATGTAGTTTTAAAAAGTATGACAATATCAAATAATCCAAAGTATTCAGATTACATTACTCACTTTAAGTAATTTAATGGATTACGTTACAAACTACATTTTGGGGTATGTAATCTGTAATCTGTAGGGGAATACATTTTAAAAGTCACCTTCCCAACACTGTCAACATAATTATCAAATGTGTTACAATGAAACGGAAAAGAAACAGAATTCAAAATTTCTGAAACGGAAAATGTCAATTTTTGAAGCGAAAAATCATTGGCCCTAGATGAGAAATAGCGTAATATGGGCCCTTTAATGTTCTGATATGAAAGTGCTTAAAAAGGTGCACTGTGAACCGAATCAGAATATTAAAGCAGAAAAATTCCAACTACATAATTTCTAGTGACAGGTTGACTACTTATACTCACTTGTAATGCAGCATTTCGAATCCCCCAAATTTGGTTCCAGGGTCCACTTTTACTTTCTTACAGAGTTTGCGTCCCTCGGAGTCACTAAAAAGAGACAAAAATCACCAGTGAACACAGTTTATAGCCAGTAAAAATATAAGAATTTAATCTACAGTCACATCATTTAAAGTAGTAGCAGCGAGTGTAAATGGTTCACTTTGCAGTAGATTTTATCAACATTCCCTGGAGGTGTAATGTTAACTGAAGGTACTACTCTCTCTAAAGCTATTTTACTCAAGTTAGACTTCAATCATAGTGGAGGTGGGAACTTTCAGAAGAAGTGTGTGGCTTTTTATTCTCTCTCTTGAAAGAATAGAAATTGAAACGTGGGTCAAATGCAAAGGGCACATTTCAATAAGGGACAATAAAATGAACCTAACCCTTAAGGCCAAATAACAGACAGTTTTTGGCATATCTTCTTAACCTACAATGACCTACACATGGGTATTAGAATGAGAAAGTTGTACTGTTGCCATAGCGACTGACAATTTAAAGGTCTATTATGCAAAATTGATGTTATGTTTGTGATGAGAAAACAACATAGCAGATCTGAAAATAGCAGAATATGGGCCCTTCAAAGCTAAGTAACTGATATTTTTAAGCACATTTTCCACACCTAAAATGCTTATGTATGGGTTTCAGAATGATGAGAAAGTACGACCGTTGTCATTGCGTGACAATTTAAAACTGATCGTCTTTTGTATGTGAAAAGGTATTGCCAATAACTCCATGAAAACCTTGAAAATCCTCGCACATGAAACTCTTATTAACTCTAGTATCACACTGAATTACATTTGAAAAGAGTTTTACAATCATATTCGGTATATACGCTGACCTAGGTCCAAGCACAGCAAGTTTCAGATGGCTTAAATTGGCTGCACTCCGCATGCACACAACACATTTCCCTAATATAATAAACCAGCTTATTATGCTGCGTACAAGAATCGCCATTGACATGCAATGCACCGGCCCCATCCTACAGAAGCCTATTTCTGTAATTGACACGAACAAAGGCACAGGCAGCAAATAAATGCAAGCTCCCACCTCCACACACAGAGGCGAAGTGGATACAGAACACTTCCTCTTGTGTAGACCAGGGGAAATAAGCTTTAGGTGATTTGTAACAGGTAATAGAGAAAGACACAGAGAAAGAGAAAGAAAGAAATGCATTGTTTCTATTGTGTGTTACAAAGAGGATACTTATTAAGAGAATGACTGATGATAGGATATAGATTTATCAGTCAATCAGCAAACAAAGATTAGGAGTGCAAACAATGATAGCTTTTCATAATGATATTGGTGCTTTTCACATTCTACAATGTGATGATGTCATACAGTCAGATGGGGCATAAGATACTTTTTTCCTACTGATAATATTGTACTTTTGTACCATGAAACATCTAAAAGGTAACTTCACCCATGTTGAACCTGATCATTTCTATTAGTGACTAGACCCAAGAAGTCAATATATTATAACAAAAATCTGTATTTTAACAGATGCCCCCATCTGTAATAAATCCTATTGGCCTATAGAAAGTTGTGAGGCCATCTGAACCCCAGAAATAACACTCATGAGGATTTAATCAGTAATAAAAGAATCCTGAACTCATGAGTGCTACTTGAAAGAATGAACATATGTTTGTAATAATGTGCAATTCAACTTGGAATATTTAAACAATACAAAAGTAGACATTTTATTAATTTTGTTTAAATACAAAAAACAAAAGTTAATACACATTAGACCAAGGGTTTTCAAAGATTTTGAGGCTGGGGATCCATTACTCCCCTGACCCCTTAGGTATGAAAATATCCCAATATCCCCCTAGTCCTCTGCAATGCCATTAAAATAAAATTCAGAAGTTCCAATCATGTTTATTATCTAATTTGGAAAAAAGATTACATTATCATAGTCATCATTTTATTGGTATAGTTGTATACCATAAGAAAATGTATTACTTTATGTCAAAATCAATTATCACAATTTCTGAGTGACCCCCAACACATGGCCCAGTGACCCCACTTTGAGAACCACTACATTAGATTACTAGAAGCAAAGCAGCTTTTTGCCCAAAAGTGTTCATGCAGAGAAACAGGGTTGTAGGTTTTAAGTAAATTATTTAACTAATTGGTCGATGGGGCTTTAGTCAAATAATACAAAATTTAAGTGAGTTAGCTCCAGTTTTGGGAGGGACTTTGTAGAAAACAACTCTTTCCAAACATGCATGTTCAGATGGATTTGAGGCTGCTCAGATGTGGCACACTACTGTTTGTACACAATCACGGCCACTTTTCCCACCCAGAGGTAGACTCTAGTGCAGAGTGCAGGTCCGTCAGCCGTTTGTCCAGAGCAGGAGAGGATCCAGGTGCGTAAAGCTCTGTTCACTCCATCAAGTAAAGGATTTTTGGTTCACTTTTCTTTTAATATTTAAGGTGTGCATTGGAGACATGTGCTGAAAATATCACCGTGTTTATTGCCTTGAACTCATCTTCTTTCTCCAATAGCTTTGAGTTGTATCCAACACCCTGATGTACATCATCCCCCACTCCCCCGCAGCACACGGACTCTCTTCTCTTGAGTTCAAATGCACAATACAGAAGTTCTGCTGCAGACTTTATTGACATATATATATACGGGACAGAGCAGGAGAAGAGCTTTTGCCAGCTCTCCACTTTGATTTGTCCACTCTGCACTCAAATATGCTTTATTATTTAATGTATTCAACTAGCAGCAATAGATTTACACAGGACATTGTAACTTCAATAATTTACACATAAAATGCCTTATTTTTATCCAAAAACATTACTTGATGAAAGACTTATAATATATTGGTTTCTTACAATTATAGTTTCAAATAGATGAAACTATTCAAAGAGATGTTAGATGTTTCTAAACTGAAGCTGTTTTATCTGTTCACCTGCACCTGTCTCTCGCCTTTAAATGATGCATGTCTTGAGTATTTTAAATTAGCTTGATAAACTATACTATTATTCATTGTGTTTTTGATGTAAAGAACAATTGCTTCACATAAGTGCTAACCTATATTAGAGCTTGAAATGAACTCTGAAATGTGTGCTGTAATTACCATATCAAAGTCCATGCGTTTCATCTTTGTGATCATAGGAAACATGTTGTACAGGTATAAGGCCCTGTTTAATCCCACAATGTGCTGATTCATTCAAACAGATGGCAGCAGGAGAGCAGTACACAGCAGATGTGACCTTGACATGTTGTAGGAAATGGCCCATACAAACCAGTGAGGGGTTGACAGAGATTCAAGATAGCCGACTTCAAACTGTGCTCACAGGACCATGAAACTCACACCTGTCAATCATGGACATGTAATTTAATAATGAACTTTCAATTAAGATGGGTATGTAGGTGGAAAGATATCAGGTGACAAGCCAGAAAATGTTATATTAAAAGGTCCAAAACTGAGCTTTTATCCATGTTAGAATGTTGTTGCCTCATTAAAAACATACCCAGAGTTGCGTTTTGTTTCATTTACATGTTCAAAATGCTCTGTTCCACCTTGTGATGTCATGAAGTGATGGTGCTTTTCAATTTAACAGCTTCCTATAAGCTTTTGTTCAGTTCAGAAATTCCAGGGTTGAAATTATCCAGATGATTCTAGTGAAGGTGTCTAAAACACAGTGTTCCAACTTGTGATGTTAACAGGAAGTGTTCCAGAGTGTTTTCTGTTTGAGACAAGAACTAAATATGCAGGATTTGTGTGTCAAACATGTGTGAATGAACCAAAATACAATTCAGGGTATTTTTTGATGAAGAAACAAAATTTTAACATAGATGAAACAATAGTCTAATATGGGCCCACTAAACTAAAGTAGCAGATGACATTTGCAGCCTGCATAGTATCCAATATAACTGAAAATATATATTATTCTGCTACTTTCAAAGCCAGTAGAAAAAGCAGGAGGTAGAACAATGCGGGGCAGGTAGAACAATGCGGGGCTATGGTCCATTGTTTTTGCCTGAATAAAAATAAGAATAAGTCTCTGCTTGGTGCCATTATGCTTTAAAGCTGTTCTTTTTCTGAATGAAAGTGCAGCGGTGGTCAGTTCCGGCGGATGATACAGTCAGAGTGAGTCATTAAAATCAAATGTGAGGCTTACAGTTTTGTATAGAGCTAAAGAAGCTAGAGACCATTATTACAGCCATCACAGTACAGTAAAGGATCAGGTAAATAAATTGCAATAATGCATAATACTGACCCATTATGCATTATGCATTATGCATAATGGGTCAGTATTGCTGTTTTCTGATACAGGTGCCCATCCATGTTTACAGCTTAAAGGGCCCATGCTAGGGTTGGGCGGTAATACGGTAATAAGGTATCCCGCGGTATCTAAAAATAGCCACGGTATCAGATTCATTACCGTCATTAAAAAAAATCTTGCCCTAATATAATATTAACTATAATTGATTTAATGCCTAAATAAAGAGTGTTTTTTCAACACTTATGTATGTGTGGTTGTGTTTGTTAATTTAATACTATTACAGTTTAAAACGAGTTTTACTATGTTATAGTGTAATGTTGCTCTTAAGTTCCTGGATGTTGCGTAGTCACGTGACATTACCGCTCCGAAAGGAGAAGGAGAAGGACAAGACAACATGACAGGCCGCGCTGAGTTGGTCCCAAAGAAAAACACAACGTCTGCAATTTGGCAGCATTTCGGATTTCGGCCAAATGACAAGGGAGAGCCAGGCAGATCCTTTAATGTCGCGGGTTGCCCGAAAATACCTGTGCGTTTGTGCTACAAGCTCTCCATCGGAACGGGTCTTCAGCACCGCGGGCAAAGTTGTCAACCCACAACGTGCCCTACTCAAGCCGGAAAAAGTGAACATGCTGGTTTTTCTGGCGAAAAACATTCAATAGCTTAATCATTTTATTTTCAATAAGGAGTGGCTTTTTCTGACGTACAAAAACGGTTCGAAATGTTGTATAGTTGTACTTTTAATTTATTTGATTCATGTTAATATGTTTTAAAAATATACAAACAAGCATTTCCGCTGCGTTCTCATATGCGCATTTTCGGTTATGTCTTGTTAGCCTGTTTATTGTTCAGATTTTCTTATTTGATAAGATCAAGTATTGTATTAATTTGATTCTTGTTGGTTTGTTACTGCCTTTGTTATTTAATCTAATTTTTGTTATTTGATAAGCCTGTGAGTGCTGGATTATATAGGGCTGTGTTTTAATTTAATTGATGTAGCCTATAGATTACTGTACTGGAAGTGGGCTTTAGCCCATAGACAATTTGTTATTTCGTTCTGTCGGTTGACTGCTGTATTTGCACTTTTTAAACATTTGTTAATAAAAGTTACTAATTTTTTACATGTTTTGTTATGTTTTCAGTATCATTAGGCCTATGTAATGCTTGCTTTTCTGTTTCTAAACGGTATAGGTGCAAGCTGCCATTTGGCCAGCGGACTCCACCTTAGTGCTACGAAGTGTTTTTTTTTTGTTTTTTTTAGCCTTAGCAACGGTAATACCGTATACCCCGGGAAAATGTGGAGACGGTTTAACGGTATCAAAATTTGGATACCGCCCAACTCTAGCCCATGCTGTGCTATTTTCTAATCTATGTATAATGTCGTTTCCTCATCACAAACACATGTGGCATTGTATTTTGTTTCATTCCCATAAGTTTATCACACAAATGCTGCATATTTAGGCTGGGCTCAAACAGAAAACAGTTCCATCATATGGTGTCATGTGGTAAAACAGGAAGTGCTTCACCCTCACTAGAATCTTTTGGATGATTTCTTTGGAACTTCCAATTATTACTGAACTAAAGGTAAAAAAAGGTAGTTCTTAACCTGAAATCCTTTGCTTTTAGATGTCACAAGGTGGAACAGGGCATTTTGAGCTTTTGAGATGACGTCAGACAAATGGTTACTCAAACATGTGTCAAACAAAAACACAACTCCAGGTATGTTTTTGAGGATATAACAAGATTCTAACCTGATTTAAAGCTCACAAGAGTCAACACCTCAGCTCCTTAGACTGAAAATGTAAAAAACTAAATTTAAATGCATTTTACATTGTTACCCAATGCATTTTACAGCCCTGTTTCCATATTATTCTCAATGAAAAAAAAAACAGGTTTGTATGGGTGTGCAACAAACAAGAGTCTGTTTTAATACCAATTAGCTCCACTTATTATAGACATATAGTCAATAATTTGCAAAACAAAAACAAGAAGACTAAAAGAGACTCAAAACCCCAAAAATTTGAGCTGGCATAGAATATTGACATGTATGTAGTAAACACGTGGCTTTTCATTGATCCTACTAGAGAAAAACACAAACACACATGACTATGGCAGAGCTGTTGTGTACCAGTGACTGAACACATTACAAAAATAATAGAAACTTAAGCTGCCAAAACCCCACATTGGGCCCAAGTCCTCTGGATTATTCTATAAGAAGATGAAGCCTGCGCCCTGTTTAATTATTTCTCTTTAAAAACACAAATCCTAATCCACTGCTCACTGTGCTCTGAGGCTTTTGTTGACTTCACACAAATATATTTTCACAAGACAAAAATGAACCTTTCCTGAACAGTTTTAGAATGATCTTGAGCTGTATCAGAACAAGTATGAGACCAAATAGATGAGTATTTGCCCATGGAGCACTATGAAATCTACCTTGACTACTGAGGGATTACACAGATGGAAACATGGTAATATGAACGTACTATGATTTAATGTTGAAAATGCCATTCTATTATCTAAATAAAGTGGTATCAGGATCAGTACTGAGTATCAAGTCTATTCCTTAGTTTCAAAATGAAGTTTGGAATTTTGGTATTGTGACAACACAATTTGTAAATGGTCATATTTTTATATAGCGCTTTTACACTTTCAAGGCACTCAAAGCACTTTACAACAAGGAACCACTCACCCATCCACACACACTTTTGTGGGGGGGGGGGTGAAGTGGGTTAAGTGTCTTGCCCAAGGACACAATGACAGCATTCATCTGTGGGAGCTGGAATCGCACCGCCAACTGAGCTACTGCCGCCCAATCATAATTTATACAACACTGTGCCTGGACAACATTGACTATTATCTGGACCTAGGAATAGATAGATTTTACTGTCCTCTTTTTGTGAGTCTTGAAGGGGTAAAATTGTCAAAAACTGATATCCAAAACTCCATACAACTTCACTAGAATTATTTGGGTAATTTTAGCCATGGAATTGCCAATCTCTACTCAACAAAAACTAAAAGGTAGTCGTTAACTTGAATTCTACCGCTTCATGACAGCTAAAGGTGGAACAGAGCATTTTAAGCTTGGGAGATGTAGACAGACTAATAATAAAGGATTACTCAAACATGTGTGAATGAAACAAAACACAACTCCAGGTACGTTTTTGAGGAGGTAACAACATTATAACATGGCTTAAAGCAAGAGTCAATTTTGCATGATATAGGACTATAATCTGATTTTTGCAAACCTTTTGAATAGCTTATTATTTACTAAGCAGTAGCCTCTACATCATGAGTTTGCAGATAATTAAAAGAACAGCTGAAAATTTTATACCTCTCCTACTCCTACTTGTACTTCTTGAAGATTGTTCATTCTAGACAGTCTGTTTCATCCTTCTGGAGCTGACTACTAACCTAACATTAAAGGGTCCCTATTACACTATTTCCTGATCTATGCTATAACGTTATTTCCTCATCACAAACATAACTGTTGTGTTTTGTTTCATTCACACATTTTTAACAGAGGCAGGGCGGCACGGTGGCTGAGTGGCAACACTCAGGCCTCACAGCAAGAAGGTTGCGGGTTCGATCCCCAGGTCGCCCGGGCCTTTCTGTGTGGAGTTTGCATGTTCTCCCCGTGTTCTCCCCCATCAACCCAAAACATGCCAGCACCCCTATGAACTAACATCAAGGACCATGATGTCCACCCTCCTGTGGGCTCCACTCACAGAGAGGTTCATGGGGGGGGGTCAGGTGCTATGAGGATTGGACCCAGCCGGATTAAGCGGGGGAAGATGGATGGATTTTTAACAGACACACTGCATTTTAGTTATGATGATATATTTTATAATCAAAAAACACTCTTTTAGTGAGGTACAGGAACATTACAAGTCCACCTTGTAATGTTCCTGTTCCTCACTAAAATAATATGGATAATTTCATCCCTGGAATTACCCATCTCTACTGAACAAAAGGTAAAAGGTAGCCATTAACTACCACTACATGACATCACAAGGTGGAACAGAGCATTTTGAGCATTGGAGATGTAGACAAAGTCAATTGTGCATCACATAAGACCTTTAACCAGCGTTTCCCAGTTTATAAAATTCTTGTGGTAAAAAGCAATGCATATAGATGTCACTTATTGCCACTGTTGATCAAAAAAGCACTGATCATGGGTTAAATATTCCGTATTTTTTCACAATACAATAAAGTACATAAAGTATGGTTTGTTTTACCATTTTTTGTTCAGCTCGTTTCAAAACTAAAGGAGCAAAATTTTGATTATGGGAGGCATCAAAGTCTATTCTATTCATGGGAGACACTGACTTTTAAAATAAATAAATAAATAAAAAGATGACTGATTATTTTTTGTAGTCAAGTAGTCACAATTTGTCGATGAAGCACTGCAGCCCTAGCCTTAACCATAACCCTGTCCACTATACACTATCACTTCGAATGACAAATGAAAACAGACTGTCCCTCCGAAGCATACTGTCTTGCACCAACCATCAACCATATCCCCTCTTGTCCTTGCGTTCTGAATGAGCTCATCCGTCCCCCTGGTGGATGCATTTGGCGCGTGTGTGTCTGTCCTGTTCAAAGCATAGGCCCGTGCTTGGCAGCTCAGGGCTGTTATCATGCTGGGATGCTCCGTCCCGCTCCCCTCGTCTGTCCAACACTATTTGGGTCGATTCCATCCGAAATGTGGTAGAAATATGCCAAAAAGACTGGCCTCCGTCTGCTCACGTCCTGCGGAGAGGAGCGCAGAGTGTCCGATCTGCCCCCGGTACGAGTGTGGAGCAGGGCAAGAGTCTTTTACTACAACAATACTGAGAAGAAATAGATCTGTATTATATTTTTCCCCTTAAGATATTTTTCCATGTTTCTTTCAAGTGTATGAGTCAATTAGCTGGTGCCCACAGCGTTATCATTTCAAGGTTGTATGCCAAATATGAATGTATTAAGAGCAGAGATTAGGGTGTCTCTACTTAAGTTATAAATTCAGGTCTTGCCCAAGGACAGGAAAAAACAAACAAACAACCAACCAAAAAAAACAGAGTGAAGGAACAGAATCAAATACTACAGTAGTTACAAGTTTATTCTATTTAGCAATGGGTTGATATGGATTTTTTTTGAGCCGATACCAATATCCGATGTTTGGCCAGCCGGTCTAGCTTATTTGCCGATATGTTTAGCTTTTAAAATCCACAGTGAGGCCCACAAATGTATTTTCTTAAGTTGTAGTTGATCACTAATTGTGTTGTATTGTAAATGTATTTATCTTAGATAGAAAATGATTTGATGTTTGTGTAAAACATACAGCTATATGCCATAATATTTCTATTTCCATTTTGACTTTTGAGATGGAAAAAAATATTGGTATCTGTATTGGGTATCGATAATAGATTGTACCAATACTGCCCAATATACATCGCCCATCCCTAGTTCTAACGCTACAGGGAATCCAGTCTTAACACTGGGTTAATTGTATATAAAACATATCCAAGTATTTTACAAACCTCACAGTTCATTATTCAATTATTTCACAATAAGAAGATCAAAAAATGTTTTTATTTTAAATTTAAATCTGCACCATGTCACTTCCCGGCTAGAGGATTCGTTATCAGATTGTCTCCGTGGAGATTATTGCTTTGCCTGGAATGAGGGAACACACAGTCTTGTTTGCCCGGTATGCTCCACATACGGCTTTAAACATATAGCGCCTTTAAGAGAAGCAGGTGATGCCAACAAGTTACAAGTCAGATCTGTGGAGAGGCAAGCCCGTTCTCAGTGCATGTTTTTCAACGTAAAAGATCATATTTGACCATCTTTTCAAACCCATTTCCGTTTATCTGAGCACATGAGTCTAGAGGAAATGAACTCTACAGAGGTCTCCGGGAGTGAGGAACAGTGTCTCAATTTTCCTGTTTTCAGAGACATTCTTTGGTCTCCGGTTCATCAGACTGAAGCTTTGACAGGTGAAGAAAAGAGAACAAAGGACAAAGCCGAGACGGACATCTAAAAACACTCTAGTGCCAAGTGTGCTAAGGTGTTTCCTGGAGCAATCACTGCCTCTTGTTGTACGAAATTCTCAGAACAGTAATGTGTGTTTTATTAACCATAATTTTTGTATTTTTTATAATTGTGTCTTTTTATTTGTATTTCCTTTTAGTCAGCCTAAAAGTGAATACAAAAAAATACAAAAAATAAAGGCTGCATCTGGCAAAGGAACAACCACTCAAAATGTGCACAAATCAGCTAACTCAGGCGGCTATACGTTGTTTGAGGTTGATCAGTGTCCCTTTTCAAATAACCAAAGGCTCAACTAATATTTTTGAATGTCTCTCCTTACTCTTCATACCCATTTCACTCTGGTTACCAGGCCTAGATAATGGAACAGGAACATTATCAGCAGTGTTGTTTGTAGGGCTGTCTATTATGTATTATTATCTTAAAACTCCAGCAAACCCTTCCTCTCTCAGCATGCAGTGCAATTAGTTTTGATTGGGCCAACATTTGACCATATATGAGGCACTAAGGAGAAACACCAGGGCTCTAACTACAACCATAGATTTAGTGACCTGAACATATGCCTCCCTATTAGGTATTTTTAATGGCAATTATAGAAAAATGGGAAAACAATAACTTTGATTCAAGGTGTAAAGTGAAGCAATTATGGACAACCCGGAGAACATATAGATCTTTTCCAATATCTCCAATAATTTATAAGAGAGGCCTTTCATAAATAGAGGCTAGAAATGAGTTGTATGTATAATATTTAGGGCCCATATTACACTATTTTCTTATCTATGTTAGAATGTTCTTTTCCCACCAAGAACATGCCTGGAGTCGAGTTTCTTTCACATATATCTAACACACAAACCCGGAGTTAATCTATCAAAGGGAAAACACTCTACTACACCTTGTCATGTGGTAATATACGAAGTGCTCCACTGTGTTTTTAAACTCCATACACCTTCACTAGAATCATTTGGATGATTTCAGTCCTGAAATTGCTCATCTCAAATAAACAAAAGGCAAACTGTAGCTGTTAACATACCGCTTCATGACCTCACAAGGTGGAACAGAGCATTTTGAGCTTTGGAGACGTCAACAGTAGGGGCGAACCATGCCCTCGGAACCTAGACCTTGAGAGGGAAACGTAACACTCTCATATTTACAAATAGCCGATGACTAGCAGTAAAAATGTCGAAGTGACCGTACACAGCCTTTCAGCACTGAATATTTTCCACACTGTAGTCCTGTAGTCATTGCCCACAAAAGCATGAGCACAACAGATAACAGTAAAACACGCCGCTAGTCCTCACACACTTCACCATCACAAACCATCAGTTGATACAGACAGATGAGTCAGAACGCACATCAACAACTGAACACAACTGAAAAGAAATCCTATTATTAATCCAAATGAAAAGTCCAACCGAAAGTATCTTCTCATTAGCCTATTGCTTTGTCCTAAACTCTGCAAAAGTGAAGCGCAGATCAAGCTAGCTGTCAAATAATTCTAACACAAGCAAACGTGTGAGGCGCCAGCTGGTGGTGGCTCCAGTCATTAAACAGGAGCAGCGCGGGGGTCTGCGAAGGTGTAGGCGGGACTAAACCAATGCAATAGTACTGGTTTCTGCCTGTCAATCAACTGCAAAGGGAGAATTGTGATTGGTCAGTGCTAATGTGAGGGCCCTCTGCTCGCTGTCTGCAGGCCAAGACCAACACTTTATTGATGCTGAAGTAAATTCAAGTCCTGCTGCAGCAATATTTACGCTGAGCTTCTCAGTCTCCTTTATGAAAGGTTTGATGGGATCTTAAATGTTTTATTTATGTAGTTTGTGCAATTTAATAATATTTATAATATTAAATCCCTCACGGTTCCCCTCTTGTAGACAGACTAATAATAAAGGGTTACTCAAGTGTGAATGAAACAAAACACAACTCCGGGTATGTTTTTGATGAGGTCACAACTTTATCACATGGCGTAAAGCTAAAAAGTAAATTTTGTGAAATATAGATCCTCAAATACACGGTTTGTATATACTGTATGTTCCAAATATGGTCAATTGTGTCAAAAAGATTGTGTAGAGGCAAACGCCATTAGACCCAGATCTTGAGCTTGCCTACTTGTCTTTTGCCCAACAGTGTCAGCCTAATAGCGCTGTAGGAAAAAGGCCATTTGCACCATAAATTGTTGGGATGTATAGGAGCGTAGACAAGTAAATTGCTGGTTCTTTATAACCACTGTCACACATTTCCTCTGGACAAAAGACGGTCTTAATACTACAGAAGACAGCTAGTCAATAGGAGATGGAAAAAGACCAGGAACACACTTTACGAGATTTTTCTGTACAACACACAAATCCACATAAACCTTAAGGATATGAGAGAAAAAAAGGAAAAAATGTTTGATATTGTGGCACTGAGTTCTCACTTTTGTCATCAGAATATGGTGTACCAGACCTAGACCAAGCAGGTGTTGAAACTAGCTAATCTATCCGGCAAATACAAAGCTAAATTTCTACTGATAAAGAGAAGGAGAAAGAGATGGAAAAGGAGTATAACTTACAGCTATAAATTTAAAAGCCCTGAACCGGATTTTTTGCTGTGTAGTTGAGTCAAATGTGTCTAAACAGCTCTTGAGGTCAAAATAGGTCAGCTGTGTACCTTCTGGATCTAAATATAAAATGCGTCTGATAATCAGGAAGTCCTCAATTAGCCTGCTAGTTGTTGTTAGCGTTACAGTGATAGTAAAACTCCATTCTGGCCTCTGAAAGGAGCAAAAAGCCCTTAGAATGCTTGGAATCCATAAAGCACATGAGGAATAACTTTGGACCACTGCAGTTCTGTTTTTGTGTCCTTAAGCAAGACACTTAACCGGCCTAGTGTGAAAGTGTGAGTGATTCGTAGTGGTGGTCAGAGATGGTTCAGGTCGGCAGCCTCGCCTACAGACCTACAGGTATTTAAACTTAAAGGGGAACTAGGTCAATTTTCTGGCGGAAGGTCTGTCGTGATTGTCTCCATGGAGGGGTTCTTGTCTGGCCTGAAAAGTTCCACAGTATGACTTTAAACTTGTTTTGCTCCATTGAAACAAACAGGAGACACCAACAGGCCAAGTCACAGGTCAAATCTGTGAAGAGGAGAGTTTCGCGCAGACAAAAAAGCTTCTCACCAACAAATAAAGGGTTCAGGGTGTCTCAAAAGTCTATATTAATCCATTATTATTATTATGGTTTTTTACTTGTTCTTGAGATTGAAAATGTGTAAACCAGTGATATCTTGTGCGTTGTCTTCTATCTAACTTACCCACAGTTGACCCAGGCTATCGTCCCCTGGCCCTTCACTGTCTGTGCCACGTCTGACAGCAGCTTCAGTTGGGGGTCCCCTGACGTCGCTGCAACACAACCAGAGAGAAAGACCAGTCAAAACCCACTGTATCAATGCCCCAAAAACCAGGCCTGGATGTGGGACAGCGAGGGACAGTGAGGATCCTGTCATGGCCGACACAGAGAGGAGGGCTAGGATTTCGGAGAAGAAAGGGAAAGCAGGGTCAGTGGGAGAGGGATGCTGCAAATACGATTCACAAGCGACTGGTTAAAGTTACATCAGCTTTCAACAGGTGACAATGGAGAGAGTGGGGAGAGAGCAGGATTGTACAGGGAGACAAAGAGCGATGTGGAGCTAGAGCTAGTGAGAGCGAGTTAGCTTCTGGCAATGCTTATGGGTGATGTTAAAGGTCCACTGTGGAACTTTTCTGGCCTGTTGCATGCTTGTCTCCATGGACATTAGGACTGGGAATCACAGCGTCCCATGTGATTCGATACACAATAATCGATATATTGCACATGATACTGTATGATATATTGCTGAACCAAATACATTTTGGCAACAATATTTATTTGTTAAACTACTTCTTGTGCAAAGTTAATATGAGGTACATTTATTTAAATCATCAAGACAGTGATTATGTCAAGTGTATTGCATAACGTTTCCTTACACTCAAAAACTGAATAACTCAATAACACACAAAAACTGAAGTGCGGTCACACAAAAAAATGCTAAAAGATACCAAAAATATTACTGGTGATATATCGACACAGCAGCCCATGATAACATTATTATTATGTTATCACCAAATTTTGTATCACACTGTAGTGATATTTTGATATTTTTGCACATCCTAATGGAAATGTTGTTGCTTTACCTGGAATGTTTCAGTGTATGGCATTATACTGTATTTATCTAATGCCATGAACATAATCAGGTGACAGGTCAGATCTGTGGTGAGGGAAGTTCGCCCACAGTAAAAATGTTTTTGAGGTACTTTTGAGGTACACTTTCTGAATAAATGCAAGACAAGTTTAACAATACTTTTGATTGTTCCACACAAAAGAATATCATTACCACAGAGTCAAGCGGGTGGCAAACCGTACACCCCAAAAGTTGTAGAGAATATGACGGCATGCAAGTACAGTTTTATTATAAAAGTATGCAATATGGACATTATAACACCCCTAATGGACCATTTGTTTCATCCTGATCCAAATCACAGTACATGTAATGCTAATACAGTTATCTGGAAGCTCCAACGGGATTACTACAGTATTTTTGCCAATATTCTATGCACTGAATAGTATACATAAATGGAATACATTACACATTAGCTGGATCTTATAATAATTTGACAGTGAGAGTTCATGACCCCAAGAGAAGTTTGTATGACCTCCTCCTTCAAATTTTGCACTTTGTGTTACAAATGTAGGAGTGCGCCGTGAACCGAGCCAACTAAAATAACCAGTCTGTAATATTAGGCTCTATCATCAGATGTGGAAAGCTGTGCAAATTCCTCTGAGAACAAAGTCAACGTAAAGTCAACATAATGTAAGATTCTAGTCTTTGTTGAACATAAATCATTTCTGCACTAACCCTCTCGAAGCCAAATGTATTAGACTGAAAATGGACAACTCCTCCTGTCTGCAACATCTCAGTGCAGACTATTTTTAGACCAGGGGGCAGAGAGTTTACTCCCTAAACTGAGGGCTAAGAGTAGGGCAGAGTCTAAACCAGGTCTAAAGCAGGTCTAAAGCAGGTCTAAAGCAGGTCTAAACCAAGTCTACACCAGGTCTAAACCAGGTCAACGGCATGTCTAAAACAAAGTCTAAAACAAAGTCTAAAACAAAGTCTAAAACAAAGTCTAAAACAAAGTCTAAAACAAAGTCTAAAACAACGTCTAAAACAAAGTCTAAAACAAAGTGTAATACAGGTGTAATCCAGGTGTAATCCAGGTCCAATCCAGACCTAATACTGGTCTAATTCAAGTCAAATCCAGGTTTAATCCAGGGTCTAATCCAGGTCTAAAACAGGATTAAAACAAGACTACAGCAAAAGTTTGAAAAGATTATATCATGTACAAAAATGGTCATTAACAAAGGAAACAAGCGGATTCAAATTTAAAACATATAACATACATTTTACAGCCAATCACTTTTGCAATATCCAAAACCTGTAACAATACGCTCGATATCCAAATTTCCTATGCCTTCAAAACTTCCAATTTCATACAGTTTTGTTCTTTGGGCTGTGCATTTGATTGAATCACAATGTCGATTCAAGCGTCTTAAATTGATTTTTTTTTTGTTATCAATCCAAACGAGGGTGATTAGTTTTGTTAAATCGAAAAAACTCTCTAATCTTGTATCAATCAGTAGAGTAGAACTTGCATCTTTCATTCAATGTAGAATAGAAATAGGCAATTACTTCTCAGTCGATATTACATTTGAGAACACCTTTACCAAAACCTCATTAACCGCATTAACCGCATTACCAAATTCAGGATTCAAAGAAAACCTGCCTAATGCT
Organism: Odontamblyopus lacepedii; assembly: GCA_034769755.1. NCBI lineage: Eukaryota > Metazoa > Chordata > Actinopteri > Gobiiformes > Gobiidae > Odontamblyopus > Odontamblyopus lacepedii. Next base: position 28,584,908 of record CM068356.1, on the reverse strand, counting down.
TTAAATCACTTCAATTGGACGTGCCGTAGCCTGCAGAGCGGTGATCACATTCAGATGAGGAGGGTCGAAGAGAAAGAGGGTCACTGAAGAGGTAACCTTAGTGTGAAGAGAAGAGCGGGGAGTGCGGAGTGATCAATCAGAAACGGAGCTAATCCAATGAGCTAATGCAGCCGAAATGAGGCATGAATTATGAAACAAATGCGAGTCCATGGTCTCCTGACACTGCTCGGAGAAACAGGGAGGAGGAGCTCGACAGGTCCTTGAATATGAAATCTTAGGATGGAAAATATGTCTTTGCACTTTGAGCTTTTTGCCATGTTTTTCTAAAGTGTTCTTTAGAGATAGACTACTATATCTGTTGGCCAATATTTGCCCTATCAGCGTATCGGCTACCCAAGTATGCCTGAAAAATAGATGCACAAAGCTTTATTTGAACATTTTAGTCCAAGAAGGGTACACTAAAACTGTGACTACACTGGAGAAAAAGAAGTTTGTGGATGAGTTTGCACAAAATTTTACTAATTATTTGGAGTAAATCTACATATCGGCCCAAAAATATCAGCAGAGGTCATCAGCCATCGGTTCCTTTAGATTCTAAACAATCGGTATCTGCATCGGGCATGAAAAAGATCTAAGCACTTCAGTACATAGTTTGCATCTGTAATGAGTTATAGAAGTCATTAATTTAACCTTTTATGGCTTAAATCTTATCATATACACAAAAAATAACCAAAAGTTTACCAGTCGTGCAAAGAAAATGTACACATGATAAATACTGACCCCTTAAATATATTGTTCCAGCTTCACATACTGAACGATAAGTCAATGACTATTGTGAAAGGCCTAGTCTGGGCTCTTTTATATTTTGTACTAGAACCCAAGAGGAGCGGCAGCTAAGCACTCAAAGCTACCAGCGAAAAACTACTTCTTTGCACCTGTCCACAATGTGAGGTGCACTTTACATAAATCAAAGTGAAACAAAAGCACATGGTGGATTGCACAGAGCTGCACGGTACAGAGCGCGCTACATTATCATCTCCTCTGGTCAAACAGCTGACTCACTTGCACTGAAGTCCACCTGCATGTTTGTAAAGGGCTTTAGCTTATAAGATGCTCTATAGAACTTTTCTGGTCAAGTGTTATTACTTTTCCTAGAATGCTCCACAGTATGGATTAAACTTTTTTTCATTTACAAGTTTTTATTGTCACAAATTACTCACTGTTGGGTGTGTCACGAAAACACATTTTGAAGTGCGATATACTGCCATAGACGATAAAAAACATATTGAAACCAAACCATAAACCAGAACTATTCACAAAAATGTGTTCTAAAAATACAATATTATATGGAATGTTTCACAGTATGGCATTAAACCTTTTCATCTTCATGGAGACCAAACCAGACCAAGTTACAGGTCAGATCTGTGGAGAATGAACCCAGCTCACAGGTCAGAATGCCTGTTTTTATTTTAGGCATTTTTGAGGTACAAAACCACCTGTAATTTCATAAATGTAAAGAAGAGTTGTTTAATGTTATACTATGGAACATTCTAGGCAAAGCAATGATATATCCATAGAAACAAGCCCAATGCACCTTTAAATATTGTTGAGATAAATAAATAAGAATAATTTTATTTAATTATCCAACATTTTCATACTGCAGAAAAACATAACCAAACATTTCACACTACTACAAAAAAAGTACATTGCAAAAAACAGAAATTTACTATGAAATGCACTACCTTCTTTTAAAATCTGAATCCATCCAAGTTTCCTCTTATAAGTGCTTGCTGGTTAGGACTGGGAAACACTGACCTACTGTACTGCACATCTTCAATGGTTCGTATCTTTTTATAAGTACATTAATTCACCAGAGGCTCATTCACCAGTCTCGAGTTCATAGTAAATTTATATGGGTCATGACACACTTATTTAGCTAATATTTCTCTGTCCTGCCTCTGCACCAGGTCAGGACTGTCTCAAGGGAATAGCACTGATCTCTAACACTGGAAATTCAGCTGTTATTGTTCTAGAAAGGTAAGATATTATATTATACACTAAATCATTACAGATATAAAAGGAGCTTGTGGCATTCACTGCAGCCATCGTTATGTTTTTTTATATATGAAGAATATGTCAAAAATAAATGTGATGGTACAATGTTTAAATAAACCATTGTGAATCGGTCATTTCAATATAATAAAAAAAACAGCCTAAATGTGTCCAAAGAAACATTAAACCGGGACCAAAACAAAACAAAATAAAGGTCATGTCTAAAACTAGAATTTTCAAACATTTTAAAAATTTTGCTCTTTAAAATATTTCAGATTTTGCTATACCTAGCGACTAAAACTAAATATAGTACTAGTGTTTTTTTTCACTGTAGCAGATACATTTAATAGTAATAAGATACTCAAAGGGCTTTTCAATTCATTATTCATACACTTTATACTCCAACACATTCAGTCCAGTAACATAGACTGAATTAGCTGATATTTCAATAATCCGTTGGAGATAACCTTAGTAAAGATACTAAGTTGTATTATTGCTGTAGTTGCTGTAGTTCAGTCCTTTGCCAAGATTTGGTCAAATCACATTTTTTATAGAGCACTTAAAATGGATAAAGACAATTAAACACATGTATTCTCTCTGACCTGATTTGGTATAGAGCACCAGAACATTGGTCCTGGTTCGCAGCAGCTTCTTGAAGTCCTTGTGGTCGTTCACCTTCTCAATGAGAGGAGACACCTTCAGTGCGTCCAGCACCGGCACCAGCCACACCTGAGGACACATGGACAGGGAGTTTAATACAGAGGAAGACATTGCACTAGTTTAGTTAGAGGTGGGCAGATTACTGAAATAGTTATAATATTGCAAATGTTTTTAAGTTATGTCAGTTTTAAATATCGAGCACATCACTTCCTTCATAAGTAACATTGTGTAACATTCTGGAGGTGGCACATCACCTGAATTATTCCTTTTAAATAGAAGGTTAAATCTATACTTCAGAACAATCACAGCCAAAGGAATATCATTTCCATGGAGACATGAAAGAGGAGACCCTCCTTGAGGCCAAGTCAGAATCAGGTTTGCGGAGATGCAAGCTTGCTCACTGTAAGGAGGCATGTTTTTCTTCCCTCCACTCTTCAGAGCAATAAAAACAACAACAAACATAGGAGCCATAGCAATTAAAATATCTGATCTGTGTTAAAATGTTGTATCCATCCATCCATCCATCTTCTCCCGCTTAATCCAGCTGGGTCGCGGGGGCAGTTTGCTGCCCAATCCTCATAGCACCTGACCCCCCCTATGAACCCCTCTGCAGGTGGTGAGCCCACAGGAGGGTGGACGTCATGGTCCTTGATGTTAGTTCATAGGGGTGCTGCATGTTTTGGGTTGATGGGGGAAACCGGAGTACCCGGAGGAAACCCATTCAGACACGCAACCTTCTTGCTGTGAGGCCTGAGTGTTGCCACTCAGCCACCGTGCCGAAAACCTTATGATGTCATGTGGTAATAAAGGCAGAGCTCCACTGTGTTTTTTATCTCCATAGATCTTCACAAGAATCATTTGGATAATTTCAGACCTGGAATTGTCCATCTCTACTGAACAAAAGGTAAAAGGAGCTGTTAAATCGAAAACTATCAGTTCATGGCATCAAAAAGTGGAACAGAGCATTTTGGGCTTTGGAGATGTAGACAGACTAATAATACATAGTTACTCTGTTACTCTGTGAACTCCAGGTATGTTTTTGAGGAGGAAACACTGTTCTAACATCTTATTCAAATCTAAATGTAATATCTTTTCAATGGGAAAGTTCTCAATATGTAGCAAATAACAGGAAGAAACTCATGAATAATGCTTTTTTTTTTACGTTGATAAGAGAAACCAGAATACCAACCCAGACACGGTCAGAACATGCAAACTCCACACACAGACACACCATCAATCACTCCATGATACAAAGACTTGGCTAAAACACTGCGTCCCACCTGCGCGCCTGGACGCTGCTTTGTTGACAGTCTAACATTAGCCAGTCTAAAGCAGTCCGGTCAGATAAAAGAGCCAAAGTACGCAGGGCCTGATAAATTGAGCAAAGCTGTTGAATATAAAAAGTGATTATAGCGCGGGGGATGCGAGGCGTATTGGGTGCATCCTAATCGTCCTTGTGCCTTCAGTGTTGATTAAAAAGCTCTTCATTTCTGCTTACGGCCGAGTAAACGAGACAGCGAACAGGCCCGTGCTCACTCAGCGCATCCCCGTGATGACTGATACCAGCGCCATCAAAACAAGCACCTGTCCAAGCCATTTTACACCTTTCATTCCCACCGGAGCCATTATGAAACTTGGCTTTATAGATGCGTTTAGCTTTGCTTACGGTTTAAAGTGGCACTGCGGAACTTTTATGGTGGAGAGTGTCCATGGGGGTATTCTTGTGTTGCCTGGAATGTTCCGTTCCAAGTTATTGCCGTAAACTTGTCTAAATCAATAAAAATAAGCAGATGACACTACCAAGCTGAGTTACAGGACAGATCTATGGAGAGGTGTCCTCAACGGTCCTTTTTTTTTACCCAGTTCTGTATTAATTATTAAATAAGATGACAAATGATACTGAATACTTTAATTCATTGAAAGGAAGCTGTACTTTTGAGGGTGATGGGTAGCTCTGTAAATAATTGCCACTACCACCCAGACATCAAAACATGTCAGAAAAACATGTTGGATTTTTTGGGAACCAGTTGTTCCTTAACCTGTTTGGTACTCTACTATCTTTTCAAAGGGCCATATTATGCGATTGTCTGATTTATGTTATAATATTTCCTCTTCAAAAATCAATCAAACTTTATTTATAGAGCCCTTCACAACAATGAAATAAAACACATTTTGCAAAGTGTCACTGCATTACAAACATAACAACATTGGATATTTAGTCTTAGAGTTCTTCTCTCAAACAAAAAACATCACTGTTTATTACACTTACACAAGTCTGTCTACATGTCCAAAGCTCAAAATGCTCTGTTCCACCTTGTGATGTCATGTGGTAATACAGGAAGTGCTCCACTGTGATTTTAAACTCCATATACCTTTACTAGAATCATTAGGATGATTTCAGTCATACCCTAATCTCCACTGAACAAAAGGTAAAAAGTTTCTGTTCACTTGAAAACTACCACTACATTACATCACAAGGTCAAACAGAGCATTTTGAGCTTTGGAGATGTAGACAGACTAATAATAAAATGTTACTCAAATGAATTAAACAAAACACAATTCCAGGTATGTTTTTGATGAGGTAACAAAATTATAACATGACTTAAAGCTTACAAGAGTTAATTTTGTGCAATATAGGACCTTTAACAGCACCTAGCCCTATTGTATAATATTGTTTCAAAACATGAGCTGCAATAGATAAATGGCAGAACGAGACACTAAGTAATAGTACTTATCATGAAATGTTAACAATTCAACCTCACATAGCTCAACTATTATTGTGCTAAAAAAATCTACTAACATGAAAAAAAATGTACCCATGATAAATAATCGGGGTCAAATTAACCTTGTTCCACCTTTGGTTAATTGAACAATACACTGATATTGTAATTATTACGTAGGCCTACGTAGCAACAAACAAAAGAGCCAAGACAAAAGCGCAGAGCCTGCAGCCTGTGTCCTAGTACAGTCTGGTTTGTATATGGGACATTACGTTATGGTGCGAGCCTATAAAACACGAGGAGGAGCTGATGAATCACAGCATCACAAAAGCCAGATGTTTAGGTGTAAAATATGGTGCTCACATACACAAGATATGACCTCATTCACATGAACAGTACATGTGCAAGCACTGTCTCTAATGATGATTAATGAAGACTACCAGAGCCCATTAGAACCACAGCTATTGATTTTGCTCCCATGGTTTAGACACTGATCCTAATTTAGACAACAACTTACTTAAGGATTAATATGAGAAAATGAGGGTAAATTTAATACTTGTACATTAGGGATGAAACAATATCCACATTTCTCGGTATCTCATGGTACGATATTTATTGCAATATTTTGTGGAGGCAAACAAAACTGAATACGCAAAGGATTATGGTCTATGTCGTTCCGTCTGTTTTGTTTTTATTTTAGCTATTATTGCACCATAACTATTCATTTAAGTAAAGAGACCTGTAGTGCTTTATAATAATCATCATAATAATAATAATAATAATAATAGTAATAATAATAATACATGTTATTTATTAGGAGTCTTTCTGGACGCCCAAGGTCACCTTACAACAACATAAACAAATTAAGTATGATTAAAACATACTTATAGATAGGGCGGCTGTCTTTACAACAATTTCTCCCCACCTTGACTTCGTCCCTCCGAAAAAAAATACGACTGGCCGAACTGTGCGGAGCGCCCCCAATATTGGGGGGAACTGTGTGGAATCGTGGTCACCACCTTGACTAACCCATTTTCTCCAGGAAACACTGATATTATTGATGACACGACATCACGATATTTCGGTTATTGTTATATTCCTGTTGTACATGTTGTCTGAACATTTAGATACGACTGAATCAAAATGACAGTTTGAATTGGCAAAGCCTGCAATAATTTAGATACTCAAATGTCCACGGCAAAGAACATATCTTGTATTTTTAGAAAACTCATGTCCTTTAGACCACTACAAATATGTGTATAACTTCATACACTTACTCTAGAATCATCTGGATGATTTCAGCCCTACCTCAATTTCTACTGAACAAAAAAGGTAGCCGTTAACTTGAAAATGACTTAAGCTTTTACTAATTTCCATTTAAACTAAATGCATTGACAAATTTCCATTGAACTCAGCTCCAAGCCACATGCTTACACAGACAGAGGATTGTCTGTAGACGAAAAAGACCGAAGCTGATCACTGATGATTAAAGAAGACTGAAGCTTGATCTCAATTAAAATGTAATTAACTGCACAGATCTAAGGCTATGGCAACAACATCCATAAAGATTCAGCTGTGGCTCTACATGAATAAGTAAAATCTGCCCTGGCACGTCTTCTGAATGGATAAAAAGCCTCATGGATACAAGCGCTCCACCAGAAAATGTCCACAGTGCACCTTTACGCTTGTGGTGATTTGCATATGTATCATTATGTCATTCATTGGTATTTCATTTGATCTTACTTTAGTCACTACATTGCTCCATTCTAAAGTCTTTCTTGGAAGTGTAATTATTTTGCCATAAATCACACTCAAAACGATGACTGCTCTTGTTGGATCACAGAACTATTTTTATCAGCTCTCATCACGCCATCCTTAATAAAGCTCTGTGTACTTATCTGCTCGTAGCTCACTGCCACTTCATAATCTGGCTGCTTTTTGTTCTCTTCTTGGCGGATATGAAACACTTGACCTTTTTCCCCAAATGTGTTAGTTATCGAGCTCGCCTCGTATCTCACACAAAGACTTTATTGCACTTCTTTTTATAACTGATCATATCTCCAGTAGCAAAGAAGTACACTGTCCACCCGGAGCTGTGTGCCGTTTCATTCATGCAGGCAACAATGTGTTTTAGAAGGTTTAAGGGGTGGAGTTTGTGCATGGGGAGTGAAGTGTCTTGCTCATGAGCACTCTCTTCAGCTAGTGCATGAATTACATTTTAATGGTCTGAAATTTGTCTTATTATGAATAAGTTAAGCGAGTATTCACTTTTGAACTGTGTCAGGCTGAAGCTCGACTGTGGAATGTTCCATGTCCCAGACTCACACCTGCACAACCAGCCACAGTCCAATGACATCATCATAGCTCTGTTTGTTTACATGTCACAGCAGAGCCATCAATATGGCAGAGAAAAGAAGTCAAGCGGCATGAAATAATAGTGAGGCAGATCGGAGTCTGTGATGCACTCCCTTGTGAGTTTATGGATGTATTAACAGTGCTCGCAGATGCTATCCACAGTTATTAAAGGTGAGCGCGGATGTACGTTTATTCACCGTTTTCCTCATATCACATCAGCGCATACACGGGGCACATGTACTAAAGTTGTGCGCATATGTGAGCAACCACACTATCCTGGACCCACCTCCTCCAACCGGGCCAAAATCCAAACGATCGATTAGGCTAATATGAGTGCACCCTAAAATAGCTTTTAACTTTCCTGAACATGAGAGAATTTTAATCAGTGCCATTTTCACCCAAGATGATCACTGAATTTGAAATGAATGGATCGCAATTAAAATGAATTACATGGCAACAGTGGCTGAGAGTCTAGCTCTCTCACCTCACAGCAAGAAGGTCCTATGTTCACCTCCCAGGCTCCCCCTGTCTTTCTGTTTGCATGTTTTTTAAGAGCTCTCCGCTTTGCCCCATCAATCCAAAACATGCACAATATAGGTAAAATCCTACCGCTAATGCAGTCCTGACCAAGACTAGCTCTGGAGATGGGTCCCCGGGCAGTATTGGGCTTTACATTCCAAAACCCTAAAATAAACTAAAACTTTGGGTCATAATCAGACTGTATAAATTCACATAGCTAACATGCTATTGGCCACATTCCAAATAGAAAGTGATAATGGGGGTGCTTCTGACTCCATCAACTCTCGCTCCAATTCACTTTACACTGAAAAATTGTCACTTCTCTCCCTTGTACTTCACGCTACATGAGCTGGTGTTTGTATTTCTCTATTTTGTCCATAAATCAACAATATGGACATAACAAATATATCATACATTTTCAATTGTTAAATGCTATAGTAACAGTCCTGGCTTGCATTGCTCTGAAACCCGTGAACAGAAACGCCAGTTTAACATATGGCTGTTATTGTCAATGCCGAACCATCCTCCTGACATTTACATTCAATACGAGAGGAAATGTTTGTGAAATGCTCGAGTGCGTATTTATTTGCAACAATGAGCGTGTGCAGATCTGTTTTTCTGAATCCATAACAACAGTGTTTATTAACCAATCATAAATATGTATATGGTTTCTGACACATTTTCTCCATACATTGAAAAAGACAGCTAAGTTAAACACATTATAGAGCGTATGCGGTTTTACATCTACAACCACAGCTTTCTAAAGGAGGACTTATAGGCAAACCTTCTATTGTACCTTAGTGTTTTGAATTCAGCATGTGGAAGGAATAGTTCAATGGTTGGTTTAATAGACTTTAAAGGGTCTATATTACACAAAATTGACTCCTGTCCTCCTCAAAAACATACCTGGAGCTGTGATTTGTTTCATTCACATTTGTTTGAGTAACCTTGTTCCACCTTGAGATGTCATTTAGAAGTAACTTTCATCTTACAACAACAGCAGCTACTTTTTATCTTTAGTTTGAGAGTGAGTTTGAGAGAAGAACTCACATAACATAGATCAGAAGCTTGTGTAATATGGGCCCTTTAAACTTGGGTTATCTGATTTTATAGCAAAAGGAATAAATAAATCCATCTTATATTTAGCTCTCACAAACGCTTTGGCGCATTGCTACAATTCACATTAGGGCTGGGAATCACAGGGTTCCTCATGATTTGATATGATACATGGCTCACAATACGATATTTTCACAATATGGAGATGCATGCGGTAATTGATATTACACTTGATAAATTGCTGTTTTTTAAAAACCAAATACATTTGAGCAACAATATTTCTTCTTGTGCAAAGCCAATATGGAATACATCTATTTAAAATTATCAAAAATGTTTTCTTCCACTAAATAAGCAACACAATTGTCGTGCCGTCACAAAAAAAATAGCTAAAAAGATACCAAAAAAAGACCCTTGGGGATATATATCGATACGGCAGCTCACAATAATGATATTGTATCACGATATAGTGATATTTCAATATTTTTTCATACCTCTAATTCACATGCATTCATTTTAGGCACTGGTACATCTTAAGGAAAGAATTTTAGTGACGCAGGAGTGGACGGGCGACACTCAGTCAACACACTCATTTTGAAGCATTACACAGCGACAAGAAAATGCAGACAGTCTCTCTTTGGAACTGCTAATACCATCATCATGGCAGCTGTCACTTCATAAATGTTAAGGAAAAAGGAGAAATAATTATTCAAGAATACATTTAAGAAATGCTATTTTTGTGATATCCTCAGTGATTCAGTGCTTCTGCTTTGGATGGATTCAACCAATCAGAGAGAAGGGTGGACTCTCAGAAGCAGCAGATGGCAGTAGAAATTACCTCCAAACGGCCACTACTGAAAAATGTAAAAAGTAAGGGACTATATTGTAATAATTATATTTTATTGAAAATCAGATACTAATCAATACTAAAACAATTATCAACTAGATACTCATTTGAGCAAGAATCAATTAAAAAACTCCCATTCAGAAACCTCAGAATGATCTTGAGCTGTATCAGAACAAGTATAAGATCACGTAGAAGAGACAGACGGATATATCGGTTGGCCAATATATTGGACCCATATTTGCACTTATTAGCAGCCTTAAATCTTCAGCAGAGGCCAACAAAGCTTTATTTGAACACTGAAATTGTAAACAATTGGTATCGGCCATGAAAAAAATCAGTTGAGACTAGTATATGCCCATGGACCACTATGGAACCTACCTGCATGACTAAGGGATTACGCAGGTATAAGGCCACATGATAATATAAAAATGTGATTTTATTGTCTAAAGAAAGTGTTAAGTGTTAATTATCACCATGGTATCAGAATTGGTATCGAGTCTATTCCTTAGGATCAAAACAGAGTTAAAAATTTTAGTATCATGACAACACTATATAATATGCAAAAACAAAGCTAGAAGCTAACTAGGCTGCCTTTCCATACATTGACCTTTCGTCTATAAAGCGGCTGTACATTTGGTCATGTTTCTATAAAAATAGGATGCTTAGTCAACAGCAGGTGCTTGGCCCACAGCCTCCATCTGCACAACAGGACGAAGTGCACTTCTTTGGGACGACTGAATCAGCACTTGCCTCTGACTGCGCGGAGATTGGACCAAACTAATGAGCTTAGTAATGCTCTAGTGGGGCTGATAGCGAGGGACTATCTCAAGATGTTTAATAATGAGTAAATACAAGGTTGATTTATGGCTGCAAACTTAAGGAAGAATCTATATAGACTTAAAAGACTATGCAGCGTGTAAACAGAAATATAGCTTCCACTACTGGGGCTGCAATGATTAAATCTGCTAATCATGACAAGACCACTATCTATCAAAGAACACTGTAATCGTATTTTCATGATCAGAATTGCTATCTGGACTATCTACACAATCCATGAAATTAAGCTGGCTTGGGTATCGGCTCCATGATATTGGTTCTAATTGATATCCTGGTTGGGCATTTTATTGGGTGTAATAAGTTTTATTCATGCAAAGCTGTTTAATAGTTTTCTGGATAAACAGATTGTGTCCTAAGGCAACTGTGTTTTAATGGAAATAAAATGCTTTTTTCAGCCCCTACGCTAGTATTTGTTAATATCAGATATTAGCAGATACCATAAGTCAAATCTGTATCATACCTGAAAAAGCTATATCCGAGCATCCTTATATAAAACACAGGCCTAAAAGACCTTTTTAGAACAGTGGTATTAAATCAAAATGTCACAATTTTCAACAATAATACACTAAATTCTGAAATATTCTCTATTAAATTGTTAGTTGCAGCCCAAGTCATAATTACAATTTTGACATATTGAAGAAAATGGAAACAAAAGTAGTTAGTGTTAATTATGAGCAATAGAAGTTATGGATTCAACCCTCTACATCTAAAATATAACTACAAAAGATTTTTTTCCACTAGTTTGAAGCTTAAACATTTTATATAAAAATTTGCAACAGCTATCTGTGACAATGAAAAGTGCATTAAGTTATCCGACTCTTCCCTCTTGAGTAAATGCCATTATCGTTTGCTGCTTTAAAAATCAATATACAGTATAAAGGCCTCACAACAACATGAGGACATATATTGATTATGTGGCCAGTAAAAATATAATAACTTGGATATAACTGCTGTAAAGGGACTGGGCAGTACAATAAGCTTCATGGTTCATCATGACAGTGTGTGGAGAAGCTTAGATTTCAATAAATGTGAAAAATCATGTGCTCCACCCAGATGAGCTAGCAGCAGTTCACCAATACTGTATAGTGATGCAGTAATTACTCATTTGCAAATCACACATAAGTATTTTTATTTGTATAAGCAGTGAACCAAAAGAGAGGAATACTTATAAGATTACAAAAATGCTGACAACTTCTGACAAGCTTGAGATTTGATTGGCAATTTGTCCAGGAGCAAATCCGTCCAAGAGCAAATGATCCAAGACTCTCATTTGCATTTCAGAACATAGAAGCAGAAGTTTGCAGAAGTCGAAAGAGATTTAGCAGGTTTTACAATTGATTAGACAAAATACTGTTTGCAGAGAAAATTATGCTATGTATATGACGGGAGTCTGTACTTTTCAAGTTAACAGCTCATTTCACCTTTTGATCAGTAGAGATGGGAAATTCCATGTCTGAAATAATCCAAAAACACAGTGGAGCACTTCCTGCTTTACCACATGACATCACAAGGTGGTACAGAGTGTTTTCAGTTTGAGAGAACTCAGTCTAAATATGCAGGATTTGTGTGTTAAACATGTGAATAAAACAAAACACAACTCCAGTTATGTTTTTGATAAGAAAACAACATTATAATAACAATGATAAAAAAATAGCTTAAGCCCTTGCATGTCAGTAATAAAAAATTACTAATATAAAAAAATTAAATAAAAATTTCTAATCAGAGTTAGTTAGTTATTACAGCATTCTAGCTTGCAATGATTGTCAAATCCCTGTAAATGAGCCATTGCATTTGAAATAAACCACTTTAACCTACATATTAAAAATGCATTACCGGCAGATTAACTTTATTTTTCACCCATTATTTAGTTTTAAAGCTATACAACAGAGTTTAAAAAGGCACAATTATTGCTAATTATGAGACATTTAAAATGGATAATAGCACATACATGCAACAATTTATTCATAGATCTCGGGACCACTTGCTGTGATGTGACCTTCACTGCTTACTTTGAAATTAGAATATTTGATCACATCCCTGAATATTCAACAATAATGAGGCTTAAATGGACAGAAATTTACCACACTAAGTATTGAAAAAAACAAGTAAAATGCTACAATGGTTTCAGGAAATGTTGGTATTTAAAATGGTCCTATTACACAGAATTGGCTCTTGTGCACTTTAAGACATGTTATATTATAATGCTGTTCCGTCTTTAAAAACATATCTGCAGTTGCGTTTTGTTTCATTGACACACGTTTGGAGTAACCCTTTTTTATTTGTCTGTTTACATCTCCAAAGCTCAAGGCTCTGTTCTAGGGATGCACCAATCCAGCTCTGATTCAGATACTACTCAACTCAAATAATAAAACTGATCCAAATGTGTTATGTAGCTTTAACTCAGGTAACTATAGTACAGCTTTGTGTGTGTCTGTGTGTCTATGTCTATGTGTATGTATATATATATATATATATATATATATATATATATATATATATGTATGTATATATATATATGTATGTATATATATATATATATATTATATAATATATCTATCTATCTATCTATCTCTATATATAGATATATATATATATAGATATATAGATATATATATATATAGATATATATATATATAGATATATATCTATATCTATATCTATATATATCTATATATATCTATATAGATATATATAAAAGTTAAAACATTCTGAGACTTCCTGAGCCCACTACGACCAATAAATAAACCTATTGCTATTGCATCAGTTTATGTCCAACCAGGATATCAGCTGAACCGATATTTGGAAGCCGATATCCGAACTTTTCAGTACTGGCACAGCTGTCCGATACCAGTATTGGTTTTGTGCATCGCGTTCCACCTTGTGATGTCATGAAGTGGTAATTGTCAACAGCCAACAGCTACCTTTAGCCTTTAGTTCAGTAGAGATGGGCAATTCCTGGGTTGAAATTATCCAAATGATTATAGTGATACACAGCAGAGCATTTTCTGTATTACCACATGTGTTTCTGTTTGAGAGAAGAACTCAGCCTAAATATGCAGGGTTTGTGTGTTGATGAAAAAAATGAGGAAACAACATTAAATCAGACCAGAAAATAGGATAATACGGGCCGTTTAAAAATGTGGCACACAAGGCATTCTAGTCTCATGGGCAAATAAACATGATGACCGTGTAAACTATGCAATAAAATATCAGCTTCATCACATTTAAAACTATGTGCATATGAATAATTAATACAAGTGTAAGCACAAAACTGTAACATTTGTGTGGCAGCCAAGCAGGAGGCTGACAACGAAAAGGTCAGGAGAAACTGAAACAAAGCAATCTAGTGTGGCTTAAGTGGATTTGATAGTAAACTACAGTCTTCTCTATGGAAACTTATGGGTATATAGAGGTGCAGGCTTTAGATTTAGGAACAGCAGAAAGAAGAAGTGAGTGAATTAGCTGAAGATTTGGTATTTTTTGGTGTATACATGTAAAAAGGTAGATTCAGTTCATAATTCACAAATGTAGTCTGTCTTTAAATAAATATATTGTTTTGTAGTTTTGGGGTATAAATGGTTGTTTTTGTATGAACCGTCTTGTGATTGCAGTTTCGGTCAGCTAATAGGTTTGAGATCTTTTGCCACGCCCCCTTTTTAGTTGACTAATCGGGTGGGACATGTCTTTAGTCAAACAAGAATTTCTTTAGTCGACTATAGCCCTAATATGGAGACACTGTTACTACACTATAGGAAGGGACATCTAAACAAATTGGTTAGCGTAAAGGTGCGTTGTGTAACTTTTCTGGTGGAGAGCCTGTCAAATGCTTTTCTCCATGGAGATGTTATTCCTTTGTCTGGAATATTTCACCTTTTTATCTTCATGGAAATCAAACCAGACCAAGTTACAGGCCAGATCCATGGCGAGGCAACCCTGCTCACAGTCAGAATGCCTGTTTTTTGTTTTGTTTTGGTTTTTTTTAGATATTTTTGAGCTATAAAACCACCTGTAATTGAATAAATGTAAGGTAGAGCTGTTTAATGTCATACTGTGGAACATTCCAGAAAGAGCAATGACAAATCAGAAACAAGCAGGTGATGGAACCCCAACCACAAAGTTACATAGTCATACATTGTATACATACCGGTTAGGGGTGGGCGATATCTCGATATTTAAAATATATCGAGATATTTTTGAAACTCGATATGAATTCTGACATATCGATATATCGCTATAATGCTTATGTTTACTTCTGGTTTCGCCGCTTCGCTTGTTTCGCATTCTCTGTGCCGCGCTGCCTCCGCCTCCTGCTTTTGTCCCTGAGCTCCTCCGGAGCCCGGACCTGGCCTCGGACTAAACCAGGACTAGAACTAAACCAGGACTAAACGGCCGCAAGGCCGGGGCTCGGCCACGGACTAAACCAGGACTAGGACCAGGGCTCTGCAGTGCGCCCATTTCACTCGCATTTGCGAGAGCAAATATTTCGTCGTGCGAACGTGGAAAACCAAACAGGCGCATCTGTGCGAGTGTTTCTGCAGCCACAATAAGGAGCTGCGCACAGGCGTAACGTGGCGAGTTAAACTTTCTAAATGCACGTTTCCCAGTGCGGCGCAACCACATGACACCTCTGACCGCGCACGAGCCCAGCGTCACGAGCTCCGCGTGTGTGCAGATATCACGAACAAACTCCGCTTCAAAACACACCCACGCCCCTTAAGCGAGGAGCCCCCGCAGCAGGACCCACACCTGCCCCACCCCTCACAGACACCCGCGTGCCGCTGGACAAAGCGAGAGCTTTGGCTTTTGTCTTGGTCTTGTCTCGGACTCGAGCGCATTTGGACTCGGTCTTGTCATGGACTCAAGGTCTGAATACTGAGTGCGGTCATTTTTCATTAATGCCGCTGCTGTTGCCAATAAACTCATCCCGGCGTGCGGAGTGCGCGGGAGCGCGCGGAGTGCGCGGAGCGTGCGGGCTTCTCTCTGCAGCCTGTGCCAAATGCCAAATAAATCCGTTTGTCACACTGTGCGTTTGATTTGGTAAATGTGCAGAGACTAAATACCACTTTAAAACAAGAGAACGTAACTCCAGTTTGGAATTTGAAAATAGAGGTTTAAAAATCCTGCACTTTATTCACTTTGAAGCAGTTTTGTGTCAGTGGAAGTCCTCTTAAAGAAGAGGTTCTTAAACTGTGGGTGAGGGTCCAAAAAGGGGTGTCAAGAGTGTTTAAGTGCAGAACTAAATGAATATTAATCAGATAAAATTTGTTTTTTTGTTTTTGCAGTAGTTTGGGGGGGCTGTATTTTTTCCTGTAAAGATATCGAGATATATATCGTATATCGAGATATAGCAAAATATATCGAGATATATTTTTTGGTCCATATCGCCCAGCCCTAATACCGGTACATACATAGTACAAAGTCAACCGAAGAGGTAGTACATTTTGTGTGACCCGTGTGATCCATTGTTGCCATTTTTGTTCTCTATTCTAAATAAACGTATGCACATTGCACATGAACTGCAGTAGTTAATAAAAACAGGCAAGTCAACATTCTATGCCTGCATTGCAAACTGAAGTGTATAGATTCATTTTTTTAGTCTTATCAACCAAAAAAAATGAAGGTGACTGAAGTCTTGTAAATAGCCAAGATTTATGAAGTGCATTGTTAATAGAAATCTGAAATAGTTATTTTTTGACATTTTGATTTAATACTGTTGCTGTCTTTGTTATATAAAAAAAGATTTTTATATGTGTTTTAGAATCTTTATTGTCAAGATAAATTGCAATCTAATCGTTACAGTCCCACTTTCTGATACAGATAGGGCTGCACCTTGAATTTCAATGTTGCTAAAAAAAAAATAAAAAAAAATACTAACACTGAGGTATAGGCCTATTCGAAATACAATGACTACGCCTATCCATATTGCTATCCTATCCTTGGAGTCTTTATCATTGCGGGGTGTGTCTGCCCTTATCTCTCCAACTAAATAAGGTCAAGTAAATAGCTGTCTCAAACCACACAAGTTTATTTCATATTTCTTCCACAGATGCCAAGATGACCCAGCGGTTCTGGAAATCACGTGATCCGGTCCACTACCCAAAAGCGCACTTGTAGTAATATGTTTCCGTAATTCACACGTTTTAAGATAGCGTTTAATAATGACCGAGAGCCCCGTGTTTAAAATGTAAGGGTTGACTGCTAGTTTCGGTTCTCTTTGCAAGTCAAAATAAGGGCTAAAACCACGACAACAACCTTTCCAACCGCAATCAGGCGTCTCATTCAAACAAGTTTACAAGGCAAGGCTGATCTCTCATTCATTCACAAGGACGGGAGGGGACCTTTACCACTACTGCACAATAAAACTAGCAAAATGCACTCATAACGTAAACCATGTCGATTCTGATTATTTTCATAAGCCGAAATATAAGCACCAAGTTCAGTGAAAGCCTGTCAACTTTTACCTCCAGCCAGTGTGGACCAGGCTAGGAGGATACGCGGTGCACATAGCGGCAGGCAGTGACCCGCTTTCCCGCAGAGAACAGCCGACAGCGGCGCTCCTTGCAGCGGGTTTAATGAAGGCACAAGACCGTGAGGATGATCGCTAGACGGTGCACGGATCGGTTTACTCACCAAAAGCACCAAAAGCCACATTTTCGCCTCTCTCATCCGACTCCCGTGGCGGTTCCAAGAGGCCATGATGCCGTTGCCACGTCTGGATACGCATGCGCAATCAGTTTTCCACGGATTCTTTGGCACGGAGCTGAGGATTGTGGGAGATGTAGTTTTCCAATACGACGCGCCAAGCTGAAGGTGAAGTCAGGAGTCAGAAGAAGTCAGACTCTATGGGTATGTCGTGTGATAAAAAATAAACTAAAAATAGCTTCACTTTCAACTTTGCATGGCCACTGTTCATTTTCATAAGAAGGTAACTCATACATGGTGTTTTATGAGGAACAAGCTTTGCTTAAATTTGTAGTAGTAACACAAATGTAGGCTAGGCTACTGAATTAGGAATATATAGACCTAAGCATGAATGTTCCATAAATTTTGCTATGTAACTTTTTTCCCTACAGATTTTAGGAAATGAAATAAATAATACATAAAATAGGTATTCTGTGTGGGGAGCTTGCAAGTTAGTTTGAAGGTGCACTATGTAACTTTTAGTGTGGCAGTAGGGTGACCAGATTTTAAAATAAAACTGAAACACCCTCAGTTTGGGGTGGTTGGTAATAGTAAAATAGTGAAATGAGAGCTTATGTAAGGGAAATTGTTCTGCACTTGGGCCATTCATGACTAACATGTGAGTCAGTAGTCACATTTTCTTTGTGTTTTGGTCATTTTTAAGATAAGATAAGATAAGATATCCTTTATTTGTCCCACAATGGGGAAATTTCAGTGTTGCAACGCACAGTAAAGAGAACAGCAAGAAACAGTAGCAGCAATAGAAGTACAGTTAAGTTAAAAATAGACAAACACTATAAGGATCTATAAAGATAAGGATTATAAAACTATGTATCATATAAATTGCTATCTTAAAACAATATATACAATAAATTGCAATCTAGAAACTATATATACAATAAATTACTATCTTACATTATTGCACAGGGTCCCAGTATTGCACAGGCAGCAGAGTTAGCAGTGTTCATTGTAAAGTCTGAAAGCAGCTTTTCTGTATTTTGCTTAAACAAATGACAATTTATCCCTCTCTTTACTGTTGGCAGGGATCAAAATGGTCAAAAATAGGGACACCTGGGACATTTCTTGTATAAAACTGGGACAAATCAATGGTTTTTGATAAATCTGCAGGGAAGGGAGACACAGGGCTCAAAACTGGGACTGTCCCGGGTAAATAGGGATCTGGTCTCCCTATGTGGAAGGTCAGCCACCTGTTTAAATATATTGCTTTGACTGGAATGTTCCAGCGGCACAGTGGCTGAGTGGCAACACTCATGCCTCACAGCAAGAAGGTTGCGGGTTAGATCCCCGGGTAGCCCGTGTCTTTCTGTGTGGAGTTTGCATGTTTCTCCCCGTGTCTGGATGGGTTTCCTCCGGGCACTCCGTGCTATGAGGATTGGGCAGCAAGATGCCCCCGCGACCCAGCTGGATTAAGCGGGAGAAGATGGGTGGATGAATGGAATGTTCTACACACTGGCATAAACTTGTCTGTTTTCATGAAATAAGTTTAATCCCATCCAGACAACTCAAGAACATCTCCATGGAGACAGGCATGTGGTGTGCCTCCATTAGAAAAGGTTACATAGTGCACCTTTAAGTAGAAAGTCACTCAATTCAAAATTAATTTTTAGCCTTCCTGTACAGCCATTAGTTTTTGATTGCTACCCATTTACCATATCCTATTCCCTGCTCACACATGTATATAGTCATAAATATGTCACTGATGTAAATAATTTCCCAGAGAGAGCTATTTTATCTTTTATCTTATTGTATTTATCTTATCTTATTTTTGTAACTTTTTGTAACTTGTTTCGAATTACATGCTCTTGGTCGGTTGCATCTGTAACAAAGAAAATTTCCCCTCGGGGATGAATAAAAGTAATTCTGATTCTGATTCTGATATCTACCATCTGCTTATTGCTTATGTACCGGTATTTATTTCTCCTCCTCTTCAGTTTCTCTTTATGTGTTCTCCTTGTATTACCAAGGGACTCGACTTCAGTCTTCCTCCATGAACATGAATGACGTCTCTGTGCCAACACTACCATGGTAAAATAAAATGGTAATCCTTGTAAGTTTTTTTTTGTATGGAATGGATTTGTGGAATTTATTTGTTTCTAAAGCTCTTAATGCCCTTGCCCCTCCTTATTTGAGTGAGCCCCTGTCTGTCCACAACTCAAACAGGGCCTTAAGGTCAAACAGCTTCTACTGGAGGTCCCCAGAGCCAGGTTCAAACATAACTAGGGGTTTCTCTGTTTCTGCCCCCAGACTCTGAAACAAACTGTCCCCCGATATGCCACCATCACAGACTTTAGCCTGTTTAAATCCAGGCCCAAAATGTATCTTTTTGCACTGGCTTTCAACACTTGCAGTGATGCAGTGACACTTTGCACAATGTCTTTTTATTTTACTGTTGATTTGATTGGAAAGCACTTTGAGCACCTTGAGTGTTGTAAAGGGCACTAGAAATGAGCATTGATTGAATGATGGGAGTAGGGATATACTTCATTATGCATCACTTTTCATCATATCAATAAGCTTCAACCTAGTGACATAAATAGAGCAAAGAATATGCTAATTAAGCTACAGTGGCGCAGTGGATAGCACTTTCACCTCACAGTAAGAAGGTTCTGTATTTGACTTCCTGTGACGTGAAGTATGCATGTTTCTCTCCATGTATGGGTGGGTTTCCTCAGTTTCCTCCTTCAAACCAAAATATGCTCAAAACTGGACGATTGGAGCCCTGACCAAACCTGGCTCAAGATCTGGAGATGGGTTTTGTTTCATTCACACGTTTGTTTAATCTTGCCATATTAGTCTATCTATATCTCTCTATATTCTCTCTTCCACCTTGTGATGTCATGTAGTGGTAGTTTTCAACTTAACGGCTACTTTTCACTCTTTCTTTAGTAGAATTGGCAGATCCAGGGCTGAAATTATCCAAATGATTCCAGTGAATGTGTTTGGAGTTTAAAAACACAGTGGACCACTTTCTGCATTACCATATGACATCACAAAGTGGAATAGAGTGTTTTCAGTTTGAGAGAAGAACTCTGCCTAAATATGCAGTGTTTGTGTGTTAAACATGTGTAAATGAAACAAAACAACAACCCCGGGAATGTTTTCAATGAGGAAACAGCATTATAACAGATCAGAAAATAGTGTAATATGGACATTTTAAACAGCAAAATGTTCTTTTAAACAGCTGAATATTATGTAGAAACCTGCCAACACTGCTCTAGAATACAAACTTTTCTAAAATACACATAATTTGTGAATTACTTTAGCAGCTTATATTTCACTTCGAATGCAATTTATCAATGAACTTTAGTCAATGTAATTCTTTGCTTTTAGCTGAAAAAGATATATGTTACTGTACCAATGATTTGTTTAGAGTGTTGACTTCAGCTTCACCGTAATGAATTGGTCCTGCACCGGGGGCTAATTAGCAAATTGGCCTGTGATTGAACGACTCTTAATTAACTTTATTTCAAATGGTTCCTTTTAGACAGCTGCTATATAGACATTTTGTTCTTTTTGCTTCTAGTCTAAACATTCAACCTGAGGACTAATGCGAAGTATATTTCTATGCATTTGTAGCCATTAAGAAACATGCAGTGAATGGTTCTCTAAATGGGCATGGTCCATATACATTTATTAAGCCCCATAACATGCTGTTGTAGTGCTCCCTAACTGCCTATAACAAAGAGGACCATGGAGATTATGGCTATTTATAGACTCCAGTAGAATGGTGAGTTTTGTATGAATGTAAGGGTTAATTATAATATGTAACAATAGATTTAATTTCCTTTCCATTTGATTTTATTTGAAAAGACTGCTTGTAATTAAATATAAAATATGCTAACGTCTAAATGGGTCTTATTCGCTCTCTAACGAAAGATTTTGGCAGCCATATCTCCAGGGGTTTGCTTGTTTTTCCTGTGTTGATTATACTAGGTGTATTTTATTGTCTTGTATGAATGTGTACTCTGCATTTGACCCATCCTTATAGGTCCTATATTATGCCAAAACCAACAAAACATACCCTGTGTTGTTGTGATTCACATGTTTGAGTAATCCTACACTATTAGTCTGTCTGTCTTGAAAGCTCGAAATGTTCTGTTCCACCTTGTGATGTCATATTAACAGTTCCCTTTTACCTTATGTTCAGTACAGATGGTAATTCCAGGACTGAAATTATTCAAATTATTCTAGTGAAGGTGTGTGGAATTTAAAAACACAGTGGAGCACTTCCTGTATTACCACATGACATCACAAGGTGGAACAGAGTGTTTTGGTTTAGGAGAATAACTCTATGCAGGGTTTGCGTGTTACACATGTGTGAATGAAACAAAGCACAACCCAGTGGATGTTTTTGATGAGGAAACAATAGAAGAATTAGTAAAAATAACATAATAGTGGCCGTTTAACAGAAGGTCAACTTGTCAGGAGGAGCAGTGGTTGAATTGCAAAGCAGCATATGGGAACTCAGCTCCAGATCTTGACTTGGTCAGGGCTCTGCTGGACAATTATTCTAATCAGGGACATTGGAGGTAAGCAAAGGAAAACATGCACACTAATCTTCCAGTTACATCTCCCTGACCAAGATCCAGAGTCAGATCTTGAGCTGGGTCCAGTTCATCAGCAGGATGCATTGGTCAAAACCACTGGACCTTGGCCTGCTTAATTATGGCAAAAATTTGAATCACAATTATTTGGTTACTAATTGAAATCATGTTTTCTTTTTTTCAATGATTATTTCTATTCTGTGATATACCTATAAAGAAAATACACACCTAATATATGCTATTAATAATATTTAGTGACCATAGGCCCTATAAAGAAGTGGAATAAGGAAGTGTGACGTCACCCATAGCATATGGTTCCAGTCAAATGAAGCTTACCAAAGCTGGTAGTTATAGGAGCTGATTTGAAGCAAAGTTGCATATTAGGAATAGGAATTTATTTATGGACAAATTAGCCAAATAAAAACCCCAGAAACATGTAGGGCAGGTTAATATGAACATTTTACGACCAAAATGGCAAAGCTCACTGCAGCAGTTAGAGAGAGAGGGGTGACAGTTTTTCAATGTAAAGTCGATGGAGCTGGACACACCCCCATGCTCACTTAGTGGGTTAGCTATGTCTGTTTATATACAGTCTTTATTTGTGATGTATGATTTCAAAACCATCCATTTTCTTTCCCTTATCCAGGGCCAGGTTGTGGAGGCAGCAGTCTAAACAGGGACTCCTGGACTTCCAACACCCCAGACACTTCCTCCAGCTCCTCAGGTGAGACCCCATGCACAGGTCAGCCAATCACAGTTTTAAATAGAGCAATAATTGAAATCAGGATTAGCTAACTAACTGGATCCTTATATAAATTAAGTCTAATTACTATATCCACTTATCGTTCAATACATGAAAGATGTGAAATTGTTTTAGGTGGTCAATATTTATCATGAATACTTTTTCTTTATACTAGATGGGAACTTTTGTAGAGGGTTGGATAATTACTGTATTTTCTGGACTATAGAGCGCACCTGCATATAAGCCGCATCCACTCTATTTAAAAAAAAAATTAAAAAATTAAGTTATACAAGCCGCAACCGGGCTATAAGCCGCTGATATCCATGTTGAAAAATGAGATATTTACTGCATACACAGAACGATTTTGTACTGTAAATGTACATTTATGTACCTGAACAGATTCTTTCTGAACACTACCTTTTAACATGGCAGCAATTGTGCTGATTAAAACGAGGTCAAAAACAGAAAAGAACTGATTACCTTAATATCTCCTGTGCAGTGAAACCACAAGTTGTCATGGTACACTCCTGCTGCTGTCTCTCCCTGCTTCACCCTCACCCTCCTCCTTCACCTGATCTCCTGGGCGTGTCCCACTCCTCCTCCTGCTCCTGGGCCTGCACGCCTGTTTGCCATCTCCAGTCACCTCTGTATATCTGCCTGGTTTCTTCTCACCATCTCCGCCAGATCGTCAGTTAACCTCTGTGGTGAACGCCTGTTCCGGCTTTTTGGATTTACTGCCCAGTTTCTTCCTAACCTGTCTGTTTTTCTGCTCCCAGCCCAGCTCCTGCTCCGTCCTCAGCTCCAGCCTGTCCAACCCTGCCTGCCTCCACTACCAGCTGCCTTCCCGACCTGCCTGCTACCCCCTATAACATTCGTCATTTTGTGTAAGTAAATCATTGTAAACTCTCCCGCATTCCTGTCTGCTTTTGGGTCCTTCCCTTATTTGATCGCGACACAAGTCACTTTAATCATCTTTGCTGAAATCATTGACCCAAGCTTATGTGCAGCAGCACGGTAGAGTTCAGCGCTGGACAGAATTTTCAGTCCCGCTTCTGCATCGTGTGGTCCCACTCCCGCCCGCACCCGCAATAAGCTTTCAGAATGTTCTTATTATACATCCATGGTCCTGCGCCGCACTGTTTTGTGTTGGGTCCCGCTGGTCTTGCGGGTGCAGGGCTCTACAGCACAGTTTCCTTCCTGGAGCAAGATCAATGCCTTCAACTTAAAACTTGCATCATACAAACTCCTTCGTGTGCTTTTCATGATGAAGGGGCGAGGATTTGAAAATAATTACCAGTTAGTAATTTGTTGTGCGTGTTATATTTGCTAAATAAAAAGTAGCGTATTCATCTTTGCATTAATTTTCCGTCTATCTTGATTTTGAAATTACGGTTAGAGCGCCCCTAGCGGTGGAAGAAAAATACACAGATTAGCCTGGGAAAAAAGTAGCGGCTTATAGTCCGGAAAATACGGTACTTCTATTATTCATGATGTCGATGTAAACTAAATACAGAAGAGTGTGACAAAAAGCGCACACCACAGACACAAGGAGAATCTTATGAGACTTAATATCTCCGATCTCAAAGATGACAACGGGATGTGTCTGCAGACTACAGGCTATAAAGTTGTGAGTGCGATCACGTCAGCTGTTTCCTGTCTACAGTAAAACCACTCACTTTAAGACTCTGAAGTGTTCAAAGATCAGAGCTCTGTACTTCTAGTTTAGATACAGGTCAAAACTTTGTTATTATTATTATTTGTGAAATGTGGCTTAATACTTCAGATACAGGATTTTTAAAGCATAAAAGATTGGAGATAAAGTCCACAGGAAGTAGAGTCACTATCGCTGATCTGCAGCTTCACCTCGATCCCTGCGCTGTGTGGATGTAAACAGATACACATGAAGAACTACTCGACTTTTTACTTTCAAAGAACGCCTCAAACTGGATTAATAGCACGGTTTTGTGGACTGGATGTCATTATTTGCGGACAATTTCTATGGATAATGTGGATGAGATGCTGCACTTAAAAATGACCACTTTACGAGAGGTGAGCAATAAAGTCTTCTCATTATTTTCGCTATATCCCAGTTTGTATCTTGTGCCTCTGTGTCTGTCACTCCTCTGCCCCTGACGCTCTGGTTTATTGGCTGTTGTCATAGCTTTGCTGATGTTTGATGGTTATGATATGACAGAGCAGCTCAGGGTCACACTGACACTATAAACATGAGGAGCAGCTTCAAAATCACACAAGAAGACACAAAGTCGGGTCACGTCTCCCTGAACTCGGAGAGAAGCAAATCGCAGCCAAAATCTGGAAAATTCTCCTGTAGTGCATGGCGGCCTTTAGAGTCATTTTTTTGGGTGATAATTCTACCGCTGTGACTCGTGACAGGCCTTTACCTATCTTATCTATCTATCTATCTATCTGTACTGTATGTATGTAATTTGCTTAGACATAAAAATGTACCAACACAGAAAAGGCATACACCACTTCATGTCACAAAGTCTTTATTGTTAAGTGGTAGTTTTGTAGTATATTGATAATAGAGTCACAATAATATCTGTAAATGTTAGAAGAAGCATATTAAAGATCGCACGTAAAATTGACTCATGTGAGCTTTAAGTCATGTTATAATGTTGTTACCTCTCCCAAAACATACCTGAAGCTGTGTTTTGTTTTATTCACACACATTTCCAAAGCTCTAAAATCTCTGTTCCACGTTGTGATGTCATTAAGCTGTAGTTAAAGTTAACAACTACCTTTTAGCTTTAGTTCAGCAGAGGTGTGCAATTTCAGGGCTGAAATGAACCAAATGATTCTAGTGAAGGTGTATGGAGTTTAAAAACACAGTGGAGCACTTCCTGTGTTATCACAGGAAGTGCTATGACATTATGGAACAGTGTTTTCTGTTTGAGAGAAGAACTCAGCCTTAATGTACAGGGTCTGTGTGTTCAACATGTGTGAATGAAACAAAACACAACTCCAGATATGTTTGTGATGAGGAAATAACATTCTAACAGAGATAAGAAAACTGCGTAAATATAGGCTTTTTATATGAATAGGATATGCTTAAATTTTATGAATGGATGCAGCTATCCAAAACCACGTGTTGGTGAAAAACATCGTTCCAATTCTCACTCCCCGTTCTGTTTTTATTTTACGCACAGACAAAACGCCACTCCACTGGTCTCTGCCGTATTCTCCCAGTTTTGGCGAGGGATACCACTTACCCAGCGGACTCCTATTGCCAGGTTACATCCCACTGCGCGCGGTACAGTGGGAGCCCAGACAACTGCACGCGCGTTTCCCAGAAGCCTCTCCTCCTCTCCTCCACTCCCTCTCCGCGTCTGAGAACTACGCGCCGAGCACCACTTGTTTTTGCTGTTTGTTACGACACTATCCTCTCTCTCTTTCTCTCCGGGGGTTTGGTACGTAACGTCGGCGCGCACTCCCCTTTCTTTTTTATCGCGTTTTGGTGACCCCCTTCTCCTGCCCGGTGGTATCGTCCGTTCGAGCGAGCAGAGCCGGAGCGCAGTAACTGGCTGCAGGTCGCTTGGAGAGGGACACACGCAGTGGCTCTGGACAACTGTACACTGCCTATCTTTAATCATTGCTCTCTTGCTGCTTTTTGCGCTCGAACCACGCGCTTTACGCACGGTTTTGGAAGCAACTTGGGATATACAACACTTCAACAAGGTAAGACTTATTCACTTTTTGTGTTTTGCTTGAGTGAAAAGCTGAATTTGCTAATAGAAAGGCAGTTAAGGATGTATTGGTTCCACTTTGCAGCTTGTATTTTGCTTTTAAAGGAATTTAAGATCTCTTTGGATCGCTGCTCACTTAGTTTGAATTTGTTAAAAAGGTATTATTCTTGTAGCTTGTTTGTCAGTGCTTTTCTACAAGTCAAGTTCGTATTTGATTGATTAAAACCACCACCTTACGCGGGATAGTCTACAGTCTGGGTGATAGCGTTTCACGGCCACGCTTCTTTGGGTCCCCTGTCTTTTTGTCATTTGCTATCCAAGCTCGCACGTTTTATTCAGGGCACTTCTTCGCTCGCTGCTCCCCATTCCTTCCTTTATGCCGCTCCGGTTTGACTTTCCGCTCACGTTTCATCCCGGGATCAGAGAAGCGTTTGTGGGCTGCAGGGGCTGCTTGTGCCCGCCACATTAGCCCTGGTTCCAACTTACTTTGTTCCGAATAGCAACACAAGAAAATCGTTTTGTTGGAGCGTAGAAGTAACATAGGCCTGTTCTGTCAATTTGTTTACTGTGCACAGCAGTTTGTTTCTTATTGTCCAGTTCTCAAAAGCCTTATTGTATGGTTTCTTAAATTTGCTTTTACCTTCATTAAAACAAACAAACAAAAAAAATTGATCAACATATGGCGATCCAACTATGTAATTTAGTAGAAGTCTTATCAATATTTGTGTTTTTGAACCAACAGTTGTTTTTCTTATTGTCTCCTTCACAAAACCATACACTGTACCTTTACTGTTAACAAACAAAGACAGATTTTTCCTATTTAAAGTAAGACTTTAACTCTTTGTCTCTATATATGTTGGTGGTAGCAGTCTCTAGTTGTTGTCAAAATTATCAATATTGTTAGGGGCATCTTTGTTTACCGTTTCCAACAATCCCCGTCGCTTTTACGCGCGACACTTGTCCCCATTGCGCACAGCCTTGCACGTGTTTGCTATTGTTTTACCGTTTCAAATTCCCTGTCAGCACTTCTGGCACTAAGCATTGTCCGTATCGCTTATAAAATTACACGTATCAGCTTGTCTAATGTCTAAAATCTTGCTTATTTTGTCCGCGTCAGATTGCTCGCTTTGTGTTAACGGGTTTGTCCAACTAGAGATGCCCAAAAAGGCGAGTGCGCAACCGATTGTCCGCTAAACTATTCTTTCGATTATGTGAATATTATCTGATCACAAATGAATTTGATATCTTGATTTTAATTCCTGGTTTTGCGTTCGGGGCTTTGTGGAGTGGAGGATTTGAGTATCGCGTATCGACAGAGGGCAGTGTTACGCAGCGCTGTGTGTTGGTGAGAGAAGCGTCAGGTGAACTCCGCCGCTGCTGCGAAACTTGACAATGAGCTTTGACATTGACGAGGACACAAAACTATTGAGTCACTCTCTTTGTGACCGTTTTCAATAGCTCGGAGTGGTTAAGCAAGCGGATATGACAAGTTCCAGTAGGGTTTACAATCAGTGATGGAAAGAATACTTGTAAAATACATTTACTTACACAATACAGAATACCTGCATTAACATTTTTGTTACGCATTACGATACATGGACCAATCAGAGTACTGTATTGATATCAAGTTACATTTAAATGAAAGAATAAAGACAAAATATGGCATTAAAACAGCTCTTTGTTTGATTCAGAGTTTTTAAAGCATATCCTATCACTACCACAAGAGCAAATTAGTTTACTTTTCTCACTTATTATGTGCATTGTAATGTATTCCTTTTGATTTTAATAAAGTAACTATATTCTCAATGCCACCAAATGAAAAAGTAAGCACCAGAATACAGTTAGCCTGCATACATACATACATACATACATACATATATATACACACACACACACATATATATATATACATATATATATATACACACACACACACACACACACACATATATATACATACATATATATATATATATATACATACATACATATACACACACACACACACACACACACACAAACAAAAATTCGAACTCATAAATCATATACTAGTATACAGCACTGTTACATGTACAATTCTGCCCTGATTAGAATCACGTTCTATAAGCATAACCAGAAATGAATACAGTTTTATATGTTTTATAATATTTGAAGAGCTTACACATTTTAACATGGACTGGTCTGCTACTTCTGACTGCTCATTCTCTGTTATATCTTAAAGGGCCCATATTACCCTATTCTCTCATGTCTAATCTCTGTTATAATGTTATTTCCTTATCAACACCCAAACCCTGCATATTTAGTCTGAGTTCTTCTCCCAAACAGAAAACACTCTATTCCGAATTGTGATGTCATGTGGTAATACAGGAAGTGCTCCTGTGTGTTTTATACGTCATACACCTTCACTAGAATCATTTGGTTGATTTCAGACCTGGAATTGCCCATCTGTAGTGAACTAAAGGTCAGGGGTAATATAGCACCTTTAATATCTGCTGTAAATTGAATAGGCATTTCCTGCTGATAAAAGCTTTAAAAATTGAATCCTGCTCACATTAAAATCAACCTGCATGGGCTATTGTTTTAACGTAGATAAGGACAATTTCGTTCACACAACACTGACTGAGGCATGTCCCCATTAACTTCAACATATACGCAATTAACTTTGGGCCACAAATTTTTACTAACTTGAATCGGATTCTTTTAATAGTTCTTTGTATTTCCTCGAGTCAATTAAAAGTCAAGCACTGTTGAGCAGGCTTTCATCTGCACACTCTTTAGAGGACCTTGCATAGAGAGAGCTGCGGTTCTCTTGTAGTATCACTGCAATAAATTCATTAAGAAACTCGAAAAGCAATTTGACTTCCAACGCTGTGGGTTTTTATGGCTGTTCATTTTTAATATCATGAGCAAAATTACTTACTGCTATACAAACGAAAGGCACTTTCAGTATTCATCATAAAAAATCCACTATAGCTGCAATTTGAAGGATGTATTAGTGGGCTCACCTCTCCACAGATCTGACCTCTAACTTGGTGGCCTAGTGGTAGTTTAAAGGGTTCCTATGTTATAATGTTTTTTCATCACAAACATAGGTGTTCTACTCTCAAATAGAAAACACACTGTTCCACCTTGTGATGTCATGTGGTAATACAAGAAGTGCTCCACTGTGTTTTTAAGCTCCATACACCTTCGCTAGGATAATAAGATCATTTCACCCATGGAAATGCCATTCTCTACTGAATTAAAGGTAAAAGGGAACTGTTAACTTGAAAAATACTGCTCTGTGAATAGAGCATTTTTTAGCTTTGGAGATGATTAATCAAACTGTGTGAGTGAAACAAAACACAACTCTAGGTATGTTTTTGAGTATTCTAACATGGTTTAAAACTCAGGTAACGCAGTCAAGCCAAGCTACAGGTCAGATCTGAGTAGAGGTGACTGTGAAACATTCAAGGGAAAGCAATATCATCTCTGTGGAAACAAGTGTACATCAGACCTTCCGGCAGAAAAGCTACATTATGTGCCTTTTAAATGGCAAGCAAGTGACTTATTAATATGCAGATTTTGTGGTTGGTCATATAGTAGCATAATTGATCTTGTGAATAAGTGTAGAGTCAGTAAAAACAATGAAAGTCCTATAAAGGTTAATCTATGCGTACTATTAGAAAAATGAAAATATTGTAAGGGTGTACCTCAAGTGTATACCTCTCTTTATAACTTACTCTGTCTTTTATGCTTTAAGAGTCTTAAATCTGGTGAAAGTGTTGTTCCAGAGGTTACTTCAGGGTCACTTTGCAGCAAAAGTGATCACCCAAAATTTGAGAGTCTGTGTTGGATTTTTGGCAGTGGAACCATGATTAATTTAATATGACGTCCTTGTTAAAAAATGGTAGAGGACGTAACTGTGAAGCAATTGATCTTGTTTAGTTGAGTGCAAACTAACTGCTCATTAAAAGTACATTTGTCCAAGAAGTTACTCAAACGAAACAAGGTCAGTGGTCTTCCACTTGCTTGTCACCATGGAAACGTTATTGCTTTGCCTGGAATGCCCCACATATAGCATTACACTTATTTATCGTCAAGGAGGTAAATTACAAGTGTGATCTGTGGAGTGGTGTTCATTGTAACCCTGTTTTTCAAGGTACTTTTTGGTAACTGAATAAATGCAATGTAGTTTAATGCCATACTGTGTAACTTTCTGCAAAGCTTTACAACCCCACACAGATATGCCTTTTTACCTCCAGCAAAAAGTTACATAGTGCATCTTTAATTGTTATCTCCTCTACGGACTTCCCTCCACTGACCTTCAAAAACTTCAGTTTGTTCAAAACTCTGCCGCCCGCCTCCTCACCCACACCCGCTCACGAGACCACATCACCCCAGTTCTGCAACAACTCCACTGGCTCCCCGTCCAACAGCGCATCAATTTCAAGATCCTCTTGATCACCTACAAAGCTCTCCACAACCAGGCCCCTCCATACCTCACAGACCTGGTCCAGCCCCACCGTCCCTCCCGCCGCCTCCGATCAGCCGACTCCAACCTCCTCACTCCCACAGTCAAATCAAAACACCGGACCTTGGGGGATCGAGCCTTTGCCATTGCTGCCCCCGCCCTCTGGAATTCTCTCCCCCTTCACATCAGAAACTCAAACTCACTCAACACCTTCAAAAAACTGCTCAAAACTCACCTTTTCCTCAGAGCCTACAGTCCCCACACATGACCGCTCCTCATTACTGTGTTGTCTGTTCTGCCCTTGCTTTATTGTTACCTCATTGTGAAGCGTCTTTGTGTTACCGTGAAAAGCGCTATATAAAACCGATGTATTATTATTATTATTATTATCTGTGTTAACAAGGAGCTTAGACAACTATATTGATACATTGCAGTGACATTACACTGGGGGTGTTCTCCATGTATGTGTGTGGCGGAATGCTCATCGGTTACCATGGTGGCACAATGCACTCATGAACAAACAGCCGTAAAAGTTTTGAAATCGTCTTAAAAGTCAAGAAAAAAAACTAAATGGATTTAAACAAAACATTAGCAGGAGCCTGTGGCACATTTTAATGGCTCTATGTAGGTGTTTGATTTTCAACAAAAAGGTGAGAGTAACTAACTGAAAACCTCTTGGGTAATTCTAGCTTGTGACAGTAATGTAATTTGAGAGGGACTTGTTTAACAGCACAAGTCATCTCACCTGTTGTAGTTACAGCTAAGTCAGTTCTTTATGGACAAAATGTGTTAAAACAAAAGCCAGATTAAAGCCTAACTTGAGTAATAAACCTGTCATGATAACAACATTTTGAAGCACGATATATGGCTACAGACATATACTGCGATAAATGATCATATCGAAACTACTTTATACTAGTAACACAATAACAATAATTCTAGATAATTCCAGTAAACCATTTTTTAATAGACAGTATCATTAAAGGCCTGAGCTGCAATAAATAAATAACAGAATATACCAATAAATCACCATAGAAACATATTCCCCTTTTACAACTCAAATCTTGTTATATATTGTAATAAAGCAAAAATACCCCAAATCTCCCCAGAAACTGTACACAAGCTAAATACTGAGCCCCAAAATATATTCTTACACCTTTCATATGAACTTACATTGAATGATGAAAGCCAATCAGAAAGCTTATAATGTTTGCTGTGCCGCACTTGTGCCGTGTATGTGCACCCCAGCCAAAATTACGAGTCCATCTTCTGCCGAACGCAAGGGCTGTAAAGTTTGGCACAGAAAGTTTGCATCTGAGTCTAATGTGATGAGCGGGGCCCGACGCAGAACTATTGCCACATTTTACTGAAAGTCAGTAGCCGATAAATCTGAGTCAGTTCTCCCGACATCTGTTGTAAATCCTTTCCATTGCAACAGTTGGGGAAAAAATGGATGCCCGAGAAAGTTTAGTTTATTTTCTTAGTTTATGAATACCGTAAGCATCCATATCAGAGAAGGCACATGATGTAAGTATAATTTTGTTCATTAAAGTATCATGTAAGGCTGTGTGCGCTGCCAGTTTTGCTGTGACATAAATCCAACTAACTCGGTCTTCACCGAACGAGCCCAAGTAGTGTTTTGGAACCCCCATTTGATTGGCCGTTCCATTGCACTTTCTTGAGGTGCAAGTTGGTATTCCCTGAGTCCCGAGCACAATAAAATGAACCTTATAAGCCGTCCTTAAGTTGATTTAGCTAATTATAGCTAATTATTTTAACAGTCCTCTTGAGTGCCTATAGCTAGCATCACACCCTTAGGAATACTTGAAAACACATTCCAGTGCATCGCTACTGTTTCAACATCTATATGAATAGTGTCTGTCCTGTCCATCATTTTAACATCTCTATCGCTCCTGTCTGGATCCCACACTGCACGTTTTCTTCTTTTATTTATCATTAACGCGTGCAAACTCTCCCCCACTGTCCCTCACCACACAGATTCATTTCAGCTTTATACCAGGTTTTCTATAGCCACGCATGCTTGTCCTATGGCTGATTAGTGCCTTTGTTATCTGAAGAGGCTAGCTTTTTAGCCTCCTGCGTAAAGCCCCTTTTCAAATTCAAAGTAGTTTTTATTATGATAAAGTTATGAGGCTTTTGACGTGCCTGGACGGGGGTAAGTAGACCGTGGCGCCCCACATAAAACGTTTAAGGCCTTTGTAATATTTCATCCATAATTCATTTTCACTGACAAATATGATAGGTATGCGATCGATGGGCTTCTAGCATAGTAGTAGTAGTAGTAGTAGTAGTAGTAGTAGTAGTAGTAGAAGTAGTAGTATTAGCAAGCAGTGGTAGTAGTAGTAATAGTAGTAAAACAGCTGCAACAAGCAAATATGATCTATATAATAAGTCATAGAGGTTATTTAAAAGTTCAAATTTATCTGAAAATATTGTCAGTTGATATAGTATTTATTGTTACAGACCTACATGCAACACAATTGTTAAGCAATATCGTCTGCAGTATTCCACAATATGGCATTAAACTTATGCCTGTAAATGAAGACAAGCAGGTAACTAGGCCGAGTTACAGGTCAGATTTGTGGAAAGGTGACCTTGGTGTGTTTTCAAGGAGAGACTGGCAGCTCCAGGGCAGAAATCACTTAAAATCTAAAGGCAGAAGGAAGCTGTTAACTTGAAAACTACTAATACATGACATCATATCATACTGTGAAGCATTCTAGGCAAAGCAGTTTCTCCAGAGAAGTTACACAGTACGCCTTTACTCCCACAGTCTATATGGTTTCCTGTGACTACTTTTTCCACCACTGTAACTTGCAGTACTCCATTTTGTTACTTAAGTAAAAGTACAGATACCAGAGCAAAAAAATACTCAAGTTAAAGTACAAGTATCACACATAAAAATCAACTTAAGTAAAAGCACCTGTTTAAAAATGTACTTAATGAGTAAGTATTTTGCACAGATTCTGAGATCTAATAAAGCTTCAAATGTAGTGATTTTGATGCATATTTGCACTGCATGTTGTTCAACAGAAACAATTGAATAAATTGATTTTTTCTTGCTGTTTTTCTTTGTAAATATTTGTTTGCTCAAATTAACCCCTCAGCCGTTTCAGCAGGTCTCATACAGCAATAAAAATACAAATACAGAAATATAGTGTAGAAAATACAGATACCTACTCTCAAATGTAGTGAAGTAAAAGTAAAAAGCACCTTAAAATGTACTCATATAAAGTACAGATACCTAATTTTTTTTTTTTTTTACTTAAGTACAGTACTTTACTACTTTTACTTTGTTATATTCCATCACTGATAATTTACAGAGTCCAGACTAGACTAATCCCTAGTTGATGAAAATCCTGGCTCAGATCTAGAGAAGGAGCATATGCGGACAGGTCATAGGGGACACTATAGTCTATGCTAGTATACTCTCCCTTAACATTATCATTGCAGTGGTTCTAAAAGCCGCTCTTATCCCTTTCTCTTCCAACATTTTATCTCCGTCTATCTCGTTTGGTATCTTTTGCTGCATCTCTATTCATCCATAATTCATTTTCATTAACAAATATGACTGTGTGAAATGAATGGGCTTACAACCACTTCATCAAAATTTTAATGGCGCATATCCGAGTGCTGCTCCTTCCTGTTTTCGGGGCAGCGGTGAAGAGGAGGATATGAAAATTTAATGTCAAGAGAATGTGACCGCCTACGGTATTATCTAAAAAAGAAAGAAAAACATGTTTAATATGGGGTAGACCCCGGCGATGGAGAAGAGAGCAGATAGAGGAGAGATAGCGTGCTGTGTCAGACTATCTTGGCCAGGGTCACTGCCCACTGAGGTACTTTTCTAACCAGAAGTACAACACTGAATAAAGATGTCCACAAATGGTGTAGTGTTTTGGTGAGATGAGGACTGGAACTTTTGTAAGACACTGGTAATCTTTGACAGTAAGGTCAGTTTGTACTACCTTTCTTGAATTTTAAAGTACAAGTATTTAATAAAAGTTTTTCACTGATAAGAACAACACTTTTTTTTAGCGTAGAGGTGGTTGGAAGAAGGCTAAACTTTGGCTAAACTAACTTCTTATTGGTTTTGCCACTTCAGTCATGTTTTTTGTGTAGTTTTTTGATGGCTGCGTATTTAAATCTGTGTCATCACAAAGCTATTTTTCTAGTATTCACATGGATCTTTGGCCCCTTGCATAGCTTTAGAAAAACTCTAATCCCAAAGTGTCATAGCGATGCAAATGGCTTTCTTAGTTTGCGAACGCTAAAATAGATCTAAAGTGTGCAATGGTCTGATGTTGAAAAGCAAAATTTAGTTATTTACGAGAGAAAATGAGTATTCTGCTTTAAAGGAGCTGTACCTGATTTTTACATAAAAACAAACAAACAAACAAACAAACATGAAAAACAGAACTAGTTAATTTTAAATGGTTTCCAGCCAAATGCATTTCTCATTTTTGAACACATTCCTAGCATCATAATTATTCCCCGCAATGACTTTATAAGTAAGCAATATGTTTCCTGACAAAGATTAGCATGCTAACAGCACATTCTCTAATTCTTTGAGGAAAAAAACTTAATTTGAAGCAGACAGCACACAACATTTCTCATTTAAATTTTCAGGGCTACTTTTATAATATCGTTACTGGGGCAAAACACATAAACACATTCTGGTTAAATAAAATTGAATGCAGTTAAAGGTCCACTGTGTAACTTTTCTGATATGGAAGAGGGGGGTATGCCACTTCCATGGAGATGATATTACTCTTCATGGAATGTCAGTATGACATTAAAGGGATAGTTTGGGTTTTTTGACATGAATTTGTATGGCATCCCTGTCGGTAGTGTCGTGCATCAACACTGAGTTACCTCCTGACAGCCACTGAGCTGAGTTCTTGCCTGGTTTCGATGCTGACAAAAGTAGTCCGTCAGTAGTAGATATGACTGGAGAGAAAATACTACCGAGCGATTATGAGGTCTGACGGTTTTGTGATGCAAATGTATCAATCTTTTAAACACATTGTTTTGAGAAGAAAAACCCTTTATTTTCATGGCCCCAGCCAACTTGTCAAAAAACTCAAAGTATCCCTTTAAGCATACTGTATCTACAGGCCTAAAGATTTTTTTTTGTGATTTGGGTATTTTTATTATGTATTCCCATGGCAACATATTGGTTGTCAACTTTTGTGGCTACACTGAGCAGTTTTTAGCTCAGTTTTTGTTATCATATCATGAGATTTAGCCAACTGCAGCTTGTGCACTTCAAAGGACACAAGTAAGTGACTGTTGGATTGTTTTTCCTGTATCCATGGAAACAAGATGCCAGCTAAGGAACTATCTGAGGAGCTAGGAGTGGATATTTGAGATGCCACAGGCTTTTTACACAGCAAATGTGGCAGAAAAGAGGAAATACTTTGAGGGAACAACAGAGCGGATTGAGAGTGAGGCCTTTCCTGTTGTGTTCACCTGGTTCTCCCTGGACACTGATGTGATGCTGCAGGACACAGAGGAGGGACACTTTTGGCTCCTCCTCTCCCCAAACTGCCCTGACACAGGATCTGCTGACCCCCCCCTGACCAGTCTTCCTGTTGAACTGCCCTGAGACCTTTGACTGAGACACAAAGGCCAGTGAGACGCGCAGTGGAAATGCAGCAACAATAAGTGCAACAGTTTCAGGATTAGTTCTCAGGATTAATGAAGTATAGAGAAACATACTTCTTCCTCTCTCTCTCTCAAAAATACCTGGAAAATGTATTTGTACTGTGAGTGGTGCTGTAATGCCATACCAGGCAAAGCAATAACATCTCTATGGAGGACAAAAACATGTTACTTACCCTCCACCAGAAAAGTTACCTTTAAGCCAAAGAAATCATGTAATGCTTTATGTCTTTTGATTACAAATTCATCACCATAGACCAACACAGATAAATTCTGACCTCCCCTTTCCTGAGAGAGTGACATCATTGTACAATCAGATAACTTCTAATCCTATATTTTTAGACCCGAACTTTTGTTAAACCTCATTTGCTGATTAAATCTTCTAGCACTAGCTCTCTCCTCCTCTCTCTCTTTCCTCTCTCCTCTGTCTCTCTCTCCTCTCTCCTCCTCTTTGGGCCCGGGCTCTAGTTTGTCTTCATTGAGTTGGTTGGCATCCCGCGCTTGGTATGTGGAAGTGGCGTGGATTTTAAAGTGGTCTTCTGAGGCAGGATTCACATGGTAATCAGGTCAGGACGTGGTGAGCGGAGCACAAAGAGGCACAGACCAAAACATACTGTGTTTGGGAGAGATGTTGTGGAGCATGGGGCATTCACAGACTCTCCTCCGAGCGGGTAAAGATTCTAAACAGGCCGGACAAAAATGCCACAGGCGACTGGAGATGCATGGTGAACAGTGCGCATAGGGACTTGTGTTAAAGATTGAGTTCTTTCTGTTTAGATGGACAATAGAAAATGGTGGCATTAGCTAAGGTTGAGCGATTTGGGTCTGTCACGATAATTAAAGGGCCCATATCATGTTGTTTCCTCATCAAAAACTACCTGGAGTTTTGTTTTGTTTCATTCGCACATGTTTAACACACAAATCCTGCATAGTTCTTCTCTCAGACATTGTAACATCATGTGGTAATACAGGAAGTGCTCCACTGTGTTTTGCTGTGTTCTGCTTCATGACATCACAAGGTGGAACAGAGCATTTTGATGTTTGGAGATGTAGACAGACTAATAATAAAGGGTTAATCAAACGTGTGAATGAAACAAAACACGTTATGAAATCAGAGCGTCCTAATTATTCACCCCAGTGAGTTTGTAACACAACTTTCAGAGACCAAAGCGTAATTATCTCTTTACAGTAAAGCTAACAACTTGCATGCTAAACACGTGCTTCCTGATTCTCTGTCGATAAAAACGCTTTGATGCAGACAGTACACAGCAGACATATTTTGACTGCACACTGCTTATTTCATGATTGTTTCACAGATTTGACCTGCAGCTAACTCTGGTGGCGTCCCATGCCTTGTCTCCATGGAGATAGATAAGTTTAGTACACAAAACAAAAAATATTATAGTGTATGGAAGCTAAATTGATTTGTTAGGGTAAGTATGTGCTCAGGAGCCTATTACAGACACAGTTTCAAAGTGAAAAGTAGGAGATGGAGAGGCTGAGGCGGTTGATGGTTCTACTGCTGTGGTGAGACGGGGTTCAGAGCACACAGATTAAACAGCAGGATGAATAAGGATGGGTGGAAAGATTTGACCTACATTTACCAGTTGTTTTTTTCGTGTGGGATTAAAATTTGTTGACAATAACAAGCATGTGATTAATTCCATGAGGCATCATACTGTGACAGTTTTGTGAAAAGGTGCTTTAGCTGCTAAGCCCATTTCTGTACTTTTTCTAAACAACTAAAGAGTATTTAGAACTATATACTGCTCATATGTCAAGACTACAATAAAGTTAGCTTCAACAGGGCCAGCTCTGTGGTCTCCCTTAAAGGTGCATTATGTAACTTTTTGGTTGGGGGTCTGTCAACTGCTTGTTTCTATGGATATGTCATTGCACTGCCTGGAATGTTCCACAGTATGACATTAAACAAATCTACCTTATATTTATTAAATTACAAGTGGTATTACTGCTCAAAACTTCCTTGAAAAACATGCGTTCTGACTGTGATCTGACCTGTAACTTGGTCTAATTTGGTCTCCATGAAGATACAAAGCTTTAATACCATACGGCGAAACATTTCTGACAGAGCAATAACATCTACATGGAGATAAACATCTGACGGACCCTCCACCAGAAGAGTTATGCAATGCACATTTCAATACATTTCAGTATATATGTATATGTGTATGTATGTATGTATGTATATATATATATGTATGTATGTATATATGTATATATACATACATACATATGTATGTGTGTGTGTGTATATATATATATAAAATCTTTTTTTCATAGATTACAATAACCATAGTTTATCAAAGCATACATTTTATTCAAATCATACTTTGAAAACAAGATGTTTCAAGTCATTATTTTGATTCCAAACAATCTGTCATTCACTTCACTCCAAATTCAAAATATTACTTTTTATAATTGTGATTATTGTGAGGAAAAACATCACATTTTTATGATTAGTCATGATTATTGACCCCCTAAAGCAGACCTATCCTGCAAAATGGAGTTTTCACCATGTTATAGTTGTTTCATCTTCTCATTTACCCTTCTGAAGTTGTATTTGGACTGATTTATGCACATTTATTTTCAAGACGCCATTTTGCTGATTAATCCCCGCTTTCACCGCCACCGGCATACGCCCACTGCTTTGTACTTATTTCATTCCCCAGATGTATTTACTTAATGTAGGATGAGGCAGTGTTGCGTCATTTTGGTACAAATAAAAAAATAATTTTACTGTGCAGCTATCTATAGGAGTTGCCGAGTCTTTGTTGTGGTGACGTTTATGGCAACGGTTTAGTGGGTGGGCACCGACTTTTTCATTTTGTTTCAGATGAATATTGCAATTTAAAATGTCCAAATTATAACATAATGATCCATTGGGGTCACAGATTAACTATAACAGACACAAGCAAAATGTGTGTTCTTTAATTCACTTTCATTCACATTAGATCACCATTCCTGTAGTACGTGACCAGCTTTATGAAAAGCAACTTGACAATGTATGATAATGAATGAATAATGAATGATAATGTAAAATTGATGTGACATAAAAAGCTACTGGAAACAAAACAAAAATTCATGTTCATATATAAATTGAATAGAAATACAGATTTTTGCTTTTAAAATGATTACAATTATGACTTTTTAGATCTAATAATTATATTGTAACCTGAATATACAAAATTAACAATCAACAATTCCTTTATCGATTAAAAACGACTGTACATCTCTACCCACATCACTGAATTCCTGCATGTTCGTCTGCCTTGAACTGCCTGTTACTCCCTCCAGCTCATGAAAAAATACAGTTACAGTTACAGTTTTGGAATATGCTACACTGACCTTTAACAGGAAGTGGTAGTTGACGTCCTTTGATACACTATGACACACACTAGGATATCAATGCTATCACTATCACACTCCCAGCTCTACACTGGCCTCTTTGATTTCCTGTGCTTTTGTCCCAGGCACAGCAGGTTGAATAGTGATAGTGGTTTGGGGTTGACAGATCCGCAGGTCAAATGAATAATTGCAAAGCGTCTGTCTGGAGTCCACAGCCTGGGGACGAGTAGCTCATTGTTTCTGAATGAGTGTGTGTATGTGTGTGTGTACGTGTGTGTGTGTGCGTGCAGTCCAAATCTGTGTGTAACCAATGCTTCTAAGAATTCACTACATACAAGTGCAAAGTCATTGGCTGCACTGCAGTTGCAAAACTGCAATGCAATTTGCATTGCAGTTTTATTTTATTTGATTTACAATTTATTTACTTTTAAATTTCAAGGTGCACTGTGTAACTTTTTGGTTCGGGGTCCATCACCTGCTTGTTTCTATGGATATCTCATTACTCTACCTGGAATGTTCCACAGTATGACATTAAATAGCCCTACCTTATATTTATTCAAATACAGGTGGCTTTATAGTTCAAGAATACCTAGAAAAATAGGCATCCTGAATGTGAGCGGTGTCGCCTCTCCACAGATCTGACCTGTAACTTGGTCTGGTTTGGTCTCCATGAAAATAGAAAGGTTTAATGCCATACTGTGAAACATTCCAGACAAAACAATAGTTACACAATGCACT
The DNA here is from genome assembly GCA_034769755.1 of Odontamblyopus lacepedii. NCBI lineage: Eukaryota > Metazoa > Chordata > Actinopteri > Gobiiformes > Gobiidae > Odontamblyopus > Odontamblyopus lacepedii. The sequence goes on along the minus strand of CM068356.1, from coordinate 28,543,928 downwards.
TTTAGGTATAAATTTTTAGGTATCTGTACTGCTTAAGTAGATTTTAGATACTTTTTACTTTTACTTACTACTTACAGATTTATTACATCTGAGAGCAGGTATCTGTACTTTCTACTTGACTACATTTTTATGCTTTTTAATAATGAACGAAACCTGCTGAAAAGCCTAAGAGATTTGTATTTAACACGGCCATAGTCTGAGCAAACAAAAATAACCTATAACAAAAATCTATCAGTTAAATTGTTCCTGTTAAAAAAAAAATCTAAGTCAGTACATTTGAAGCCTTATAAGATCTCAAAATATGTGCAAAATACTTGTATGGGTACTTTAATACTTTTGCTTGATACATTTCCTTTGACTAAGTATTTATTTTGCTCCAGTATCTGCACTTTTACTGATGTTACGATGTAATTTTTCCTCCACTCTAATGATCTAAATTATTATCAAATTCTGAGGTGGCACAGTTCATTGATTCTGAATATGAGTCTCTATGGGGCTTAAACCGGTGTAACTCAAACTCTCCCAGCCCAGAAACCCTATACATCCCCCTGTCATGTGCACCTCCGTCTGCTCCAGCCCTCTGATTAAACTTACATGGACTGAAACCACCACGATTTGTCTGGGAAACTTTATCAGGTCATTTTCTGTCAGCTCCAGAATTAATAGTGTGAAAAGACAAGGCGCGGTGTCTAGTTTTTAGATAGCAGCCATACTTTCTAGTTTTTAGGATAGCAACTCATCCATTGACAATCATTTTTACAGTCTTCAAAACAGAACCAATTCATCTTCAACAGCTTGCAGTGGTCCAAAGGTATTCCTCACTTACCTCATGCATTTCTTATAGGGATGTAACGATATCCAAATTTCTTAGTACGATATTTTCACTATTTACAACTCATGGTACAATATTTATTCCGGTCTTTCACAGAATTGCGAATATGTTCATTTAACATCTTTAAATGCCTTGACAAGACTTTGGTTCTGTCATAATCCAAAGAATTAAGATTACAAAGTGCTAAAAAACAGTTATTTTTTATTTAGTCTGCATTGAAACAGAGCAAAGCATCATGGTCTATGTAGTTCTGTTTTTTAGCTCATGCTGCACCATAACATTGAATTTAAGCAAAGAAACTTGTATTTCGATTTATTGTGATGGTCCACAATATTATTGTGAGATTTTTGATGATACGATATCACAATATTTTGGTTATTGTTACATCCCTAATTTTACGGTAACCTAATGATTCACCATTTATTTATAAGCATATTTCACAACCCGCAGAGGCCAGAGCGGAGTTTTACGCAACTAGCATTCAAATTGGGCACTTCCTGGTTCCTTGACGATAATATTCAATATGTCTGCGCTGAGGCAAAAATTGGTTACCTCAACTTCAATAGGCAATGTTGGAATACAGTTGGAAAAGGAGTGTGAACCTGTATCAACATTTTACAGAATGAAGGCTCAATATGAAATGTCCTGACAACACTTTTTATATTCCGAAAGATTAGGGCTATTTTTTTGTTTTCATTACTCGAAAATAACTTAACCTTACCCGTAGACTTGGTCAGGCATCACCTGCTTTTGTCTCCCCCCGAAAAGTTACATAGTGAACCTTTACATTTTAAATCATTGACATCAGCACTTTTGCTTTCAGTTTCATTCCAACTCTAAAACAGATGGATCTTCATAAAGGGCCCATATTATTCTAGTTTCTGATCAATGTTATAATGTGTTTTGTTCCATTTAACACACACAAACCCTGCATGTTTAGGCTGAGTTCTTCTCTCAAACTGAAAACACTCTGTTCCACCTTGTGATGTCATGTGGTTATATAGAAATGACTCCATCGTGTTTTAACTCCATACACTTTCACTAGAATCATTAGGGTTGTTTCAGCCCTGGAATTGCAGATCTCTATTGAACTAAAAGTAAAAGGCAGCGTTAACTGAAAAACTACCACTACATGACATCACAAGTTGGAACAGAGCATTTTGAGCTTTGGAGACACAAACAGACTAATAAACCAGTATTACTCATGTATGAATGAAACAAAACACAGCTCCAGGTATGTTTTTGATGAGGTAGCAACATTCTAACATGACTGACAAGGGGCCATTTTGCATAATACAGGACCTTTAATTCTGCCACAAAAATCCTTATTTGCTATTCTACCTACAGTTTTCCCCTCCTCATTCCTGTTTCATTGCTTTCTTCCATACAGGGCCATATCTGGTGCAGTTTTCAAGTCTGTTGCAGGTATTCATGACCCTGCATTTTTAAAGTGGTGGAGGCTCCTGTCAGTGTACGTTACTGTTGACTGTGATATGGTCTGGAAAATATCTCCTCAGATTGGATATCAGCTCAACTCCTCAACTCTTCTGTTGTCCAGCGTTTGACAGTTGTGGGGTTAGTTTGTTTCATTGTCAAGCTAATATTCTATTGCTGTTTTAAAGGGCACATATACGTGATTTTTTTAAAGTGCTACACTGTGTTGAATAGGCTGGAATTAACGATCTTTACTAAACAAAAGGTAAGAGGTAGCTGTAAACTTGAAAATTTGAAAGCTCTTCATGGCATCATGGAAAATTGCATTTTGAGCTTTGAAAATCTCAACAGACTAATAATAAAGGGTTACTCACCTCCAGGTATGTTTTTGATGATACTTAAAATTACATATTACATATTTACAAGTGCACCAAACTTATGGCCTTTAAAATGACTTGTGCTTAATACAGTGGAATAATTGGTCTATATTTTACTTTGATACTCATGCCTCTTAAATTGAAATTAAATTAACATTTTTTCAACATTTAGTGGGGGAGGGGGGGGGGGGTCTTTTAATGTTTAGAAAAGCGCTATATAAATAAAATGTACTGTTATTTTTATTACTTGTATCTCTATATTTCAGTATGACATTAAACAGCTCTACATTAATTGAAGTACAAGTAGTTTTATAGCTAAAAAATACCTTGAAAAACAAGCATTCTGACTGTGCGTGGGGTCGCCTCTCCACAGATCTGACCTGTAAGTTGGTCTGGTTTGGTCTTGAGGAAGATAGAAAGGTTTAATGCCATACTCTCATCCAATAACATCTCCAAGGAGAAAAGTATTGGATGGACCCTCCACCAGAAGTTACAGAATACACCTTTAAACTCCCAACCGATTTCCCCCAGAGCCCATTCTCTCGTTCCACACCTGCTCTCCTCTGTGCCCCCATGTATTCAGTCTACACCTATTCTCCATCCCTCGTTCCCACCGTCACAATAGTCCCAGTCTGGAGCTGCAACGAGGTGTACTGGAGGATGGCGTCATGACTTCCTATGCGCCTGCGTGCATGTCTGAGCAGTTTTTACTATTTCTCTCCCTCTTTTTTTTTTTCTTCTTTTTTTTCAGTCTTTGTGCAATGTGTGCCAAAGAGGACGTGGAGGCATCTGTCCCTCCTGAGTGGAATAATAGACTGAGAGAGAAAGAGAGGAAAGGGGAGGGAGGGGGAGAGAGAGAAAGAAGAGAGGAAATGGATGGGGTAAGGGAGAAGAGGGAACAGAGTCAGGGGGTAGAGACTGTGGAGGTAAGAGAGAGAGAGAGAAAGAAGAGAGGAGGAGAGAGAGGAGAGGGAGGCTGTTTAGGTGGGGTCAAAGACATGGGGGGAGTTAAGTATGGATGGAGTATAGAGAGGAGGGGGTGTGGGAAGGAAGGAGGGAGAGTGAGGCAGAGGCCGTAAGGAAATTGGTAGAATTGAGAGATTGAGAGAGAGAAGAGTGAAACAAGAAAGGGGGAGAGAGAGGCAGATGTAAGGAGGTACGAGAGAGAGGGAGGAGAGAAGAAAAGATGAACGAGGAGTAGAGAAAGAAGAGAGACAGGGTGGAGATGGAGAGAGAAAGAAAGGGGTATAGGGGTCTAGAGAGGACTGTGGAAATAGTGAGAGGATAGAGAGAGAACTTTGTAGAGAGAACGAAAGGCATGAACATGGAGAGTGGAAAGGGAGGAGATGGGAGAGAGGATAGGAAGAATTAGAAGAGAGGAGGGAGAGAAAGAGTAGATCTGATAGAGGAGAGCAAGAGGGGGAAGGTATAGAGAGGAGAGAAAGACATCGGGAGTGGGGCAGAGAAAGAGAGGATAGAGAGAAAGAGAGCAGGGTGAAACGCAGATAGAAAGAGAAAAAGAGAGAGAGGGTGAGGGAAGATAGAGTTTTGAAGAGAGAATGGAGAAAAAACTGGAAAAAACAGAGAGACTAAGGAGGATAGAGAAAGGGTCGTGAATAAGAGAAGAGAGGGAGGAAAAGAAATAGTAGATCCTATAAAGAGAGGGAGGGAAGGAAGAGGAAGGGAGAGAGAGTTAGTCCCACACTCGATCGTCCATTGTGAAGGGGGCGGGGCACGTTTCTATTGACGACAAACCCCCAGTAGCTTAAAGAAGGGCTGGGACAGGGCAGTGCACAGGGGCTATTGTACTTTTGGTGGGAACTTCATCCATAATCCTGCAACTCAGACACTACAGCTTTAACCAATGATTTTACAACATTACAGCACTAGAATCATTTGGGACATTTCAGCCCTGGAATTATCCATCTTTATTGAACAAAAGGTAAAAGATAGCGGTTAACTTAAATTAATAATGCAGGGTTACTCAAACATGTGAGGTAACAACGCTTAAAGGCCCTGTATTGCACAAAATGTACTCTTCTGAGTACTCCCCAAAAAAAAAAAAAAAAAAAAAAAAAAACATACCCAGAGTTGCGTTTTGTTTCATTCACACATGTTGGAGTAACCCTTTATATTAGTCTATATCTCCAAAGCTCAAAACACAGGTTTTCCAGTCTGAGAGAAGAACTCAGCCTAAATCGGCAAGGTTTGTATGTTAAACATGTGTGAATGAAACAAAACACAACTCCAGGTATATTTGTGATGAGGAAACAGCAGTATAACATATCAAAAAATAGCGTGATATGAGCCCTTTAAATCTCACGAGTCAGTTTAGCATAATATAGGAGCTGTAAATTCTCGGCTTTAAACAAGTCCATATCTGTGTCTGATTGGCTTGCATGTAAAAATAGCTTAAGTCTTGGTAGTGTTGCTTCTCTCTGTAGGAAGCTAAAGCTAATATTGACAGTGAGAGCTCCGAGGTTCACATGCTGCTGTGTGCACAACGCAAATATTTAAAAGGCCTTTGCTTGATCCTAAAGAGGAAACTGTTATTGCTGCCATATATCAGATAGAGATAGAGGGGATACCGGGTCTTACAAAAGTTTATGAAGAACAGAATATAAGAGATATTTGAACAGGCATTACGAACACCTGCTTCATTTGAGAGAAAGTTTTCACGGTTTGTTTAAATTTTAAAGTCTTTTTGATTAGATTGAGAACTTTCAAGATAAATTTTCCTTCTTCATTCTTTGTTGAGTAGGACTATACTACAAAAGATCTGCACAAAACTCGAGCTAAACCAAGTCTAACCCAGGACTAAACCAGGTATAACCCAACATTAAAATAGGTCTAACCTACGACTACACCAAGACTAAACCCTGGACTAAACCAGGTCTAACCCAGGACTAAACCAGGACTAACCCAGGACTAAACCAGGACTAAACCCAGGACTAAACCAGGTCTAACCTAAACTAGGTCTAACTAAGGATTAAACCACATCTAGTACAGGATTAAACCAGGTCTAACCCAGGACGAAACCAGGTCTAACCCAGGATTAAACCAGGCCTAACCTAAACCAGGTCTAACTAAGTATTAAACCAGGTCTAAAGAATATCTGATAGATATTCATGATGATCATTTCAAGTTTTTCAATCAGAACCATCTTAAATTCTTTGGTTATTTGAGCTAGGTTCAGAGTTAGTCTAACCCAAACCCAGTCTTTATCCATATAAATCAACCAGACGAGCTGGACTAAACCAGGTCTAATCCTGGTCTAATCCGGGTCCAACCAAAGACCAAAGCAGTGTTAAACAAGGCCTAAACCTGGACTAAACCAAGAATAAAGCAGGTCAAACAGAGGACTAACCAGATGCATCCTGGGACTATACAACCTAAGACTAACATAGGACTAAATTGGGTTTAACCAAGAACTAAACCAGGTCTACACATTAGCAAACACTGTCAGCAAAGAAAAACTTTTAACATCTGGGCCTCATTTATAAATCTTGAGCAATCAAGAGCAGTCTTGCTCTGCACACCTCCAATTCACCATACAAGGACTGTGCAAGGTGACTCGTGAATGAGATTTACCTAAACATGAGCTGATAATCAGTGGGTCTGACCGAGACTCATGAGACAGAGAGGGAGGGAGAGGTGCTCCACACAGTACCACGCTGTCACATCAGAGGCTTAAAATAAACACTAAACTAAAAGTAGCCTAAATATAACGACTGATCTCTTATTTTAAATTCACAAACGACAGACTAAATTATGTGATCATATTAAGGCAGTACATCTTTGCAAATATGGCCAAGTTGTTTTATTGCTGTTTCTGGCTGAGTTTTAGCGCTGTATTTTACGTGTGCCTATGATATGTGTGTGGGGATCGGCCCTGTTTACACACATAGATACATGCATGTGGTGGTTTGAATGGTCAAAGGAGGAGGCAAGAGCACGTGCAAGACATTCAGATGTCCTCCACCAGAGAGCGAAAGGAGCAAGCACTTTGGCAGGTAGAACGCAGATTTAGCATGTTACACATCAGACAAATATCAGGTGCTGTTATTCTGTCAATAAAACTCCACAGGGAACATCCAAACTCTCCTTACCTCTGTGAGTGTGCGGGCCTGGGTCCGGATGGGCAAAGACATTATTGTCTCCTTTCTTTAGACAGGGAGAGCCCTTAAGAACAAGCTCTCAATTACAAGAGGTCATCGTAACACTAAAATGCAGGGAATGAGTTGAGGTCAGGTTCGACCAGTAAGCTACGCCCGCGTAGTCCAGCCACTCTGGTGCTCGGTGCATAAAGGCAAAAGTAAAGTGTTGGAGCTCCATTTAGTCCCAGTGCTTCATTGAGCCCAAGCCTTGCTCATGTGCTGTGTCTGAGGGAAAAGTTTTCTCTCAGGTCCACTCTGTGTTGGGTCCCAGTCACACGGTTGGCATAGACTAACTGAAAATAAAAAAGTTGAATAATGCTAGCTAGCTTGTGACTGCAATTTTCTGTGTGAGAGACTTCTTTAAGCACACAAATCAGCTCACCTGTTCCATAGTTACATCTAAGCCAGAACAAAGCTCAGATTAAAGTCAAAGTTGAGGAACAGATCTTCAGACAGAGCAGAGCATACAGTGAGAATCACACCTCAATGTTGATGACATGAGCTGCAAAGTATCAATACACCAGTGCAAACAGGGACATAACAACATCACAAGTAAAGCTGATTCATTACAAATCATAACCTACTTAGTTTCAATGTTATAGGTGCATACTTTTGATATTTGCTTATGGTCTCTTTGTTACACTTATATTTTAAGGCCTTACTGCACTAGACCTGTTTGTAAGTGAACAATAATGAACTCTTATCAAAGCTGGCAGAAGTAAACTGTTTAATTAGCCAGTGTTTGTGCTTGAGTAGCTCTCTGCAGGATACAAGTCTTGTTTAAAAGTCTATGTCGGCTTCTTAGTCTGAACTCCTCACAGCACTCGTCCAGGGGTCTCTGGGTTTGTGGTATTTTACATTGAAAAGCTCCATTGTGCCTGGCAGAGCCTGCTAATGGAATGAGGCTATCCCAGTGCAAGCCTTAAAATGGTGAGACTTTTTCCAATTGGGTTAGCATTAGCTTGGTTCATTCGGTGAGGTTTGACGAGTAGCAAACTGTATTGTGCATTTGAGTTCATGGCTTCAGCTAGCTTGCAGTTATTTTAAAGGGCCCATGTTACACTATTTTCTCATCTTTTGAACTTTGGAGATATAGACAGATTAATGAAATACTTCATTTACAATTTTATTGTGTTAATCATGATACATGTAGGATTTGGCAGTGTTGCGAAGTCATTTTGGTACAACTAACTATAACTAACTATAGAGAAGCCTAAATGTTTAAGTCGTTAGTCCTGGTTTATTGCTTTCATTATAGGACAATTTGCTGCAAAAACAACTAAACAAATCACGATAATAATAATTTCAAAACTACAGGGACGCATTCTCCAGCCTCTTTTGCTTACATTTCCTTTGTGTGGCAGTATCAGCGATAGAAGTCTGGCATGATTTCAAGTCTATTGTTGTTACAGTAGCTTTTCTAATGTAATAGGCCTATCCCGTTGTATCTTCCAAATGTTCTGTTCTCCTCCCAACACACCAAACTGCTGAGGTCGACGCTCCGTAAATTGTATTTTGGTTTCTTAATTCCCTGTGGCTTATGGCGTTTCAGCACACATTATTAACTCCAGCAGATCTGTGGCCCTAATGTACTTTTCCTCTTTCTGTGATATTGTTTGGGGCTTGCACTGTTTTGCACTGTGGATTGACTGCATATGACACTTATTATTACAGTAGTGGTATAGTACGCATTTTCTGGTCGTACTTCTTGGAGTCCTTATCGGTGTTGGTTTAGTCCTGGGAAAATCCTAGTTTAGGTCCAGGTTTAGTTAAAGGTGCATTGGCTTTTGATGGAGGGTTCATTGAATGTTTTTCGCCATGGAGATGTTTCACAGTATGGTATTAACCCTTTCTATCTTCATAGAGACCAAACTAGACCAAGTTACAGGTCAGATCTGTGGAGAGGCAACCACGCTCGCAGTCAGAATGCCTGTTTTGCTTGGTATTTTTGAGCTATAAAACCACGTGTAATTGAATAAATGTAAGGTAGAGCTGCATAATGTCATACTGTGGAACATTCCAGGCAGAGCAATGACATCTTCATGTGACAAACCCTTCACTAGACAAGTTACACAGTACACGTTTAATTTCTGATTTGGTTTGTTCAGGGCACTCCTCTTCGTTATGTAACTTTTCTGATGGTCCATGGTCTGTTGTCTCCAATGAGATGTTATTGCTTTGCCTTGAATGGCCAAAAACTAAAGGACTCCACTGAGCTAAGTTTAATGCAATACTGTGGAACATTCCTGGAAGATCAGTAGGAAGATCAGAGACTGGACCTGCCTGGAGACATGCAGTACGTCCCTAAACTAGGTTTAGCTCAAATTCAGATCTAGTTTATTCAGGTGACTTCTCTCTTCTCTATTGTTAAGTTCTGGTGTAGACCTGGTTTAGTCCAGGTTTATGTCCATGTTCAGTCCTGGTTTAGACTTGGTTTAAGTACAGGTTTAGCCCACCATCAGATCTAGTTAATTTCAGGTTTAGTCTTGGTTTAGTTGTTCCTCTTCTAGGATGTTTAAGTCGTAGTTTAGACCTGGTTTAGTCCAGATTTAAGACTACATTGGTTATGGGCTCAATGGATTTAGATCTTTGATACTCTTGTTTAGTCCATGTTTTAATCTTTGGTTGCCATTGTTTAGTCTTGCAGTCTTGCACTTGATTTTTCATGGTCCACTAGATTTCTCCTGATTTACTCCCATTTCTAGCCATAATATTTGGCCCCTTACCTTCTTTGACAAAGTCAACAAGCCCATATGCAGCACTGTGTGTTTTGCATATCACATTCACATGCATATGCTTGTGTCCATGTCTGTAAGTCTGGACTAATTGCATAGAAATTAGCTGTTAGTGTTGTTAGCAGGCAGCTGGTCAGTTCTGTGCGTCGTGGTTTTGGCATCTTCAGTGTGACTGGGAAAGCTCCACTGTGTCAGGCTGTGATTCTGAGTGTGCTGCTAATGATGGAGAGCCGAGCAGGCATTCTATTGTTAAACATGGACTGGAAATGAGACTGGAGAAGCGCTGATGGTGTTAAAGCTGGAGCAGAATCCAATGTTTTCTGGCTCCAGACATTAGTGTTCCAAGTGTGCGCAGTCACATTAAGAACTGCAATATTTTACATAAGCAGAGGAAATAAAGAAAGGAGACAGTCGATGAAATTTAAATGTGTATATCACTTTTTGGGTAGGGAGCCTACCACCTGCTTGTCTCCGTGGAGATGTTGTTATTACTTTGCCTAGAGCAGACTTTACCAACCTTTGTAGATGTGAAGGCTACTTCAAGTGCATTAAATTATTCAAGGCCTACCAGTTCAAAGTATTTGTACTAGTATATGCACAAGATTCATTTAAAGTTATACTATTTAGCTTCCACACCACCTGGCCTAGAATGTTCCACAGAATTAAACTTATCTATTTCCACGAAGACAGGCAGGTGATGCCACCAAGCCAAGTTACAGGTCAGATCTGTGGAGAGGTGACCCCACTAAAACACCTGTTATTGAATAAATTCTAGTACATGTGTATATGTAATGCCATACCATGTTACCATGTTAAGTCACATGTGTCAACTGGAAGATTTCTTCTGTATTTATTTTATAATAAATATTCTCTATGTAAAGGCTGTTCTGCTGTTGTCATTTGTGGCTAAATTACACACTGTAAAATCCTAAATAATGCAAGATTCAGCCTATAATTGTGTCCTATAGCGTTTTGGTGTTCACCTTTACAGCATGTTTTTCTTTCTAAAGGTTGCTGTCAGGTGGTGCCCTACATTAATGGCAGTGGCATTTTATCTGTGTGGGCCGGGGTTAAATCTAAGGTTAAACTAATCTCACACAGGTCTCCAGTGAGGTCAAGTTCAGCACCTGGATCGTCACACCTGCAAAATATCTCTGAAAACCCCTCAACCATTTCTTATAATTCCCATTATCTCTCTGCACGGTTGCTCAGGATGAAAAATGAATCACATATCACAAAAGCATTATTTTTGGTAATGAAATGTTCTCTGGTTAGTTTCAGAGGAGGTTTGGTTATAAAATGTGCTTACCCTGTACTTAAGACAGTTTCAAAGATGTTCTGAAAAACACAGGATTCTTCTGTTACTAAAGTTTTGCAGTTCATATTTTAAGTTTCAAATGTTAAAGGTGTACCATGTAACTTTTCTGAGATAGATATGCCACGTGCTTGTCTTCATGGAGATGCCATTGCTATGCCTGGAATGTTCCACAGTATCACATTAAACTTATCTATATGTTTCTTTCATTCCATTCCATTTTTTTTGCTCAGGGGAAAAACTTCACCTGCTTATATCCACGGTGATAAGAAAAGATTAGATAAGATTTAATGCCGTATTGTCGAACATAAGCAATGGCATCTTGGAGATAACCATGTGCTGGACCGCCCACCAAACAATACATAGCTCACCTTTAAGTATGAAGCGTTTCTATTTCCATGGAGTCAAGGAGAGACGACACCATTCACAGTAAAATGCAATGGTTTCCTATGTATTTTTAACACAACACCAGAATGAGTACATGCAAGATTTTAACCTCACCATCACCAGGTATGGAGTGAAAGAAGAATAATCTGTAAAGCGTCTTTGTGACAGATGTCTATGAAAAGCGCTAATTAAATAAAAAAAAAACTTATTTACTTAATGCAATACTGTGGAACATTTAAGATAAAGCAATCTCCTTGGAGACAAGCATGTGCAGACACTTCACCAGAAAAGTTACATAGTGCCAGTGGTGGAAGAAGTACTTGATTTTGTTACTTAAGTAAAAGTACAGATACAGGAGCAAAACCACACTCAAGGAAAAAAAATCACATGAAAAAAATCTACTGAAGTAAAAGTATTAAAGTACCCATTAAAAACGTACTTAAAGAGTAAAAAGTATTTCATGCAGATTTTGAGATCTTATTAAGGTTCAAATGTGTTTCATTCAAATCAAAGACGTGCTGAATTTTGTGCAGCAGAAATAATTGAATAAATTGAACTTTTCAGTCCTGTTCAAAAATGTAGTCGAGTAGAAAGTACAGATACTGGCTCTCCAATGTAGTAAAAGTAAAAAGTACAGATATCTAACATTTTTACGTTAGTACAGTAATTTACTCCTTTTACTTCGTTATGTTCCAGCATTTCATAGTACATCTTTAATCCGCTTCAAAAATGTGAGTGGAAACATGACCTTGATTTGAAAAACGCCGTAGATTGCAACATTTGTCTTAAAAACAGCTATTGTATTTTTTCCCCTATATATTTTCCAGACCTCGCTAATCTTCTCTATTTTCTCTTCAACCTGTCGCCAAAACACAATTAACGTACACAAAGACTTCAAAATGGTCGCCTATGTGTCAACGCACACAACTGAACATTATTATTGCTTCATGCATCTTTCATATTCCCCTTTTATCCCAGTAATAACATGGCATTTTCTCCATTTCAACACCAGCTGTATTTTCTCACCTCTTCATTGTATGTACAGATATGACAATCCACATTTGAATTGAAGCCAAAAGACATATGCAATAACAATCTTCTCCATGGCGGCTTGTGATATGGGCCTGTATCTGTATTGCATTCAGGCAGTGGCTCAGACTGACCCATTATTATTCATTGTCTGCCATAGATAGCTTTTCGATTTGACCTGGGTTGCAGTGAGCACCTTTGGCTTGATATTTCTGCAAAAGCTTAACCTAAACCGCACTCACAAGAAACCATTCTCCGCTATCTTTTGACCTTCGTGTTTGCCTCTTTGCCAGAGATCTCCTGGTTCAATGCCAGCAGAAAGATGGAGTTGTTTATATCTTTATGGATGTCAGATTAGTTTTGTAGTTGGTGTAGTTTTATACAGTTCAATATGAGTGCGATGTCATGATATTACGAATCTGGAAAGCAAATACTGACATTTTGTGGTATCATTTTTAAGAAAAGTATTTAGTTGAGATTTGAAACAAGAGAAACCTGATGTATTTCTCTCACCTCCCATTGACAGAGATTAGTGCTTTGCTCATTGATTCTGCAGAAATCCTTATGTTTTTCAGTGATATTTTCTAGTTTTCTTTCTTTTTTCCTCGTAAGCAGCCATATTTGCTTTAATATGGATGGACTCTGCATACCCCTGATGGTGGCTAATCCAAGGCAAATACTTGGGGACATTTTACATGGCACAACATTTCCATGGAAACACGCAAGTCAAAATCTGTGGAGACGCAACCCCGCTCACAGTAAGAATGGCAGTTTCTCCTAGTATTTTTGAGCTATAAAACCACATGTAATTTAATGACTATAAAGTAGAGCTGTTTAAAGTCATAAGTAAGGTAGGTGACAAACCCCCGACCAAAAAGCTACACAGTGCACGTTTAAAAACACCCTCAGACTGTGCAAACGACACATCTAATCTGACACATGTAGAGTGAGTTTACAGGAGTCTGTCAGAGAGAGGAGCTTAATCAGGAGCTCATTAGTTTAAATGGAACATGTAGAACACATACAGCTGTGTCTCTCTATTAAGAGTCTAACAGCCTGCTCTGTCATGTGGCAGACATTACACAAGGGTTTAGGTAGACAATCGTTTTACTGTACAAAAATAACTCTGAATTTAAGCTTTTTTGAGTTTAAAGGTCCTGTATTATTACGCAAAATGGATTCTTGTGAGCTTTAAGACATGTTAGAATGTTGTTACCTCATCAAAAACAAACCTGGAGCTGTTTTGTTTCATTCATGCATGCTTGAGTAATCCTTTATTATTAGTCTGTCTACATCTGCAAAGCTCAAAATGCTCTGTTCCACCTTGTGATGTCATGAAGCGATAGTTTTGAAGTTAACTACTACATTTTACCTTTTGTTTAGTGGTCTCAGTCATTCTACTGAAGGTGCATGGTGTTTAAAAACACAGCGGAGCACTGCTTCCTGTATTACCACGTGACATCACAAGGTAGAACAGAGTGTTTTCTGTTTGAGAGAAGAACTCAGCCTAGATGTGCAGGATTTGTGTGTTAAACATGTGTGAATGAAGCAAAACACAACTCCAGGTATGTTTTTGATGAGGAAACAACGTTATAACTTAGACCGGAATATAACATAAACTTAAACTGGACGTACTGGACTAACTTTAAGTTTTTGTGTTTATTAACATATTTTCACCAATGTTTTGATTTCAGTCCAGACAACTCTTGTATTTGATTCAATTTTATTACATTTTCTAACTCTGCTCAAACTTTTGCCTGCTTTTTCAGAGACATTGGTCACTGGTCACTCATTCCCCATTTGTTACACTTTTAAATGGGGAATGCATCAGGCTTAGTTACCACTTCATTACAATCATAAACTATTAATAATTATGTTCATTATTCATTACTTTTTTATTTATTAAGTCTAATTAAGGTGAAAAAAGTGTATTACTGCATCTTTATACTGATACATCGTAAGGCATTATTGGAAATTCTTATAGGTCTAGTTGTCACTCACTGGACATTTTAGCACCACTGCAAAATTCTGTGACCGTGAAATGATATAATGCGCTATAGGGGGGAACAGGGACAGCCAAAGTGGGATTCAGGAGTGTTATGGTGATTAATGTCCCCATAGAAATACAGGCTGTCAGCTTTCAGTTCCTCCCTCCACAAAGTACACAGCTTTAATCACAATCAGGTGAATTATTTATGATGCAGAAATCTATTACTTTTGGAGTTTTGGGAGACGCCGTAAATTGAAATGTTGGATTAAGTCGAAGAAAGAAAATGAGATTCACCTGAAGCGCTGTGTATCTGAGCCCCAGTCCTGTTCATTAATTAGGAAATAATTTATCTTTGTCCTCCGTGAGTTCAAATGCGTCTTCTCACAAAGCCAGTGCATTTTAATGGAGTTTGACCAGAGAAAATGTCAGATAATATGTAACAATGTATTTGTAAGGGAAATTTCTTTTGTCAGACTGTGTACTAACAGACAATAAAACAAAAAAGTGAACTATGCTGGCAAATTTAGATCTTTTGGAGGATCTGCTGTTTGTGTTTATGTATTTTGTAATTTTTGAGAGAGTATTTTGCAATCAGCAATCAGTCTTTATGAGCTTTTGACCATGTTATTATGTTCCATCATCAAAAACATACCTGAAGAGGTGTTAGACGTCATCCATGCATGTCTAAGTAATCTAGCGATGTTTCCTGGGGCCTATTTAAACCCTCCTTAAGGCTCTGTCCAATTCTGTGCCTACAAGCCTACATCACCCATGTTTCCACATGGAAATTCTCCATAAATATACAAAAACATGATACAAAACTGTACAGCAACTTGACAAGCCTGATGCGATGTGCAGTAGTTTCATTATTAGATGCACGCTGATTGTGTAGGGGAGACTCAGAAGATCAAAAACGAAAGTGAATACATTGTTTTCAGCAAATACAGCATTTTCAGAAAAAGGATATCATGGTGATCTAAATATGTTATGTGTTAGCAGTTAATACCCCATAGACGTAAAATAACGGCTCTTTAAATAATGCAATTACGGCCCATATGTCTGGTTCATATTAGGGATGCACCGATCCAGCCTTTTCAGTTCTGATACCAGTGACGATACTTTGGCTTTTGGTTCCTATCCGATATTATACTATACTTTCCATCAAAACACCGTTATCTCACTAGAAAACTGATCCAATTGTGTTATATGTGTTGTGCCCTGGCTCGATGCTGATATTCGTTATATATTAGTCCAGGTATCAGTGTCTATTCATCGCATTTCTGGTGGAGGATTTGCCACCTGCTGATCCCGGCATTTCTAGAATATTCTACAGTATGTCAATGTCCATGGAGACAAGCAGGTGTCACCACAAGGACAAGCTAAAGGCCAGATTTGTGAAGAGGAGACCCTGCTCAGAATAAGAATGCATGATTTTCAAGGTTTATGTATGTGAAAAGAGGATGGATACGTTTAAAGCCATACTGTGGAACATTCCAAGCAAAGAAATATCAATTCCATGGCGACAAGCAGGTGTTGGACTCTCTACTGGAAAAAATACTGTAACTTTACTTGTAACTTTTTTGGTGGACAGTCCGTCACCTGCTTCTGTACATAGAGATATTGCCCGGAATGTTCCACAGTATGGTTTAAACTTACTTATCTCTACGGAGACAGCAGGTGACAGTACAGGGCCAAGTTACAAGTCAGATCTGTGGAGAGGCGAGTCCACTCAGATTAAGAATTTGTGTCTTTGGATGAATAAAAACACGTTATTGAGTAAACACAAGATGGATACGTTTAATGCCACACCGAGATATTCCAGACAAAGCAATAACCTCTCCATGGAGATAAGCAGGTGGTAGACAATCCACCAGAAAAGTTACACAGCACACCTTTAGTGAATTGTTTGGAAGATTATTTCTACTTTTTGGGTAATACATTTGGTTCTTCCTGTTTTATCTTGGAACCTGAATTGTAATAAATAAGTCTTCTCTGCTTTGTTCACTGTGGGCCTATATCTCCTTTCTTTTTCTGCTGTGTGTGTATTGGTCCAACAGGGGGAGCAGTGAGGGATCGCTGGAGGATATGTCTGTGTGATACAGATAAGCAGCAGACCATGAGGCGTTCACTGGCCTCTCCAAAAGGAAATATACCTGCATCCAAAATGTACCCTGAACGTATGTGGTAAAGAAAGGAAAATACTGTATTGAAGTTGTGTATTTGTTTGGGGAAAAAAGCTTTAAAGGTGCATTGTGTAACTTTTCTGTGAAGGGTCTGTCAAATGCTTTTCTCCATGTAGATGTTATTGCTTTGTCTAGAATGTTTCACAGTATGGTATTACACTTTTCTATCTTCATGGAGACCAAACCTGACCAAGTTACAGGTCAGATCTGTGGAGAGGCGACCCCGCTCACTGTCAGAATGTCTGAGTGTCTAAAAAGTTACATAGTGCACCTTTAAGCGACGTAGGGTTGTCAAAAGTATTGAAAATCAGATACTATTCGATACTAAAACTAGTATTGAGAAGGCAAGAAGTGTGTGGTTAGCATGCTAGTTATTGACTTTACAATCATGGCAGAACTCTGGTTTCTGGAAATTATTCTGATAAACTTATTCACGGTGAATTATTAGGACACTCTGAATGCATAAGGACCACTGCAAACCGTTTCAACTGAGCTAGTTCTGTTTTTGTTTTTCATGGCTTTGTTTTTGTATCGTGTCCTTGTATATTATTCCATAATCCCATATGATCTACTAAAGTGGATCTAAAAAGCTTTTGACTGGAGGATATAGTGGAACTGTCAAGTTGAAGTCCCTACATATATAGTGATAAATCGTTCACAATTACCTTGAATTATGCACAGGCAAAGAGCCAGATGTGGAAGATGTGTTTTCTTTTCTCATTTTGATTGTAACCACCTGCATCTAGTTTCTTGCTAAAACACAATTTTCAGTTTAAATTCACGGGTGATGGGAGGCCAGCCAATTATTGTGATGTCCATGCACACATCTAGGAGTAGTACTATTTGAGAAGAAAACTGTTACAGTAATACAAGATTCGAATGCATTTCAGCACATTTTTGTAGAGGTCTAAATGGAGATAACTTTGCTTTCCCTCAGAATATTCCATAGTATGTCATTAAATGTCTATCTATTACCTGAATAATTGCAGCTAATTTCTAATTGTAGCCTCTAATTGTATTCTGTTTGATCGTGATAATTCTTGCACCTGTTACTCACTATGGATGTTGTTCTTTCATGCATAGACTTCCTATGTATACTTTTGTTTAGTCTTTCATGGATAAATTAGAATTATTTCAAATGAATCTAAGTAATCTAATATAAGATATAAACAGCTTTGAAAAACTACTCCAGGGTTGTAATTTGAATAATCATTCTGGGTTAGACCACAAACTTATAATTGCAATATATTCAACCCCGAATAGTCAAATATTCGTTATATGTTAGAATATCCAATAGTAATTTCGAAAAGTAATTTCGAATGCAGTTTTAGCCATATCTCACTTAAGGGACTCGTGGTCCTATTTGGCAAGCGAAGAGAGGGGAGCAGGCACAACTGAACTGACCCAGTACTGCCAGGATATATGTCCACCGCTCCACACTGACCCCACATGGGGGAAAGCAAATCAACAGAAGTACCCCCGCCTGGCAAAGTTAGTGAACCCCAGTGTTCTCTGCAGCTGGATTAATTGTCAATAGACAGCGCACCCATCTCCACCCTGAACATGTGGACTATAGCATGGAAACCTGACTGAACCCGACAGGTAGGAGTCGGACACATCAACGCGTTGGCTGTTTCCTCTCTACAGTAAAACCACTCACTTTGAGACTTTTAAGTGTTCAAAAGATCAGAGCTCTGCACTTCTAGTTTAGATACAAGTCAAAACTGTGTTATTATTGTTTGTGAAATGGGGTGAAATACTTTAAAGCATAAAATACACAGGAAGTAGAGTCACTGCAACTTCACCTCAGTCCGTGCGCTGTGCGTATGTAAACAGACATACGTGGGGGAATACTTTCGCCTTTTTACTTTTAAAGAACAACGCAAACTGGATTAATAGAATTGTTTTGTGGACTCTATGTCATTGCGAAGAATATGGATGAGATGCTGCACTTTAAATTTACTAATTTACGAGAAGTGAGTAATATATTTTTATATCATTATTTTTTCTAAATTACGAGTTTGTATTTTGCGTCTCTGTGTCCATTAGAGGCCACACAAACAATATCCTACGTGTATCATTAGGCCTATGAAAATAGTGTGATTTGAAATGTGTCGGGTTCGAACACAAATCTCTTAGTGCCCATTGGCCTTGGGTCAGGTTTGATCACTTCTCTGTAGAACTTCTGTGCTTAAATACCTGTTTCATCTGATCTGTCATCATGTACGTGCATGTGTGTGTGTGTGCGGGGGAGGGGAATCAATTTTCGAATAATATCCGAATAGTTGTCATTGATTTTCAAATTGTGTTTTTGCCAAAAAAATCACATCCCTATTCACAGCTGTAGTGACTCTCCTCCAGTAAAATAATCTCTCCTCCTCATGAATCTTGTGCATACAGTTCCAACATGGCCGCTCATCCAAAGTTTAAACACGTTGTCATTTCTTCACACCTGCTCTGCTGTCTCTTGTAACCTCTGCAAACTCCTGTTCACACTCTCCATATTTACTTTCACTTAGAGACAGGAGCAGGCCATGACTGGCACTTTTACAACGATGTATAAATCAACCAGCAGCCAAAGGTTCTACTCAAGTAAGATAGCTTTATTTTAAAGTACTGTTATTCAGAAGGAAATAATGATGCAAGTAATGAGAGTAGACTTAACCATTTTTGAATAGGACAACAAACTAGAAAACAAAAACTAGAAAATAATTGAAATCGGTAAATTGATTTGTGAGGCCAAACCAAATACCAGGTGCTACAGTGAGGCACCAGCGACAAAAACTGTTGTGTCCTTAGACAAGACACTTCATTCACAGTGAAATCTGATGGAGCAGATTGGCAGCCTCTCTTCCTGCTGTGACAATAGTGTGTTACCATCACTGTGTGTGAACTGAATGAATAATGCAAGAAATTGTCCAAGTAACTTTGAGCGTCTGGAAAAACGCTACACAAGACTAATGCATCCTTCTTATTATCAGATAGTGGGAAGAGTAACCAAAACATTCTAAAGTACGAGTGCAGTGACTTCACTAAAATATTACTGAGGAGGATGTAGTACTGTATGGTAGTATGGAAGTATGGTGCTAACAACTCCTAATTTTATTTCCTTAAAAAGTAGAAGTGTTGGTCCATATTATGCTGTTTTCTGATCTATGTTCATGTTGTTTCTTTACAACAAACAGGCCTGGAGTTCACACATTTTTAACACACAAATCCTCCACATTTAGGATGAGTTCTTCTCTCAAACAGAAAACACTCTGTGTTTCCACCTTGTGATGTCATGTGGTAATACAGGAAGTGCTCCACTGTGTTTTAAACTCCATATACCTTCCCTATAATCATTTAGATACTGTCAGCCCTGGATTTGCCCATCTCTACTGAACAACATAGAAAAGGTGACTTCACTAAAATATTACTCAAGATGTAGTAAAAGTATGGTGCTAACTACTCCTAATACTCTTGAAAAAGTAATTGTAACTGAGTATTACCCAACGCTGTCAACTGGAGCTCGGAGTATTTTGTAGCTCTAGCGTTATCCAATCATTCATCCCGGGATGTCAGACTAGCCTTTGTCAGAGCCTGTTTAAATGTCAATAGCGATGCTGGACATGCTGCAGTGTTTTGACTGTTTTTGCTAACATGAGTTCACAGAAGTCTGGAGGCTCTTATGGGAACCTGTCACTGATCCAATGATAGATTTATCCATTCATCACAGCAGCTCCGTATGAAGCAAACATACAAACTGTGTGCAGGCTTATATCACATGGAAAGTGCAGCTGGCCCAGACAGGGACAGATCGTCATAAAAAGCAATCTAAGAACACTTTTTCTGCCTTCTTCTATTCTGTGATTTGACAAGTAACTTGGCAAATACTTTACATCAGATGCCCTTCCTTACTCCATTCATTTGAACTTGGAACTGTCTATAAAGTGTGAAAATTCTGATTCTGATTTTTTAATTTTGCTCCAAACTCTGGACAATGTGTTGATAAAGCGTTATGCCATTGTTTTAAGTAAAGAATCCTCTAAGAAAATGCAATTTTTACAGGTTTAATTAAAACAACACATCTTTTTAACTTCACTTTCATTTTTGATTGACACATCTGCATAGCAATAACTCCAGCTACATAGTTTGAGTGTTGTTGTATGACACTTCGTCCCTGTGTTTTTACAATATGTTAATTACTTCATGCCTTCATTAGAGCTATTCATTAACCTCTGTGACTCTGCTAATTAACCACAAAGGTGTCATTTAGCCTCAAGTCAAGATTATTCTTCTGTTAATGAGTTATAGGTCATAGGAGAAGCCCTTATGGAAAAGAATATAGTTTTAATGTGTTAATTAGTAAACTCTTTATTACCGAACATTTACTGTCGTTTCTATTGTTTACATTCAAACCGAAAGACTAATACTATAGTGTTTTTAACTTCCATGAACCAGGAAGTAAGGATGGTGCCCTATTAGCATGCTATTTGCTGTTAGCCTACTAATAAATGGTCACATTTTGATGTAGCGCTTTTCAACCTTCAAGGCACTCAAAGCCACTCACCCATTCACACACATTCATACACCAGTGTACACAGTGGGTTAAGTGTCTTGCCCAAGGACACAACGACAGCATTCATCTGCAGGAGCTGAAATCGCACCGACAATCAATGTTTTTTTTTTTAATGTCAAGAGCAGGATTTGAACCGCCAACCTTCGGATCAGTGGACAAACTCTCTATCAACTGAACTACTGTTGCCTCAATAGATAGTGTTTTTATCATCTGTGGTGCACTGTTAGCATGCTAGTTATTGTTTGCATGAGCCTACTAACAATCAAATGTGACAGCTGTGTGCCATCTGTATCTAATAACATAGTCCTTTTATCTTCCGTGAACCAGGAAGTAAGGCTTGTGCACTGTTAGCATGCTGGTTGTTGTTAGCATTAGCCTACTGTGACACCAAAACTCTTCTCTTGTTTCTAAAAAATGTTAAAACTAGCTCAAAAATAACTTTGGACCAGTGCAAACTATTTAAAATGAACTAGTGTTTAAGACAAAAAAAAATAAAAAAAATACAAATCAAAATAATATAACCTTCACCATTTTGTAGTGGAAAAAAACATAGGAACTGCCCACAGCTAATGGCGCATGTCCTTGTATGTTAACCGTAATTTGATTAAATGCAGATCTTATAGGACGCAGACAGAGGACACAGGGCTAATGCGTCCCTTACATTTCTATGAGCTTTTGACTAGCATGTTTTAAATGGCCCACATGTACTAAGAGACAGGCCAACATGTCAACTATGTGGACTGCATATTAATGAACGGAGCTGGTTCAAAAAGGCCCTTCTCTACTTGATATGACTGTAGTTGTGTATTCTGTTGCAGTACCTCTCCAATTTTTCACATTAAGTACTAGCTGAAAACTTTGTAGAGAGTTCCATCACACCCAAAACAGGTCTATAACAAGACTATTCCAGATTAAAGGCCCCATATTGAGCTGTTTTCTGTTTTAATGTTGTTTCCTCATCATGTTTAACACACAAACCCTGCATGTTTAGTCTGAGTTCTTCTCTCAAACGGAAAACACTCTTTTCCACCTTGTGATGTCATGCAGTAATACAGGGAGTGCTCTACTGTGTTTTTAAACTCCACACACCTTCACTAGAACCATTTAGATACTTTCAGCCCTGGAATTGGCAATCTCCACTGAACAAAAGGTACAAAAAGTAACTTCAAAACGAACACAACTCCAGGTATGATTGTGATAAGGAAGCAACATCATAACATAGAGCAGAAAATAGTGTAATATGGGACCTTTAAACCAGGACCAGGAAGTTTGAGCGCTGCCTTGGAGTCCTCAAAAGATCTACAATATTTTCTAACTAAAAACCTGCCAGTGAAACAAAAGCTAAACTTATCTAAGTTATATTTATCTCCCAGTGTCTCATGTATTGACTACTGTCCTTGTCCTTGTATTCTTCTCAATATAACACCAACTACCAAACCAGACTGTCCTTGCTGAACCAAACGAAGAGCCCAATTTGTCTGTCTCCTCTACCCGCGAGCATTTCTTTTTTTTCCTTTTTTTCCCTCCTTCCTCTCCTTCTCCCTCTCGCCGTCTGCTCCTAAACACCTGGTCAGATGTTCACTTTGGTGACAGCGTTGGCGACCGCATTTGCAATTATAGCAACGTTTTCAGTTTTTGCTTCTCATTTGAGCTCCAGCGAATTGCGATGCCCTATGGAGAAACGCGGGGAAGATAAAAACACTCTGCTTGGGTCCCCTCAGACAGTGGTAGTGGTGCAAAAAGTAATGATTTTCAACTTGAAAACAGCCAGTAATTAAGTTCTAAGGGAGAATTATCATCAAAGTGTGAAAAGAAAGATGTCTCATATTGTCCTGTGAAGTCTCAAGAAGGAAGTTTTGATACAAGTTTGATTTTGTAGTTCTGTTAGTTATTTCAAAGTTATGTACAGATTTGCAGTGGTGGAATGCAATAAAGTAAAAATAGTAATTAAGTATATACCTGTACTTTACATAAAGGTGCACTATTTAACTTTTTGGTTGGGAGTCAATCGCCTGCTTCTTTTTATGGATATGTCATTCCTTTCTCTATAATGTTCTGCAGTATGACATTAAACCCTACCCTATAATTATGAAATTACAGGTGGTTTTATAGCTCAAAAATACATAAAAACAGGCATTCTGACTGTGAGCGGGGTTGCAGCTCCACAGATCTGACCTTTAATTTGGTCTGGTTTGGTCTCCATGAAGATAGAAAGATTTAATGTGAAACGTTCCAGACGAAGCAATAATATCTCCACGGAGAAATGTATGTTACAGACCAGAAAGTTGTTCTGTAGTTATTTGAGAAATAAATCACAGCTACATAACACAATCGAATTTGTTTAGTCTTATTTTGTTTTAGTTTAAAGGAAAAACAGCTATTATTATTAGCCCCTGCATAATTATCGGCTGATATTGCTTTTGGCAGATCTGTATTGGAACTGAAAAAGCTGGATCCCGAGTACCACTTTATAATATCTACATCTTAATAAATTTGCCTTAATAAAGCATGAACAAAGACTTAATTCATGATGAACAAATAGTATAAATGGTTCAAGTTCAGTTAAACAGGACTAGTGTTGTCATGACTCAATTTTGATACTAAAGAATAGATTCGATACCCAATACGGATTTTGAGGTTTTTCTTAGTGAATATGGCTATTTTTAATACTAAATCAAAGTATTTGTTTATTATACCTTGTGGTCTTGCAGTCGTTCTGATTCTAGTTTCCATACTAGTTTTAGTATCTTATTTTCAATACTTTTGACAACCCTAAACAGGACTGTAAGACACACTGTCCTATTTTCCTACTTTACCTTTATAATTTCAGTCCTAAAATTGCCTATCTAAAGGTAAAAGGTAGCTGTTAACTACCACTATATGACATCACAAGGTGAAACAGAGCATTTTGAGCTTTAGAGATGTAGAAAGACTAATAATGCAAGATTGCCGAAAGATGTGTGAATGAAACAAAACACAACTCCAGGTATGTTTTTGAGGAGGTAACATTATTACTTTAAGCTCACAAGTCAATTTTGCGTAATAAAACATTTTTAAAAATCAAACACTCATTATATTATTTGCAATAGCCTACATATAGCAAGGAAGTGTCTAGGGTGGGGGAAGTCTGGAAGTCTCTGCTTAGACCAGATACACACTAGTATATCATTTGCATAGTTTGAATCCCAGCAGCACTGTTGGACGGGTAAAATGCAGACAGCAAATTCCCTGACATATGTCTTACTTTTCAATTCAAGAATAATAGAGAAAGTTGAGTCAAGGTGAGCAGAAAACTTGTGTGAAGAAATAGCTATGGCTAATTTCCATAATGTCAATTGATTTTCAAATGTCAGACTATTATCCATTCTGCTGGAGTTCTATAGATTTGACAGACAGGAGTAGGGCTTAAGGCGAGACACAAGTTCATTGGAGCTATGTCCAGCAGGTATAAATTAATGTTTTCTATACGCATTTTTTGGTTGAACTTTGACCCTTTGAGTCGGAGGAGCAGGGTTCAGACAGAGGTCATCTGAAATACGGACTACGCTTGTGTTTCAAATGCACTGGTGAATAAACAAATAACACAGGAACACAGTGGGAGCCCCTGTAGCAGAGCAGCATAGGATCATAGTAGTGAATATATTTTTACTAAGTCTAGAAATTAGGTATTTGATAGTTCTATATGTATTTCTATGATCGAATGTTCAGCAGTTACCGTGGAGATCCAAAGGACACATTAGCAAACATTACAAAGTCACAAAAAAATTGTCTCAAAAAAATACTAAATGGATTTAAACAACACATTTTCAGGAGTGTTCATGGTTCTGTTTAATTTGAGTTTGGATTTCAACAAAAAGGTGAGAGTGATTAACTGAAAAAATATTGGCTAATGCTAGCTAACTTGTGATTGTAATTTTACGTGTGAGAGACTTGTTTAACACCACAAATCATCTCACCATTTAAATATCCAATCTAACTAGCTCTTTCTGTTCAGATTGTGTTAAAATAAAGCTCAGATTAAAGTCTAATAGAGGCTCAAACAGAGTAGTGCCTACAGTTAGCATCACACCCCTAAGGAATGTTGATGACATCAGCTGCATCATCAATTATATTTGCAAGGCTTGAATATAATAAGGATAACATTTTTGTCTTTTGTCACTGAAAGTTGGTTCAATCCCACTTGATCAGTATATCTGTGTATATTTGAGTTGTGTCCTTGGGCAACATTACCCATGTATGAATGTATTGTTCCAGCTATCAGTTATCCCAGGTAAGGTACTGACCCATTTATGCCAGATGCTGCGCAGCGCAACATTGCACCTCGTGCCCGTTGTTGTGTAGCGCAGCATTGGGTCTCCTGCCAGCTACTGCGTAGTGCAACATTGTTGTTGATTTTCATGATGCAAATTTCATTTTTCATTTCATCAAATTTCATGACACAATTAAATAAAGCTGAGAGTCCTGCCTCTTAAATGCAATTTATTTCATGTTTTTATGTGCTTCAAAGGCTGAGATATTAAGGTTTTCATAAACTTAATCGAAATTCTTCAAAAACCCTCAGGAGATAAGGGCCTTTACCCTAGAAAAGCATAGGCAGTTTTGCAGGCGAAAAAAATGCAATGAAATTTGAAAGCAAATTAAAAGCTGCACACCGTTGCTTGTCTTCTGGTTGGTGTTTTTTTTAGTCTCCACTAAAAAAACTACAAAAAAAGGCCAAAACTGTACTGGCCATTTCATTTCATTTGACATCACTCATTTCAAAGCCTCAGTGCTGTAGCCCATGTGTGCCTTCCTAGTATTTTCAATGTAATTTCCAATGAAAATTGATTTGAACTTTTTTTTTTTTGCCCACCCCAACAATAAAGTATTCATATTTAGTATTTATTTCAGTATACAGTTGCTTCCATTGCTCAAAAATAGTTGAAAAACATGCATTTGTACAGTGGATTCGTCCCTCCGCACATCTGACCTGTAACTCACTTGCTTTTTGCCATGGAGATAGACTAATTTAATGTCGCACTGTGAAGCATTCCAGAAAACACCATTACTTCTCCGTGCACCTCCACCAGACCTAACTCACATCATTTAGTCTTGTTTTATATAGTTGCGTTCTTATCAAAATTGGCACTTACAATGCCACGTTTTCGCTCATTTAAAACCAACCCCGGGGATTGTTTCCCCGGTAATTTCAGAGGAACTAATAATAATAACATTTCCAACTGTTTACCTGTAATTCTAGAAGCTGGCGGTGTTTTGATACCACTTTGCACTGCCTAATACTACGTGCCTGTCACTTTTGTATGATTTTTGTTCTGTAATTTCGAGCAGCCTTGTCTCACTGTCAGACAATGTAGCAGCTATTATAGGCCCTGGATTGTGTTTACTCAGTGAATCGTTCAAGCAGTCGCCGGCGTCTTTGTCATTTTCACTCAGTGCATCAAACGCAGCCATGTAAAAAAAAAAAAAAAAAAAAGTTTCATTATTTGTTAACAAGTCCAAGACCATGCATTATTGATGTTTTCCACTCATTTTTATTCAGTGAACAGTAAACACAACAAAATGACAAACATCTGTCTAGACACGCAGCTGGGAGGAAGACTTGGGAGAATGCCAGCAGAGGAAATGGTAGAAGTCTCCACCAAGCACGTTATTTATGCTAAGTGCTAATGCTAATGTGCGCTAATTGATTGTTCGGTACATGCTAAGTAGAAATAGGCTTGCTCTTCTACTAAGCCTACACATACTAATACTACTTATTTGCTATTACACTCAACTACGACTTAACTACTACAACTGCTATTACCGCTGGTACTATTACTGTTACTACTACTATTACTGCTGCTGCTACTACTAATACAACTTCACTGCCACTGCCACTGCTACTGTAACTACTATAACAACAACAACTACTACTATTACTACTTCTACTGCTACTATTGCTACTATTGCTACTGCTACTATTACTGCTGCTACTGCTATTACTACTACTACTAATACCAATACTACTACAACAACTACTACAGCATGACTACTACTACTACTATTTCTACTACTGCTACTACTACTGCTGCTACCACTACCACTACTATTACCACTAATACTACTACAACAACTACTACAGCATGACTGCCACTACTACTACTAATACTACTGCAGCTACTAGTACTGCTGCTATCACTACTACTGCTGGTGTGGCTACTGCTACTACTACTACTACTACAACTACAACAATAACTACTACAGCATGACTACTACTCGTACTGCAAGTATTATTACTGTTACTATTTCTACAACCATTACTAGTCATAATATTGTCTCTAATTTGTCACTGATTCAGCAGAGATTAAATGATAATATGACATATAAAATAACAGTTAACTCAAAGAAAACTGTAGAAGTTTCCACCAGGCAGGTTATTTATGCTAAGCGCTAATGTGTGCTAATTGATTGTGCGGCACATGCTAAATAGGCTTGATTATACGCTAGCATCTTCAGCTAACATGAAACGCTGGAACACTAATCAGTGTATTGCATTTACAGCAAGCATGTTTACACAAATAATGATTAAACACGGTGTTGAATTAGTTTAAAGGCATTCCCATATGGCTGGACAATTAGTTGAGTTTTAATTGAATTAAGATCCAGTTATTTTGAATGGTCAATGAGTTTAAATGGGCCTGTACGCATTGTTTTCCATATATTTGAGGCACAGTGCAGATATATTGTACAAGCAGCTTTTGAGCCCAGAACAAGTCCTCTGGGTACACTGAATCTAATTAAAGTTTTTTCTTGTCTGCACATCAGGGAGTGTATGGTTTGCATGCTAGTCTCAGCAAAACTCCACTCTGGTCTCTGAAAGTTGTGAAAAGCAAAACCTTATCACGGTGAATAATTAGAAAGCTTATAACTCTTAAAGGTGCACTGCATAACATTTCAAGTGGAGGGTCCGCCCACCTAGTTGTGTCCATGGAAATGTTATTGCTTTGTCTAGAATGTTCCACAGTATAGATTAAACCTACTTATCACAAAGGAGACAAATTTACAGCACTACGCGACATTACAATTCAGATCTGTGGAGAATTATTGTATTTTTGAGCAACAGAAACATCCGTAATGAATAGATGCTAGATGGAAGTGTTTAAAGTCATACAATGGAACATTCTAGGCAAATCAATAACATACATCTCCACCAGAAAAGTTCCAATAGTCAATGATCAGCTTGGTTGTTTTTAATAGAGAGGGCTACAGCCATACTGGGGGAGCAACATCAGCAAAAGTGACATTGGGTAGATTGACAAACTGATCCGTAAAGCTGATCACATGATCGGCCGTGAGTGAGGATATTTGTCACAGTGAGGAACAGGACGACACTGGATAAACTGCTCTCCATCATGGACACTCCTGCTCACCCACTGCACCAGACTATAGAGGGACAGAGGATATAATACTCCCAACAACTGTACAACAACTCACCCCCTGCACCAGACTCTAGAGGGACAGAGGAGCTCATTCTCCAACAGGCTCCTACAGCTCCACTCAAACAGTGAGAGATACAGGACTGCATTCATACCTCCTCCTCCTCCTCCTCCTCCTCCTACTACTACTACTACTACTACTACTGCTACTACTGCTAGTACTCACACTACTTCTATACTATTACAACAACTACTACTACTTAACAACTACTGCTACTACTACTGCTACTACTGCTGCTGCTACTGCTGCTGCTACTATTACTGCTTCTACTATTAATACTTCTTCTACACTATTACAACAACTACTACTACATTACAACTTCTACTTAACAACAACTACTACTACTACTACTGCTACTATTAATTCTACTTTTATACTATTACAACTACTACTACTTAACAACAACTACTGCTGCTACTACTACTACTACTACTACTACTACTACTGCTACTACTAATACTACATTTATACTATTACAACAACTACTGCTACTTAAGAACAACAACTACTGCTACTGCTACTGCTACTGCTACTGCTACTGCTACTGCTACTGCTACTGCTACTGCTACTACTACTACTGCTACTACTACTACTGCTGCTGCTGCTGCTGCTCCTGCTGTTACATTACTGCTGCTACTACTAATCCTAATTCTATACTATTACAACAACAACTACTACTACTACTTAACTGCTACTGCTTCTGCTCCTACTACTACTTTTACTATTACTACTACTACTACTACTGCTACTATTACTACTAGAGAAAAATTCCACAGTCCATCTTTTTAATCTCATTCCTACTGTAACATTTCATAGTTTATTCTCTTTGTACACTCTTCCCCTCTCCTCCTGCTTTAGTGCTTTAGTGCAGGACTGGAGCTCTGTTCTTTGTGATCCATGTTGAAAGGCGTACAGGATCTCCTCATTTTCAGACACGACGATGAATACGAGTGGTCTTCTCTTTTGTTCGGGGCCAGGTGCTGCGTGTGAGGCTTGGATCGGCCCTCCCCAAAAATTGGATAGAATTTCAGAAATCGCCTGTAATCATGTTAACCACAGAAGAAGAACGAGGTGCAACAAAAGAAGGCCTGAATGCACGGATGAGAGTGTCAGTGCACTCAAGGGGAGAAAAAAGATAGAAGTTTTATTCTGACACTTTGGGAACTATTACTACTACTACCACTACTACTGCTACTACTACTGCAACTATTATGACTTCTGCTGCTGTTATACTACTATTAATACTATTTCTATAGTATTACAACAACTACTACTGCAACTACCTCTGCTTCTACTACGACTACTACTATTACTACTACTGCTACTGCTGCTACGAATACAACTGCTGCTGCCACTACTACTACTAGTACTATTTCTATACTGTTACAACGACAACAACTACACTCCTACTACTACCACTAGTACTACTATTACTACTGCAACTAATGCTACTGTTGCATTTACTACTACTACTACTACTACTACTACTACTACTACTACTACTACCACTACTACTATTACTACTACTACTACTGCAACCAATACCACTGCTGCTAGTACTACTACTACTGCAACTACTACTACTGCTACTAGAATAGAAAGACTGAACAATTGCCAAATATCTAATGCAATCTTTGTGTTTTATTATTTATTTATTTTTTCGACAGTTGTAATTTGTAACGGTTTAAATTACATGGTTACCAAATTATATATTAAGACTGTAAGTTGTCGAGTATGACTGCATGTGTGATGGCAAAAAAAAACCACACCTTTTTTCCTCATATTGATGGATGACAAACATGGATTTATGTTTATGTTAATAGACTTTAGATGTAAACTCCATAAACACCTAATAAAATGTAACACACAAGAAAACACCCATACTCCACTTCAAATCCCATACACTTTTATTGACACAGAATTGGCTGTAAACATCTCCGTTAAGAAGCCCCAAGCTGATCACTGACAATTTAAAACAATTAAATCACAATTCAATTAAAATGTGATTAACTGCTCACCCTCAGAGGATATTATATTACCTCACTGCAGCCTATTTTATGGCTCATTGTGACCATTGAAATTCTGAATGAATGAATTTAATCACTGTAAAAACTTGTTCTAATTTCTAATTTTCAAAGAACTTAACTTAAAGGGGTCTATCTTTAAGTCACATTTGTTTTGCTCCAGTACGGATATAGTGTAAAAGCACCTATTGGGTCCAAATGAGACAGCTGTGTGCCGTCTGTATCGAATTACGGTGACAGCAAACCGCTGCTTCTGAAAGTTTAGAAAAATGCTTATAAACTCATCATGGTGAATAATTAGAATGCTAGGGATGCTTTTTAAATGATTTTTCACATTTTTAAGAGAGTTAAAATCAGTTACAGCGCCTTTAAAGTGAGGCTGAACAGCTAAACTCCTCCCACAACCTGGCTGTAATCAGGGCAGTCGTGTGTGATGTCACCTAGTACTTGAAATTGCAATGACCATGGAGCATGCACTTGGTTTATGACCAGAGATCTGCAAATGGTTGATACTTTGCACTGAAATCATGTGACATCATTGCAGGTGCTCAACATGTTTCCCTATGGAGTTAATGTTCAGCAGTTACCATAGTGACACAACACACATTAGTCTAAAAACTCAAGAAAAAAACAGCACATTTTCAGGAGATATGATCAATACGAGCATTCATATTCCTGTTTAGGTGTTTGATTTTCAACAAAAAGGTGAGAGTGACGAATGAAGAACTTGTTGGCTAATGCTAGCTAGTTTGTGATTACGATTTTATGTGTGAGACTTTTTTTAAGTGCACGAATCAACCTGTTCAACTGCTATAATTCCAATCAAGTCAGCCTTTTGGGTCAGATTATGTTAAAATAAAGCTCAAATTAAGCCTAACTTGAATAACAGCTTTTCTGACAGAGTAGTGCTTTCAGTTAGCATCACGCCCCCAGGGAATGTTGATGACCTTAGTTGCAAAGTGCCTAGTTTGCTCCAAAATTTAAAAAAACCAAAAAAAATAACAGTACACAATACAATTAAAACTCTATAAAGTGACTTTAGTAGCAAAACCTAGGGGTCTGTCACTTGTTTGTTTCTATGGAGATGTCATTGCTTTGTCTGGAATGTTCCACAGTATGACATTAAACAGCTTTACCTCACATTTACTAAATTATATGTGGTTTTATAGCTCAAAAATATCTGACCTGTAACTTGGTCTGGTTTGGTTTTCATGAAGATAGAATTAAAACCACACTGTGAAACATTCCAGACAAAGCAATAAGATCTCCATGAAGAAAAAACATTCAGAAAAGTTACACAATGTACCTTAAACAATTTTTTCTTTTTTTGTCAAGAGATATTCTAATTCTTCACCTCTGTCTCCCCTCTTCATTCCTCCATGATATGTGGTGGGCTTTTACTGTACTTTCTACGTGGGAGTGCTGTATTGTTGGTGGCCTATGGGGACATCTAGATGCACTTTCAAGATGACTGAAAAACCCTGGAAGCGTTTTGATCTGCTCCTCTCCTCCTCAGCTCCCATTTCTGTTTCAGACTCTCAGAAATGTGATAGAGCACTGAGAGCATTCTTGGACCAGTATAAAGAAAATATTCAGTCTTTCTCCACGGAATAAATGAGGCAGATTCTGAGCAGCGTGTGAGGGATGGCCTGCTTGTGATCTGTGCTTCCAACTAGTTTATTCAACAGTTTATTTCTGGAGGTTTTAGAAATTTTACACCAAAATCTAAAAGGGAAAATACTTATCCAATCTGTTGCTAGGATGTGGTGATTTTAAGGGGTACTCCAATTATATGAGGTATTAACATATTTACATCATGTTACCATTTATTGTTGTGAAAATCCAGATTGGAATTCGCCAATAAAATTAGGGATTAGTTAGGGATGCACTGATCCATCTTTTTTCCCAGTGTCAATATCGATACTTTGACTTTGGATCTGCCGATACCCAATCTACTTTCTGTTCAAATCCAGACTGAAATCCGACCATAGAGCGTGGAAAATCTCTGTCCAAACTTGAGACGACCCAACCACAGCCGCTAATTTGTTTCGCTGAAGAGATCTCCTCTCCAAAATTCTCATTACATCATTACTCAGAACAAAATATAGAACTTCTTTTACCTGACATAAGTAATAGTTTGGTGCTTCGACTCAGCGCTTGTGTCTCTCTGATTGGTTAAATAACACCTGTCAATCATTCAGAAAAAAACAAACAAAAAAACATTGAAATCACCATATAACCATGTCTGTATATCATTCAATCCTCTCTTTTATGTAGTATTCCTAAGTTTCTGCAAAATAACACCAGCCTGTAAAGAATTGCCTTTTAGTCCAGACGAGTAACTATGCTGAATAAATCTTTGAAATGTCCCCCTGTTGCTTCTCCTCTCATCTGTAAGTAGTAGTTTGCTTTGTTGGGCTCTTCTTGTGATGTTAAATGAAGCATAAATTGTCCAAAAGGTGCACACCAGAGTGTTGGGGTGCCACGGTGCATCCCAGTGGGCTTTGATTCCTTATATAAGACCCAAGCGGATTTCAGCAGGACTTTGATAGAGCAGAGGAGATACGCAGACAAATGGCCCTCTCTCTTCTTTAATTAATTATGGATTACTTGTTAAACCACTTCTATTGAGTTGTTCGTTTGAGTTTCATTGGACCTGTCAACAGAAAAGAGCTAATTTTGTAAAGCCAATGCATCTGTGTGTACGTTTACAGACAAGGCTTGATGATTTGGAGGGCCTGGTACATGCATTTTCTTAGCGATGTTATTGCTTGACCTGGATTGTTAACCTTATATCTCCATGGAGACTAGCAGGTGATGCTACTAGGCCAAGTTACAGGTCAGATCTGTGGAGAGGCAAATTCGCTCATAGAAAGAATGCATGTTTTTCAAGCTATTTTTGAGCAATGAAACACTTCTAGTTGAATAAAAGCAAGTTGGATAATATTAATTAATACCATACTGTGGAACATTCCAGTCAAACCAATAACATGTCCATGGAAACAAGCAGGTGACAGATCTCCATCGGAAAAGTTACGTAATACACCTTTAAGGAACTAAGTTTTGGTAACCACTGTTCTAATGGTACGTGTGATTTTAAAGTATGGTTTCAGTTTTGTTCATTTGTGTACTGTGCCTAAATATTAGGGCTGAGGGATCTGGGAAAACAAATATCTAATTGTGATTTTTCTGTCAAGCATTGTGGCTTTTGTAATAATAGGATTCTGTTCACATTTAAAACAAGTCCAGAATAACAAAAAACAACAACACTGAAACACAAACTACTAATACAAGAATCACATTTCAGAACATGTTTGTACAGATCTGAACTACAGTATTAGCATGTCTTTGCACAATAAGACAGGATATTGTGTTGCTTGGGGAGGAAATTATGGTAAAAAATTGCAGCCTTTGCAATCTGGTAATGGCGTCTATTGAAATTTTGATTTGATTGTGGTTAATCTTGCCTGTCTAATGTCCACAGTTGATTTGCTGTAGTTTGAACGGTCATACCCTGAAGCAACCTAACAACTCCTGAAAAAACTCTACAATTAAGAGTTATGGTTTGAAACGAGAGGTAAAGGAGGCTATTAATTTAGGTTGAAAGTGAGTACAGCCCGGGGGGAGAAAGAGAGGAGAGAGATGGAGCGTGGTGCACTGAATATCTGAATATGTGTCAGGAAAACTCACTAGAACTGCTATATATAGTGGTTTTCAATGGGGAAATTAGCGGTTAGCAAATATGTCACGAAGATCTAAGAAAAGAGAGCCTAACAGAACTGCATTGAAGTATAGGTTTGTCCTATAGAGCAGGTCTTAAAGTGCCTATTACACTTTAGATTTCTCATTTGACTAAAACACAGTTTAGACTGTTAAATTTGAGAAGGCAAAAATATCCAATTGTTTTCCCAGTTTGGCAATTTTTGGCCCAAGCCAGTAAGAGAGTAACTGGCGAGGGTTATTGCTGGCTATTGTTCTTTGTCCTATTATTATTTTTCTTGCAAACGATCATGATTTTGAGGGCCTAAATGTCGATGAAAAGCCCCAAACTCGGGTATGGGATTGGGAAAAATTTGATAAAACAGGCATCGCGACAATGCCCAAAGTGACCCAAACCTAGAAGTGGACCCTTATGTTAGAGGGGACAGAAAAACGAAATTTAGAACAATGATAGCAAACAATAAGACATGCCAAAAGTTGAATTGGCACATACCCCAATGATGAACAGCAAGTCAGCCATATTGGACCAAAAATTTCCCACTGTTTTCACTGCATGTTTGTAAAACGCTACTAGTCCCTGAAATTTTCTCTTTTTTTTGGGGTATACTTACTGTTTGCCCGTAGCATGCTGGCGAAAAACACCTTCATTTGCTGTTTCTGTGATGAGTTCTCACAGCCACAGGCATTGGTCTAGAGATCTTAAATTCAAATCACATTTGTGTAATCCTGCCTGAATGTAATGGACTATGAAGTCTAACACAGCTGATCACTATAGTGCCCCCTAACATAGACATGAAATGCCAACATTATTGGACCACATTTGGGAATTACATTCTATGCATTTTTCACCATTGACGGCAGAGGCGCAAAGACTTCTTACACGCGCATGCATGTCCAGTCATGTTGAAACTCAAATCACTCATGTGTGACCTCAGCCTGAATATAATGTACTATAAAGCATAGGACAAGTGTACACTATAGCAGCAGGATTTGTGTAAAACTTTACTTTATATTTACAACAGGCATTAGCCCACCAAATTAAGTAGAAATTAGAGAATCATAAAAATTTGTCATATGAATTTTAAAGAGGGGGTGTTGTGCAAAATTAACTTTTTGGAGCTTTCTATGACGTTATGTTTCCTCATCAAAAACATGTCTGAAGAAGTTTTTGATGACTTCCATGCCTGTTTGAGTAATTTAGTGATCTCTCTTCTCTCATTTTGGTTAGCAAGACGATTCTGTACAATGCTTCACCCGCAAGCCTGCATCACCCACGCTCCCACACGACAATTCTGCATAAATATGCAAAAACATAAGACAAAACTGTTCACAACAACTCCACAAACCTGATGCGATGTGCAGTAGTTTTCAAAACAATGAAAGTTAACGTGGTGATCTAAATATGTTATGTGTTAGCGGCTCTAATTATATATAAATGTAAATCTATATTGAGGAACATTTCGTTTTATTCCCAGTTTCAAAGACCAGAGCCTGAGAGTGAGAGAGGCACAGTGCGGTGAATCTGACATTGCCTTAGCTTTAGTTGTATCCTGTGGTTAGCGTGATGAATGAGGTTTTTTTTCTTTCACTTAGAAGACTGATTGGTCACCTCATTCTTCACTGCTTTGTGTTTAAAGCCCAAATGTGACTCCCCTGGGTCTTGTTTCTTATAACAGTTTGATATTTGTTGAATATACTGATGCCTGTGGAAATCAGAAGAGGCCAACATAAAAATTTAACTCATTTTTTATTAATTCTATTTCTCAAAACTGTTTGTAGCGGTGGTTCTGTCCCTTTCTCTCTGACACCTTCTGTTTCTCACCTTTTCTCACCTGCCTCGCTCTCGCCTTCTCTTCCTTTCATCCGCCTTTCTCTCCTCTTCTCTTTCACCTCTTCTGCCAACCTTTCTCTCTCTCCTCCTTTTCTCTCTCTCCTCTTTCTTTTCATCTCCGCCTCTCTGTCCCCTTTCCCTCTCCTCTTACTGTTCCTTCCTGTTTCCATCTCATCCCTTCCTCTCTCTCTCCTTTTCTCCTTCTGCCCCTCTTTCTGGCTTTTCCTGTCTCCATTTCTCCTCCTCCTCTCATTCTCCTTCTCTCTTGCTCTCTGTTCATCCCGCTCGCTCTCTTTCTATCTGCTCTCCCTCTGTCACCTCTTTTCATCTCCTCTCTCTGTCCCACTCTGTCTCCATCTCTCCTCCTTATATCTCTCTCCTCTTTCTTTTCATCTCCCTCTCACTCTGCCTTTCCCTCTTTCTATCTGCTCTCCCTCTTCACCTCTTTTCATCTCCTCTCTCTGTCCCACCCTGTCTCCATCTCTCCCTTCCTCTCTCTCTCTTTCTCCTTCTGCTCTTCTTTCTGGCCTTTCCTGTCTCCATTTCTCCTCCTCTCATTCTCCTTCTCTCTTGCTCTCTGTTCATCCCGCTCGCTCTCTTTCTATCTCCCTCTGTCCCTTCCTGTCTCCTCTCTGTCTCTTTCTCTTCTGCTACTCTCTCTCTCCTCTTCTTTATATCTCTCATCTCCCTCTCTCTCTCTGCCTTTCCCTCTCTCTATCTGCTCTCCCTCTTCACCTCTTTTCATCTCCTCTCTCTGTCCCACCCTGTCTCCATCTCTCTCCTTCTCTCCCTCTTCTCCCCGTCTCTCTCTTATCTTTCTCTCCTCCCCTCTGTCTCTCTCCCTCCCTCTGTCCCTCTCTCCGTGCTCTGTCCATTGATTAGAGTGGGACATGTCCACACTAGAGTTGTCCTCTGACCCTCCCCTGTCCCAAAGATGGATCACCTGAGCTGTGGCCCGTCTCTGTTTGTTTTCACACCATCAGCCTCCTGCCAGTGTCCACTCCAAACACTATTACCCTGCAGAGCCACTCAGAGAAACCGTTTCAAATAACAAAGCGTTTCTTATTGTTTTTGTAGAAATGTGTTTTTTTATTTATCGTTTGAGTTATGTTATAGTAGTTCCTCCTCATCACTAAAGGTGCACTGTGTAACTTTGGTCTCCATGAAGATAGAAAGGTGTAATACCATATAGGAGACATAGGAGAAAAGCATCTGATGGACTTACTTTCACTTTTTTTTAAGTTTGAGTGATTCAAGACTGGGTTCCCACATTCAGCATTCTCATCTCACAGCAAGAAGGTCCCAGTTGGGTTGCTCCAGCAGCAGTGAAGGATGGGTCTAATGCAGAGGACACATTTTCCTGTAGGGACAATAAATTGTTATCTTATTAAAAAAAGGTATCAAAGTTTGCCCTTGTAATTGTGAAATGCCGCTGAACAAAACCTTTTTTTAAATTCACACAAAAACACAATTCTTGAAGTTCCTATTTTGCTATATTCTGATCTTTGTTATAATTCCTCATCAAAAAACATACCTGGAGTTGTGTTTTGTTTCATTCACACATGAAAAAAAGAAAACACTCAACACACAATTTCAGACCTGGAATTGCCCATCTTTAAAGGTAAAAGGAGCTGTTAACATGAAAACTACCACTACATGACATCACAAGGTGGAACAGAGCATTCTGAGCTTTGGAGATGTAGAGAGATCAATAATAGAGGATTTCTCAAACATGTGTGAATGAAACAAAACTCAACTCCAGATATATTTTTGATTAGGTCACAACATGGCTTAAAACCCAGAGTCAATTTTACCAGTAAAAAACACTGTTCAGAATCCCTGGAGATTTTGTGGATTATTTATTTAGGTTTGGGCCAAAAATCAATCGCACAATAAAATATTTAAAGCTAAAACATGTACTTTTGGGTTGCTATGGTGCCTGGTTGATGTTAACCTTGTAAGATACATCAAACACCCATGATTTCATTCACCCAACCTCATGTATAATAGAGTCTGACTGAATTTTGAGAATTTGTTGCCTAGAATTCATATGTAGGGCAGAAATGTATCCATCCATCCATCCATCCATCTTCTCCCGCTTAATCCAGCTGGGTCGCGGGGGCATCTTGTTGCCCAATCCTCATAGCACCCGACCCCCCCATGAACCCCTCTGTGAGGGGACGTCAGGGTGCTTGATGTTAGTTCATAGGGGTGTATTTATTTATTTAATATTTTTGGGGAATTCAAATGCACAAGTTGTCATTAGTCTGAGAATTATACTAAATATTTAATAGCATAATGTTTCAAATATTTTCAGTGGATATGGTTTTGGGTTGTAGCTTCATAAAGTACCATGAGTCTCTATTGCCTTATATCTACAATTGTAAAATAACTTTGAAGGTGCACCATGTAGGATTTCTGGTAGAAGGTCTGTCAGTTGCTAGTCTCTATGTAGATGTTATTGCTTTGTTTGGAGTGTTCCACAGTATGGCATAATAGGTCAGATCTGCGGAGAGGCAAGCCTGCACACAGTAAGAATGCACATTAACTGTAGTGTAATAAACCGCCAGATAAATAACTTTAAAGAAGACATATTGTGGTTGTGTCTGCTATATAATTATATAATGTACTTTATAAATCTATCTATTGAGTATAAAAAGTAAAAGTCTATAAAATAGTCATTATGTAACTACTGAAGAACAATTCAATCTCAGTGTAATATATTTCCAATGACAGCAGTAACCTTTAAACATGACCACAGTCGACTGGAGCTAAAATAATATAACAGCTGGATCCTGGAGCCTCAAACGCCTCCTGGTGAGAGGCAATTATCACGTAACCTTCACTGACCTGCGGAAAATGCAGTGCCGTACTTTGGACCTTTATGGTACTTTAAATGTCAGTGTTTTTATCTGTACAAATATAAACATTCAGATCGACGCAATTATAGTCTCTGATAAATATGACTTTCATGTGACGAAATAAAAGTTTTTGATTGGAATGTCAAGAAGGTGAAAAAGTTGTATTTGCGTATTGTCTGGCATTTATTTAAAGTGCAAGTGAAAGGTTAGAAAACACAGTTCACATAATTTTTAAGATTTACAGTCACACAGTTTTTTGTTTTCAGTCAGGTGAAGGTCATAATTTTACTTCCTGGTTGGACATGGGCAGATGTGCCAAATGCGTAGATGTAATTCCATCGCTTTTACCTAGCAACCATCATGACAACAACTAAAACTTTGCGGTGACATTACACTGGCGGTGTCCTACATGTATGTTTATGGCGGAATGTTCAGCAGTTACCATGGAGACACATGCACATATTAGCCATAAAAAGTTGTAACGCTAAAATTGTTGGAAAACTCAAGAAAAAACACACAAAAACAACAAATTCTCAAGAGCCTGTGATCAATACGAACATTTACGAAAGTTTAGGAGTTTGATTTTCAATACAAAAGGTGAAAAACTGTTGCCTAATACTAGCTAGCTTGTGACTTTAACTTTATTTGTTAAGTTGTAGTTCCAGCTAAATGAATTCTTTATGTTCAGACTGTGTTAAAACAAAGCTCAGATTAAAGTCTAACTTGAGTAGCAGCTTCAGACAGAGCAGTGCCTCCGAATACCTTCATAACCCCAGAGAAAACTAATGACACCAGCTGCAAAGTATCAATAGATATGAAATAAAAAACACCCGCCAGAAAAATGTCAACTTACTTACGCTTAAAGTCCAAAAGTGTCAAGATGTAGTATTTATTGGCGCACTTGAGAAGCCCTCTATAACTGCTTTTGACTGGATATTGAAGAAATATGAAAAATCCAATTATGCATGTTTTGTAAAGCCCCATTGTGATGTTGCTTTCTTTGGAATTGTCCACAGTATGGCATTAAACTTATTTATCTTTCATTCGTTCACTTACATTGCTCCGTAATACCTGAAAGGAAGCATTCAGACTGTGAGCAGGATTGCCTCTTCACAGATTTTAGCTGTCACTACGCACCATGTTTTGAAAAAATTCGCACAATATATATTAGGGGTGTGGATTGCCTTGAGTCTGACGATACGATACTTATCAGGAAATGCATGTCGCGAGTCGATATATCCCAGTATATCAATAATTCCTTCTGATAATATTGTCAACTACAACTTTATGAGAACCAAATTGTATGAAATAAAATTCGAATGCAACTAATGAATTTTAGTGAAAAGATATTATTTATAATATCGATTCAGATGCATTTTGAATCGATTCGAAAATTGTGCAATGAAGTATCACGATATGTCCTTGAATCGATTTTTTCTGATCAAATTACAACCCATACTTCCGATACTTACATACCGATATTTGCCTATACAGATATTAAGCTTTTAAAATCTATAGACACCAAATTCATGTTAAAGCTGCATTGTGTAGCTTTTCTCCATGGAGATGTTTTTGCCCTATCTGGAATGTTTCACAATATGGTATTAAAACTTTCTACCTTCACGGAGACCCGACCAAGCTAAGTTACAGGTCAGATCTGTGGAGAGGCGACGCCGCTCACAGTCAGAAAGTCAGTATTTTTAACATCATACTGTGGAACATTCCAGGCAGAGCAATGACATGAGATCTTAGTTTTGAAGAGTACAGATCATAAATTGAAACCTTTTTCCCTTTTGCCTCTCTCTTTGCCCATTGTGGCTGCTGCTATAGTTACTGCGCTACAGCCTCGTACTAATGTGTGGTATTATCCTAATGCGCTCCATACATTAGCCTGGTGGATACATGTCGCTGTCATTTACATAGAACAGGCTGAGCGCTGCACACTTCATAGGCTCTTTGTCGTAATGGGGCCGACTGAATACACAGTGAACAAGAAGTCTGTTTGAAAGAGGATATATGTGCATTTTATTCTGTGCTTTTTGCTGCCACCTTTTATGTAGTTAGTTACTTGTATGTATGTTTTATTGGATATATCTTTTTACTGAATTTATTACTATTTTATTTATTTAGTGGATACATCTGACAGAAAAAGGGCTACAGAAGAAAGAAGGAAACGGTTACAAAACATAGTAGCTCGTAACGTAGCCAGATAAATAAAATAATGCATAAGACATCCACAGACCGCTTAAAAGATGTATTATGTAAATTTTGGTCGGGGGTCATTCTGACTGTGAGCGGAGTCGCCTCTCTACAGATCTGTAACTTGGTCTGGTTTGGTTTCCGTGAAGATAGAAAGGTTTAATTAAGGTTCAGTACTGTGAAATATTCCAGACAAAGCAATAACATTTCCATGGAGAAAAGCATTTGACAGTCTCTCCATCAGAAAAATTCAAATTTAACCAAAATAATGCTCTTTGTTTATTTTATTTTCTATCAGTATTTTGTATCTGCTGACTGTATTTTTCTGATTATAAAATTTGACCTACCCTTCACGGTAGCTTGAGTTTTTGTCTCACCATAAGAAGGGCCCAAGATTGACACCGGATCCAGGTGAATCGATTCTTTGCGGAATTGTGTGTTCCCTCCCATGCCTGACTACACATGTCAGGAGTCCAACAGCCAGGGACCTGCACTGATTTTGGTGGAAATGGT
Organism: Odontamblyopus lacepedii; assembly: GCA_034769755.1. NCBI lineage: Eukaryota > Metazoa > Chordata > Actinopteri > Gobiiformes > Gobiidae > Odontamblyopus > Odontamblyopus lacepedii. The sequence continues at coordinate 28,502,304 of CM068356.1, read as the reverse complement.
GGAAAAGGTTTCAGAGGTAGGCACCTGGACGCAGTACTGGTCTGAGAAACGAACACCCCAGCAACTACTGCACACGGTTCTGGTTTATTATCTGGTTTATATCATCTTAAAGCCACTAACCACTCATTTGAAGTCAGTGAGATGCAGATTTTAAGACAGCTGAAAGACTGGTTTGAAATCGATGTGAAGGAAGCTGTTTTTGTGAAGAAAGAGAAGTCCTTTTTGAACAGAAATGATGAGTTAAAATACGATCTGTGTGCTGTTTACAGGAGTATCGTCACACCTTGTTCTAGTCAAATGCAAATCAGGTACTTCACTTTAAAACAAGACTTCATTTAAAACAAGACTTAACTCCTCGTACAGTGTAGGTCTGTAGTGGACTAAAGAAATTCTTGGTGGACTAAAGACCTGTCCTGCTAACTCATGGGCTCTATTCTTACAAAACCGTAACATGTTTGGAAACATGTGGATGAGCATTTCCTTTGGGCGTTTTTGGCGATAGTTACTCGGACAAAATCTTTCTTCAACTTGATCCCATTGTATTCTTCTTTTTTTCTTTCATAAACTCCCTATAAACATGCGTAATATAATCTGTCTAACTGAATAAATCAAAAAAGTTGGAGTGCTCAGTTATTTTCAGCAGATCAACAGTTACGACCAGCTGCCTGTACGTGACATCAAAGCTGCGATTAGAGTCCCGTCCCCCGTGGAAAGCTTTGGCAGGTTGTGAAGACGCTCCTGCTGAATCCACGGTTTTATCACACGTAACTACAAAAAGAAAAAGTTTATCACACATAACTACAAAAAGTCATCATCCGCGTGTTTCCAATGTCTTCCGGTAAGCGTGAATAGAGCCTAGTCAGCGAAAAAGGGGAAAACGCTACTAAATACTGTATTATTTGACTCAAACTTCACCCACAAGCGAATAATTACACAGGAAAAAAACTAAAACTCTCTGGGAAAAAAATGCCGTTTAGATTCATGATTCACTCATGATTCCTAAAACTGAAATAGAATAATTTGTCAACTAATAAAAATTTGGATCGACTAAGACACCACCAACCAGGGGCGGCGCCAGACATTTTTGGTTGGAGGAGCTAAGGGGGCGATCAAGTTTTTAATGTGGGTTAAGGTTGATTGAGAGCCTTTCAACAATGGAGCATACCCCCATGTTTGAGTCACTGTTTTAATCCGTTTTAAATGTAGTTAACACCTGTAGTGAGTTTTAAAGCTGAATATGGGTTCTTGTTTTCTCATTCTGTGGTTGCCATTTAAACATTTCTAGTCGAGATCGGGTGTGCTATGAAAATGGGGCAATCATCTCTGGAGAAGCTATGGACGGAGCTAGAGATGCACTGATCTGACACTGGTATCAAATTTGCTGGATCAGACATCAGCTCCCAAATATCGGTTCAGCTTATATCCTCACTGGACTTATACATTGATGTAACAAGACAAGACGAGTGGCAGTCTGCCTAGAAAGTCTCAATACGTTTGAGCTTTTATTTTCAAAGCTGTTTTTGTTTAAGGGAAATAAATGCTGTTTTCAGTCTCTGCACTGGTATCGGTTGATATTGGGTATCTGCACATACATAAAGCCGCAGTATTGGAATCTGTATCAGAACTGAAAAAGCTGGATCAGTGCGTCCCTAAGTACAGTCCTAACCATCAATGGAAAATGACTTCTGGATTTTTAAAAACTAAAATAATTCTTTCAATGTTCAGAACTGTAAATATAATGCACATTGCACAAAAACAACATTTTTATTTCCATTGCTCTCCCACCTACAGGTAAAGAATTCTAAACTCTCTACCTCCGCACTGTTTTAATGATTCAGCTCCATACATTGGGTAGATAAAACAGGAAGTGCTTTAATGGGCATCTAGGGACTGCTCCTCCTGGATTAGAGTCAAACCTGTAGTCTTTGTGAAGTGTTTTCCAGTTTTGCTGATTGTTACCGGTGTGGGTAGGCAGAGCTCAGTCAGATCACATGCGGTGGAAGTTGTCAGAAGAGAGATCTATAAGGCTTTCGTGTAGACAGAGCTGGTGGAAGGAAACGATAATGAGACAAACACTCGGGTTTGTTTCTGTTGATGTGTTGCTGTCTTCAAATGCTCGGGTTTCAAGACAGGTGAAGCTGCTGCTCGAAAAAGACCGAAGTGAACTAATGTTTCACTGCAAAGCTCAACCTGAAATCAGAACTTTTCCGTCACCTGTTTGTCTCCGTGGAGATTTTATGGTGAGCAGGGTTGCCTCTTCACAGATCTGACCTGGAACTTGACGTGGTTGCATTTCCAGCTTGTCTCCATGGAGTTAGATATGTTTAACGCCGTATTGTAGAACATTCAACAGGCAAAGCAATAACATCTCCATGGAGACAAGGAATTTACATAGAGCACCATGAAAGAGACCAGAAAGACGCTGTGTAAGACTAATGCAGTATTTATGTGTTTTATTTATTTTAGTGTCAGTTTAAAGGTTAAAGCAAACATTCAAAAGAAAAAAAAACTAAATAACTTCAAGCTCACAATGCTCAAAAAGATAAGATTTAAAGATTTAAAACTTGGTGCCTTACCCTCGTGCAAAGTCTAAGATGCAATTAGCCAATTTCTAGTACATGGAAATATACAAAATACATAATCAGTGATATTGTGATAACCTATGGTCTTCTGACTTTATTTATTAGACATAAAACCTTTAAACCTTGGTGTGAAAAAAGAAATACTAAAAGTCCTAAATTAAGCAAAACTAACTCTTATAATGTTACCTCATTCACACATGTTTGAGTAACTCTTTATTATTTTATGTCTACATCTCCAAACCTCCAAATGCTCTGTTCCACCTTATGATATCTCACAGCTGTAGTTTCCACGTTAACCGCCAACTTTCACCTTAAGTTCGGTATAGAAATCGACAATTCCAGCTCTGAAACCATCCAAATGATTCTCGCGAAGGTGCTTAAAGAGTTTAAAAACACACAAACATCGCAATAGTATTTTCTCAGCCTAAACATGCAGGATTTGTGTGAATGAAGAACATGGGTGAATGAAACAAAACGCGACTCTAGGTATGTTTGTGATGAGAAAACATTATAACAGATGAGAAAATAGCGCGATATGGGTCTTTTAAAATACTGCGATATAAAAATTGCTCGTAACTTTACCGCCGTTCCGAAATGGAGCTCTCGTGTTTGTTATTCCTGTGTTTTTGTGTGCAGGCCGGGCTCTGTACTGCACTATACTGTACTATAGGCACAGTGAGTGGAGTGGAGAGGGGGGCTTACATGTATTGATCTCATATTGACTGTGTGTGTGTGAGTCCAACCCTATGTGAAAGGAGGGGCTGAGCAGAGGGGTAGTAAAAACACCAGGACCTGGACTACGGATGGGGTAAAAATAGAGAGCGAGAGAGAGGAGGGAAGAAGAGGTGGAAGGGTTGGGGTGGAGAGAGGGTAAGAGAAAGAGAGGGAAAGAAAAGTGTAGGAGTAGTAAGAGAGGAGAGGTGAAAGGGAGGGAGAAAGTAAGAGGAAGAAGAGGTGGAGGGGCTGAAGTAGAGAGAGGAAGGAGGAGTGTAAGCGAAGGAAAGAGACGTGTATGGGGGATACTGAGGAGAGGGAGGATGGAGAGAAAGAAGAAGTGAATTCGTGGGGGAGGGAAAGAGAAGTGTAGAGAGAGAAGGGGTGAATACTGAGAGAGAATATTGAGAAGAGAGGGAGAGCGGAGAGAAAGAGGGGGAGTGGGAGAAAAAGAGAAAGAGAAGTGTAGGCGGAGAAGAGGTGAAGGAGAGAATACTGAGGAGAGAGGGAGGATGGAGAGAAAGAAGAAGTGAACTCGTGGGGGAGTGAGAGAATGAGAGGGAAAGAGAAGTGTAGAGAGAGAAGGGGTGAATACTGAGAGAGAGAATATTGAGAAGAGAGGGAGAGCGGAGAGAAAGAAGAGGGGGAGTGAGAGAAAAAGGGAAAGAGAAGTGTAGGCAGAGAATACTGAGGAGAGACGGGAGCGGAGAGAAAGAAGAGGGGGAGTGAGAGAAAAAGGGAAAGAGAAGTGTAGGCGGAGAAGAGGTGAAGGAGAGAATACTGAGGAGAGAGGGAGAATGGAGAGGAAGTGGAGGTGTGGCGAGAAGGAGAGTGAGAGAAAAAGAGAGAAAGAGAAGAGTGATGGAGCAGCAGTGAAAGAGAGAATATTGAGAAGAGAGGAGAGATGGAAGAGAAAGAGAGGTAGAAGAGGGAAGAAGTGTAGGGGGAGAAGGAAGAGAGAATACTGAGAGGAGAGGAAGCGAGATGGAAGAGAAAGGGTGAGACGAAAGACAGACGAGGGGGTGGGATGGGGAGAGAGGGGGAAAGAGAAGTGTAAGAGTAGCAGGATAAGAAGAGGAGAGATGGAAGGGAGGGAGAAAGTAAGAGAAACGAGAGGAAGAAGAGGTGGACGGGCTGAAGTGGTGAGAGGGAGGAGGAGTGTAAGAGAGGGAAAGAGAAGTGTAGGGGGAGAAGGGGTGAAAGAGAATATTGTGATGGGAGAGAGAAAGAGGAGAGAAAAAAGAGGTGGATGGGGTGGGATGGAGACAAACGGTGAGAGAAAGGCGGATGAGATGGAAGGAGAAGGAATGAACGGAATACTGAGAGGAGAGCAAGAGAGAAATATATGGAAGGGAGAGAGAAAGAAATGAGGGAAAGGATAGGGGTGGAGAGAGTGGAGAAGAATGGAGAGAGCACAGGAACAGAGAGGCTATGTAGGGAGAGAGAAGAGAGGGGGTAGAAGAGAAAGAAAAAAGGGATGGAAAGAAAGAGAGACAAGAGTGAATACTGCGAGGAGAGAGGTTCAGAAGGAAACAAAATGACGAGAAGAAAAGAGGAGAGGGTGAAGAGAGGGAACGAGAGATGGATGTTGGGGGGTAGTGAGGGAGAGGAGATGGTCAGAGTAGTCAGAGGGAGATAAAGGTGGGAGAGAGGAGAGAAAAAAGAGAGAAAGAATGAAGAAAGGGAAAGATAAAGTGTAGAGAGAGGAGGTATAGAGGATAAGAGGAGAGGTAAATAAGAGAAACAGAAGAAAGAGGGAAGAGGGAGTAAGGGAAAGAGGAGAGTGTGAAAGAGAGACATGAGAAGTGTAATAAAAAGTGATAGAAGAGGTAAAGAGAGTTGATGTTAGTGTAGCTGGAGGCGCAGTCGAAACTAAATCCTGATGTTTGTGCAAATGAATAATAAGTACTACTCTCACTCGGATAACTTTAATTTAGAAATACCTCGATACACCGTTCAGCGGCAGTCATTAAGAGAACCAGGAAATACTGTTTTAAAAGCCGTCTGCAAAATATCCACCGTAATAGAGGCTAAACACAAGCTGCGCGTCATGTCCATTTCTGAGTACTTCATTTCACTCTTTACTTTCAGTCTTCAGAGCGGAGTTTCGCCCGTCCCGGTAGGGCTAACAACGACTAGCATGCCAACCCGCACTTCCTGATTATAATCCGATCGAGACGGCCGGCATATTTAGAGACGCAAGGCGCATTTCGCTCAAAAGTCCCGTCTTGCACTATTTCCGGATCCGTGTTATAATGTTGTTTCTTCATTACAAGCATACCTGGAGTTGTGTTGTGTTTCTTTGTTTCACACATTTAACACACTAAATCTCTCGCCGCCGGGTCTCGTGCTGGTTCCGGTGTGGACGGGGCCGGTTCTGATCTATCTGTCCAATTCTTTTTCAGCATTGATGCACGTTGGGATGGGTGCACAATTTTGCTGCTGCTTTTGGTATCGATGGTATCAATTTTACGACAGCGCTACAGATGTCTAACATGTGCACACAAACCCATTTATCAGTCTGCACTCATTTATTTAGATTTTGTGGCACATTTTGTGTTTGTATCATTAGTTTTCAGTTGTTTTTTTTGTGTGTGTCTTGTATTTGTCACTATATGGAATGAATACTAAAACTTCACAAAAGTAATTAAAAAAAAATGTCAAGCTCTGCTGAACTAAAGGTAGCTACATGACATCACAAGGTGGAACAGAGCATTCTGAGCTTTGGAGATGTACAGAATAATAACGCAGGGTTACGCAAACATGTGTGGACGAAACTTCAACTCACACGATGTTTTGCGCATGATAGGACCTTCAAATACCCAGGAACAGCTAGACATACTATTTAACTTTTCTGATGTAACGTCCACCATGTACCATGAATGTTCCACAGTATAGCATTACACGTTTTGCAACATTGAATTCATTACCTATTCAATACCTTGAAAAAACATACTCTTTTGGTGAGCATTGGTTCCACAGATCTGTAACTTTTTGTGGTGGTGTCACCGTCTTGTCTCCATGGAGATAGATGCATTTAATAAAGCAAAAACATCTCCATGGAGGCCAGCAGGTGGATGACGCTCCATCAGAATATTATGTAAAGTGCACCTTTCATAATAGCAGGCTTTGCGATATGCTGATGCTAATCTTAAATCACAGTTTGACATTTTAAAGGGCTAAAATGGGGGTAAGGAAAAGCCACAGTGAAATATTATCATGGATTCTCTCAGTACTCCCCAGTGCAGTTCGTCAGCACCTTTCCATGCTTTGTTTGACCCCGAGACGGCCCCTGAGCGACCCCTGCGTGACCCCTGCCTTACCTAATCTGCGAGGGCGGGGCAGAAGGGGTTAAAGGTCACGGTGCTTATAAACAAGTGTCAAGTGCGAGTGATGGAAAGCCTAAGGTAACAGAGAATGGACTTTAATATAAGATGCAGGCTCGCGGTTATAAATGTAAATTAGGTTGGGTTATAGATTACTTTGAAAAATAGAAAATAATATGCTAGATTTACATAGAGCTGACCAGATAGGGGGAAATAAAACATCTATTTATGCAGAATAAGACCGGATCTTTTGTTGTTTGTAATGGAAATTATGATACTTCAAGGGCCCAAATTACGCTATTTTCTAATCGATGTTGTAATGTTGTTTCCTCATCATAAACAGACCTGCAGTTTGTTTCATTCACACACGTTTAACACACAAACACTGCATATTTAGGTTGAGTTCTTCTCTCAAACTGAAAATACTCTGTTCCACCTAAAACAGGAAGTGCTCCACTGTGTTTTTAAACTCCGTACACCTTTGCTAGGATCATTTGTGTGATTTCAGATCTGGAATTGCCCATCTCTACTGGACAAAAAGTGAAAAGGAGCTGTTAAGCTACTTTTCAGAGCATCTTAGAGCATTTTGAGGTTGTGAATGAAACAAAACACAACTCTGAGTATGTTTGTGACGAGGTATAAGCATCATAACAGTCAATTTAGCATAGGACCTTCAAAAAAAAAGGCAATTTGCTAATAGCGTTCATTCAAATTGCGATTAATCTTGCAATTCTAGCCTTAAAATCAAAATTTAAAAAATAAATGTGAAAAAAATCACTTAAAATTCACAGACCAATTTGTAGCAGCCAGTTTGGGCAATACAAAAGAAACTATTATGATTTAATGTTGATAAAAGTCACATTTTATTGTCTAAAGAAAGAGTGTTTTTTAATTATCATCGTGGTATTAGAATCAGAGTCTAGGGGTGGTATCATTAAGAAGTTACCGATACGATACATACGTTTGTACATAGGCCACGATACGATACATATCTCAATACAGTGCACTTTTGATTCGATAAGCTATATTTCAAATCGATTCTGTGATACTAAATGTCTTTGTTAAATCACTTCTTGTACAAAGCTGATATGAAACAACTTTTGTCAGAACTGAATATGTCAAATGTGTCGCATAAAAGACTTTCCTTTTTCTAAACAAGCAACAAAACTGTAGCGCTGTAACAAACTAATTTAGTAAAATATACCAGAAAATACTTTTGGCGAAATATCGATACAGCTGCCCATGATATCAATACTGCATCATCACATTAAATGATACAATATTTTTGCACGCCCCTAATTGAGTCTTTTTTTTTGTATTGAAATGGAGTTTGAAATTTTTGTATCGTGACAACACCAATACCAAGTCAGTGCCAGGTTTCATTATTTGTACGTATGACTCCAAAAATGATTCACTCACATTCAGACTATTTCACATTTATATTTGTTTGTGTTTTGTTTGCGCTAACACACATGTCAGGCTAGCATAAACATTAGCTTGACTCTGATACAATAAGACCCCTCATTATATTCCATTGCATGACTTCTCTTCTAGCTGTTCTGTTTAACTCTGTCTCAGCCCTCATTTGTGTCTGGGCACTCCTCCGCACTTTACTAATCTTTATCCAGGGCACATTTCGAAGCTGACATTTAACCGCGGACAGTGACCATTTTCACTTTCCATTCATTTTTCCCATAGACTTTTCCAAAAAATTCTAATACTAAAGGTGCACTGTGTAGCTTTTTGGTTTGGGGTCTGTCAACTACTGGTTTTTATGGATGTGCCAGTGCTGTGCCTGGAATGTTCCACAGTTTTAAGACAGTAAACAGCTCTACTTTATATCTCTTCAATTACAGGTGGTTTTACAGCTCCAAAATTGCTAGAAAAACAGACATTCTGACTGTGAGCGGGGTCGCCTCTCCACAGATCTGACCTGTGACTTCGTCTGGTTTGGTCTCCATGATGATAGAAAGGTGAACCATTCCAATCAAAGCAGTAACATCTTCAGGGAGAAAAGCATTTGACAGACCTTTAAGTCCAAAAAGTGCATTTAAAACACAAGATTCTGCGAAATGCTTTCATCATTTGGCGATTTATAAAGTTCAGAAACAGGTTTGAAATAAAATGATACGTCTCGTGGTTATAGCTGATTATCCGTGAGCAAGTTTGCAAACTTTTAATATTAAAAGTCTCTGTGCGGAAATTGTTGAGTCAGAGGATCCATAATTTGATGCCTTATTTGACCCCCGTCTCGTACTATTTTTGCGACCAAATTTATGATCACCATTTTTATTTTTTGCTCTTTGTTACAATATATTGTAATATGTGAGCTACTCTGTCCAAATCATTTCCCTTGTGGTTCAATAAAGTTTGTTTATGCAAGTCCCTGGTTTTTGGTCCAAATGAGCTCAGATTTGACATGTCACATCTACAGACATAGGCCCACAAGAGTTATACATGGTTTAGGGAGACTTTTCACAGTTTGTCTCAGTCTAATATGATTTTTCTGAGCTTGACCTGTTCATTTGAAACTACCACTAAATGACATCACAAGGTGGAACGATGGAATAATGTGGACAGACTAATAATTAAGGATTACTGAAAGTGTGGGAATGAAACAAAACACAACTCTGGGTATGTTTATTCCATTTCGTGTAAAAATGGGCGCAATAAGGTGATTTACTGGCCAATGTTGGTCCAAAATGCCTCATAATATTATTTTTCCAAAGCTCTTCTGTAGTAATGTAGCAGAATGTAGAAGAAATACATTCTGTTGTCAGTCTCTGCATTGGTACTGGTTGATAACAGGTACTGGCAGGTACTTAAACAGATACTTAGACATCGGTATGGGAACAGAAAGAACTGGAACAGTGCATCCCAAGTCTTTGATGAGATATGAGTATTATAACATGGCTAAAAGCTTTCATGAGTCCGTTTTGCATAATGAATAACCTTTAACCACAAACCTCTCAGTAAATCAAACTCTACCACTTTGGTATTCTCAGTAGCACAAATAGCAGAAAGAGTTAGAAATCCTATTAACCTTTTCTTCACAACAGAAAATGTATTGTGCTGATGATTCCAGGATTTTAGTGCGCTGGAGAAACAGCTGTGGGCACAGGCTTCAGACTGGTAGACATAATATTTGCATGTCTCATTTTGGCAGTGCTTTTACATAACACTGGAGGTGTGAGACTAAAGATAGAAGCATGTTTATTATGCAGCAGTCATACGTGTGGGTGCTGTGAAGTGAAGCTGGTTCACAGACGCTACATCAGTGGAAAACACTTGGATGTTGTGGAAAATGATCAAATGTTTAAAGGGGTGAAGAGTTCAGGAGGAGGTCATGTGTCTGGGACCTGTTTTGGTAAATACGAAGCTTCGTTTGTCCTGTAATTTGGGAAATTCCAGAGTTGCAACACAGAGTACAAACACAGCAGGAGTGGGTGGGTTTCCTCTGGGCACTACGGTTACCCCAGCAACACAAAACACATGCACAAGAGGTCAAATCCTCCAGCTACTGTAGTCCTAACCAAGATTAGCTCAAGATCTGGAGATGGGTCAAATACAGAGATACAGTTCCCAGATATTCCCAAAATTTACAAAATAAGTCAGCTGTGTCCTGTCTGCATCTAATTAAAACACGTTTAATCGTCATAGAATGCTGAGATGTGAACTTGAACGGGTGACCAGTTCAAGTTACTGGTCAGGTCTGTGAAGAGGCGATCCCGGTCACTGTAAGAATACATGTTTTCAGCAAGGAAAATAAATAAAATACATGCAGGATAGACCAATTTAAAGCTAAAAAAGTTGCATAATGCACCTTTAAATTGACTGTAGACTGAATAAAGAAGTGAGTGTGACATCACCCCAGGCCCGTCGACAGAAATGTGGAGTCCCAGGGCAAGAAACCTCAAATGGGCCCCCCCTCTAATAAGCCTCGAATGGGCCCTACTGCCCTCCGTCACCCATTTAACATTTGGCTTTAATCAAATGAAGTTGATTTGCCTGTTATTAAAGTTCATATTTTGGTGAACTACCAAAAGAGCAAAATAAAAACACCAGGATCATGTAGAGCTGTGTTGACATTTAAGGACATTTAATTCAGTTTTACTTTGACGACAAATTTGAACTTAAATTAAAGAATTGCTTGGCTGATGTTGTCATATTTTCTTTTTTATTTCGTGTCTCTGCAGAAGCTTCGAGCATATTTCAGACCTAATTAGAGCTGCCGCTTGTACAGTGATCTACAGCCGTACACATTGCGTTTGGCTGTTGTTTTGCACACGTGTTTTACTCTTCGCCTTCATGTCAGTGAGCCCTAAACTGTCTGATTGACTTAGCAGTAACCAGCCTTTAATTTGGACTTTAATCGGATTTTAGTGCAGGGGAAAGTGGTAGCTGTAGTTACCCATGTATGAGTGGACTCCATCAAAAACACTTCATCAACAGGCTAACAAAACAAGAGGGTTAGCTCAGGGTTAAACCAGTGAGAGAATCACTAGAGGTCTGCAAAAATAACAGGATGAAGATCACAGTTTGAGTTGGTGCATTTTCAAATTCAGTGTCCTCTGCTTGTACTTTTTGTTGAAAGATCCTATCAGTGATGGAAGAAGTACTCAGTTTTGTTATAATAGTACAGATCCCAGAGCAAAAACAAACAAACAATACAATACAAATACAAGTAAAGACAGAAGTATCACATGAAAAAATCTACTCAAGTAAAAGTGTGAAAGTACCCGTTTAAAAGAGTTAACGATTTAAAGTATTTCACACAGGTTTTCATATCTAATAAAGCTTCAAATGTACTGATCTTGATACAGCTTTATGCTCTACTGAAACAAGTGAATAAATTATTGTTTTCTAGCTGTTTTTATTTGTATAGTTTCAGTTGCTCGAACTATGGATGTGTTAAAAATAAACCCCTCAGCCATTTTAGCAGATCTCAAACACGAATGAAAAATACTTTTACTTTTCAGTCCAGTTCAAAAATGTAGTGGAGTAGAAAGTACAGATACCTGCTCTCAAATGTAGTCAAGTAAATGTAAAAAGTATCCACTGTAAAATGTACAGATATCTAAATATTTACTCAAGTACAGTACTTTTTTTTACTTTTACTTTGTTACCTTCCGCCACTCATTCCTATATTATGCAAAATTTAGTATTATAATTTTTAAGTCATGTTATAATGTTGTTACCTCCTCAAAAACATACCTGGAGTTGTGTTTTGGTTCATTCACACATGTTTGGCTCATCCTGCATTATTAGTCTGTTTACATCTCCAAAGCTCAAAATGCTCTGTTCCATCTTGTGAAGTCATGAAGCGGTAGTTTTTAACAGTTAACAGCTATTTTACCTTTAGTTCAGTAGAGATTGGCAATTCAAGAGCAGAAATCTTCCAAATGATTCTAGTGAAGGTGTGTGGACTTTAAAACACAATGGACGCACTTTCTGTATTACTGCATGACATCACAAATAAAAACAGTGTGAGTGTTTTCACACTGTTTTTACTGTTTACTGGTCTAAAATAGGTTAATTCGATTTCTGTTGCTGAGAGAGAAGGTGGCTGCTCCTAAACACACAAACACACATCCAGGGAAATATAGTGAAAAGTGGAAAAAGTTTGGACACATTTTTGACAGAGTGGACGATGGAGGAGTGATCCAGAGCTCATGGTCCATCTGTCAGCATTATAGAAGCTTTTGGAGGCACGCTGCTGGGTTCAGATAGGACACATTTAAAATCACCAGCACTGCACAGACAGCTGCATTCAAGGACTAAAGCATCACTCAGAGGAATACAAGACGGAGGGGGCGGTACACAGAGGTACATGGACAAGGAGCTGTGTACTACTAGAGTACTAGAAATGTATTTCTCAGTGTAGCAATACTTGAGTAAAAGTTATGGTTCCTCTCCTTATTTCCTCCTTCAGATATGCTTATTTTTTATCAAATTTTTGTAGCCTATCCTTTGAAAAAAACTGATTTTGTGTATAATTTATTTAAGTTGTTTTAGTCTTCACTTAAAGGTGTGTAACTTTTCTGTGTTCTGTCAAATGCTTTTCTCCGTGGTGACGTTTTTGCTTTGTCCAGTATTAAACCTTTCTGTCTTCATGGAGACCAAACCAGACTAAATTGCAGGTCAGATCTGTGGAGAGGCGACCCCACTCACAGTCAGAATGCCTGTTTTTTATTTGTTGTTTGTTTTTTTAAGCATTTTTAACTATAAAACCACCTATAATTAAATAAATGTAAGGTGGAGGTGTTTAATGTCATACGGCGGAACATTCCAGGCAGAGCAGTGACATATCCATAGAAACAAGCAGGTGATGGTCCCTCAAACAAAATGTTTTACAGTGCAGCTTTAGCTTTACATTTCATGTCCCAACAGTTAATCTTCTTTGAGGAGTTGTTTTCCCAAATACTCTTACTATTACTGTGTAGTTGCCTTGGCCACTACTTTGTTCTTCTACTTGAGTAATAATACAATAAAATAAAATAATAATCATTCATTTTTTAGAACAGTGCCTTTTATGATACTCCAGGACCCTTTACAAAGGCTTATAAGACATAAAAATATAAGAGGCAACACATAAAATCAAAATGAACAGTGAAATCAAAGAGAAACTGCTATCCTGAACAGGTTTTGCAGTAAATTTACTCCTACTTGAGTCATTTTTGGAAGGAGAAGCATTCAACAGCATTACTGAATACAACAAGTTCTATTTTTTTTTTGTAGAAATTATTAGACACAACTCAAAACTATCTATCACACTCCTATGTTTTTAAAGGTCCTATATTTCACAAAATTGACTCTTGTGCACTTTAAGTCAAGTTATAATGTTGTTGCCTCATCACAAACATAATTGAGTAACTCTTTATTATCAGTCTGTCTATATCTCCAAAGCTCAAAATGCTCGGTTCCACTTTGTAATATTATCAAGAGGTAGTTATGGGGGTAGTTTTGTTCCTTTTTTATTCAAACAAAGAAAAAAATCCAAACAAAATATACAGCTTTGAAAACAAAAAAAACATGTTTACATTTTTAAGATGGAAAAATATTTGATTGAGTTTTGATTTTCTTTCATTTTAAATGTGAAATCTTTGATTGCGGGCCAAAGTTTTGTTTGCAAGTTGAAAAGTTTTGAACCTCAAAATCTTTTGCAAACCAAGAGCGTTTGCTTGCAAGTTCAAATGAACAGATGGGTAGTTTTGTTCTTTTTTATTCAAACAAAGAAAAAATCCAAACAAAATATACAGCTTTGAAAACAAAAAAACATGTTTACATTTTTAAGTTGGAAAAATATTTGATTGAGTTCTGATTTTCTTTCATTTTAAATGTGAAATCTTTGATTGCGGGCCAAAGTTTTGTTTGCAAGTTGAAAAGTTTTGAACTCTCAAAATCTTTTGCAAACCAAGAACGTTTGCTTGCAAGTTCAAATGAACGCCGGGCGGGATCTTAAAGAGGAGAAAGGTGGATTTCTATTGGTAGCTTGCTCTGATTGACAGTTGGGCTGGTGCTCGCCAGGCCCTCCCACCAACTCTTCTACTGCCTATCTGCTGCATTACCCCGCCCCTGAAGACGGTGTGTGAATGGGAAGAAGTCCGTTGGTGGGAAATTGGAAGGTAAGTCGCTATAATGAAATAGTTTAAAAAATTCTAAACAGTAAGACCATACGTTGTATTGTAAAGATATTTGAATATAAATGTTTCCTTGTCAGTGATACTAGAATGCAGTGGTGCACTGTTTTGCACAAGCAAGACGGTGCACCAATTTACCTCATTTACTGGGCTAATACTAGAGACGTTACCTAGCTAGCTTACCTAGAGAACCCCAGCACGGTTAAACTTAGACCTTGTTGTGTAAGAGCTTCAGCTATTTTGATTTGGTACAGAAATTACTAAAACCCGCCAGTTAAGAGCGAAGCCAGGCCTCTTACATGCTACCCAGCTAACATGGTTACGCTTGTCACAACATTGCAGATTAGTGAATTCATGACCACACATAATGCTTGTAGCTACGGTAATTCTCCTGACGTGGTAGTAACGCTGAAAGCACAACAAGCCTTGTCACCAGTTTTCGCTTCCTTTCTGTCTGTGAGGTTAAGATGCAGCAACCAGAGCAGATTCTACCCGTTGAAAGCAATACCCAAAAGCCATGTTTTATAAATCCTAGCATGTAAGAGGCCTAGCTCGCTCTTAACTGAGCAAGTTACGTCAAGGGTATGTATTTACCTCCTTCACTTGCAATGTTACTACCACGTCAGGAGGTACCGTAGCTACAACGTATGTGTGGTCATGAATTCACTAATCTGCAATGTTGTGACAACGTAACCGTGTTAGCTGGGTAGCATGTAAGAGGCCTAGCTCGCTCTTAACTGAGCGGGTTTTAGTAATTTCTGTACCAAATCAAAATAGCTGAAGCTCTTACACAACAAGGTCTAAGTTTAACCGTGCTGGGGTTCTCTAGGTAGCTAGCTAGGTAATGTCTCTAGTATTAGCCCAGTAAATGAGATAAATTGGTGCACCGTCTTGCTTGCGCAAAACAGTGCACCACTGCATTCTAGGTATCACTGACAAGGGAAACATTTATATTCAAATATCTTTACAATACAACGTATGGTCTTGCTGTTTAGAATTTTAAACTATTTCATTATAGCGACTTACCTTCCAATTTCCCACCAACTGACTTCTTCCCATTCACACACCGTCTTCAGGGGGCGGGGTAACTTGGTAGATAGGCAGTAGAAGAGTTGGTGGGAGGGCCTGGCAGGCACCAGCCCAACTGTCAATCAGAGGCAAGCTACCAATAGAAATCCACCCTTTCTCCTCTTTAAGATCCCGCCATCGTGTTCATTTGAACTTGCACAACGTTCTGGTTTGCAAAAGATTTTGAGGTTCAAAACTTTTTGACTTGCAAACAAAACTTTGGCCCGCAATCAAAGATTTCACATTTAAAATGAAAGAAAATCAGAACTCAATCAAATATTTTTCCAGCTTAAAAATGTAAACATGTTTTTTTTGTTTTCAAAGCTGTATATTTTGTTTGGATTTTTTTCTTTGTTTGAATAAAAAAGGAACAAAACTACCCATCGTTGCTCATTTGAACTTGCAAGCAAACGCTCTTGGTTTGCAAAAGATTTTGAGGTTCAAAACTTTTCAACTTGCAAACAAAACTTTGGCCCGCAATCAAAGATTTCACATTTAAAATGAAAGAAAATCAAAACTCAATCAAATATTTTTCCATCTTAAAAATGTAAACATGTTTTTTTTGTTTTCAAAGCTGTATATTTTGTTTGGATTTTTTTCTTTGTTTGAATAAAAAAGGAACAAAACTACCCCCATAGGTAGTCAGCTACTTCTTACCTTTAGTTCATTAGAGATTGGATTGGATAGGACTGAACCAGGACTGAACCAGCTCTAAACAAGGACTGAACCAGGACTGAACCAGGTTTAAACAAGGACTGACCTAGGACTGAGGTCTAAACGAGAACTGAATGAAAGAAAACACAATTTCAAGTATGTTTGTGATGAGGAAACAAGATTATAACTCAGATCAGAAAATAGCGTAATAAGGGCCCATTAGCATCAAATTTATTGCTAATTGGGTCAAAACCTTTTATGCTTCCATCAAACAATTTAGAAAACTTGTTCACAGCTCATAATGTCCATTGAAACTTTGTACCCAATATAAAAATTGCTGTTTGTAATAGCTTTATAGAAGTGCACGGTGAATATATCTTGTTCTTTATACAGGTCATGAACAGTAGCAACTTAGTGCCAGCAGTGAAAAACATGTCTATAAATTAAGAGTCAGACTTTATGAGACAGATGCATTATGGGTAAGTGAAGGGCTGGTGTTTGTATATGTCCCCCCTGGAGGCTCCCCACTGTCACACGTTCGTCAGCGCTGGACAATAAAGTTTTATTGAACCAGAGCCCAGTCTGTGTTTGTCTGGCTGTCTGCACCACACCGCACTGCAGGAAGCTTCTACCGCTATGGGAAATGGAAACAGGTCTAAAACAGGTCTAAACCAGGTCTAAACCAGGTCTGAACTAGCAATAAATTAGGTCTAAAACAGGTCTAAACTAGCACTAAATTAGGTCTAAACAAGGTCTAAACTAGGACTGAACCAGGTCTAAACTATCACTAAATTAGGTCTGAACTAGGACTGAACCAGGTCTAAACCAAGTCTATACTAGGTCTAAACCAGGTCTAAACCAGGTCTACATTAGGTCTAAATCTGGTCTAAACTAGATCTAAACTAGGAGTGAACTGGGTCTAAACCAGGTCTAGAACAGGACTGAACCTGGTCTAAACAAGGACTTAACCAGGTCTAAACCAGATCTAAACTAGGTCTACACTAAGTCTGGACCAGGTCTAAAACAGCTCTAAAACTGGTCAGGTTTAGAACCAGTGAAGACCAGGTCTGAACCAGTTCTACACTGGTTCTAAACCTGGTCTAAACTAGATCTAAACTAGGAGTGAACCGGGTCTAAACCAGGTCTAGAGGAGGACTGAACCTGGTCTAAACAAGGAGTTAACCAGGTCTAAACCAGGTCTAAACTAGACCCAAATCAGGGCTAAACTAGGTCTAAACCAGGTCTAAACTAGACCCAAATCAGGGCTAAACTAGGTCTAACCCAAGCCTAAACTTGGACTGAACAGGTCTAATCATTGCATTATGCTTATTTGTGTGTCAATATAAGAATCAGTAAAAACAGGGCAGAACCAGGACTGAACCAGGTCTAGACCAGGACTTAGTGTAGAAGGATCCTCTCTCTGTGTGTGTGTGTGTGTGTGTGTGTGGCCATGGGAATTTAACCTTCAGACTAAACCAGGTCTAAACTACTGAACCAGGTCGAAACCAAGACTTATCTTGTTCTAAGCAAACCACAGACTGTTTTTTCATTCACTCACACTTCATTAAAGTGTTTTTGCCCAAGGGCACAAGACCAATATGCACTTATAATGAAACTGCCAATCTCCGATTTGTGACTTTGCACTTTTAGACGCTTTATCGAGCACAGGAAAATCCACAAATATACCTTTTATCATTTCCTCAAATCAAGGTCCAAAAGTGACCAAATCATACTGTGGAACGTTCACTATGGAGACAAGCAGGGGCAGAAAAAGTTACGCAATGCACCTTTAAACACGGCAGAGAGACAGGATGCTGTGATGTGATCTAAACCCAGTGTTTCTCTCCTCTCCTCTTGTTGTCAGTCTGATCCCTGTGTGACATTACAGATTATGGACTGCTTTTGTTTGACTCACTGCTTCCTGCTGCTCTGCGCTCAAATCTGGGCTTAGCTCCTCACAAAATCCCCTTTCCTGGGGTTGCTCTCAGGGCTGTGTGCAAACTCCAACTCAAACTGCACTTTTACTGCTGCACACAATCTGCTACTATTTAAATACACAACTTCTGTCATTTACATTCAAAAGAAAATCCAATCTTTATGTGAGTAACTTTGACAAAATTCCAATGTAATAAGGTGTTTAAATTCACATTAAGCAGCTTTATAGGAAAAATTGACTAAAATCAAAGGATATATTCATTTTGGTTGTTTATTGCACTGAAAAACATGCATCCTAACTCTGAGCGGGCTTGCATCTCCACAAACCTGACTCCTTTATTCCTTTAGCTGTAATATTCCACAGTATAACAACATTGGAGGTTTTTTATGCCAAATGTGGCGAAAGAACTTTGGGAGATATCAACCCAGACACTCAAGCGGAATCAGACAAGCTGGCAGGACGACTTGACGTTTGTGGCGCTCTCTACTATTTTGTACAAGCACAAAAATGCCAAGTAAACATATCCAATTTAATTCTTTCCTCATTGTACTTGCCTATCATGACCATTGAGCTGTAAAGGCTATGAAAATCTTGTACAAAAACAATGTCGTTACCTAATCATTTGTGAGCGCCTCTCAAAGTGAACAGCCCTCATATGGCTGAGCTGATTGCGTTAGCAGACGGCCTGTTAGCCTAAAGTGCTGATATTAAACACAGCTTAGTGTTGGAAACCAGTAGCAGGCCTGAGCTGCTCTCTTTAGTTACCGTGGAAACCAGACCGACCTATTTGTCCCTGTTTGTTCAGATCCAAAACACCTGACCTAAGGCTACATCCAGAATAGCATTTCAGCATCGCGTGTAATTGCAGTTTATGACTTTTGTTGAGGTCTGAAGTTTTTAAAGCCCCACTGTGTAACTTTTTTTTGCCAAATGTAGGGCTTCTCCTGCTTGTTGTCATGGAAATATTGTTCTGCAGAGCTTTAATATTCCAAAGTAAGGCAGAAAACATATCTATCTCCATGAACAATGTTCCAAAGTGTGGTTTTGAACTTCCATACAATCATTCAGCTGTTGTGCCATCTCTAGAAAGTTGCATAGTGTTACTTTAAAAGTTCTATATTGTGCAAAATTGGCTCTTGTGAGCTTTAAGTCATGTACAGATATTGTTACCTCCTCAAAAACATACCTGAAGTTGTGTTTTGTTTCATTCACACTTTTTTGAGTAACACTTTATGATTAGTTATTAGTTAAAAAGCTGAACTGATCCAAATGATTCTAGTGAAGGTGTCTGGAGTTTAAAAACACAGTGGAGCACTTCCTGTATTACCACATGACATCACAAGGTGGACCAGAGTGTTTTCTGTTTGGGAAAAGAACTCACCCTAAATATGGAGGATTTTTGTGTTAAATATGTAAATGAAACAGAACACAACTCTAAATATGTTTGATAGGAAACATTATAACATAGATCAGAAAACATAAGCGCCCTTTAACTTTGTGGTTTGAACTTCAAGACGTCTGATTTATTTACAAAAAAGCCATAAAATAATTTCAGAATTTTGGACATAGGGCCTCATTTCCTAGTGAGCCAGAGTGTTGGAGATGTGTGGAGGCAATTTTTAAATATTCCATCCAGTATTTCCAGAGGTCGCTTACCCACTACCTGAGGCAAAACAGTTATAACTCCAGACTATCCATGTGAATGTCTGTGTGGATGGAATAATTTTAGAAGTAAAACTAATGCATCTGAAGGATTTATTGTCTGAGCAGCAGCAGCGAGTTGTACTTCCTGATAGAAAACTTGGCAGAGGCGGACTGATATATGAGAAAATAGTCCCCCGCGACAATTCATCCGATGCCAAGTGAGTTTTATTTCAAACGTTATTCTATAAACACAGACATTTACCTCGACTGTTTGGCGTTGTAATAGTCTTGCTTCGGGTGCACTGGAGTAGATAAGGCTGTTTTTAGTGGCAGGACAACTATGGCCATTGACCCTAGCACCAGGAACCTCCAAATACAAGGACTGGATGAAATATTTAAAAAAAAAGTGTCTCTGGCTCTCTAGGAAATGAGGCCCTATGTCTAAAATTCCCAACTGGCCCTTTAATCCTACTACGTCTAAATATACATTTTAGTTATTTATTCGTTTAATTAGGTTCATTTCAAAACGCCTACTTCTACAACTGTTACTATTTGTATTACTTCAATTTCTGCATCATACCAAATGTGTTTCAATATTTTAAAGGGCCCATACAACATTATTTTTTGACCTATGTTGTAATGTTGTTCCCTCGACACAAACATACCTGGAGTTGTGTTTTGTTTCATTCACACATTTAACACACAAACCCTGCATATTTCGAGTTCTTCTGTTCCACGTTGTGATGTCATGTGTCATACAGGAAGTGCTCCACTGTGTTTTTAAACTCTATACACCTTCACTCGAATCATTTGGATCACTTCAGCCCCGGAATTGACAATCTGTACTCAACAAAGGCTAAAAAGTAGCTGTTAACTTCAGATCTACTGCTTCATGACATCACAACGTGGAACAGAACATTTGAAGCTTTGGGAATGTAGACAGTCTAATAATAAATTATGACTCAAACATGTGAGAATGAAACAAAACACAACTTTGAGTATGTTTCTGATGAGGTAACAACATTATAACATGGCTTAAAGATCACAGGGTTTTTTTTTTTTTGGATTATGTTCTGTCTGTTTTATTTTCACACATTTCTCGAGTAAAAAGCAGCGTCCCCTCCCTCCTCTGATGTGAGCTCATTGTACGGCTGCCTTATGGGGACCTCTGGGTGTAAAAGGCAGGTTTTTGGGGTCCCCTCCCTCTCCCCCGAACTAAAGCCGCTTTAAATACGCCCCGTAGCCCCGCCCACTTCGGCCCATTGAAATCTTTGGCGGTTTGTTTACGAGACACGGCCCTTCTTTTGTCCCTCCCCATGACGATCTCTATAGCCAAAAAAAAAGAGACTCACCCCTCCTCCCCTCTTTTTCTCCCTCCCCCTTTTCTCTCTCTCCTCCAGATTTGAAAAGAAGACCCCCACTCCAACTGCAGTACCTCATACGCCAGTGATGCTAAGCTGGTGAGTACTACGAATACTTTTACTACCGCTTCCCGGATTGTACGTTTTTGTGCGATTTGAACGTTTTCTTGGATAGCTGGATGCTGCCTTCTTATTTTGGGTGAGTGCTTGACTTTTTGCTCTGTTCAAATGCCAAAGTTTGAAGCTGGAATTGGGTTTTCTGACAGTAATTCTCCGCTTCGTCTCTGCTTTTAAGTTCACGCCAAGTTTTTCAAAGCGAAGTTGCTGTTGACGCCAAATTTAGAATTATAGTTTTAATCCTGGTTAAGAAGGCGTGTTTTGCATAATTGGTCTTTTGGTGTTTCTTATTTCTAGTTCATAGATGCTCATATTTGTTTTCACTTGCACAATTTCATATTTTTTACATTTTGACATCGTTTTGCTGATTTTGGCAAACTTTGAGGTGATGACAGCTTGTATCCTTTATTAGTTACAGGGTTTCATGTGTTTAAATGTTATAATTTTAAATGAAAATATTGCCATGGTAAAATATTTGGGATAGTATCTGTTGTTAGTATCACGATAGTGCTGTTCGGGGTGTGCAAAAATATCAAAATCTGTATATCGTCAGTGGTGGAAAGTACTAAAGTAAAAGGACAATACATAAGTACACTTTCCAGGGGATACTTTTACAATAACTATATTTGAGAATGTGTATCTGTACTTTCTACTCCAATACATTTTAGATTTTAACTAAAAAGCACTTTTCTTTATGGTTTGAGACCTGCTGAAATGCCCCAGACTTTATCTGTTTTTGTTTTACCACATTTAATTTGAGTTTCCATCCCGGCTACAATCAAATACACAAAATACTCTGCAAAATACCTTTACTTTTTACTCTTTAAGTACATTTTTAAACAGGTACGTTAATACTTTTACTTAAATAGATTTTTTCATGTGACACCTTAGCTTTACTTGAGTAACTTTTTACCTTTATATTCGTACTTTTATTTGCAAAACAAAATTGGGTACTTCATCCACCACTGTATATCATGATGCTAAGTTTGGTGATACAGTATTGGTATCGTTGGCTGCTATATCGATGTATCGGCATATTTTTTGGTATCTTTTAGCAGTTTTTCTGTGAGAGCACTACAGTTTTGTTAAACCAATTTAACTTCTGTATTTTTAAAAGTAATATCTGTGACAATTATAGAAGCAAAAATGTGAGTTTTTGTACCAGTCCTTTATCCCTGTAGTTGAGCGAAATTGAGCGAGTACAGATAGAATGGAAAAGCAGCTCTTATAAGGTCAGTATGAGACCACTGTTGGCATCTAATTATAAAGCCAACCAGGAAGTGTGCTGTCTGCATGCTAATGTTTGGTAGCCTTGATATGATGGTTTCTGAAAATGGCAATATGTGCTTATAAACTCGTCGTGGTGAATAATTAGGACTCTAGATGTATCTTACCACTGCTACCTGTCTTTTTGCCACTGTAAAAATTAGGTACAAAGCCTTTTAGGTTTTTCAGTCAATCTCTACTCTATAATCTTGACGTCCATTCTTGTCTGTGATTAATTGCAGTAATTTTGACAGTGTCTTTTTACTTCCACACCCCAAATTGGATCATTATCTGATCTTTTTGTTTTCCAAATCCAAAAGTTACTCTAAAAATCCACTGATTAATGGACACATGCCATTAGTTGTTTTGGATGATCAGATTTCTGGGAACACACACACAAAATCAGATCTAATTATTGGCAGTGGTGGAAAGTAACAAGTACAAAAGTAAAAGTACTCAGTAATTCAGTACAATACAATACAATTACTACACAATTTTTAGGTATCTGTACTTTACGTAGGCACATTTTACAGTGGAGACTTTTTACTTTTACTTCAGGAGCAGGTATCTGTTCTTTCTACTTCACCATATGTTTTACCTGGACTGAAAAGTAAAAAGTACTTTTTATATGATTTGAGTGGTTGCTTTAGCACATGGTAACATCCTGACAAAAGGTTTTGAGTTCAAGTCCTGATTTTGAGCAAACAGAAATGTATACATGAAACTCCACAGTACAATTACGAAATACTTATTGTTATTCTGCCACTTCGTCATATTTAAAGACAGTAGGTCGGCCTAATGGCATTTTTTCAAGACATTCTAGCCAGTAAAGAAAGTACTGTAAATAAACTACAGCTATTAGCCTTTAGCAGTAAATGCATGTGTGCAGTGGTAATTAATTATATGCGCACATAGGGATCATTCACATCTCTATTCACAGCACATTTGCATATCAATCCAGGTCTAGTAACGTATGTATAGACACTATAGTCACTTTACAGTAGGTCAATGGAAGAGAAAACCAGCTGTTTACGTGTGGTGTTAGTGCTAACAAATGAGAAAGAATAAGCTCCAAAACCAACACATTTGCAACACTCAGCCTCACACAGGCTCCTCTCAGATCACAAATCTGCACTAATAAATGTCCTTTTAATCATGACTCAAAACGATCACCCGTAAAAATAATATAATCCAGCATGTTGACAGCAGCTGCGTCTGTCCTCTGTCTGTGGGACTGTCCTCTCTGCTCCACACGCACAATTTGATAAAAACACCAGTAGTACTGTTGCTGATCCAAACTGCACTGAAGTTCACTTTTATTTATAGTCAGTATTGTGGATCAGACACACGAGCATAGTCAAGCAGTGCCTCAGTGTTACTGAGCGCACTGGTAAAAACAATAGCACGTGAGTCACGGGAAGAAACTCTGAGGGTGGGTTCAGGGGCAATACGCCGTCACAGACAAATTACTCTGCAGGTAAATATTGATGCAGAGCCACATATTAGGACATTTATCTATCTGTAAATTTGACTAAATGAACATAATATAGAGTCTAAGCTTTATAACAAGCTATAACATGCCCATGTGGAGTATTGGCCTATATCGGTAAGGTTTAGGCCTATAGTTGATATGTCTCCAAGTGCCCATATCAGCCTATAATATCGGCCGGGCCCTACTTTCTATCATCATGGAGACCTAACCAAGATACAGACCAGATCTGTGGAGAAGCAGCCCCACTCACAATCAGAATGCCTGTTTTTCTAGGTGTTTTTGAGCTATAAAACCACATGTAATTGAATCAAAGGTAATCTAGAGCTGTTTAAAGTCATACTGTGGAACATTCCAGCCAATGCAATTGCATATTCATAGAAATAAGCAGATCACAGACTCACCACCAGAAAAGATACACAGTGCACCGTTAAGTAACCAAATTGAGTACTTCATCCACCACTGTTTACCACTGTTTATTGTCTTATCTGATTCCTCTCGTTCTCTGATGTATTGGTTTTGTAAATGAGCTATGGACTTGTGTATAACATCGTGATTCACATGAAACCTTATGACTCTGACTCCTTATGACCAGAGGCAGGGCTTTTCCACTCACCACCATCTGACACACTGTAATTAGAGCTTCTTCCGTTACAAAAGGCTCATACTTGTGGATTGTCTTTTCATTGCTTTAAGGGTAATTTTCAATTATAAGAAGCACCACTGATGTCAACAGAGATGTGAACTGACTATAGAAGATGATATTACTGAAGTTGTTAGCTGTAAAATAGCTGGAAAAATCTATTAAAGAGCTCATATTAGGCTATTTTCTAATCTCTGTTATAATGTTTCCTCATCACAGACATACCTGGTGTTTTGTTTCAGTCACACACGTTGAACACAAAAACCCTGCATATTTGAGTTCTTCTCTCAAACAGAAAACAGTCTGTTCCACCACGACGCATTTTGAGCTTTGGAGATGTAGATAGACTAATAATAAAGGATTACTCAAACGCTTGTGAATGAAACAAAACAACTCCTGGTATGTTTTGGGTGAGCTAACATTATAACAGAGCAATTTACTGAAATAAAGGACCTTTGAAAGTAAATATTTTGCTCCATTCACGTTTGGGCAATACTTGACCTTAATACAGATATTTAAAGGCGTATTTTAACACATTTATGATTTATTAATTGTACAATTATTATGAGGATATTTTAAAGGTAGTTCATCTAACTTTTTCTTGCCATAGAGGTGTAATTTCTTTGTGTAGAATGTTCCACAGTACGGATTTAAACTCATCTTATGTACTTGTATTGAGATAAAACAAAAGCATAGATAAATTTAATGCTATACTGTGGAATATTCCAAGTAGGAACATCTCCATGGAGACCGGCAAGTGGCAAACTCCCTATCAAAAAAGCCGAACAGTGAACCTTTCAAAAGTGAAGATATTACATTTTCAACATCACCCTTTTTAGATCTTAGAACCATTCATGTGAAGTAGAAATTGCTTTGTGGGTCTCAGCATACTCGAAATGTCTCAGATGAATAAAAATGACATGTTTTTTTGTGTTTTGTTTTGTTTTATGAAATGTGTTACAAGATTATAGTGAAAAGAAACTTCATATTTGTTCTTTGATCAGCTGTGATTAGCAGCGATTGTGTTATATCGCACAATATTAAAGGTGCACTGTGTAACTTTTTGTTTGAGGGTCCGTCACTTTTTTGATTCTATGGATATGTCATTGCTCTGCTTCAAATGTTCCACAGTGTGACATTAAACAGCTTTATCTTACATTTATTCAATTACAGGCGGTTTTATAGCTCAAAAACACCTATAACAACAACCACTCTGACTGTGAGCGGGGTCGCCTCTCCACAGATCTGACCTGTAACACGGTTTGGCTTGGTCTCAATGAAGATAGAAAGGTTTAAAGCCATACTGTGAAACATTCCAGACAAAGCAACAACATCTCCATGGAGAAAAGCATTTAACGGAACCTCCACCAGAAAAGTAACACGATGCACCCTTAAATCTATTTTATATACCATACTTTACATGCTTAAACTTTTAACAATGTACGTTTTTGTATTCTGTTTTTATTGTTAGCTTGTTTTATTAGCAAATGTAGCTTTAGCTTGAAATGACCTTTTGCCTGACCCCGACCATCCAATGAAACTGTAACAAGGATTCCTGTCACCGTAACTGAGGAACACACTGGTAAAATAAAGCTATAAAGACGAGCAGGTTTAGGATTTTGGTCCTAAAATGTGGTTTAACCCGGGTTTGGTCCATGTCCTGGGTGTAGACGTCGCAATAAACAAACCTAATTTGCATTTGTATCATTAAACGTGCTTTTATTGTGCAAAAATACCTTAATATAAAAAAAAACATGTGTTCAGGAATTGACCTGTTGGTGTCAGCTGCTTTTGTCCGTAAAGATAGCTACGTTTAATGCTATACTGTGGGACATTCTAAGCAAAGCATGACATCTCCATGGAGACAAGCAAGTGGCAAACCTTCTACCAGAAAAGTTGCATAGCGTGCTTTTAAATGATTTCAATTCACCACATAAAGTTTGGTATGAATAGTGGTTTGAATACATTTTATTGTATTAGTCCTATTTGTGACTCTTGGATACATACAGGGTCCACCACCAATGTCCCACAGTATGACATTACATCTATTTCCATGGAGACAACCGAGCAATGCCTCCAGGCCAAGTTACAGGTCAGATCTGTGGGGAGAGGTGAGCTTTTCAAAGTATTTTTGAGCAGTAAAACGCTTGTATATACGCAACACAGATGAGTTTGATGCCATACTGTGAAACCTTTCAGGCAAAGCAATACTATCTCCATGGAAACAAGTATATGGCGGACCCCGTACCAGAAAAATGACTCAGTGCGCCTTCAGATAAAGAATATGGTAATTGAACCACCGACCACTTTTTAGCAGTGCAAAATAATTTGTACTTCTGGGTCGCTATTGTCCGTACCTGCAGTGTAACACATCTTCTGCTAAGTGCACAGTCCAATTTATGTCCCAATATCTCTTAGCACCTCTCCACCTCTCCTCCTCTCCTCCTCCCTCTCTCCTCCTCTTGTCTTTTTATGTTCGTCCATCCCCGCGGGCTCCTCTGGCTTTACTTACTCTGCGACTGTGTTACCAGCTTCTCTCTTCACTCTCTATTCAATTTGTGGTCTAAATATGTTTCTTCTAATAGGTCATTGGGTGCAGTGTGTGGATGACTTTAAGCTACACTGTGTAACTTCTCAGATGGGGGTCCGTCATCTGCATTTTTGTGTGGAGATGTCATTGCTCTGCCTGGAAAGTTCCACAGTATGACATGAAGCAGCTCTACCTTATGTTTATTAAATTACAAGTGGTTTTACTGCTCAAAAATACCAAGAAAAACAGACTGCGAGCAGGGTCGCCTCTCCGCAGATCTGATCTGTAACTTAGTCTGGTTTAGTTTCCATGAAGATATAAAGGTTTAATGCCATGCTGTGAAACATTCCAGACAAAGCAATAATAGCAGTAGCAATAGCAGCAGTAGTAGCAATAGCAGCAGTAGTAGGAGTAGTAGTAGTGGTAATAGTAGTAGTAGCAGTAGCAGCAGTAGTGATAGCAGTAGTAGTAATATAGCAGTAGTAGTGGCAGTAGTAGTTATAGTCCTCCACCAGTAAAGTTGCACAATGTACCTTTAGGTGATTTGTGCTGGGAATTTGGGATTTGAGAAAAACAATTTAAGACCGACCGGTTGTTCGGCCGATTCCCAAGTTTGGTGAGGCTTAGTTAAAGCCGCCGGATCTTATTTTTACTCCCTTAAAAATGCAAAAAACAGTTTGCAGTGGCTATTCCTCATTTATCTTATGCATTCAGAGCATCCTAATTAGTTTCTGTGATGAGTTTACAAGCACTTTTCACAATCCTCAGAGACCAGTGCGGACAACAACTAGCATGCTAACGTCCACTTCCTGATTATCGGATAATAAAATGCTTTCTAATTTGTAATATTTCTGTACTTGGGCAAGATACATTTTGCTTAAATCTCAGGTTAAAAAGAAAACACGTTGGTGGTTCAATTCCAGATGTAGTGTTATTGTTGTATCCGCTGGCAAGACACTTGGCTTCCTGAATTGGTTTTAGTTCTAAAATGGGAGAACATATTGGAAATACCAGATGCCGTACTGTTGTTGAGCGGTGTCCTTGGGCAAGACACTTCACCCACGTTGCCTATGGATGAATGTGGCGTGAGATTAAGTTTTGGTGGTCGGTTTGACAGGACTTGACTGACATTTGATGTTTATGTACCCAGTGTTCTGTGTAGTGTTGTGTATGTGTTGTGTGGGGTATGGGAACGTATGTTTTTTATCTATTTATTTTTATTTGCTTAATTCCAAAATTGTAAAAAAAAACCTGGGCAACTGAGATTACAATAGAACTTTACCTGATCTAGCGTAAACAAAAAACACAAGCTAAAGCATCTCTGAAGGCCCCAAAAGCACAATATAAATCAAATACAGTATTGTTTTCATACACGTTTGTAATTTGTGATGTTATTGCTTCCTTTTATCCTGCCGTTTTTGCCAATATACTTTGGGATGTAACAATAACCGAAATATCGTGATATCATATCGTCAAAGTTCTCACAATAATATTGTGGCACCATATATCAAATTATAACCTTCTTTTCTTAAATTCATTGTTTTATAGCAGAAACAGCTAAAATATTGAGGAAACGTCATAGATCGTGATCATTTGTTCCATTTTAATTCTGAAAACATGAAGAAATTACTGTTTAGAAATGTTCTATCTTAATTCTTAATCCTTTTGCATCTCCACAATATCACAATAATGTCGTATTGTGAAATGAATATTGTAATTGTATTGTACCATGTGATTTACATATCGTTACATCCACATCCACAATAAACCGGAAAAAACAGTCTCTTTTCAGTTTGTCTGGATTAACCGTTAACATAGCGTTTAGTGGTGAGGTGGGTGGGACTGCAGATACTTCCTGAGATTCTGTTTTTTGCCTTTTTTTTTGGCTAAAAGAACCAAACAGAGCCTTCTCTTTGGCAATCGCGCAGGGCTGCTTTTGTCACACCGCCATGGTACATTAGGGAGCATTTAGAACGTGCTCGGACGCCCCATTGAAGCCCATACAAAGACAGGAGGACGTGGCAGATAGTTGGCCCTCACCACACAGGTCCCATTCACTTCTCAGGAGGGGGAGGGGAGTGACATCACTTCACTTGAGTAACAGTTTGGGGTTAATTGTGCTTAAAGCCATAGTGCGTAACATTTTTGCCAAAAAAAACTACATAAAAAGGCCCATATTACTCTTATCTATGTTATAATGTTGATTCCTCATCACAAACATACCTGGAGTTATGTTTTTTTTCCATTCACACATGTTCAACACACAAATTCTGTAAATGTGTTCCACCTTGTGATGTCAGAAAGTGCTCCATGCACCTTCCCTAGAATCATTTGGCTAATTACAGCCTTGGAATTGCCAATCTCTGCTGAACTTAAGGTAAAATGTAGCTGTCAACTTGAAAATTACTTCTTCATGACATCACAAGGCAGAACAGAGCATTTTGAGCATTGGAGATGTAGACAGACTAATAATAAAGAATTACTTAAACATGTGTGAATGCAATAAAACATAACTTTTGGGGAGGTAACAGCATTATAACAAACTCACAAAAGTACATTTTTTGTAGTACAGGACCTTTAAAATCTTTTTTCATTATGGATGTTTTTATTGCACCGAAAAACATGTGTCCTTACTCTGAGTGAGCTTGCATCTCCACAAACCTGACAGTATATGCTATACTACCTATGCATAAAACATACATATCTTTCTCCATGGAGAATGTTCTGAAGTAGGTTTTAAGTTTCTATTTCCAAGAAATTCTGAAGTTTACTTTACACCTACAGAAAGTTACAGGCCATAATTTTAAAAGAAATAGACTTTTGTTTTCTTTTTTTTCTCCCTATTGAATTGTTGACTAGAATAGTTATTCTGCCCATCCCACCATGACAAAGGTCTACCTGTTAATTAAAAAATGGCACTTTGAGTAAAAGTGAAAATTGGGGAAATGTTGGTTCTTTAGTTTTTTCTGACATCAATCCTTTCAACTGTTATTCCCTTTTTCCCACCAAATGAATGTCTTAAATAGTGAACTGAATGATTTTATCTTCACAAGTTTTATTATTTTTAAATAACAAGTACAAATTTGACTTTTCTATTTGAGGGTCTGTCACCTGCTTGTCTCCATGGAGATGTTATTGTTTACCTGGAATATACCACAGTATGGCATTACACTTATCTATCTTCTTCATGAAGACAAGCATGTGACACCAGGCACCAAGCCAGGTTACAGGTCAGATCTGTAGCGAGGCAAGACCATAAGACTGAATATTCAAGATTTTTTTTTTTAAGTAGCAAAGTTACAAAGGATTGGAAAAATACAACACTAAGGAGACTAATGCCATACTGTGGAACATTTCAGACAAAACAATTACCTCTATGGAGATAAACAGGGCTCTGAAAAGTGTGTACCTTTGAGATAAAGTTTTTCCCTTGCTTCATATTGGCCCATTTTTAATGACTACTTTTACCTGAATATTTGCTTTGAAGTACTAATACTATTACTCAGTAGTATATTTGTCTCCTCTCCCCTCTCCCCTGATTGTGGCACTTCGGTTAAACCATTCCCCATAATGTCGTCATCGTTTGGCTCTGCTTCAGCTCTCGTCTTTGTGTGGCTGATGAGTGTCTCTTGATGCGTGTTAGCGGGCCCCCGTGTCACTGTGCATTAGCCATTTCAGTTTGCTAGCCGTGGACGTATGGCTAATTACCCCTTTAGATAGTATGGTGTGGTCATTAGCATGCTAACAGGCTAGCCTCAGATGAACCAGCCTCTAGTCAACATCTGACATCACGCGTCAATGTCAACAATCTGGAGGCCCAAAGTGTCCCAAAGGTGCTGGTTCTATAGCAACGAGACATGGTTATAGGCAAATTAGCACGGTTCATAATCCTAATCCTAATAATCATAACAAAACCTGAAGTAGTAGTTTAATGTAAAATTGTCGTATTTTCATTGTTTCATCTACTGTATGTAGGGCTAGACAAGTTTGGATTTTTTTTTCTTCAGATTTTTTTCTGGAAAGCATTGAGGCTAAAGGTGCACTGTGTAACTTTTTGGTTGGAGCTTGTTTCTATGGATATGGCATTGCTCTGCCTGGAATGTTCCACAGTATGTCATTAAATTGCTCTACCTAGAAAAACAGACATTCTGACTGTGAGCAGGGTTGCCCCTCCACAGATCTGACCTGTAACTTGGTCTGGTTTGGTCTCCATGATGATGAAAGGTTTAATGCCACACTGTGGAACATTCCAGACAAAGCAATAACATGGAGAAAAGCGTTTGACGGACCCTCCACCAGAAGAGTTACACAATTTGCATGTTCTCCCTGTCTGAGTGGATGTTTCTTGTGGTACTTAAGATATAATTTTATTTTTCTCATTTTTATTTATCTATACTTTGAAAATGTTTCTTTGCATTATTTCATTTTTGATCCCAGTAAATCAGGCATAGCTTCCCCAATTTCTTTTTTACATGACTTTTTTAGACCACTACTTTCTTGTACTTGTACTTGAGTATTCTGTGTATGTTATATCTACTCTTCCAATGCCTGAAAGTTTTTTGTTAACCTCTTAACGCCTGAATTTATATAGATGTATATGAAAAAAAATGTTTTGTGTGTCTTTTTGCCTTTAAATAAATGGTTAATTAAGTTGAGATGATTAATTTGACTTTAAAAACAAATAGAAATTTGGGTATAATGCAAATTTACGACAATTAAAAACAAGTGTTTGCCAAAGGTTCCTAGGAAAGTACTGCATATGCAATAACCGGCATTGGGGGAATGCAGCTGCTCTCTCGACTTATATCTTGATCCAAATGGTTTGTTGCATATTTGTGACACTCGGCGTTAAGGGGTTAAAGGTGTACTGTGTAACTTTTTGGTTGGAGGTCCCTCACCTACTTGTTTCTATGGAGATGTCATTTCTCTGTCTGGAATGTTCTACAGTATGACATAAAACAGCTCTACCTTACATACTCAATTACAAGTGACTCAAATATAGCTCAAAAATACAAACAGACATTCTGACTGTGAGCGGGGTCGCCTCTCCACAGATCTGACCTGTAACTTGATCTGATTTCATCTCCATGAAGATAGAAAGGTTTAACATCATACTGTGAAACATTCCATACAGAATAATAACATCTCTATGGAGAAAAGCATTTGACAGACCCTCCACGAGAAAAGTTCCACAATGCACCTTTAATACATCCAGTCTTCAAACAGAAACAGCCTTTTGACACAGGTTGCCATAAAGTATTGATGCGTTCCTTGTACTGTGTGTATTTCCTGCACAGAGAGGCAGACATGTTGGGAGCTGCAGTGGGCGATCTCTCTGTCACTCACTGCTCTAAATTGGCCCCAGTGTGGGTAATGTGGCAGTTCAGTCTCTTCTTATGTGTTTTATTTCCTGTTCAGAGAGGAGAGGAGGAAAGCAGAGGACTCACGCAGAATTAAATTAGAGACGCAGAAAGAGAGGAGGACATGAAATAATATAAGACTGTGACAAATGAAAATGTACTGTTATAGCAAAAATGCACATGGTTTTCTCTTCTCATTTTGTATACTTTTTGTTATTTACTTGTCTATATGCTTTTACTACTGTCACTACTAGTGCTATATTACTACTACTGCTGCGACTGCTTCTACTACTACTACTACTACTACTACTACTACTACTACTTCTACTACTACTACTACTACTAGTACTAGTACTAGTTCTGTATGAGGAATTGAGAAAATTAATGTTTTTTAAAAGCAAAAATGCGTATGGTTTTCTATTGTATACTTTTTACTGTTTATTTTATATACTTCTACTACTGCTACTGCTACTACTACTACTACTACTACTACTGCTACTACTACTGCTAACACTGCAACTACTTTTACTATTACTATTACTATATTTCTAAAACTGTTTTATATTTTTTACAACTTCACCATCAATTGAAATCTTGAATCTTGAAATTACTTCTACTACTACTACTACTACTACTACTACTACTACTACTACTACTGCTACTGTTGCTACTACTACAGTTCTCTCTCTTCATATCTCTCAATTTTTCTCCATTTCTCTCTCGTCATCTCTCTCTTCTCCATCTCTCTCCATTTCTCTCTCTTCATATCTCTCTTTTCCATTTCTCTGGATTTCTCTCTCTCCATCTCTCTCTATTTCTCTCTCTTCATCTCTCTCCATTTCTCTCTCTTCATCTCTCTCCATTTCTCTCTCTTCATATCTCTCTTTTCCATTTCTCTGGATTTCTCTCTCTCCATCTCTCTCTATTTCTCTCTCTTCATCTCTCTCCATTTCTCTCTCTTCATCTCTCTCCATTTCTCTCTCTTCATCTCTCTCCATTTCTCTCTCTTCTTCTCTCTCTCCATGTCTCTCTTCATCTCCCTCTCTTCTCTCTCTATCTCTCTCTATTTTCATCTCTCTCTCTTCCCATCTTTTTCTCTCCATCTCTCTCTCTCTTCATCTCTCCCCATCTCTCTCTCTTCCCATCTTTTTCTCTCCATCTCTCTCTCTCTTCATCTCTCCCCATCTCTCTCTCTTCATCTCTCTCTCTTCCCATCTTTTTCTTTCCATCTCTCTCTCTCTTCATCTCTCCATTTCTCTCTCCTCATCTCTCTCTTCCTATCTTTTTTTCTCCATCTCTCTCTCTTCATCTCTTTCTCTGTCTCTGCCTTCATCTCTCTCTGTCTCTCTCCCTTCATCTCTCTGTCTCTCTCTCTCTCCCCTTCTCTCCCCCTCTCTCTTTCCATCGCTCTGTCTATCTGAGCAGGTGCAGTGTTATTTAGACTAAACAGCCCTGGCCGCTGCCCTGGAGTTGTCACTATCTCTTTAATACAAAGACAACACACTCTACTGCTCATTACAGCTGCTTTTATTCACACGGAAAAAGTCCCAAACTCCTGAGAAACATTATTACTGCGACAAATGAAAAGGCATTAGACTCTGTTTTACTCCCCAAATTGCTTTACAATTCAGTCATTTATTCATTCACAAAAGCCAACCATCTGCCTTATAATCTGAATCATGAAGTTACACCTTTTAGCTTCTAAATTATGCTACTTGTAAATTTGAAAAGGGCTCATATTACACTATTTTCTGATCTGTGTTATAATGTTTCCTCATCACAAACAGACCTGGAGTTTTGCTTTGTTTCATTCACACATGTTTAACACACAAACCCTGCATATTTAGGCTGAGTTATTCTCTCAAACTGAAAACAGTCTGTTCCACCTTGTGATGTCATGTGGTAATACAGGAAGTGCTCCTTTATGTACTGTGTTTTTAAACTCACACCATCGCTAGAATCATTTAGATAATTTCAGCGCTGGGATTGCCCATCTCTACTGAACTAAAACTAAAAGGTAGCAGTTAACTTGAATACCCCTTCATGACATCACAAGGTGGAGCAGAGTATTTTGAGCTTGAGTGAATGAAACAAAACACATCTCCAGGTATGTTTTTGAGGAGGTAAAATTCTAACATGGCCTAAAGATCATAAGAATCAAGTTTGTGTAATATATATAGAACCTTTAATGCACTATGTAACTTCTTTTGAGGGCTTTGTCTCCATGGAAACCTTATTGTTTTGTCTGGAAAGTTCTAGTCTGTATTTTTGTTGCGAAAGAAATGCTTTGAAAAACAGATCTGCAACTTGCTTGTCTGCATGAAGGTAGATAGGTTTAATACCCTACTGTGAAACGATCCATTTTGCAATCGGAGAATATTTTGTACTTTTTACTGCTACTGTTGTTTTCTTCGCTTCAAACAAGCCAGACTTTTAGCGAGCTCTTGTTCTGACAGAGAATGACAAGTTTTGTAAAAGGGAGAGTTGCAGTTGTTGCGAAAACCTTGCAACATCAAATCATGTCTCAGAAAGGTACTTAGAGCGAGCTTTGGTCAACTTTACTGTTCTTTTGATACCTGTCTGTGGGAATCATGAGCCGGGACGCAGGGATCAGGAGAGCTCCTCTGAGTCTGCAAGAAGAAGAGAAGAGAAAAGAAAAGAAAAGAAAAGAAGAGAAAAGAAAAGAAGAGAAGAGAAAAGAAAAGAAAAGAAAAGGCAGTACGGTGCTGGAGATACACAGGTGTAATATTAATAGTAGTAGGTTTAGTAGTGATTGTCATAGTTGCAGTTTTAGTACTAGTAGTAGTTGTTGTAGCAGTAAATGTAGTAGTAGTAGCTGTAGTACTAGTAGTTATAGTAGTAGTTGTAGTATTAGTAGTAGTAGTAGTTGTAGCAGTAATTGTAGTAGTGATAGCTGTAGTAGTAGTAGTTATAGTAGTAGTTGTAGTATTAGTAGTTGTAGTAATACTTGTAGTAGTAGTAGTCTAGTAATAGTTGTAGTATTAGTATTAATAGTTTTAGGAGTAGTAGTAGTTCTTGTAGCTGTAGTAGTAATTGTTGTAGTTGTAGTAGAAGTAGTAGTAGTAGTAGTTGTAGTAATAGTAGTATTAGTAGTAGTCTAGTAATAGCTGTAGGATTAGTATTAGTAGTTTTAGGAGTAGCAGTAGTTGTTATAGTTGTAGTAGTAGTAGTTGTTGTAGTAATAGTAGTAGTAGTAGTCTAGTAATCGCTGTAGGATTAGTATTAGTAGTTTTAGGAGTAGCAGTAGTTGTTGTTGTAGTAGTAGTAGTAGTAGTTGTTGTAGTAATAGTAGTAGTAGTAGTAGTAGTCTAGTAATAGCTGTAGGATGAGTATTAGTAGTTTTAGGAGTAGCAGTAGTTGTTGTAGTTGTAGTAGTAGTAGTTGTTGTAGTAATAGTAGTAGTAGTAGTAGTAGTCTAGTAATAGCTGTAGGATTAGTATTAGTAGTTTTAGGAGTAGCAGTAGTTGTTGTAGTTGTAGTAGTAGTTGTTGTAGTAGTAGTTGTTGTAGTAATAGTAGTAGTAGTAGTAGTCTAGTAATAGCTGTAGGATTAGTATTAGTAGTTTTAGGAATAGTAGTAGTTGTTGTAGTTGTTGTAGTAGTAGTTGTTGTAGTAGTAGTTGTTGTAGTAATAGTTGTAGTAGTAGTAGTCTAGTAATAGCTGTAGTATTAGTATTAGTTTTAAGAGTAGTAGTAGTTGTCATGGTTGTAGTAGTAGTCAAATAATTGTTGTAGTATTTGTAGTAGTACACAGAAGGGTTATGTGAGAACAAAAATATTAAATTAAACTAATAAGCAAATTGTGAGGCCAAAATTGGAAACTGCAATTTAATTTAATTAAGTCTCATCTTGCCTTGTTATCATGGACCAAATCTCTAGTAGCAGCAGTGGTAGTAGTGAAGTGGTTGTATAATATTAATAGCAGTAGAGAGGTAGTAGTCTAGTAGTAAAATTGGAAGTAGTAGTTGTTGGAATTGTATTTTTGTAGTAGCCAAGTGGTGGGAGTTGCAGTAGCTATAGTAGAACTAATGGTATGTAATAGTGATAGTTGTAGTCTTTTCCATTGCAACATTTAAACAATCTATGCTTTTTTCCTTCATTTCAGATTATTATTTTTTATACCTCTTCATAGCTGGTGACTATATAACATTTCTTGTATTTTTTCTTACAATTACAAGAGTTTACTCGTCAAAGATTACTTGAAAAACGTGCTTTCTTAGCATGATGACCTCTCCACAGATCGTACTCTTAATGTGGTCTAGTATTGACACCTGTTTGTCTCCATGGAGATCTGTTTAATACCATACTGTGGAACATTCCGGGCAAACCAGTATCAGACATTGGATAGCCTACCCACTACCAGAAAAGTGTCACAGTGCACCTTTAATTAACTGATTTTAAGTGAATCTGACCTTACTCATTTGTTAAATCCCCATTGTTTACACGGTTACTACCAGCTTTCTTTTTCCTTCAACTCAATCTTAACCCCATCCACTTTATTGTGCCGTTCTTTCCTGCAGTACACCTCATATACGACTTAATCACTCTTCTGTTGTTCCTGATTTTATGAAGTCTCCTCCTCTCTCTGTGGACCCTGGACTGGAGGAGCACCAGGCTTTTGTCCAGGGGCTTTGCTGTAGAGCTGCCCATAAATCGTGCTCTGATCTCTGGATCGTTAAGTCGGGACTCAAGGGTCCTCTGGTTCTCTATCACCAGTCCTCTGTAGTACTAGTAGTTATTGTAGTAGTAGTATTAATAGTAGTAGGGGTAGTAGGAGTAGTAGGAGTAGGTGTAGTAGTAGCAGTTGTAGTATTAGCAGTAGCAGTTGTCGTTGTAGTAGTTGCTATAACAGCAAACAGTTGTAGCTGTTGTAGTAGTTGTCGTAGTAGTAGATGTTATAGTAATAATAGAAATTGCTGTTGGAGTACCTGTAGTAGTAAGCATTAGTAGGAACAACAGCAGTAATAGTAGCAGTAGCAGTAGTTGTTATAGTAGCAATAGCAGTAGTGGTTGTAGGAGTATGGACGATGGACTGGAGGAGCACCAGGCTTTTGTTCAGGGGCCTTGCCGGACGGTTGCCCATAAATCGTGCTCTGATCTCTGCGTCATTAAGCCGGGAGCCGAGGGTCCTCTGGTTCTTTATCACCGGCCCTCAGCCCAGCACATTATGGAGGCTAACTGGCCCTAATGATTAGCTGTCCGCTCCTGCACGCTCCAAACAGCCGCTGTCTCAGAAGGGAAGTCCTGTCCTTACATATAAATGAGCCCTCAGATACTGGTACTACTGCTTTGACCATCTGCAGAGGAAGTGAACAGAACAACAGACTGCGCAAAGAAGTGGACTAAGGGAGTGTGACGTCACCCATAGTGCTCGGCTCCAGTCAAGTGAAGCTCATTGATGCTAACAGCTATAGTAGCAAATTTAGTGCCTAGTTTCATATTAGGACAAAATAGAGAAATAAAAGCTAGTTATGTCCATTTGTGTGTTCCTATCTATGTGTGTTCCACCTGCTGATGTCATGAGGTGGTGCTCTCATATTCAAGAAAGTGCCTCTCAGTGCTTAACTGGATTTTTTTTTTTAGAATTTTGATTGTTGCTCACACAATTAATTATCCAAAACAAAATATTCTACTGTAGTCCTCAAAATGGCAATAGTAGTGGTAGTAGAGTTGTAGTAGTCTTTATCACCGGCTCTCTGTAGTAATAGTGTTAAGTATTATTATTATCAGTAGTAGTAGGTGGAGTAGGAGCAGTTGTAATAGCAGCACTAGCAGTTGTCGTTGTAGTAGCTATAGTAGTATGCAATTATAGTTGTAGTAGTTGTCATAGTAGTAGAAGTTGTAGTAATACTAGAAGTAGTAGCAACAGCTGCTGTTGTGGTACCTGTAGTAATAACAGCAGCAGTAGTAGTAGGAGCAGTTGTAGTTGTTGTAGTAACAGTAGTAATAGCAGCAGTTGTAGTAGTCGTAGTTGTAGTAGTCTTTATCACCGGCCCCCTGTAGTAATAGTAATTATTGTAGTAGTAGTAGTGTTAAGTATTATTATTATTAGTAGTAGTAGGTGTAGTAGTTGTAAAAGCAGCAGTAGCAGTTGTTGTTGTAGTATTAGCTATAGTAGTAGCAGTTGTAGTTGTTGTAGTAGCAGTAGTAGTAGCAGTAGTAATAGCAGTAGTAGTAGTAGCAGCAGCAGTGGCATCCATAAAAGAAAAAAAGTTTGACTAAAATTGAACCTTACTTGAACCTTCTTGAAGTAAACTCTCTCTCTTTATACAAACACACAGATTTGACAAACTCAAACTCAATTTATAATCATTGTTTGTTGATTTCCAGGAGTTCTTTCACATCTGTTAAACACTTGTATTTGGTTGCACCTGTCTTTTTGGTCATCCTGCTCCCCTCCTCTCCTCACGTCCTCTCCAGCTGCTGTTGTTTCTTTGTCTGTGAGCAGGAGATGAAATGGACCACGCGCACTCGTAATAACTACCTTTTGTTTTCTCTCATCACACAGGCTCAATTATGCTTGCTTGTTTCACAGACAGGAGCTAAATTAGACTTTGAAATCAGAGGGAATCACAGTCCTATTCTTCTATTTCTTCCAAAAATTCATCACCGATCAGATTGTTGTTGTTGGAAAAACCAAAATATAGGAATTCGTTGTCTGACGCTCTTGCAAAATTACAAACAAAATAATACTGCTTTGTGCAATCTGCGACAGAAAAATTGGATGTAATTATTTTACTGATGCTCTGTTTCTGAAATTGTGTTTCATGGGGCTCCACAGTCCGGCTCACTGAGGTCCACTCTGGTTCTGAAAGTGAAATGTAATAAATTTTTGCCATAGACTTTTCAAAGCACATTTAAGATTCAGTGAAATGCTTTAATAACTTAGTGGTTTATTAAGTTTCAGAAACAGATTTTAAATTAAATTAGAGGTCTTGTGCTCATTGGAGGATGACTGGTCACTGTTTTTATTTTTGTTTGTTTTTGATTTCATATTATGTTTTATTTTATTTTGATACATACAGTATTTTTGATGTTTTTTCCAGAGTGGGACGGTTGGGTTCTATTTTATTTTTAGTTAAAATGATTACTTTTTGTATAATGTTTTTTATTATATGAAAAAAGTTAGCAGGAGTTGTCATTAGAGATGATTTTTTCGCTTCCGATCCGATTTTTTTAAGGAGTGCTCTTTCCGATGCCTTTTTGTGTAGTGTCATGAAAGAAGTTTGTACCTTGGCTCCAAAAAGTCCATTGGACGACGAAAGCCTGTATTTTCCACGACAGACAGCGCTGGACTGTCTAAAGCGATGAATTTGACAATCCTCTGTGTTATTTTCTTGGACTTGTCGCCATTTCGAGGTAGCGTTTCTCTTCTTTGAAATGCCTCCGGCAGTGTTCGCTGCTGTGGCTTTGCCGTTTTACGCCTGTAAATCTCAAACTCGTCCAGATGATTCTTTTGTGACGAATCAAATTGATAGTATTAAAGTGGTTCTGCTGGTTCCTCCACAAGAAACTGTTTGTTTGCAGCGATTGCATGTTGCCGTTTGACTCTCGTTTTTGTTGTAGTAAAAAGTCCCACACAGCGACATGCCGGCATTTTGATTTACGGCTGCTGTAAAGCGTGTCGATGTCGCAAAAACATCGGTCTGATCATGTGACTGAATCCAATACTGTTCGATACTTATAAAAGAGCTGAATCAGGAGCCGATACCGATACTGTATATCGGATTTAGACATCCCTAGTTGCAATGACGCGCTGTTTTTCATTTAAACATGCACTATGTAACTTTTCTGGTGGATGATCTGTCACCTGACACCTGTCTCCATGGAGATATTTTTATTGATTTCCCTGAAATGTTTCACAGTATGGCATTTAAGTTATTTGTTCTGCATGTATTCAGTTCTACAGATTTTTATTGCTAAAAAAATACTGTCGCATCACCTGCAAACACACATTCATACAAAGTCATGGTTTGTGATGTGTCTTGCTTAAGGACACAACAGCAGTATTGTATGTCAGTTGGGATAGAACCATCAACCTAAGGGGTAGTTGTAGTGTTGCTAGTAAATATTATGATTTTTGTTTTTTGGTTAATACAGAGAAGAATATACTAGTATGTAAATGCAGCTGTTGTTGTTGCCATGGTGCTAATAAGTACGGCTAAGGGCTTAATACTGTGGACAGCTCCCAGACGAGACTTTATAGATTTTTGTGAATCTCCGGGAGAATCTAAAAGAGTCACTCTTGCCCTCAGCTGCATTATAACATCTCCTGTTTATGTGTTCACTCTTGTCCTGACGTGGTCCTGGTCTGAACTCTCATCCTTATTACCAACACTGTCGTATACTCAGCCATTTTGTTTTATTTTCCCTCCAAAGAGTGACTTCTAACCAAGAGCGAGATTTTTGTTTTAATTCACTCGTTTTATTAATTTATTTATAACATAACACAGAACAGTAAAAGGCCAGATTAATAGTACTCACCGATTTGGTTTTCCTTCACCCACAGATTACTGTGCAGTTTGAATGCAGAGAGAGATGGATTTTCTTTTATTGTCAGTTCCAATAATGAGTCCCTTTGACAGGCGGCACAGTCTGTCCAAATGTAGTGCGTCCGTGTGCTACCTCACGGACCCCTCGAGCTGTGGCCCTGATGTCCTCCCACTCACGATCTTTAGTTTTATGAAGTCCTTCAATGGAGGAGTGAGTCTGGGCAAAGCTTTGATAATAATAATGGGATTCTGTTGAAAGTTTGTGACACAC
This sequence comes from Odontamblyopus lacepedii, assembly GCA_034769755.1. Taxonomy (NCBI): domain Eukaryota; kingdom Metazoa; phylum Chordata; class Actinopteri; order Gobiiformes; family Gobiidae; genus Odontamblyopus; species Odontamblyopus lacepedii. The sequence goes on along the minus strand of CM068356.1, from coordinate 28,461,191 downwards.
TAACACAAGACTCACATTTCAGAACATGGTTTGTACAGCTCTAAATTACAGGGTTTTTAAGCAAAGTAAATTAGAATTTTGTTTGTGTAGGAAATAAAAAAAAGTCAGCCCTTTTTAAATGACACTTCCTATTTCTATTCTTTGGTTATGTCATTGCTTTGTCTGGAATGTTCCACGATATGATATTTACATTTATTCAATCACAGGTGGTTTTATAGCTCAAAAATACATAGAAAAACAAGCATTCAGACTGTAAACGGGGTCGCCTCTCCACAGATCTGAACTGTAACTTGGTCTGGTTTGGTCTCCATGAAGATAGAACGGTTTAATGCTGTACTGTGAATCATTCCAGACAAAGCAATAGCATGTCCACGGAAAAAAGCATGTGACCTTCCGGCAGAAAACTTACACAATGCATCTGTTTTAGATTTAGAATAGTTTCTGGAGGTTAGTTTTGCTTTATGGTTTGGTTTCAGTATTATCGTTTATTGTCTATATGTAGTTCAACAATATATCGGACAAAATTTGCAATCGTGACAGCCGTATAGGTATCAAAACTGTTACCGCTTTATCGTTGCATTCCTGCGTCCAATTCCCAGCCCATTTTAGTATCTCCTCTGTTTACCAAAACCCCTCCCGCTTTGTGCTTTTTCAATTTGAACTTTCTCATCTCCCGACAAAGCCGCGCCTAAAACCTCGCGTTGTCAAAATAAATCACTTCCTGTTTTGAATGCAAACAAAACAATACCTCTTTTTCCCCCTCTTTCCTGGGACTCAATCAATCAGTTCTTTTCAGGCCTTTCTCACAATAGATCTGATTAACCCTTTGGAGCAGCTCATTTTCACCATTTCCATCACAAAGCTTTGGGGAAGGATCGCAGATTGGAAGTGCCTGCGAAAGAAGAAAGAAAATATCATAATAAAATTGCCTTCAAAGCAGCGCAGTGAATGCTAAGCGGCGGTTCACGCATCTGGATTCAGGACAGATGTGGACAGGCGTGGTGCATTGTGGGTAATGTGGCTTTGATTATTGAGACGTTGTAGCGGGGAGATGTGATGGGCTGTCAGTGCGTTGGCATTGGAGAAAATAATTGTAGAATTGCAGCTAGTGTGAATATTATTGTTTTATTAGCGAAATAAAAAAGAGTGATTGTATTGATTCTATTTGGCAGTCTCTATTTCATGGTTGTTAAAGGTGCATTGTGTAACTTTTCTGGTGGAAGGTTTGTCAGATGCTTTTCTCCATGGAGATGTTATTGCTTTATCTGGAATGTTCCACAGTATGGTATTAAACATTTCTACCTTCGTGGAGACCAAACCGAATCCAAGTTACAAGTCAGATCTGTGGAGATGCAAACTCGCTCACAGTCTGCCTGTTTTTAGAGGGTTTTTTTGAGCTATAAAACGACCTGTAATTGAGTAAGCTAGAGCTGTTCTGTATCTTACTGCGGAACTTTCTGTACTAATACATTACTAAATACTAAATACTAATGAAATACAACACTAAATACAATACTAAATACAATCAATCAATTAAATACTGTCCCACTTTAACTGCAGGTTTTTAACTGTGTGTTTTAATCATACTTAATTTGTTTATGTTGTTGTAAGGTGACCTTGGGTGTCCAGAAAGGTGCCTAATAAATAAAATGTATTATTATTATTATTATTATTATTATTATTATTATTATTATTATTATTATTATTATTATTATTATTATTATTATTATTCCAGGCAGAGCATTGACATCTTCATAGAAACAAGCAGGTGACAAAGTTATAGAAAAGTTTATACTGTCCCTTAAAGGATCTATATTACGCAAAATTGGGTCTTGTGAGCTTTAAGTCATGTTTTAATGTTGTTACCTCATCAAAAACAAACCTGGAGTTGTGTTTGTTTCATTCACACATGTTTGAGTAACCTTTTATTATTAGTCTGTCTACATCTCCAAACCTCAAAATGCTCCGTTCCACCTTGTGATGTCATGAAGCGGTAGTTTTCATGTTAACAGCTCCTTTTTATGTGTATTTTCTCGAGCTGAAATAATCCCAGCGATTGTAGTGAAGTTGTATGGAGTTTAAAAAACACAGCGGAGCACTTCCTGTATTACCAGAGGACATCGCAAGGTGGAGTGTTTTCCATTTGAGAGAACTAAACTTTGTAATGAACTTTGTATTTTTAGAATGTGTGAATGAAACAAAACACAACTCTGGGTATGTTTTTGATGATTAGAACGTGTCTTAATGCTCTTCATTTTTTGTAATATGGGACCTTTAATAACAATGAAATATTAAAGATGAGGAAACAACATCATATAATATATGCTGTACTGATAATCTCCCACAAACAATCAAAATAAATAAAAACATAGTCTTTTAAATTGAGCTTGCAGACTCAACTCTGTTCAGTCATATGCACAGCTGAACACAGCAGTTTTCAAACCACTTTTTCTTTGCTCTTATAGAAGTCCACTTTGTGCTGACCAAAGTAAATATTGACTTTTAGACCAGGTCCAGTGCAGTGTTACCTTGTTTTTCTCTTGTGTCCCTCCAGCAGTAAACAGCCAACACAGCTCTGACTCCTCCGCTTTTTATATACTTTAACTATGCACAAGTCCTCTACACAAGTGAATCCACTGCCAAAACTCATATAAGAATCCCATGTATTTCAGAGCATGTTTGTAGAGGTCTAAACTACAAAGTTAGCATGTCATACATACATAATAAAACTTCATGGAGACTGGTTAGGCCTGTTTATTTCACTGCAGATGATACGGTCTAAATTTTGGTTCAATAGGCTCTATTCACGATTACTGGAAAACTTCTGGTGTAGTTACCGACACTGGGCACGTGATAAAACCGTGGATTCAGCAGCAGCTTCAGTCTTCACAACCTGCCAAAGCTTTCCACGGGGGACGGGACTCTAATTGGGTCTTGAGTGTCACGTGTAGACAGCTGGTTGGAACTGTTGATCTACTGAACATAACGGAACGCTATAATGACATTTAAAAAAAAATTAAGTTAGCCAATTTACAATACACAAATTAATACACAATTTATGAAAGGAAAAAGGAAAGGATATAATGACCTCTAGATGAAGAACACCAGGCCATTTTCTTAGTTTTCCCAATGGAATTCGTCACCCGTATGTTTCCAAACATCTTCTGGTTTGTGTCATGAGCGTGAATAGAGCCATTGTGATAAATCATGAACATACTGTATATATATATTATGACAGTGTAATTTAAGATAATTAAAATATTGATATCCATATACTAATCAATACTGAAACTAATATCAAAACTGGATTTGAACTGTATCGATAGTGATCACATAAACAGAACAAAATTGGTAGCATAAGACTATATGTTAGTATTAAAGATACAGCTTTTATTTTGTATTAAAAAAAGTGTGTTTTAAAATCTTCCATTATGGTATTGAAATCAGGGATGTGCAAAAATATCGAAATATTGTGATGCTAAATTTAGTGATACAATATTGTTATCGTGGAATATTTTTTGGTATCTTTAAATAATTTATGTGATCACACTACAGTTTTGTTGCTTATTTAGTGGAAGGAAATGTGTTTATGGAATATACTTGGTATTTTTACTGCTTTGATGATTAAAAGAGATGTATTTCATATTGACTTTGCACAAGTGATGGTTTAACAAAGAAATATTGTAACTAAAATGCAGTTGGTTCTTAAAAAACAGCAATTTATCATAGTATCATATACAATATAACAATTATGGCATATATACCGGTGACAATATTGTATCATGAGCCATTTATCATCGTGAGGAGCCGCAATTCCCACCAAAATTGAAATCGGTAACGTATCGAGCCTTAGTGTTAAAACTGAAATTGAAATTTTATTGTCATGACAACACTAATTGAAATGCGCAATCATCTCGCGTGAGTTTGCTAATGATTACAACTAATAATATGCCTCCCTTTGTCAGATTGATAGCTGTGGTGGCGCTAATGCTTATGCTAGTTCCCTGGAGATGCATGGTCTTCATTATCCTCTTGTTTTTCCTTGATGGAGATGTAGAATCCACCACAGGGCTTGATCAAAACGCTAATTTGCTAAAGCTAATGGGGAAAGGATGTGAAATGAACAGATCACTTTGGTTTTTGTAATTCATCAGCAAACCAAGCAGAGTGATCATGTGAGCCAATGAGTGAAGAATGGTGTTTCGACTGACAAATTTGGACTGTCATAAGTGTAAATAGGGAAAACAATTAAGCAATGACACCAAGTTTAATGCATCAGGAAGAACAGAATTAATATATGAGTTAAAGAGACTTGATTTTTTTTTTTACTGGATTTTTTTGGTAAGTTGTATTTTCTTCTTTCTATCCAAATGAACTGCTCATGTAGTTAGATTTTAGCTTTACTTGCTTAGTCAGTGATGCATGATGAAATTATTTTTGACTTAAAGGTGTAGCTTTTCTGGTGGAGGGTCCGTCACGTTTCTCGTTTCTACGGATGTCATTGCTCCGCCTGGAATGTTCCACAGTGTGACATTAAACAGCTCCACCTTACATTTATTCAATTACAGCTGGTTTTATAGCTCAAAAATAAGCATTCTGACTGAGCACGATTGCTTCTCCATGGATCTAACCTGTAACCTGGTTTGATTTGGTCTCCATGAAGATAGAAAGGCTTAATGCCATACTGTGAAACATTCCAGAAAAAACATCCCAATAATGAAATAATAATAATACTCTACTGGAAAAGTTAAACAATGCCCCTTTAAAGAGTAGGGTATGTTTCTACTATGTTATAATAATCAAAAACATACCATCCATGCATGTTTGAGTAATCTAGCGATCTCTCCTGGGCCCTATTCACACCCTCCTTACGATCAATAATAAGATTCTGTGCAGTTGCTCCGCCCACAAGCCTACGTCACTCGACAATTCTCCATAAATACACAAAAGCAGCAGCAGAGCAACTTGCTCTGAAGGGGGAGTGACTTAGCACAGAGAGCAAATGGGAGGGGAGACACGGGTAAACCAAGGTAACATGGTGATCTAAATATGTTATGTGTTTTCAGTTAATACCCTATAGAAGTGTAATACTCCCCCTTTAACTTTCCATCCATCCATCCATCTTCTCCCGCTTAATCCGGCTGGGTCGCGGGGGCAGCGTGCTGCCCAATACTCATAGCACCTGACCCCCCCTATGAACCCCTCTGCAGGTGGTGAGCCCACAGGAGGGCTTTAACTTTCATTTGCTTTAAAGGTGCACTATGTAACTTTTCTGGTTTAAGGGCCCCGCACATTCTTAGTTGCATGGAGACGTTTCTTTGCGTTGAAATATTCCACAGCATAGCATTAAACGTATCTTTTTCCATGAAGACAAACATACGGCACCACCAGGTTGGGTCACAGGTCAGATCTGTGGAAAGGCGAGGTCGCTAACAGTAAAATGTATGTACAAGCAGTAGCTGAATGAATGCAAAAGAGACAGTTTAATGTCATACTGTGGAACATTCCAGGCAAAGTGATCAAAACTCGACGGAGACAAGCAGATGGCAGACTCTCCTTCAGAAAAGCCCCATAGTTCACCTTTAAATATTCCGAATTTCAGACTTTTTGCTCCCTCTTTCCTGCATACTGGCAAAGAGAGCCATTTCATAATTTCACACTTCCAACAATGGTTTTCTTGTCAGTGTAATTCTTTCATTTGTCATTTTAATCACTCCTTCTCATAATTGAATAAGCCCCATTTTCTGCTCCGAACCTTCACTAACTCCTCAGTCTGTCAGTTATTGTTTCTCCGGTGGAACCTCTGACACTTCAAACAGTCCTCTGAAGCCCACAGCAGCTCGCAACTCCTCTTTCACTTTCTTTCTTTCCCCTCTCTCTCTCTTTCTCTCACTATCTGCCCCTTTTCTCTCTCCCTTTCATCCTTTTTGTCTCTTTTGTTCTCTCTTTCTTTTGCTCATTTCCCTTTCCTGTGTTCATCTTGCTCTCCCTCCCTCTGCTACCCTTCTCTCTTCTTTTCTCTCTTTCCTCCTTTCCTTCGCTCTCTTTGCATCTGTCTCTCTTCCTCACTCAGGTTTCTCTCCCTCTTCCCTTTATCTCTCCTCTTCTTTCTCCCTCCCCATTTTTCTCCTTAGTTCCTCACATTTCTTTCCCCTCTCGCCTTCCTTCTGTCTTGTCTTTCTTCTTACTCTCCGTCTGTCCCTCTCTCCCTTCGCTCTTTGTAAATGGCCTCTGACAGCTCCGTCTCAATGCGAGGAACTCTTTGTCAGATGAAATAGACTGCGCACTTTCTCTGCTAAATATCCAACAGAAACATTTCTCGCTCCTTTAAACGTACGAAACGTGGGAGCACGCGTTGCCAGATTGGGAGCGACAGTTAACAGCTTGATTCCATTGACGAGTGGTTAGCCATCCTGTGCTTGCATCTTAGGACAGCGGGAGGGTTATATTTTCAAAGTGCATGTGGCGATTTTAAATTGGACTGTCAGAAAATTGTGACAAAATTCTGCTTTTCATGTAGATCTGGCTATTTCTGGTGAGCTTTTTGGGGAGATTTTCAAGCGTGCAAAGTGAGACGGAAAACCCAATGGAACATGCGACAAATAACAAGTCGTATGAAGATGTAAGGGGTAAAAAATTACACGCATTTTTACATTTCAAGCGCGAGATGTGCAAGAGTAAAACATGAAGAGCGGCTATTTTTGTCGGGAAGAACAAAGAGAGTAGGATGTTTGGTAGATGGTTTTGAGAATCATTTTCAGACAAAAAAAAAATTGAACATGAAGGAGAGTTTTTAGCAATAATACAGTTTCTGCACAGGGTAATCTAGAAAACACCTATGTATTTTTATTATAATGCACATTAACGTTGTTTTGTGTGCCATAGACTGTATATAAATGCATAGCTAACCCACTAGTTGGCGTGTTCCAAACAGGAAGTGAGAATGAGAGAACTTCCGGCTCCATCGCTCCAGTTGACTTTACATTGAAAAATTTAAGCCTCTCTCTTTAATTGCTGCAGTGAGGCTCGATGTTTTGGATCTCAACCCTTCCAGACCAATGGTATTGTTTACAATACCTGGGAATATATTTTATATAACTGCGCACAACTTTCCAACCATAAAAGACAGAAACTTCCTTTTTTTCTTGAAAAGTTGGTGGCACGGTGGCTGAGTGGCAACACTCAGGCCTCACAGCAAGAAGGTTGCGGGTTCGATCCCCGGGTCGCCCGGGCCTTTCTGTGTGGAGTTTGCATGTTCTGCTCGTGTCTGGATGGGTTTCCTCTGGGTGCTCCGGTTTCCCCCATCAACCCAAAACATGCAGCACCCCTATGAACTAACATCAAGGACCATGACGTCCACCCTCCTGCTCACCACTCACAGAGGGGTTCATGTGGGGGAGGGGGTCAGGTGCTATGAGGATTGGGCAGCAAGCTGCCCCCGCGACCCAGCCGGATTAAGCGGGAGAAGATGGATGTCACACGCATGCTGTATGATGACGTAGGGAAAACAAGTGTCCAATAGTGTCCAACTGTTTTCCGCCAAACGCTTGCACTCCATCCATTTTCATTGGCCCAAACTTTGCCAAAGTGTGTAGTGCGTCAAAATGATCGATGCTCTGAGTGTCTATATTCATAACAATTGAAAAAGCCGCTCTAAGTGCAGTTATTTCTCAAATAAATGACAAATTATGCATCTTTGTTTGCGTAATTATGCATCTCTTGCTATTTTTATTTGAAAGGTTTATTTCACTCAAAATGTACAAGTCTAAATGTAAAAGACCATGGAAATGCAGGAAGTGATGTGGCTCTGTCCCTGGACCAGACAGGAGCTGTTTCCATGACTGGCACCGGTAAAGTAATGGGGCGATTGCACTTTTTTTTTTTTAATTTTTAGGGAAATAAGGATATTTTTAGTTTACTTATAGACTTGTTATTTTGCACTTTTTTCACTAAGGCCCTAAATTAAGCATTTTTTATCTACAAAAAATTGTTTATACTTGTTTGCTGTGTGTTATGTGAAAGAGTGTGATTTTTATTTTTTGGTCTTATAGCTTTTATTACAGCCATATGACACAACTACAACATGCAGATATGAAATAACAGGTTGTACTAAAAAAAGGATGCATAACACTTCATTATGCAGTAAAAAGGGGAGTTTTAATAGCAAAATTAAGAAACAAATCCAGGCAAGAACAAATGTACTAAAACTGCCCTTAGGTCTGGAAGGCTTAAATGTTTGTATTATTATTTTTGTCCCTAAATAAATTCCTATTCCTAATATGGAGCTCTTTGTAACTAGCCTCATGAGCTTTATTTGACTGGAGCTGAACGCTATGGATGACGTCACACTCTCTTAGTCCACTGCAAAATAGACATTCTGTTTAAAAGACATTCAGTTTAAAATAAGAACATATCAGTGACAAAATTACATCAAAAGCTTGATAAGTAAAATGCATAAGACTTTAAGGTAACTTTTCCAGTAGGGGATCTGCCACAAGCTTGTTTCCATGGAGATATCATTGTTTTAAAGGTTTCACAGTTTCACAAGGTTTTGAAAGGTTTTCACAGTATATCATTGCATGTTGCATTTTTCCAATTACAAGTGTTTTCCTGCTCAAAAATGCTACGAAAAACATGCATTCCTACAGCGACTTAACTGTAACTTGACCTGGAGGCATTGCAATTGTGTCTCCATGGAAACAGATAAGTGTAATGCAAGACTACGGTACATTCCAGCCAAAGCATTAACGTTTCCAAGTCTTTTCATGAGCAAATATTGTGTTTTATTTTGTCTCATGGGAAAACCTGTGTAAAATCCATTGAGAAAAAGTACACTAGGAAGACCAGTGCCATGTTCTATTCATTTTAACTGAATTCAAACTCAGTGTACCCTTATATGGACTTCCTGTTGGAGGTCATGACTCCGGTAGGTGCTCGGGTGAATGTATAAAGAGCAGAGCAGGATGGACTTTGACATTTGTCCAATTACAGAGCAGGTGACAGAGGAGAGCTGTGCCCGGGAGTCACAATCGCCCGACAGTCGTGACCCACAGACCCGCACTGCTCCTATTAGGATCCGCACACATGGACCTATAGGCACCTGCGCAGGGATACATACAGCAGAGGAGGTGATCTGCCCAAGAACAGATGGATTAAGATAAATTTTTAGAGTTTGGAGCATACGATTTTGTTTTCTTTGGGTGTTCTTGATGGATTGCTATTATAACTTTAAAGGTGTATGTAACTTTTTTACCCGTGGGTTGTTTCTAAGGATATATCATTGCTGTGCTTCAAATGTTCCACAGTATGACATTAAACAGCTCTACCTTACATTTATTCTAGTACAGGTGGTTTTATAGCTCATAAATACATGCAATGGCATCTGCATGGAGAAAAGCATTGGACGGACCCTCCAATGCACCTTTAACTGATTAAAATACAACATCCTACAAATGATCTGCATGAAAACTGAAAATATTAAAGTTACACAGTATAGCATTACACTTTCCTTGTGTTTATTCAATTACAGGTGTTTTTATTGCTCAATTTTTTTTTTTTTTTACATATTTCCTTGATAAATTAAAAAATAGTCTTCGGAGACAAGCAGGTAGTACCCCCCTAAAATAACATAGTGCAATTATAAATAAGCAAGAATTACGCATTAAAAATTGGCAAATTAACTTAAATTACAAATGTTGCTTTTGCTTTGTCTGGAATCTTCCACAGTATGGCATTAAACCTTTTCTATATTCATGGAGACAAAACCAAACTAAGTTACAGGTCAGATCTGTAGAGAAGCGACCCCACTCACAGTTAGAATCCCTGTTTTTCTAGGTATTTTTGAGCTATAAAACCATCTGCAATTGAATAAATGTAAGGTAGAGCTGTTTAATGTCATACTGTGGAACATTCCAGGCGGAGCAATGACATATATAGAAACATAGAAACATGCAGGTGACAAACTCCCAACTGAAAAGTTACACTTTTTTCCAATGATCTTTCAAGGTTTTGACATAAAAATGCTTGATTATTTGATTTTTCATGAAAGAATTTGATCTCTGTTTTATATTTTCGTTTTTCCATCTTCAAACTGGCTGAATCTTTTTCCGGACCCCTTTTTCCCTCTCACATTCAACAAAATCAATACTTTTAGTTGAACAAGCTGCAAGTCTACATGAACATGTGTCTCCTATCTGGAACTGTACGACTGGTCTCATTGTTAGAAATGAAGGATTACATGGGCCAATATGCGTCTCCATGTGAATCAGTCGATTGAATAGGCCGTGATTAAATTACATCAGCTTTGTATGGGATGCCTGGGCTGCTGCTTAGCACTGGAGACTGACTGTGGAGAGATACACTGGGCCACAGCTGCTTCAACTCCACTGTTAAGTTATCAGTCAGAATTATTGCGTATTTCGCCACAGGGGGGAGGTAGTACGGCGGGTGGCCTTTACGATGGATTCTTTAAGTGGCATGGGAAATTTGGAGCTTAACAATGAGATTGTTTAAACAAATGGGTAGTTACATGTTGCTGTAGCAGGTGTATGTGTTTTGTACTCTCCTGTGTAGTTAATCGTAGTGAGTTCATTTGTAAAACATTTAAAGCAGACCCACTGTGCAAAATCGACTTTTCAGATATTTTAACCATGTTATAGTTGGTACCTTCTCATTTACCCTCTTGAAGTTGTATTTGGAGTCATTTGTGCATGTTTGAGGAATCTTTACAATGCTGTATACACCAATAAACCCCCATTTTCACCTCTACTCCAGTTTTGTTTTCTTAATCTGTGATATGCTTAGAATTCATCAGCATGTCATTTTGATACAATTTTTTTTTTTTTTAATGGAGGTGCCAACAGTAGGGTTGGGTGGTAACCCAGTAATACGATGTCCTGCAGTATCAAAAAGTAGCAATGGTATCAGTTTCATTACTGTCATTTAAAAATCTGCATAAGGACCTAAAACCACAGTGTGGACTTCTCCCGTCCACTCTCTCCTCTTCAAACGCCGTTACGCACTGAGATATCCATGCACACGCAGCGAGGAAGAAGAAAAACGTGACTAACTCTTCGTGTGTGATGTTGAGCTGAAAAGTTTGCAATAGAGACATTTTATTGAATGCCAAGAGTCAAGAGGGGACGAGGTGCTAAAGAGGAGAAAGTTTCTGCTTGAGGGCGAAGTCAGACTTTCACGGAGGAGACGGTAAAGCCCAATTTATGGTTCTGCATCAAAATGTGTTTGCATCGACGTGCACCCCCTACACACAGCGCCCACATCGAGGGTCAACCGCCGTGTACCTCCAAAACTTTCTAACTAGGTGTCAAAACGATGTAGACAGCAAGGGGAAGACAATAAGGGCTGTAATTGGTCCTCTCGACCACCGCTCTACATTTCCAGTACTCCGCTCAATACAGACTTTGAGTAATAATGTGTTTAATGCAGCTTTGCGCACATTTGTTTACATTTTACAGAAACAAAACTTGGCTAATTTGCATACAGTATAAACGCTGATAAAAACAGCTTGTGCACTGATGCTGATGCGATCAAACACACAACGGCAAAGTTTGGTTTGATCAGAACTTGTGCATCATCTTCAAATATAAAGCTGCTCTTCTGTTTCTGAATGGTACAGGTGCAGCTACAAAATAATTCTTAATTAGTCACGGTAATACTGTATACCCCAGGAAAATGCTGAGACGGTTTAACGGTATCAAAATTTGGATACGCCGACGTCAGCTCCCATTGGCCACCGCAGTTTTCTAACACGGACTAGTTCCTTTTAATAAGCCATTTTAGTGATTTAAAATGTGCAAATTATAACATAATGATCCATGGGTGTCACAGATTGTAACTATATAGCAGACAACATCATAATATGTCTTCTTTAAATATTTTAGTGCAGTCAAAATTAAAGCTGCTCTGGGACAAACTGACAATCTGACCATCACCAACACTCACACGCACTTCACATTCATACTAGGTAATGTGGGTGAAGTGTCTTGCCAGCAGTTTTGCCACTAGCGTGTGACACTGTGGCATCCGGTATTCCCAGCAGTCTCCCATCCAAGTCCTAACCAGACCCTGCTTAGCTCTTGAGATCAGATGAGACTTTGACAAGGCTGTTTGGGCACTGCTTTCCCCTCTCCTCTATGACCGTGTGAGCTCTCCAAACAGAATCAATGCAGCTGAAGTCGTCCTTTGCATCAGTTCAGAAGTGGCTTAAAGTTGGAGCGGCCATCTTGACCCCTTCGCCGCACGCTCCTTCAGTTTTAGCCTTTAGCAAAACATTTACAAAGAGCAGCCCAGCACAGAGACCCCAGCACTGGCATTTCACTTTGGACACTTCTTCTCCACCATCGATCCTTACTACAACTAAACCAAAACTTCCTACTACAGTTTGAAATGATTTTGGGATTAAATATTTTGTCTTAATCAAGTAATAATAATAGTCATAGTCAAGTAATAGCCATAGTCTTGTATAGCATTTTTCCAGATGCTCAATTTGGTGCATTATTCATTCACTCCACTCTCTGTGATGGTAAGATATTATTATATATACAGCCCTACCCCCATCCAAGTACTAACACACACAAATTTAAGATATTACTAATATTAACTGCACTTTTGGGCCAATGTGTGAAAAGATCTGCACTTTAAAGGTACACTGAATAACTTTTCAGGTTAGAGGGTCCATCAAATGCTTGGAGATGTTATTGCTTTGCCTGGAATGTTTCACAGTATGTACTGTATTGAACCTTTTTATTTTGATGATGACCAAACCAGACCAAGTTACAGGTCAGATCTGTGAAGAGGCGACCCTGCACACAATCAGAATCCCTGTTTTTCTAGATATTTTTGAGCTATAAAATCAAATGTAATTGAAAAAAATATAGGATAGACCTATTTAATGTCATACTGTGGATCCCCCAAACATAAAATTACAATGCATCTTTAAAGGGGAACTCCGGTACGTTTGAAGCTAAAGTCCATTGCTAGAGGTGGTCGAATACTGTCAGAAGCCAAAAAACGGCACAGATCAGTGTTGCCTCAGCGGAGATCTCGCTGTGGCAGTGAGTCTGTCAAGACAACAAACTAGTGTAGTGATGGGGCAAGTTCTTAACTTCCACGTAAAACGGCAATTTGCACAGAAGAGGCTTAACACCACTTTCTAACCCATCTTACAACAGCCACGAGTCCAACAAACAAAACACTCTGCCTGGCTCACTCATTAGTGTCTGGAAACGTTACAAAATAACTTTATAAGCAGCCTTAGCATTAGCTTGTTGATTTCCCACTGTGCATTGCGAAAGCCCAAAAGACTTGATCGCTGATGTCGTTTCTAATCCCATTTATTTACGAGTGAATTATATTTTTTGAAAAAAAAAACATTCCTGAACCATTTTCTTTTAACAACTTTCAGTTTCTATTGTTCTTCACTGTCAGCAGTCAATCCTTACTAGTTGCTTCTGGCGGCTCGAGCCACTCGCCGCCGCTGGAGTCGGCGATCGAGTCTTTTGGGCTTTCGTAATGTGCAGTGGGAAATCCACAAGCGAATGCTAAGGCTGCTTCCAGACGTTTCCAGACACTAATGAGTGAGCCAGGCAGAGCGTTTTGTTTGTTAGACTCGTGGCTGTTGTAAGATGAATTAGAAAGTGGTATTAAGCTTTGTCTGTGCAAATTAGTGTTTTACGTGGAAGCGAAGAGCTTGCCCCCATCACTATGCTAGCTTGTTGCCTTGACAGACTCACTGCCACAGTGAGATCTCCACTGAGGCAACACTGATCTGTGCCGTGTTTTGGCTTCTGACAGTATTCGACCACCTCTAGCAATGGACTTTAGCTTCAAACGTGCCGGAGTTCCCCTTTAAGGCCATGTACGGAATCTTTTTTTCTTTTTTATGGGTTGCTTTAAATGCTTGTTATTGTTCTATTTATTTGCTATTCATGAACGGCGCATTGCAATACTGGAATTTCCCTATCGCGAGACAAATAAAAAATAAAGATTCTCTTATTTTCTTTTCTTTGTCACAGAGTCTGTCAAATCCGAAGTGTGAAAAACATACCTACACTTCTTTGAGCTGTTCTGGTTTGCACATGCTCGTTTGGACAATTTGGTATTGGTATAAAATGAAAATGCCAAATACTTTGACTTGGGGCCCAGTTGTAACATTTTTGGACAGAAGGGGATAGAAATTTCTAAGAGATTGTTGCAAATGAGGCAGATTTTTATAACACTTTTTTGGACATAGAGGAGGGAAGCATTTGGTGGGCGTCAAAAACTGCTGCGTTTGCCAGTACCGCCATTCCTGAGTATTTCGCTTTCAGTTTCTACTCTCACAATAAAAGGGCTTTCTATCTTCAAGTCACTACATATGGATTAAACCAGGTCTATTGTGCTTGTGTCTGCTATATAGTTCTAATCTATGTCACTTTTTAAAAAATATAGCGCTTTACACCAAGGAACCACTCACTCATTCACACACATTCATACACAAGTTTACGCCGATGTATGGGTCAGTGGATCCAACCGCTCAACCGACGATGTTTATGCGAGAGCGGGATTCGAAAACAAATCTTATGCGTATCATTGATAAAGAAAATAAAATAGGAAAAAGATCGCTTAAACACACAGAAATCTCTCCAAATACAACTTCGAGAGGGTAAATGAGAAGAAAAAACAGCTATAACATGGTGAAAAGCTCTGAAAAGAGTTAATTTTGCGTAATAGGTCTGCTTTAATACTTATTCAAAACATAATTTATCTAGGTCGAAACCAGGACTAGAAAACTACAGTGAGCAGTGTGTCATCTTTCTCTTTCTATCAGTTTCTCTCTCCTTTTCTCTGTCTGAAATGGATTGGCATTATGTTTGGCAAAATGTCCATTAAAAATCATTTTAAAAAATCACTCTCTCCATGCAAGCCCCTCTCACTCTCTCCTCATCCGCCTTTCTTATTCCTCATCACTGTCTCTTCATCTGTTTTCTGTCTCCTCTCTATTCATCTTTTTTGTCATTCTTTTCCCCTCTCCATCTATCTTCGCTTTCTCTTGCCTCTCTTTCTTCTTTCCTCCTGTCTTCTCGTCACCCATTCAGCTTTTCAGTCCTCCCTTTCTCCCCCTTTTCTTCTCACTCTTTCCTCTCTCCTTCCTTCCTCTTCCTATCTGTCATTCTTCTTTCTCTGCCCTCCTCTTTCTCCCTTTCCCCATCCTCTCTTTCTCCTTCTGTCTCTACTCTCCAGCTGCAGTGTGTCATTTTTACTGAGGTCCTTGAACACATCACTCCCTCAGAGTAACTGTCAGGCCTAATCAAATATTACTGTAAGCCCCTCCATCACCCCCAGCCCTGACACAAGCCCAAGCCCAAAGAGGAGCTTCGTCGGCTGGGGAGACGTGGGCCAGACCTGGGGCCCGACTGGAGCTGGTTAGAGCATTCCTGAATGAGAAAAAAAGGAGACTTGGTTATAGCATAAATGGCACTGATAAAAATAAGTACTACAATATGCTATCAGGCACATTAGCTTAGGGGATTCTTCCCAGACAATCTTAAAACTTTTTTGACAGTCTCCATGGTAACTGCTGGACATTCCACCATAGAGATTCATGTAGAGTACCCCAGTGTGATGTCACATTGAGAGAGATTGGAGGAGTAGCAGAAGATCTTGAGCATCTTGGTGATGGCTCCTCTTCCTCATCGTCCTCGTCATGTGTGGAGCCAAAAACCTCCTCAAAGTCTGAGGGTATGAAAATGTTCTCCCCTTCGTCCAATAGGGAGCTGGGAGGAAGAGGAGGAGGAAGGATATCAGGAGCCCGAGGGCTCACCACCGCCTGAGGAATATGGAGGAGGAAGGCTGGGTGAATTAATGCATCAAAACAGAAATAGACATCTGACCCACGGCGAACTGCCACCTGGGCCAAATATTGAGCCAATCCCACGAGAAGAAACCGAAGAATTAAAGTTAGTGTCAAACCATCTTCTCATAGTAAACCAAAATCATGTGCAATGAACAGACCTACCTGCAGCAACGTGCGGTCAGGTGAGGCTGTGACAATTTTGCCATGTGTCAAAGCTTCCTGGTGTGTTGGCCTGAGGCCCTAAACACACTGCACACGTCAGCAGCTCTGTATACGCTTTGCTGGAGCTGTGGGTGTGGCCGTCCTTGCATTGCTGAGCAGCTGTGGTTTTGAGAAGTTACACATGTAAACTCTGATGTTTACAGTGTGTTTATTTAGAGCCTTAGGCCTAGGACACACTGCACACATATTTCACCCTACGCCAACATAAAACTGCATGTTTTGGATGCATATTTTTTAGAATGCATTGAAAGTAAATGAGGATGGCCACACTAACCGCGGTAGGTGTGTGTATGGACCAGCATGTCCAGCACGTGTAGATTTCAGAAAATAGAATCTAGCAGATTTTTTGATGCTCTATGTGAGCGAGTATCCTCATCGATATACATAGAGACCATGCTTTGTATGGTTTGAAAGAGCCCAGGTCCAGAAAGAGTCAGTGAGTCAGTTAGTGCGTTGACATTTACTTTTGAAATCCTCGCATTTGCCATCATCAGCCTTTACAGACGGTAAATACAAGGCTATTCAGTCAGTTGTTTCACTGTAGACCTTTTACAAAGGGCTAAATGTGCTCAGTCAAGTTTGATTCTTTCCCATGGAGAAACACAGAGCCCGTGCTGCGCGAATACGTCCTGCTGGAGCTGCCGGTTTGGCCGTCCCCTGTGGGTCTGATCTGAGGACTGGGGCTCTGTGTTTCTCCTCGTGTGATAATGGTTCAGTTCTCCTGTCCACAAAACAGGGATCTGAAACATAATTTAACCTAATGGCCTATAGACCTAAACAAACGCTATTCACTCAAACCCGATCTAAACCAGTGAAAGCCTCGTCTGTGTGTGTCATTACATGGAAGGGGAGCTCACGAGAAACACACGGAAAAAACGTGAAATGTGGCGCCTATTCTCACTACTAACTAAACGACTAAAATGTGAATATTTACATGAATCTAGTGTTGTGAGGTGCGAATACGTCTTTTTATTTTGAATGCATATGCAGATCATAGTTGTTACATTTCAACCTAAAACTCTCCCAAAACAGAAAACAAAACAGAAAAAACACATGGAGTGTGTTTCTTTCTGACTAACTTCTTAGCTACAAAATGTGTTATGCTCAACACTACTAGAACATTTTTTGATATTTATACCTCCTGCCAAGTTCACCATCTTGGCTCGGGTGAGAAGACTGTCAAAGAAGCTGTCACACTAGATCTTTGCTCAGAACTGGTTGGAGAATGTGTCTCTAAAATGATTTAATGATGTTTAGAAGTGACTCTGTGAAGAGGAGAGCACCTATTTTCATATAACAGCACACAGTTTGTGGAGAAACATAGCTTAAAACTCAAGAGTCAAGAGTCAATTTTATGTAATATAAGAGTGAGTGGTCCTGGTTTGGTTCTGGTTTGCTCTTTGTTTGAGCTCTGTTAAGTCCAGATACAGACTTAGTTTGGTCTCATTCTAGTCCAGGCTTAGTTGTCCAAATATTTGTAGTGTTATATTTATAGTGCAAGTATGAAGTCAACTTTCTCCCTAAAGTCTCTCTCCTGTGCCTTTCTGTTTGAATACTCATTTAAAAATCTACTTCCTGGATACACTTGGTCCCTGGGAGAGAGTCTGACATTTTGCTTGGATCATGTCTCTAGTGTGAACCACACTGTCAATTTAAAGCTACGCATTATCCACTCCACTTCCTGCTTCTAATAGGCCCGTACCAGGAAGCTGTGGCTAATAGCATTAATAATAGGATGCAGTGGTGGGGAATGGACATGCTATCATTGCTATCATCGCCATCATCCAGGCCACTGTAGATCGCTGAAAACTCAGGCAGGTCATAAAAAAACTCACACGCCGCATTAAGTTGTGTAATGAATTTTCAGTTGAGTAGCCTGACTGCATGGTCTTTACTGCTCAAATACAGTGTGAACAGCTGAAATGCGTGAATGGGATACTACTACTATTACTGTTAATTACTATTACTACAATTACTACAATTACTACTATTATTATTACTACTATTATTACTACTAGTACTACTACTACTACTACTAAAAGTACTACAACTGCTAGCTCAAGTACAGTGTGAACAATTGAAATGTGTGAATGGGATACTACTACTATTACTGCTGCTACTATCTCAACTATTACAACTACTGTTACTATTTCTGTTACAACTACTACTACTTTCAGGGTACTGTATCACTGAAATAACTTCATATTAAGATTTACTATGTCGCTGTCATTACTCACTAGTACTAGTACTAGTACTATTTAACATGTTTTTGTCATTTGAAAAGACTTGGTAAATATGAGAGTTGTCTACTACTACTACTACTGCTACTACTACTACCACTATATTTCCAAATTTGTATTAATAGATTTTGGTTTCAGTAAAATTGACCACTACTACTGTAGTATAATAACTACAACTGCTACAAATAGTGCTACAATACTATTAGTTCTAATAATGGTGCTGAAATTACTTCATATTAAGGTTTAGATTAAGGTAATTCTGTTGCTGTGTCACTAGTACTGCTTTTTCTAGTAAATGTGAACTTGTTTGAGCAAGTAGTTTGAGCAGACTGTTGTAATCTGAACTACTACTACTACTACTACTACTACTACTACTACTACTACTACTACTACTACTACTACTACCATTAGTAGACAATGTGATATTGTAATATTGACCACTTAATATGAGTACTACTATTAACATTGGTCCCGAAATTAAAATATACAATTTTTATACCCTCAAGAAGTACACTCAAAACACTACATCCAGTACAAGTAGTAGTACAAGCTAGTTTTCCACCCTTTGGCCATAGCGAAATGTAAGGTTGAATTATTATTGCCAAGATACAGAAATAGACTGAGAATAGCACCCTAGCGTAATCAAAAAAATCCCACAGTTCTACCCTCGTCCATATATAGATTTTACCATTAGAAACTGCACCTGTATATGTGACATGCTCATTAAAAGTATATCCACACGTGTGAATTAAAACAGTGTATTTTAGTCCATTTCAACTATAGCACACGTTATAGAAGCCAGTTATGTTTTGACCATGAGGTGAGCTAAAAGTCAAGAAGTACTGGTCTGGAGTGGTCATGTCACATCATAGACTGTATAAAGAAATGGATTAAGCGAATGTGACGTCACCCGTAGTGTTCGGCTCCAGTCAAATGAAGCTCACAAGGCTAGCAGTTATAGGAGAAATGTATTTATGGACAAGATAGTGAAATAAAAACACCAGGATCATTTCGAGAAGACCAAAATAACGAGGCTCACAGCAGCAGTTACAGAGAGGGGTGACAATTTTTCAATGTAAAGATAATCGGAACCAGAGTCAATGGAGCCAGAAGCGCCCCCATGAACATTTCCTATTTGGAACGCGGCAACTAGCGGGTTAGCTATATCAGAGATGCACATGCAGTGTCATTGGTTTAGTCCGAATTTGAGTCCTGGTTTAGATCTGGTTAAGTCTTGGTTCTAACTGTACTGTGTGGGCTTCTGAGTAAAATTATATTATAGATTTGGTCTGTAATAATGGTTAGTCCTGGTTTAGTCCTGGTCTAGGTTTAGTTTTGGTTGTCTAAATTCTTTAAATTCTTCTTTAACTCTGGTTTAAATCCATGTTTAGTCAAGCGTAAAGTAAAGGTTGTCAGAATAATGTATTTTAGTCCATTTCAACTATAGCACATGTTACAAAAGCCAGCTATGTTTTTACCATAAGATGAGCTAAAAGTCAAGAAATACTGGTAATTCTATTCATTTATTCCACCAAATTTGAGTCATGGTTAAGACCTTCTTTGGTCCGAGTTTAGTTCTGGTTTTAACAGTCAGTAAACATGTACTTTTGGGTAATATCTGATTATAGATGATATAACTTTAGTCTCGGTTTGGTTTAGTCTTGGTTTAGTTCTGCAATCTGATCGATCCTGTTTATTCCTTGTCCTATTGAAACTACTTATATTATCTTGAATTTAAACTATAAAAAATTCCTCTGTTTCAACTTGTAAGCAATGAACCAGAGAGGTGAATATAACAGTATTACGGAAAATTTCATTAGAGCAATATGTCACATTGCTTCGTTTTTTTTTTTTAATAGTTTTTATTTTATTTTGTCGCAGCCAGATCTGATCACATTTATTTTTGCTTCTTAAAATTCTACAATAATTACCCCACAATGACAAATTATCGACAGAATTTTGGAACATTCTGCAAAATAAAATAAAAATAAACAAAGAACGAAAAAAGACCACATCCACCTGTATTAAACAAACATTATTTTCTTCCATTCTTTCCCAGACAATACTTCAGGGTGTACCTCTTTCCAGCAGTTTAAATCAGTTTCGAGACTAAAAGGCGAGACAAACTTATAGACCTGTGTTCTTCTTTGTCAGTAAAATAGACGAGCCTCTCCTTCCCATCTCGTCTCTACACCACAATAAGTCTCATATTACAAATCTACCGGCGAACGCACAATTCAGTACTATATACTTACCCTGCTCTTGTGAGAACGCCGTTTGGTCAGATAAGCTGCACCAAATCAACTCAATAGATATGACAGTACAAGAGTACTACGCAGTAATTCTGTCAGTGTGGGTCCCGTGTCTTTAATACAGGGGGAGTACTGCCTAACAGGCTAAGTTAGTTTGTCATGTTGAGTACTTTTTGAGTACTTCATGGCTGTTTACTATCCGGCATTGGAACAACCGGCAGGCCTGGTGTAGTACGGGTCTCAGAATGATGAAAAATTATGAATGTCATAGCGATTGACAATAAGAAATCAGTGGTGCATGAAGTGCTCAATTTTGTTTCTTAAGTAAAAGTACAGATACAGGGACAAAAAGTTACTCAAGTAAAAGTAACACATCACAATCAAATGAAAAGTAAAAGAATGAAAGAACCAGTTTAAGAATGTACTTTAGGAGTAAAAAATAAGTACTAAATACTTTGCAGAGAGTTTTAGAACAATTAAAAGATGAAACAGATGAAGAAAGAATTAAGAAGATTTTAAGTGATTAAAAATTATTTCTTAATTACAATAAAGTCTCACAAGTACGTTTTACTTTTCACTCCAGATCTAAAATTTAGTAAAGCAGAGAGTACAGATACACATTCTCAAATGTAGTAAAGGAAAAGTAAAAACAATTCACTGTAAAATGTAAAGTACAGATACCTTAAGTTTGTACTTACAGTAAGTATTGTACTTTTACTTTCGTACTTCGTTACCTTCCACTACTGTAGAAAATGAAATACAGTATATCTTTTGTTTGGTGAAAAGTTCTCAAAAAGTTTACCTGTAATGATCCACAATAAACCCATCTGTCTCCATGGATACAAGCAGCTGACACCATCAGGTCAAGTAACAGTCAGATCTGTGGAAAGGCAAGCCCAGTCGCAGTAAGGCAGCATATGTTTTGCAAGGTATTGTTTTTAGCAATAAAATCATTGCAAAATAGATAAGTTCATACACTGGAGCATTTGTGTCGAATCAATAAAATTGACAAGCACCTGGCAGACCCCCATCAGAAAAGTTACACAGTGCACCTTTAAATCTGAACTCTAATTGCAGATTTCCTTAAAATGATTATCTTTCCTTTGTGATAGTGGGGTGACTTTTTATTGGCAATAAAACACCTAAAGTACCTATAGAATAAATGGAAGATAGATGTGTTTAAAGTTATATTCTGGAACAAATCAATAATATCTCCATGGATACAAAGAGGTGATACACATGGAGATGTTATTGCCTTGCCTGGAATATTCTACAGATTTTAACATCAAATATAAATGTATCACAAGTTAGTTCTGGTTTAGTCTTGGTTTAGACATGGTTTAGCCCTGGTGTAGTCCTGGTTTAGTCCTGGGATCAATCGTGGGATGAGTCCTGGTTTAGTTCTGCTTTAGTCCTGGTTTAGTCCTGGTGTAGTCCTGGTTTAGTCCTGGGATCAATCCTGGGATGAGTCCTGGTTTAGTTCTGCTTTAGTCCTGGTTTAGTCCTGGTGTAGTCCTGGTTTAGTCCTGTTCAGTCCTGATTCAGTCCATATGCGGCGCAAAAGTCCGGCATCTCAATCAATGTTTCTTCTGCTCAATAAGTAACGCAGACGTATTTTTGACAGTCGAGTCGCGTCTGTGATTTTGTATTCGTACTGAAGAAAGCATAATCGTATTTTTTCATTTCGTGATTTGAATTCTTGATGTCATAAATTTTCAGTTCCTCTTCTGATGGATAAAATACACACATTTTATGCACGACTGGACTCAATTGAGAGTTTGCGAATATTTATTTTATGCTTAATTACAGCCAAATATGCACAGATTTCTATCCAAAATCAAGTTAAAATGTTGTACAATATTACTATGTTTTAGTTTTAAAAGTTTCATTTCATGGATGGTCTTGCCCAAGGACACGATGGCACTGGCAGATACCCAATTATCTTGGTAGTAGATAATCACACTACCCACCGAGTACTTTGCATGGCGATTCTTTGCCGAGTTAAACTTTGTTGGAGGTGTAATTTAGTGTAGAACAGCGTGAAAGTCTTATTCCAATTATGAAGTGTGGAACTTTATTAGCAGAGGTAACCCACTGATCCCATCCTCACCATCTCTCCAGTTTTATTACACTGCTCTGTATTTGGCTGTTCCACCTCCTCTCCGTCTCTCTATCCCCCTCACCTCTCTCTCCTCTAAGCCCCCGTCACCCTTTCACCTCCGCAGTGCCCTGTACAGCTTTAATCAGGAATCCACCCCCCACGCGCTCAGACACACAGCCTCGGGGTTAGACTGACCGGCCAATAAGACTTCAAACTCGCCGGCTTTAATGGTGGAAAGTACAAGCGAAGTTGACAAAACGAGCACGAAAACTACAAAGCAAGTATTTGACAAACTGTGAATTAAGAGTTCTGATTTAAAAGGATTTGACCAGGATACACCACAAGTATCTGACAAGGATTTCAAGCCTGTTATTAACATGTATGACTGAAATGTAATATTTATTTCTGAGCTTAAAATCTGTAATATTTCAGGCAAGGCACATCTCCATGGAGACCAGCAGAAAACTTACAGTACATAGTGCACCTTGTACTCGGATTTGAGCAGGACTTACTTGGACTAAACCTGGATTTCAAGACACGTACGACTTACATATGGTACATGTATATTTGATGTTAAAATCAGTGGAATATTCCAGGCAAAGAAATAACATATCCACGGAAATAAGCAGGTGGCAAATCCTATTGATACTTTGCAGTGACACCACGCTGGGGTGTTTCTACATGTATGTGTATGGCGGAATGTTAAGCAATTACCATTGCACACATTTTTCAGATCTAAAAACTTAAGAAAATATACAAAATGGATTTAAACAACACATTTTCAGGAGTCTGTAGTTAATTCAGTCTTTCATGGCCCTGTTTAGGAGTTTAATTTCAACAAAAATGTGAGAGTGACTAACTGAAAAACTGAAAAACGGTTAACGCTATAGCTTACTTGTGACTGTATTGTTATTTGAGAAGGATTTGTTTAACAGCACAAATCAGCATTCCTGTTGTAGTTCCAGGTAAGACAGTTATTTCTGGTCAGATTTTGTTGAAAGCGCAGATCAAAGACTAACAAAGCCTCAGACAGCGCATGCCTCCAGTTAGCATCACACTCCCAGGGAACGTTGATGGCATCGGCAGCTCAGTTGGTAGAGCGTTTGTCCACTGATCAGAAGGATGGCGGTTTGAAAGAATGGAAGTCTGTTTGTACAAAAGCTCAAAAACAAACCATTCATTCACGGCTGAGGCTTCTACAAGTGGTTGATGCGGGTTTATGTCACTCCTGTGAAACTGAACAAATATAATCCTAACACTCCACATGCTCCACTGTATTTGGGAGTGGAGAGTAATCAAACCATTTTGGGCCACAATCAATCAAATCATAAAAGATTTATTACTGGAACCTGCTTTTTTCATCTTAGGAGTTCGCCCCAAATTAACTAAATATAATATAATATAAGTGTGAACAATTACTTTGTTATTGAAATGTGTATCTTACAAGCCAAATTACTTATTGCACTTAACTGGAAAAACTGTAGGAGGCCAAGTATTGGCCAGTGGGTAAAACAGATGTTGACAATCTTACCCTTGGAACGAATAACGTATCTCCTAAGAGGAAAAGAGGATCTGTTTGGATCTATTTGGAGACCATTTGTCACTTATGTGGAGGGCATGAACATATCTGAGGACCAGAGCGAGGACGACTTGAGACTCTTGGCAATGTTGGGTCTGTGTGCATTCTGATGGCTTTTTTTTGATTGTTTTCTTTGTTTTGTTTTATAAGAATACACGTGCATGTGAGGATGTTTTGTTCTTTATGTTAAAACTTTAAAAAACAATAAATATATTGTTGGGAAAAAAAGGATGGCAGTTCGAATCCCGGTCTCAACATAAACATTACTGGTTGAACGCTCAGACCCTCAGTGGTGCGATTCCAGCTCCCACAGATGGATGTTGTTAATAGATCTCTCCCACATAGTAACTGTCTGTTAACCATCACCGCTCTTGATGGCTCCGTTATTGACTTTGTCAATTCATACAAATACCTCGGCATCAGGTTAGACAACTCACTCTTATTTGACATCCATATCAACACTGTACTCACTAAAGTTAAATCTCGCATAGGTTTTCTGTATCGCAATAAATCCTCACTCACTCACTCTGCCAAACACCTCCTGGTCAAAATGACAGTATTGCCCATTTTAGATTATGGTGATGTTATTTACAGGTCCGCCTCAAAATCCCTTCTTCACAAACTGTATGTCATCTACCACACCGCCATCCGTTTTGTTACTGGAGCTCCCTTTCACACTCACCACTGTACACTATACGCACTGGTAAAACGGCCTTCCCTTCACTCCCGCAGAGACAGATCCATTGGTATCTGTTCATTTACAAAACTCTCATTGGCAAAACTCCACAATATCTTTGCTCACTTCTCCAAATTCCTAACTCAATTCGTACATTACGCTCCAGCAGTCTGATTAATCTGGTCCTCCCTAAAGCCCGCACTTCCTTTGGTCGTCTGTCATTCCAGTTTTCCGTTGCAAGCGACTGGAATAGTTTGCAGCGCTCTCTTAAACTCTCCTCGTTTATTCCAATCAGCACATTTAAGAATTCACTGCCTGCAACTGTCCATGATCATTGCACCTGTTTTTAGTTGTAGCCTTTTATTATTACTGTCGTTATTGTTCAAGTTGCACTGTCTGCTTTGTATGAATCTATTTAATGTGCTGCTTGTTGGCCAGGTCGCCATTGTAAATGAGAATTGGTTCTCAATTGGTTTGCCTGGTTAAATAAAGCTGTTATTGTGTTCTTGAGCAAGACACTTAACCCACCTTGGATAAGCCGCTAGTGTCTGCGTACACCGGTGTATGAATGGGTGAGTGTTTCCTTGATGTCAAGTAGTGCTGCCGCGATTATTCGACGTTGTCGACGTAATTGAATGTGAAAATGAGTCGAATACAATTTTTTTGGTCGAATATTCGCCTTTATTTATTTTTGGTCTCAAACGGCTCGTCCAGAGACCTTTTGCTTGCCTGAGATCAGGTATTTCCCCTCCACACCACTAGTCGTACTACACTCGAGGCGGACACCGGCACGGCTAACAGCGGCTACACCCGAGGCGGACACCGGTGCCGCGGGCAGCGGCTGCGCCCGAGGCAGACACCGGCGCGGCGGGCAGCGGCTGCGCCCGAGGCGGACACCGGCGCGGCTAACAGCGGCTACACCCGAGGCGCGGGAGCACGACCACGATGCATGAGGTATTGAGAATACCGTTGCAATATGCTGCTCGTGCATACTCGTTAAATTGTGTGTGCATATCGTTGTTCAACATTGTCGAATGAGCACACACAACAGACATAACAGCAATAACCTTTGCAACTAGCACGCACAGCACACACAAGGTAACCTCCCGGGAAAATCTAACACACACACTTGTGTGTGTTAGAACCGCTTTTTTTATTTTTTTTTATTAGTCGTTTAGATTAGTCGACTAATCGAAAAATTAGTCGAGAGATTAATCGTTAGAAAATTAGTCGTTAGTGGCAGCACTAATGTCAAGTTCTTTGAGGGCCTTGAATGTGGAAAAGCGCTGTATAAAAAATGTGGCTAAAGTATCAATATCAGAAAAGTAACATAGTGCACCTTTAACAGGATTCACACCGCAAAGTATTTAACTGGCACTTCGAGACTACCATTAACACGAATGATGTATTTTATGTTAAAATGTGCTGATCTAATAGCGTAGCATCTCAATCCACTCCTTTTCATCACAGCACTCCCGTTAACCGCACATACACCCCTGCTGCTTTCAAAGACAAAAAAAAAGTGGGATTTTTGAGAGTCCAAAAAGCTTTCAGAGTTGTGCAGCGTTGCCTCCTTTTCTCTCTCCCTCCCTCACAGCAGAGCGAACAGACCGATGGCAGATAAAAGCGTGCAGTGGACAGTTTGTGAAGTGGATTTTATATAGAAAAAGGCAGCCGACAGGTGCTCGGAGTTCACTGTTATTTGCAGAGAGCGAGTGCTACAAAAGACCAATACAAAACAGGGCTGGAGCTGTCAGCAGAAAGTGTGGGCAAAGCTAGAAAAGCCTGTACCAGCTAATCTTTGTACTTCACTATATTAGCATTATATGAGCAGTGAAGGCTGTACAAACGTGCTATTCTTGTTGTTAAAAATGTATTATTCTAACTTTTGTTCAATTTGCTCTGAAAAAGAAATGATTTTATTACGCAAAATTGACTCTTGTGAGCTTTAAGAGCTTTAAGCCATGTTATATTCTTGTCGAAAACCTAACTGAAGTTGTGGCATTCTCACATCTTTGAGTAATCCTGCATTATTATTCTGTCTACATCTCCAAAGCCGTTTTCAAGTTAAGAGCTGCCTTGTGCCTTTTGTTCAGCAGAGATCAGTAATTCCAGGGCTGAACTTATCCAAATGATTCTAGTGAAGGTGTGTGGAGTTGAAAACACATCAGAGCGCAAGGGTACCAAAGAATAATAGTGGATTTTGCATTGCCCACATTGTTCCACAGTGTTGCGTTCAGTATCTATCTCTGATGTTTCTGCTGCTATAAAAGAGCTTGCATGCATTCTGTGAGCTAATACGCAGATTTGATTCTTAACTTGGCCTAGAGGTGTCATAGTTGTCTGACGATAGAACATTTTAATGCCATATTGCGGGACGTACAGAGAAACAGGCAGGTGTGATCTTGCTATTATCTATGTACAGTACAGTCTAGGGTAGCTTAAACAACACATATTGTGCTTTTGCCTGATATTCTATGACACTCGTGGAGCATTATTTATGTTCTATTTGTTATAATTTGGACATTTTAAATTGTAATATTGATCAAAAACAGCTAATAAACTTCTGCGTTAGAAAACTGCGGTGCCCAGTGGGAGCTGGTGTCGCCATAAACGCCATCACAACAAAGAGCTGTGAAGTTGTTGGCTCCTCCTATGGATAACTGCACATCACATCACATGACATGGATTTCTTTTTTTCATTTGTTTCAACAATCCTGCATGTATCACAGATTAAGAAAATCAAATTGGAGAATGAAGTAAGCACTAGAGATGTCCCGATCAAGATTCTTTGGCTCCCGATCCGATTTTTTTAAAGTGCTCTTTCCAATACTTATCCAATACTGATCCGATACCTTTTTTAATTTAAACCTAAGGAATGGAAGGAACTTTGCCACTTTGCCGCTTTCCGCTTGTAAATCTCAAACTTGTCCAGATGATTGTTTTGTAAGTGACGACCCAAATTGGTAGTTTTAAAGTGGCCCTGCTGGTTCCTCCAGGAGAAACTTCTTGTTTGCAGCAGTTTCATGTCACGTTTGACTCTCGTTTTGTTGTAGCGCCACCATTCCCACACAGCGGACATGGTGACGTTTTGCTGCATTGATGCCACAAAAACACGTGTAGCTGGATTGGTCCGATCATGTGACTGAATCCAATACTGTCCGATACTCATAAAAGAGCCAGTTCGGGAGCCAGTACCGATCAGATTGGGACATCCCTAGTAAGCACGGAGCAGTGGTGTGTACCAGTGGCGGTGAAAACGGGAGTTGATCGGCAATAGGCCACCTTGAAAATAAATGATTAAAGATTGTAAATAGTAGGGAGAAACTACTATAATATGTTTAAAAGTCTGAAAAGTCTATTTTGCTTTGCTTTGCTTTAACAGTTATTTTCACTTAACTCTGTGGTCCTTTATTTGTTTGGTTAATTAATTGATGGTGTCTTACTCAACCAAAATGTTCATTATTTGACTAATTATTTTACTGAAATGATAAAAGATAACTGCAGAAAGTAGAAGGTTATCTGTTTATTCTGCATGTGGTAATGAAGCAAGTGCTCTACTGTGTTTTTAAACTCCACACACCTTCACTCGAATCATTTGGATGATTTCAGCACTGGAATTGCCCATCTCTACTAAACAAAAGGTAAAAGGCGGCTGTTAACTTGAAAACTATTGTAAGTTTTGGAGATGTGGACAGACTAATAATAAAAAATTACTCAAACACGTGTGAATGAAACAAAACACAACTCCAGGTATGTTTTTGAAGAGATAAGGCACCTAGAAGCTCAGAAGAGTCCATTTTGCGTAATACAGAACCTTAAGTGCAAATGACGGCAGCTCCACATTCAGATCACAGAGATACCGAGTACTTTGAGATCTTTTTGTACCCGGGTTGATCTTCACACATCTTTAGTGGCTCCCCCTCTCCTGCTCTCCTCTCTCCGTCTGTATTTGGTGTACGCTGTTTTTCGTCCTCAGTTCAGTTCAGACCTGTCCCTCTGGCTGTGATAAGAACGGACTGAGGCTTTTAGATCTAGGACAAATATCCGAGGAATCCAGCTAAACACTGACAGCAACAAGATAAAGAGACAGATGGGGTGTGAACGCAATGTACAATTTTGACAGCTTTTTACCATCAAAAAAAGTGAACATGAAAAGTGAATATACAGTTTTTTTTAAAGCAATTATATATAACTTTCTGCAGGTCCCACATCATCTTCATTTTTGAATGGAACTAAAAAGTTAAAGGTCCTATATTACGCAAAATGGACTCTTGTGATACTTAAAGGTGCATTGTGAGGGTCTGTCAAACACTTTTTTCCATGGAGATGTTGTTTCTTGGTATGGAATATTTCACAGTCTGGCATTAAACCTTTCTATCATCATGGAGATCAAACCAGAGCAAGTTACAGGTCAGATCTGGGGAGAGGCGACCCTGCTCACAGTCCGAATGCCTGTTTTTAAGGTGTTTTTGAGCAGTAAAACCACCTGTAATTGAATAAATGTAAGTATTAAACTGTTTAATGTCACACTGTGGAACATTCTAGACAGAGAAATTGCATATCCATAAAAACAAGCAGGTGATGGACCCCCAACCAAAAAGTTACATAGTGCACCTGACCTTTAAGCCATGTTATAGTGTTGTTACATCCTCAAAAACATATCTGGAGTTGAGTTTTGTTTCATTCACACATATTTGAGTAACTCTTTATTATTAGTAGTCTGTCTACATCTTCAAAATGTCAAAATGTCTGAGATGTCACGAGGTTTGCCCTGTAGAGATGGGCAGTTCCAGTTCCAGGGCTGAAATCACCCAAATCATTCTAGTGAAGGTGTATGGAGTTGAAAATGAAGCACTTCCTTTATTACCACATAACATCACATGGTGGTCATGGAGTGTTTTCAGTTTCAGAGGAAAAATCATTAAATTATCATTATTGTCACATACTGAATGGATACAACATGTTAAACTTACTATGATTTTTTTTTTTATTCTGAGATGCAGCTGCGCCATAGAATTCTCCACATTCTGCTCCCCCTACTTTAAGAGGCTTCTTCCAGTTAAGATCTGAGCTGATGACTGGAACATTTCGCTCATCTGTAAATTCTGGTCTGAAGCTGAACTTAAAACTTGCACCAACTCCCACACTTTCTCTCATGGACTAAAACCATGGCTTCTGAGCAGGCAGACGTGTCAACATCAGGCTGACTCTACTGTAGATGTGTCGTGTAGCTGTAAATGTGTTGTGTTTGACTAATGACATTTGTCTTGATGGTGGTGGTGTTGATGGATTGTGTTTTGGAGGATGAATATGCTTATGAGTTTGATGAATGTGCATTTTGGAGGATGCTGATGACAATGAATTTGAGCATTTTTAATGTGCAAGTCGTTTTCTGAATGTATTTTGTGGCACAGAGCAGCTTTTCTCTATGAGTCTAATGTTTTCTGTGCACTGTCCTTGTTATAAATAAATGAGATAAATAAATATGCAGGGTTGTTTCCAGGTACATTTGCGATGAGGAAACAACATTATAACATAGATCAGAAAATTGCATAATATGGGCCCTTTAAGAGAAAAAAAGCGGACTTTTTTTTTGAAAATTCACCCCCTCCGCCTGCTTTTCTCCATGGAGATTTTAGATCAGATAATTGCACATACGTTGATCACAATCTACATAATATTATTGCCCAATACTCTAACTCCAAGCTTGCATTTCCCTACCAACATATCCTCCCAAAAGCACAATGTTCATCTCTTATAAATTAACCTCAGCGCACCTTTCTTGTTAAAATTCAATCTATGATAATTCACAACATATTACCACCCGCACAGCCATTACACCAGCACTACAGTCTAAATGAACTCTCTCTAAGCAGGATTGTAATTTTCTATAAAACATTAAATTAATTTCAGTCAGTAGCGTCATAATATCATTGCCATATTAAGCCTCCCGGCGTTCCAGCTGGGCCCCTCTCTCGTCTGGGTAATACTGTTTGGATTGGGTCTCTATTTGAAGTCAGATGTAATAAAGGTCCTCGTACGTTTCTGGAGCAGTCGGGGTTTGTGTGCGTTTTGTTTGGTGTTGTGGTACATTATTAGATTTGAATATGTGGCGTCTGGTGTGTAGGTGAAGGCGGATGGGGAAAAGGCTAAACAGCGGTAAACGGGGGAGAGATTAGAGCTGAGAGTGACAGGCTCCTACATGATAAGATACAAGCCCAGATACAGGGTTTATGATATACAGTGATACGTGTTATACTGCAGATGGTATTTTTTATATCTATCGCTCTTAGAAAAGTAAGAAATACATTTTAAAACAGTGCTCCTTTCTCCATGGGAATATCGCCTGCATGTTCCACAGTATGACATTACTCTTATTTATCTCTGCGGAGACAGCAGAGCCCAGTTACATGTCAAATCTGTGGAAAGGCGAGCCCACTCACAGTAAAAATGCAAGTCTGTAGATCAATAAAAAAAACACATTTTTGAGTAAATGTAAGATGGATACGTTTAATGCCATAACGGAACATTCCAGACAAAGCAATAACATCTCCATGGAGACAAGGAGGCAGCAGTTTCTCCATCAGGAAAGTTACACAGTGCACCTTTAAGGGACTTTAAGGGGTTTCTGAATTAGACTTAAAGAACATATATTGCGCTTGTGTCTGCTGTATAGTTATAACCTGTGACACCTGTGGATCAGTATGTTATAATTTGGACATTTTAAATCATAATATTCATATAAAACCACTTAATAAAAGAAATAAGTCCTCTGAACTCCGTTAAAAAACTGTGGTGCCCAATGGGAGCTGATGTCACTGTAAATGTCAGCGCAACAGAGTCAGTAACCAGGACGGGTACCTGCAGATCACATTAGCGAGTTGTGGCTTTGTTTCATTTGTACCAAAATAACTACGCAACGCTGCTGAATCCTACATGTATCACCAATTAAGAAAATAAAATTAAGTAAAGTAATTATAAAGCAAGTATCACGGTGATCAAAAATGAGTGATTACGGATACAAAATACAAATTTGAGCCGAAAAATCAGAATAGGAAGCAGCTATAACATGATGACAAGCTCTGAAAAGTCCATTTTGCAGAATGTAGTGATGTTACTATAGAAATATGCAGATTTTTGTTCAATATTTGCAATATAAATACAGTATATTTCTTATTTTTTCCTAGTGAATTTTATGCACTGGACCAAAACCTTTAATCAAGATGTCATCACAAATCTACTAAAAACAAATCATCAAATCATAGGAAAATTACTTTTAAAACTTTTCAGCCCATTTAAATCATGTAGTGAAGTAGAAAGTACAGACCCCAGCTCTCACTAGATCCACTATTCCATGCAAAAACATCTCCATGGAGAAAAGCATTTGACAGGCCGTCCTCCAGAGAAGTTACACAATGCGACTTTACCTGTACTTGCTCTTATTTGTCACATATCTTTTCTTCTAGATGCATAATAGTTATTTTTTAGTATTCCACAATGGCTATTAATTATGATTCTATTCTAAAAGCTGATGTTTCATACTGTATTTAAAGGCGCATTGTGTAACTTTTCTGGTGGAAGGTCTGTCAAATACTTGGAGATGTTATTGCTTTAGAAAGCGCAGACATCCGCTGTCACTACATCCACTATTGACGTTGTCTGGAGTCGACTTTATTTACCATCTTTCTTTTGTCAAACTTTGAGTAAAAACATTCATCAGTGCACTTTTTAATCAGTAGCACCAAAGTTCAGAGAAGCAATAACTGTCCTACAAATCTCCACCAACTGCTCTGTGCTGTCGACAAAAAGGTCCCTGTGAGAATTATGTTTGATAAAAATATACTTTTGTCAAGATTAACTTTCATTTTTGCCACAGATAATAGAAAAAAAAGAGTGAAATATGGCTGTTTTGTTGATAAGTGCGCATATAAGAGGACAAGGAAAAAGAGCTGTAAATCTTTTCTGTGCACTTTGAATTGAAGAATGTGTAAATTTATGATGATGTGAGCTCAAGTGTGTAAAATAAAGTGATTTTGACTTGAAGCTGTGTGTAAGGGCATCTGGAGTTAAGGTCAGGATTTTAAAACAGGTTACATATATTTAAAAGTGCAACATGGAACTTTTCTGATGGGTTTCTAGCACCTGTTGTCTCACATTACGCTATTTTAAACACTTTCCATTGCAACAGCCACTTTACACTACTGGAACTCTATTTATGATGCGTTTTATCTATTTATGATGCTTTTTTTTCTATTT
The DNA here is from genome assembly GCA_034769755.1 of Odontamblyopus lacepedii. NCBI lineage: Eukaryota > Metazoa > Chordata > Actinopteri > Gobiiformes > Gobiidae > Odontamblyopus > Odontamblyopus lacepedii. The sequence goes on along the minus strand of CM068356.1, from coordinate 28,428,009 downwards.
ATGATGCCTTTTATCCTTTGCTTCTCTTTTATTTTATTCTTCTGTAGCCGGGAGTCCGTCAAAATTTCGTTATGCTCACATAATGACAATAAAGTATTTTGAATCTTGAATCTTGAATCTTGAATCTTGAATCTTGAATCTTGAATCTTGATCTATGTTATTGTTTCCTCATTAAAAACAGACCTGGAGTGGTTTTGTTTTGTTCATTCACACATTTTTAACACATAAACCTGGTATATTTAGACTGAGTTCTTCTCTCAAACAGAAAACACTCTGTTCCGCCTTGTGATATTATGTGGTAATACAAGAAGTGCTTCACAGTATTTAGCCCCAGAATTTCTCGTCTCTGCTAAACAAAAGGTAAAGCGTAGCTGTTAAAAAAAAGACAACATTTTGAGCTTTGGAGATGCAGACAGACTAATAATGAAGGATTATTCAAACATGTGTGAATGAAACAAAACACAACTACAGGTCTGTTTTTGAGGAGGTAACAACATTCTAACTTAAAGCTCACAAAGACAAAGTGGTGACACTGTGAGGCCTATGCCATACTATGGAATATTCTCGACAAAGAAATACAATCTCCATGGGAACAACAGGTGGCAGACCCCCAATCAAGTTACATACTGTATTTTTAAATTCGGTTAATGCTTAAAACTTGACATGCCAAGTATACCATCTCATAAAAAGTGTTGATTCGCAAGTATTATTTTAGCCTATTTTTTGGTCAAAAAGATGCTCATGGGTCTTTAAGTGTTTTGTTCACACACACTGAGGCTCAGTCTGCTCTGATCTGCTTGTTTTAATTACCCTTTTCTTGTCTCCATTTCACCTTTGCCCTCTGCAGCTCAAAGTCCTGGTTCAGTCGTGGTTCAGTCGTGGTTTTGTCCTGGTTCAGTTCTGGTTCAGTTCTGTTTTTGGTGGACCACAGTTAAACAGGTCTGTCTCCTCTCAGCCTCTGCTCTGTGGCGGTCTTTTGTTCAATAAAGGGGCCACGACCAGACCCCTGGCCCCTGACCGGCTGCTCACAGAGGGGATAATGACACGGAGTAACTCCCTCCTCCAGAAGGGACCACAGCTTTAGACTTCTACAGGGACATTCTACTGCAGAGTGATATAAAGTTTGAATCAGAAAAGTTTAATGAGTACATAAAGTTACAAGTATTTTAAAGGCAAAAATAGTATCCAATATGACATTGCAAATCTGAAATGAAAAGGAAAAAATAAATGTAGTTTGATTATTGTTTTAATGCAACAGAAAAACAACAAAACTATTTAATTGTAATGTAGCATAATAGTGTGTATTGGGCAAAACGTAACATTTTGAGCACAATTTCTTTATTAAAGTTGCACTGTGTAACTTTTCAAATGGGGGTCTGCCACCTCTATCTGGAATATTTCATAGTATGGCATTAAAATGTATCTTTCTTGCATGCATTAATTATTATTTTATTTCTAAAAAATTGGATTTTCACTGTTTTTTTTTGCATACTTACCATTAGTGGGATTACCTCTCCATGGATCTGACCTGTAACTGACCTGGTGGCATTACAGTTTTTTACTCTATGGGGTTACATAATGCCATACTGTGGAACATGCCAGGCAAAATAAGTGCACCTTCCATTAAAAAGTGACACAGTGCACCTTTAAATGCTGATTGCGCTGTTTAAACTTCTGTATTGTGTTATGGTATGTATGCAAAACTGTTCAAGACAAATGAATGACTTGTAAGGGAAAAAAGTTACTCTATTTGCCCTTCTATCTTTTCTTCTGTACACATAACAGTTATTTTTTAGTATTCCACAACGGCTATTACTTACAGTTCTATTCTAAAAGGCCCGGCTGGCGTTCCACACTGTACTTACCACTGCTCTTTTTGCCTGAGAGCTCCGCACACTCCCAAAGCATTCACTTCTCTCTCTACTACAGCCATCACCGCGCACAGCACTCTCCCCACAGACTTCAAATCAATACGGCCCGATGCTGCCGCCGTGGTGGTGCTGTGGTGGAGGTGGTGGTGGTGGTGGGTCCTGCTTTCTCAGAGAGACAGGAGTGAATGCGAGGCGGGCTGGTCGATAAGATCTTATGGGTCGGACTGAATCAAGGCAGAGCTGCAGATGACGAGTGAAAACATAATAGAGTGAGTGAGGAGGGAGAGGAAGGATCACACGTACGGGAGACAGAGAGGGATCATATTAAACAATGAACAGCAGTAGTAGTAGTAGTAGTAGTAGTAGTAGTAGTAGAGCTGCAGATGATGAGTGAAAACATAACAGAGTGAGTGAGGAGGGGAGGGGAACATATACAGGGGAGAAAGAAAAAGAGAGAGATCAGTTTTTAGTTTCTTTAATGTTTCAAATGAGTCTTATAATTGGCTCTGGTCTGGGGTATGAATTCTAGGTGGTATGATAAAACTGTAGTAGTAGTAGCAATAGCAGTAGTAATAATAGTAGTTGCAGTAATAGTTGAGTTGACTCCAGCAGAGGGAGGTTTGTTTATGTTTCAAATGAGTCGTAATTGGCTCTGGTCTGGGGTATTACTGCTTTATTGATTTACTAGTTATGCACTTTTTGTCCTCAGTAAATTCTAGGGGGTACTGGCTGTAATAATTGTAGTAGTAGTTGCAGTAGTAGTAGTTGCAGTAGTAGTAGTAGTAGCAGTTGCAGTAGTGGTAGTAGTGACTTATGCTAGTCCATCTCAAAATGTCATGCAAAAGATCTCTATTTTTTGTCTTTTGTAGTATTAGTTGCAGCAGCAGTAGTAGTAGTAGTAGTAGTAGCAGTAGTAATACTAACAGAAGTAGTAGCAGTAGTAGTAGTAGTAGTAGTAGTAGTAGTAGTAGTAGTAACAGAAGTAGTAGTAGTAATAGTAGTAGTAGTAGTAGTGACAGTAGTAGTAGTAGTAGTAACAGTAGTAGTAGTAGTAGTAGCAGTAGTAATAGTAACAATAGTAGTAGTAGTAGTAGCAGTAGTAGTAGTAGTAGTAGTAGTAGTAGTAGTTGCCCTTGTAATAGTAGTAGTATTACAGTAGTGTACAGTATTATAAGTATGATTTTGGGACATTGCCATAGGAAAGGATTCTCTTCAAAGTTTTCCAAAAAGTCTGAAATATGAAGTAACACAAGAATCACATTTCTAATCTCCTGAATGAAGCGAAGTCCTCAAAATGGCGCCTCCAAACCCACGCATACGACTCACTTGTCCGTGTATTTCAGAATGGACTGCGGCTTTGATTGTGGCAGTTTGGTTCTGGTTTGGAGGTGAGCTCTTGAACGCACCATGGAGTGGGGCCCTTCAGGTAACAATCAGAGAGAGCCATTTCAAAGCATGTGATTAGAAGAAGAGTGATTGTCGTGAACGCTCCGAGCCGCTCTAATGCTCCAGTGTTCAGACGGGGTCATTAAACAGGAAACGGACAGTCGCCGCTCCGTGTAGAAAACAAAAAAAGAGATTATGAGTAAAAAGGATTTTGTTTAGACTACACATTATGAACAGCGTAATGACCAGTTTACCATGTTTACTTCTGTTTTCAGCACTGTTCTTTCTGCTTTGGAGTTTTGAACAGTAGTAGTAGTAATAGTAGCAGTAGTAGTAGCAGAAGGACTCACTATAGTAGTAGTAGTAGTGGCAGTAGTAGAAGCAGTAGCAGTAGCAACAGTAGTAGTAATAATAGCAGAAAATAGTAGTAGTAGAAGGCGTAGTAGTAGCAGAAATGTAGTAGTAGCAGTAGAAGCAATAGCAGCAGTAGCAGTAGTAGTAGTAGTAGTAGCAGTAGGAGTAGTAGTAGTAGCAGTAGGAGTAGTAGTAGTAGTAGTAGTAGTAGTAGTAGTAATAGCAGGAGTACAATAGTAGTAGTAGTAGTAGTAGTGGCAGTAGGAGTAGTAGTAGTAGTAATAGCAGGAGTACAATAGTAGTTGTAGTAGTAGTAGTAGTGGCAGTAGGAGCAGTAGTAGTAGTAGTAATAATAGCAGGAGTACAATAGTAGTAGTAGTAGTAGTAGTAGTAGTGGCAGTAGGAGCAGTAGTAGTAGTAGTAGTAATAATAGCAGGAGTACAATAGTAGTAGTAGTAGTAGTAGTAGTAGTGGCAGTAGGAGCAGTAGTAGTAGTAGTAATAATAGCAGGAGTACAATAGTAGTAGTAGTAGTAGTGGCAGTAGGAGCAGTAGTAGTAGTAGTAATAATAGCAGGAGTACAATAGTAGTAGTAGTAGTAGTAGTAGTAGTAGCAGTAGTAGCAGAAGGAGTAGTAGTATTAGAAGGAGTAGTAATAGCAGGAATGTAGCAGTAGTAGTAGTAGTAGTAGTAGTAGTAGTGGTGGTAGTAGTAGTGGTAGTAGTAGTAGTAGTAGCAGTAGAAGCAGTAGCAGTAGAAGCAATAGCAGCAGTAGCGGTAGTAGTAGCAGTAGGAACAGTCCTGGTAGTAGCCGAAGGAGTACAATAGTTGTAGTAGTAGTAGTAGTAGTAGTCATAGTAGTAGTAGTAGTGCTAACAGCAGTAGTAGTAGTTGGAATATAAGCAGCAGTAGTAGTAAGAATAGTAATAAAAGTAGTAGTAACAGTAGAAGCAGTAGTAGTAGTAGTAGTAGTAGTAGTAGTAGTAGTAGTAGTTGTAATAGTAGCAGCAGCAGCAGCAGTAGCAGTAGGAGGAATAGTTATAAGAGTAATTGTAACATTAGTTGTACCAGATAGTTCACACCTTAGGTACTGTAAACATCTAGGGTGTGTTAGTTTCACTGTAGGCCGAGGCTATTCAGTCTTAAAACTTGTGTCCTTTTGATAGAATAAAATGTTCTTTTGCAACTCCAGGAGCCTTCACAATCGAGAAAAACAACTGATAAAGTAATACAAGAATCCTCTGTACTTCAGAACTTTGTAGAGGTCTGAACAACAGGTACGAGACAGTTTTTTCTATATAATGACAAGACATTTCATTTTAACGAGAAAATCCTATTATCTAAATACTTGCAGTCCTTCCGATTTGATAATTACACCAAATCAAATTGCGTTTTTGATTCCCTTGCGGTACATTGTGCTAGGTAGGTTTAAATGCCCCATATTACAATATTTTCTGATCTATGTTATGTTGTTTCCTCATCAAAATACACCTGGAATTCAAATTTATTTTTGTTTTAACACACATACAAACCTCACATATTTAGGGTTAGAGTTCTTGTCTCAAATGGAAAACACTCTGTTCCTCTTTGTGATGTCATGCGGTAATACAGGAAGTGCTCCATTGTGATTTTAAACTCCTACTATACACCTTCACTAAATCATTTGGAGAATTTCAGCCCTGGAAGTGTCAAACGACTGAACAAAAAGGTGAAAACTACTGCTTCATGACATCACAAGGTGGAACAGAGCATTTTGAGCTTTGACGATATAAACAGACTATTAATAAAGAGACACTCAAACATGTGTGAGTGAAACAAAACACAACTCCAGGTATGTTTTTCAGGAGGTAACATTATAGCATGACTAAAAGAGAGTCAAAATCTCCATGGAGACAAGCAGGTGACAGAAAAGTTACACAGTGCATCTTTAACTTCCAGCTGCCTAAAATCTCTACTTCTATCAGTGCTTCCTCGTAAGTCAGTGCATGGATCTAAATCAGGCAGGCTCCCAGGGTAATTTTAGGACATAATTTTAATAAAATTTCATAAACCAATCGACCCACACACGCACGCACAGACACACACACGCACAGACACACACACACACGCACAGACACACACACACACACGCACACACATTGTTCATTTACAGCAGAAAATGAATCATTTGTGATGCATATGATGAAAGAGTCTCCCCCACCGCTGCTGCTGCCAATCCCATTCTCTGCATCCAGCCAGCCAGGACTGTTTTAATAGAAAAGTCTACTGTGAATGTGTGATTGTGTGACTTTTGGGCTAAAGACAATGAATTATAAATAAGCAATAGTGATGTGTGGTGAACCCTGACGAAATTGGCTATGTTAGTAAAAAAAAAAAAAAAAAAAGTCTATGTAATTTTGCATATAAAAACAACTTATTTTTTTTAAGTAAGTTGTGAAGAGTTCATATTACTCAATTTTCTGATGTTTGTTGTAATGTTTCCTCATCACAAACAGACCTGGAGTTGTGTTTTTGTTTCATTCACACATGTTTAACACACTAATCCTGCTTATTTAGGCTGAGTTCTTCTCGGAAAACACTCTGTTCCACCTTGTGATGTCATGTGGTAATACAGGAAGTGCTCTAATGTGTTTTTAAATTCCATACTCCTTAAAGCATTTGGTTAATTTTAGCCCCGGAATTGCTTCTCTCAAATAAACAACAGGTAAAAAGAGCTGTTAACATGAAAATTACAGTCATGAGCTTTTTGAGCTTTTGCTTTTCCTGGAATGTTCCTCAGTATGACATTAAAGACATTAAACCTGTCTTGTATTTATTCATTTACACATGGTTTTATTGCTAAAAACATCTTGAAAAAAACAGAAATTTTTACTTAGAGTACAGTTGCCTCTCCACAGATCTGACCTAACTTGACCTGGTGGTGTTACCTGCCTGTCTTCATAGAGATAAGGGAGTTTAATGCTGTAGTCCAAGCAAAGCAATCACACCTCTATGGAGATAAGCAGGTGGTGACCTTCCACCATAAAAATCACCATTAAAAAATCCATGTTTTGACATATACTACAGTATCTCAGTTGGTAGATGAGAAAAATGTTGATAAAATCATACAAAAAAAAAACTACAATTTGGAAATATTATACATTCCCAGACTATTAGCTAAACTCCCCTGATATTTTGTAGTGTATTTGTTGCTGAAAACACACTGGTAGCCCCCACATAACCCCACAGACTCTACCTTTAAACAAGTACAAAATGGACTTTTATCTTTATCTTTTAGCCCCCTTGAAATGTTTTCTCTCCGAACTTTTTTTATTCTTTTGTGTGGGGACCTCCGTGACTTTTTAGCTGTAGTAGTAGTAGTTGCAGTAGTTGCAGTAGTAGTAGTGGTAGTGGTATTAGTAGTTGTAGTAGCAGTAGTAGTAGTAGTACAAGATGCAGTAGAACTTACTTAAAACTTTTATTAACTGCTGGGGACCTCCATGACTTCTTAGTAGTAATAGCAGTAGTAGTTGCAGTAATAGTAGTAGTAGTAATAATAGTAGTACTCTCCCTTTAAACTAGTATAAAATGAACTTCTATCTCTCTACATCCTTTGCTGGTGACTTCTTAGTAGTAGTAGTAGTAGTAGTAGTAGTAGTAGTAGTAGTAGTAGTAGTAGTAGTAGTAGTAGTAGTAGTTACATATGTACTCTCCCTTTAAACTAGTATAAAATGAGCTGTCTCTCTACATCCTTTGCTGGTGACTTCTTAGTAGTAGTAGTAGTAGTATTAGTAGTATTAGTAGTAGTATTAGTAGCAGGGCTCTACAGTGCGCCCATTTCACTCGCATTTGCGAGTAAATATTTCGTCGTGCGAACGAGGAAAATAAAACAGTCGCACCAGTGCGAGTGCTTCTGCAGCCACAATAAGGAGCTGCACAGACGTAACGTGACAAGTTAAACGTTCTAAATGTATCAAACATTAGGGGCGCACTCACACTAAGACTTTAGAATCGTGCCCAAGCCTGGAGCCCCTAAAGCACCGCACGCTTTCCCAGCGCGAGCGCTGACCCCAGCGTACGAGTTCCGCGTGTGCGCTGATATCACTCATACGAACAAACTCCGCTTCAAAACACACCCACGCCCAACTTCAACGAGGAGCGCCCTGCAGCAGGACCCACACCTCTCCCACCACTCAGTAAACACCCCCACGCCGCTGGACTTCCTTCTCCGCTAAAGCGAGAGCTTTGTCTTGGTCTTGTCTCGGACTCGAGCGCATTTGGACTCGGTCTTATCACGGACTCAAGGTCTGAATACTGAGTGTGATCATATTTCATTACGGCCGCTGCAATAAACTTGTACCGGTGTGCGTGACCACGCGGGACGTCCCTCTGCGGCCTGTGCACTGGAGGCCGCAGACACTGTGCGGCCCGTCAGCACAGGCTCCGCAGCGTGCGGCTTGTCCACAGCGCGCACCCTTGTGTACCAACGTGCGTCACAGGGCAGGTATCCCACCTATCCTTCCGCCTCACGTCAAAATACGCCAATACTAATTTTCTGTCAGTGTCCACACAGAGCAGACCCACAGCACAGAGCAGGCGATATGTGGGCTGAAGTTTCCCTAAGAAAATGCCAAATAAATCTGTTTGTCACAATGTGCGTTTTGTTTGGTAAATGTGCAGAGGCTAAAAAACACTTTAAAACCAGTAAGAGAATGTAACTTCACCTAGGAATTTGAAAATACAGGTTTAAAAATCTTACCTATGTTTTTCACTTGGAAGCAGTTTTGTGTAAAGTGCAGTGGAAGTTCTCTTAAAGGAGAGGTTCTCAAACTGTGGTGAAGGTCCAAAAAGGGCCACAGAGTGTTTAAGTGCAGTACAGTTTGTTTGGCTTATTTTGAATCTAAATATTAATCAGATAAAATGAAGATATATTTATAAAAACACTGCGATCATGCAGGAAAAGTACAGTCATAATTCTTTTGTTTTTTGTATTAAATTCATTCAAATAAGTTGGTGTGCGCAAGTTCTGCGCTGTAATAATCGTTCAAAATAAAAACCTACTTGTGCCCCCATTTTTTTTTCTGTGCTCCTAAAATTTTTAACTTAGGGGCACATGTGCTCCTGAAAAAAAAAGTTAGCGTAGAGCCCTGATTAGTAGTAGCAATAGTAGTAGTAGTAGTAGTAGTAGTAGTTATATATGTACTCTCCCTTTAAACATGAACTTCTATCTCTATGTTCTTCACTAGTGACTTCTTAGTTGTAGTCATAATAGTAGTAGTAGTAGTAGTAGTAGTAGTTATATATGTACTCTCCCTTGAAACCAGTGTGAACTTCTGTCTCTATGCCCCCCTTAAAGCTCTTTTATTCTCTTCTGTGGGGACCTCTGTGACTTCTCCCTTTTAGCCCCATCCCAGTGCTGTCCCATACAAAAGCATTAGAGAGATTGGTGGGCTTTCAGCACAGAACACGATTGGACATGGTCAGACTGTCTCACACAGAGCAGAGGAGGGGGGCATGAATAGGACTAGAATATGTTCCCAATGTGGCGTAGCATTTGGGTGAGATGTTTTTCTTACTTTGGGGGTTGAAACTAATGATGACTTTAATTATCTGCTAATCTTGTGCGTCTTTGCTCATTAACTCAATGGATTTGGAAATGCCAGACGATTTGTAAAGAGGCTGTTTGTTGATAGCTTTGAGATCATACTCCCACATGACAAGACTCGTGGCTGAAATGCTAAATGAGTGAAAAATGGAGTGGAAATATAAAAGTTGCTTGGTACGTTTTCTTTGTTTTTAGACTTAAAGGTGGACTATGTAACTTTTCTGACGGAGGGTTTACCACTGACTTGTCTCCATGCAAATGTTACTACTTATTGCCTAGAATGTTTCACAGTATGGCTTTAAAGGTCCTATATTACTCAAAATGAACTCTTGTGGACTTTAATCCATGTTGTTTCTCCATCAAAAACATAGCTGGATTTGAATCATGGCTTCTGCAAGTGGTGCGACAAACTTTCCCCCCCAAATAATTAGACGAAATCGAACATTTGGGACTATTAAAAGCTGACAGACGGCAACCGGATGGAGGAAACTAGATTCCCTATATGCAAAAAGTGTTACAGCTACAAGAACATTACCCAAGCTTTTTTCTTGACGTAGATAAAAAATATAAGATAAGATAAATAAGATAAAAAAGGTTATTTTACTTTAACATAAGATAACTTAGTGTTTGTGAAATGGGGAATAATTGCTTCATGCTGCTGTGGTTTTAGTGATGAAACATTTAGGAAGAAGAAGAAGAAACACAGAGACTTGATGCTAATGTTAGCAAGGCAAATAAACACATTCAGCTAGCTAAATAAGAGAGAAATTAGCACCATTTAAGAAGTGCTGCATGATGCACCTAGGAAATTGAAGTAGCTTACCTTTTCTCAGTGTCACTAAAACACTTTGTGTTGTGGTTCTGGTTTTAGTCCTGTTTGTTTTAGTCCTGGTTTAAGTCCTTGTTTAAGTCATGGTTCAGTCCTGGTCCAGTGGCAGGCTAGACATAATTTAGGCCTATCTATTGACCTAGACCTATCTATTCCTCATTTATAGTTGTTGGTTGTTTATATAATTTTACCATTTCACATATAAAATATAAATCTGCATTTGTAACAATTTTGAAATACATCATTTTTGCAGGGCAACAAGACCAAGGGCACTTTTGCCCAATGCAGCAGAGCAGCCCACCATTTTACATACATTTTTCAAACAAACAACATGCTCACCTTCTTCAAAACATGCAACTTGAACAGTGCTGTGGCCTGTTGCATCACCAAAAGATGCTTCTTATCCAGTCAGTTGAAAAAACAGATTTCCTGAAGTTAATGAAAACTGCAGCGGCAATGTATGAAGTGCCTTTTGAAAATACTTTTCAGATACTGAGATTCCAGAAATGTATGCAGAGGTCAGGGCCTGCATCCAAAAAGAAATGGAAGAGTGGGGGTGGTTTTCTTTGACAGCTGACCTTTAGACATGCAGTGGAGGCCATGGGGAACCCTTATTAGTATCACAGTTCACTTTCTGTTCCCTAGCTGGCACTTCCAGTCCTTTTGTCTTGAGATAGCGTTTTTCCTGAAGACCATACGTCAGAGAACATCTTGGAATTCTTTGAAAGTACTTTGGAAGGGTGGCACATCTCCAGGCATCGTATCGCAGGTGTTAAACAGACAATGCTAATGCTAATGCTAATGCTAATAGGAAAAAGGGCTTTAGTGAAATCTCTTGTATTTAGCTTGGTTGTTTTGGCCACAATCTCAACCTATTAAAAATAAAATACGTTGAGAGTGCTGTATGTACTTGTTGGCTCCTTGTGCAGGGCTTCAGCCAGAGTTGAAAAAAAAAAGTGTTGTCACAAGATGGGGCTCCATCTGTGCTGCTGTGCTGGCAGCAGACAGGACCTCCAAGCACCTTATGACAAAGGACAGTAACATGAAAGTGATGGAAAAGTTTCTGAACTGCTTGGGCCTTTAAATGAATTTACTGATGCACTGGGCTTGGAATCAAAAAACACTCTTCACAATGTTACCTGTGGAGGAACACATTCCCAAACTGCTGTCTGAGAAGTGTGAGGATGATGCTCTCACCAAAGACATGAAGAACGTCATGTTAGAAGATCTGCAGCAGTGTTATTCCTCTGACTCAGTTAAAACCAAGACTAACATTGCCTGCTTCATTCATTCATGTTTTAAAGATCAGTTCTCTGACAAGGAGGAGGAAGGAAGCAATGGCACAGAAACTGCTCCACAAAGAGATACACCTACCACTGAAGAACTAAACGCCACCATCTCTTTGTTCTCTGCAACTCAAACAAAGAAAAAAGCCATTAGCTGTCTTATTGAAAAGAATGAGTCAAAAGTGATGAATGACTGATCAACATTCTTGTTTTTTTGTTACTTACATTTATCGTAACATCCAGTTCAGTTTATAAGCTAGTGATTGAAATAGCAACTTTGTGGTTGGTAAAGTGGTTTCTACATTTTTGTTTGCACTAGATTTAAGTGAGTGTTTAATTAATGCTATTTGTTAAAGGTGCTGTATTGGCTATTGCTTCATAAACGCTACATACCTAAGGAGAAGTTCTTTAGAATTAGAACAGAAAGACAATTATAATTTTAATGTAGATGAATTTACAATGACAAAAGATGTATGATTTAAAGGTTTGTTTTTGATGAAGAAACAACATTATAACACACAGTAGATCACTAAATAGTGTGATAGGGGCCCTTTAATGTGTTGTGGACACAAGCAGGTGACATCACCAGGCAAAGTTCCAGGTCAGATCTGGGGAGAGCTTGTTTGCAGTGAGAATATCTGTCTTGCATTTATTGTATATCATATCTGTCTTGCATTTATTCTGTTACAAATGTTATTGCTTCAAAAAAATAAAAAAATAAAAAAATAAATAAAAAAAATGCCTTCTCCACAGATCTGACCTGTGGCCTTGGTGACATTCTCTGCTTGTCTCCTTGGCGACAGATTATTCTATCAATATACTACAAAATATTCAAGGCAAAACAATAACCATGATCCCAATGGAGAAAGATAGATATAGAGTCTTAAGTGGGCTCACTTCTCCAAAGATCTGACCTGTAACTTGACCTGGCACTGTCACATGTTTGATCAATGGAGACAATGCTATTTTGTGTAATGTTCAAGGCAAAGCAAGAACCTCCATGAAGACCCTCCACCAGAAAAGTCACACAGCGCATGTTTAAGTATACATAGTGATTCTGTCTCCTCCTGTAGCCTGCTGAGAGCCATGATTTCCGCACAGTCATTGCCGCCATATACACAGCGCTTTGATCCTCACAGCAGCAGCAGCAGCAGGTGTGAGTCCGTCTGGTGCTCGGGTCTGAGAGGGAGAGAAGGATTACTATATTACACCACGGCACTTTGAGGAGGTGGAGGTGGAGAAGGAGCAGGCCCGGTGTTAGTTCACCACATTTATTTAATTACATATGTTTCTCTTGCTTTCTTTTGCATTGCACATTTTTTTTTCTGATGGAAGGTCTGTCACCTGCTTGTCTCCATGGAGATGTCATTGCTTTGCCTGGAATGTTCCATGGCGTGACATTAAACATGGAACTTGTCAAGCTCTGCAAAAGGATTATCGTCAAAAGATGGCGAATATTTCCTCAACAAGATGACTTTGACAAATAGTGTCCGACTGCCAGGTGCTTGTGCGACCAGTGAGTAAAACTTTAAAACTTTAGTCTGCCAGTAGAATATTGATTCTGACAACCACACATATAACAACTAGACATTTTGGTGCTGGATTGTTTTTATATCTGTCTTCTTCTGTCCTAAATGAATCAGAATAAATGGGGAACAATGCTACTTCTGTTGCCAAATGTACGCTCTCTGTGAATAGGGTTGCATCTCCACAGATTTGACCTGTAATGTAGCCTATAATTGTCTCCTTAATCTCCAATACCGTGGTACATTCCAGGCAAAACAAAAACATCTCCATAAAATTTTTCATTCCATTACCATTACTCCTTACACTCTTACTCAAGTAAACGTTTTGGTTCCTTTCCCCACTGTAAGTTGACGCCAGGTTTATGTCGACAATAATAAATGACATGAACATTTGGGTTTTTTGCTCTGCTCCTTCAAATATGATTCAGTTTTTCTCAGTTTTCTAATTTTTTTGTGTATGTGGTATTTTGTGTATTAATTAATGTTATACTAATTACATTAACTTTGAATATGCATTGTGTGGCTTTTTCTGCCGGAAGGTCTGTCAGATGTTTTTCTAAGTGGAGATGTTATTGCTTCATCTGTATTGTTTCAGAGTATGATATAAACATTTCTATCTTTGTGAAGACCAAACCAGACCAAGTTATAGCTCAGATCTGTGGAGAGGTGACCCCACTCACAGTCAGAATGCCTGTTTTGTAGGTATTTTTGAGCTATAAAACCACCTGTAATTGAATACATATAAGGTAGAGCTGGTTAATGTCGTACTGTGGAACATTCCCAGCAGAGAAATGACATCTCCATAGAAACAAGAAGGTGACAAACCCCAAACTAAAAAGTCACTTAGTGCACCTTTACATTATAAAGTTCCACCTGGACAGATACTCATAATATTACTACTATTACTTTTAGAAAATCACTTTAGAAAACCACTTTGGCTATGCACAATGTTGGTCAAGTGAAATAAAAAAACAAACTAAAAAAACGTAAAGACTACATGCTACTACCACTTTAACACTTTATATGCAAACAAAAAAAAAGTCTATTTCCTAAAAAAAACTTGCAATGGGACTTTGGAAGGCACAGATCCTGCACCACCAGCACAGGTCTAAATACGTCATTACTATGCATAGGTTTCCAGCTTGTTGATTCTACCCTTTTATCCAAATACTTTCTTGTATTTCCACTTGTCTGACTTGGACCCAAAATGGCGGCGTGTTGGGAGAGTCCATTTTCTTTGGAGAGCTCTTGAGCCCACTGCTGTCTGCACTCAGCTCACAGATGGTGCGTTTTACTCAAATTGTGTCTTGTTCATGAAAAAGCCATGACCAAAATACGTCACGAAAATCTCGACTCAAAATGTTTGCTTGTCTAAGTGGATTAAAATTGAGTTATTAGAGCACATTTATTTAATTGCATGTGTTTTAAAGAGCCCATATTACGCTATTTTTAATCTGTTATAAGGCAGTTTTTCTCTCAAATAAAAGACACTCTGTTCCACCTTGTAGTTCCAGATAGTTAGTATAGTTTCCAGATACTGTAGTAATCTCACAGGGGAGTGGAAGGAAATGTGGGATTGTTTTTTTTTTAATCACTGTAAAGCGCTTTGTGTTGCTTTTTTGTATGAAAAGCACTCTATAAATAAAGTTTGATTGATTGATTGTGATGTCATGTGGTAATACAGGAAGTGCTCCATGTGTTTTTAAACTCTGCACATTTTCACCAGAATTATTTGGATAATTACAAACCTAAAATCTACTGAACAAAAGGTAAAAAGTTTCTGTTCACTTGAAAACTACCACTACGTGACATCACAAGGTGGAATAGAGCATTTTGAGCCTTGGAGATGTAGAGAAACTAATAATAAAGCATTACTCAAACATGTGAATGAAACAAAACACAACTCCAGGTATGTTTTTGATAAGGTAACAACATTATAACATGGTTTAAAGCTCACAAGTCAATTGCATAATAGAGGATCTATTAAAAACACCTTACAAACATGCATTGTCACTGTGTACAAGCTCGCTTCTCCACAGATCTGACCTTACCATTAACTCCTAAGCAATATACCAAACATTTCATTTTCATTTAAATTTTTTTCCTCAATAAAGACATTTCATTTTGCAGAAACAAAGGTATTCCTCAGTCTCTCCTCTCCAGATGGCTCTCGCTGAGTTAAAACCTTTTCTCTTTCTCTCACTCATTTTAACCAATGCCAACCCGTATCCACGACTACCGCGTTTCCAAGTCTGTCACCGAGCAGCGGGAAAGCGTTATTTTCTGCTGCAAAACCACAACAGTCTGTCTGAGCGGTTCAAGGACAATTAAAAAGGGTTTGAGTGGAACGGTACAATTAGCGACAAAAAAGCAAAGCATGTGCTTGATATTGGCTGCGGTAGGGCATCTGGACGAGGGCTACGGGGAGCGAGGGCTGATGGGAGAAAAATGGGTCTTAATGTGGGATTGATCGTTTCATTAAGAAATGTAATTATTTCACCTGCGTTGCCCGGGCTGCAAATGTCAGAG
Source organism: Odontamblyopus lacepedii (assembly GCA_034769755.1). NCBI lineage: Eukaryota > Metazoa > Chordata > Actinopteri > Gobiiformes > Gobiidae > Odontamblyopus > Odontamblyopus lacepedii. Next base: position 28,412,645 of record CM068356.1, on the reverse strand, counting down.
TGCGGTTTTAGTCCAAGAGAGGGGGAAGGGGAGAAGAGAGAGGAGAGGAGAGAGGGAAGAGAGAAAGAAGGAGGGTGAGAGGCAGGAAGGGAAAGAAAGAAAAAGGAAGAGAGGCATTACATGAGTGGTTTTAGTAAAAGAGTGAAAAGGGGGAGAGGAGAGAGAGAGGATAGAGGAAGGGGGACGAAGAGAGAAGAAGAGAGTGAGAGTAAGGGAGGGAGAAAGAGAGGTGGAGATGCAAATGTCAGTGAGCAGTTTTAGTAAGAGAGAGAGAGAGGAGAGAGAGAGGAAAGAGGGAGGCAGAGGAAAGACAAAAGAGAAAAAGAGTCAGGGAGACAGATAGAGAGAGGGAAGATACAACTGTTAGTGAGCAATTTTAGAAAAAGAGAGGGAGAGGGGAGAGTGAAGAAAGGGAGAGGGAAGAGAGAGACAGGAAAGAGGGATGAGAGAGAGGAGAGTGAAAGACAGGATGAAAGTCAGAGAGAGAGGGAAGAAAAGGAAGAGGGAGATGGAATAGAGAGAGAAGGAGAGGCAGAAGAGAGAAAAAGATGGTGAGAGTCAGGGAGGGAAAGAGAGGAGAGATGCAAATGTCAGTGAGCAGTTTTAGTAAATGAGAGGGAAGAGGAGCGAGAGAAGGAGAGACAAAAGATTGAAAGAGGACGTGAGAGTCAGAGAGGTAGAGAAAGTTGGGAGAGAGGTGTACATCTGTGCTGCAGAAGAGAGAAAAGAGAGGATAGAGAAAGGGAGAGAGAGCAAAGAGGGAGTTAGGAGTGCGAGAGAGGGGGAGAGAGAAAAGAAACAGAGAGGGGTAAAGAGGGAGAAGGGGACGGATGTGGGAAGAAAGACAGAAAGCAGAGAAAATAGAAAGAGAGGGAAAGTCAGAAGGAGGGGAAAAGAGACAAGAAGACGAAAGAAAGAAGAATAGAGAGGAAAAGAGAGGGCATGAGAGAGAGAGAGAGAGAGGACAGAAAAGAGGGAGGAATACGGAAGGAGAAAGATTAAGGGGAACCATGGATCAATGGCCAAAGATATTTATTTTCATTTTAAAACATAAAATCAGCAAGATGCCATTAATTTTCTTGTATTGTAGTTTGTATTATAGGCTGTTTATTTCCTTTTACACTCTGGTATGTTAGTCAGCAGGTTGCAGGTTCAATTCCCAGACTTTGGAGAACTTTCTGGATAAAGTTGTGTTTCTTTTTGGCTCCCAGTTTTTCCCAACCTTACTCCAACTACTGGACATATGTGATCTCTGATTTGTTGTACTTTTATCAATAAGTACACATAATAGAAATAACAAAAAAACAGAGGAATGGGCCAAATGCAGTCACCTTCTTGTTTCTATGGATACGTCATTGCTCTGTTTCAGTTGTTCCACAGAATGAACTTAAACTACTCGACTTTTTATTGCCATACTGTGAAAACATTCCAGAACAATAACATCCACGGACAAAAGCATTCGACTCCACCTGAAACGTCCCTCGATGCACCTTTTACCCTTCTGTTTGCGAGTTCTGATCCACGTTTGATATTTTTCTCTCGTAGCGCGCATATTGAAATTCCTGCGCGCCACCACTGGTCACCTGCCTGTTCGTTCCCTGTGTCTGTGAAGGCAGCAAGTCTAATTACACAACTCAATACCCCGTCCTCCGCCCAATCTCATTACAATCTATTAGGGCCTGATTGGATTGCTTGGACTCCAGTGGGAAGCCATGGGCACCCAAACAAAGGAGTCAGAGATGGGGTGGGTGGCTCGGTGGCTCCGTAAACTGGGGACAATGGACTGTGGGTGTGTGTAATCAAATAGGCACAATACTGTTGGATATTGTGCTTGTTGAAATGGGTAAGAGGATAGAACAGCTCACCGCAGCTGTAATGTCATTTATTATGAGTTTACACAGTCAAAAAGTCATGCAATTCTCCATCCTGACCTTTGGGCGAGATAAACTTTGCGCTAATGGGATGTATTAATGGTGAGAGTGCGTGCCCACGTACCAGAGGGTCAGTGGTTTAAAGCCCACTCCAATAAGATTAGACTGTTATTGTTTGTTATATTATGGCTTCGGATGATATTTAAAAGTGCATCGTGTAACTTTTCCGGTGGAGGCTCCGTCAAATGCTTTTCTCCATGGAGACGTTATTGCTTGTATGGTATTAAACCTTTCTAGCTTCAGTGAGACTAAACCAGACCAAGTTACAAGTCAGATCTGTGGAGAGGCGACCGCGCTCACAGTCAGAACGGCTGTTTTTCTAGGTATTTTTGAGCACTAAAACCAGCTGTAATTGAGAAAATGTAAAGTAGAGCTATTTAATGTCATACTGTGGAACATTTCAGCTGGAGCAATGGCATCTCCATAGACACAAGAAGGTGACAGAACATCAAAAGTTACCAAAAAGTTACTCAGTGGACTTTTAATGCAAATGAGAGCAGCTAGAATTAATCTTGTTAAAATGCAGTTTTTTGTTACTAGAATAATTGGTCACTGATTTAAAAAATAAAATCAGGTTAAACACTTTTGAATTGTTTTTTTGGATTTTATTTTATCTCCTCCTCACCCAAACCTGCTCCAGAAACCCCATCACTCCTGTCCTGAAGCAACTCCACCGGCTCCTCGTACAATACCCCATTCAATACAAGGTCCTCCTCATCACCTACAAGTCCCACCATAACCTGGCCCATGCCGATCTCACCAACCTTCTCCGTCTGCGCCGTCCCACCCGCCGCCTCATATCAGCCCACACCAACCTTCTCACTCCCCTCTGGACCCTGGGAGACCGAGCCTTCGCTGCTGCCGCCCCCCTCCCTCTGGAATTCACTCCCACAATCCATCAGGAACCTGGACTCACTGCAGCGCTTCAAATCACGACTAAAAACTCACCTGTTCAATCTGGCATTCTCCCCACGATTCTCCCGTTTTCTGCAGTGTCACTTCCTATTTGTTTGTAAAGTGTTTTTGAGTGTCCAAAAAAGCGCTATAGAAGTTCGATATATTATTATTATTATTTAAAAAAAGAATATAAGCAATAGAAAAACTGGCTCTTGTTCCCCATCTGTGAGTATGACATCCTCAAACACCTCTCCTCTTACTTTGCTGGGGTGTAGCCATTTTTGGCTGAAGGTGTGTTGTTTGTCTCCATGGAAAGAATGGAGCTTATTGCTTTGCCAGGAATGTTTCCCAGTATGGCATAAACCTTTGAGACATGCAGGGAACACAGAGTAATGCATTGTTGTTGTAGTTTTTAATACACTAAAACCACCTGTAATTTAATGAATGAAAGATCATTTTAATGCCATACTGTGGAACATTCCAAGTAGAGACCGACCGATATGCATTTCTTCATGGCTGACGCTGATACTGACTGTTTAGATTCCAAAGGAAACAATGACCGATGATCTCTACCGATATTTTGGGGCCAATATGTGGAGCTAACTTATATAATTGTACCCTGTTTGGACTAAAATGTTCAAATAAAGCTTCATGCATATATATTTGAGGCATATTTAGGCTGCTCATTGGGCAAAACAAAATATCAGCCTCTTCTGGAGATTTATAGCCGATAGCTGATACGCTAAAAAGGGCAAATATCGGCCCGGATATCGGATTATCTCTAATTCAAATCAATGCAATAACACGTTTAACACACAAACCTTGCATCTTTAGACTGCGTTCTTCTCTCAAACTGAAAACACTCTTGGAAACTACCACTTGATGACATCACAAGGTGGAAGAGATCATTTTAGAGGTTTGGAGATGTAGACAGACTCAAATGTGTGTGATTGAAACAAAACCCAAATGCAGGTATGTTTTTGAGGAGGATTATAGGAGTATTGTAACATGGCTAAAAGCTCAGAAGAGTCCATTTTGTGTAATATAGGCCCTTTAAGTGTGTCTTGGTGGAAAAAGTAGACTCTTGCCAGTATGTTACAGCTCTTTATGGAGGCACTTGTCCTTTTAGTTTAAAGCAGGGTCCATCAGACTCACAGTGGGGGCCCCTCTCTTTGATTGCACAGTTATTGACAGAGCCATGCCTGGACCGCCTGTAATCCAGTCTGCTCCGCTCTGCTGTGGTTTACTCATACTCAACATAGAGATCTTGTAAAAGTGCATCGTGTAACTTTTCTGGTGGAGGGTCCGTCAAATGTTTTTCTCCGTGAAAAAGTTATTGCTTTGTCTAGAATGTTTCAAAGTACGGTATTAAACCTTTCCATCTTCAGAATGCCTGTATTTTTGAGCTATAAAACCACCTGTGATTGAATAAATGTAAGATAGAGCTGTTTAATGTCATACTGTGGAACATTCCAGGCAGAGCAATGACATCTCCATAGAAACAAGCAGGTCATGGACTCTTCACCAGAAAAGTTACACAAAGTTACGAAATGTCAGCTATGTCATGATGTTGTTTTTTTCATCATAAAGTTATGTTTTTTTTGTGTAATTCATGCGCGTCTAATTCCGTATGATCACAACCTCTCATTCTACCTTGTGATGTCATTAGGTGGTAATCCAGGAAGTGCTGTAACTGTTGGAAAGGGCCCATATTACTGTACTTTATTTTCTGATTTTTGTTGTAATGTCATTTCCTCATCACAAACATACCTGGAGTTGTGTTTCGTTTCATTCACACGGTTCCACCTTGTGATGTCATCACAAGGTGGATGTCACCTAGTAATACAGGAAGTGCTCCATTGTGCTTTAAAGTCCATATATCTTCACTAGAATCATTTGGATGATTTCAGGCCTGGAATTGCCTATCTCTACTGAGCAAAAGCAGACATTCTAAAATGGTTTAACGCTCAAAGAGACTGATTTTGACAAGACTCTGTAAAATAACACAAAACAAATAAAAAACTAAAAAATATACATGGATATAACTAGTGGTGGAATGGTAGAATAGTAGAGTAAAAGTAGCAAAATACTGTATTTAAGTATACATTTAAGGTATCTCTACTTTACTTGAGTACATTTTGTAGCAGATTTGAGAGCAGATATGTACTTTCTACTACACATTTTTGAACAGGACTGAAGAGTAAAAGTTTTTTTTACTATTATAGACTGAAAATCTGCTGGAAAAAGCTGATTTATTTTTAACACTTTCATGATAAATTTTTAAATAAAAACAGCTAGGAAAAAATTCATTTCAGCACAAAATTCAGCAACAAACTTAAAGCACATTACATTTAAAGCTTTAGACGATCTCAAAATCAGCACCAAATACTTTTACTTCTTACTCTTGAAATACATTTTTAACAGGTACTTTAATATGTGTACTTAAGTAGATTTTTCATGCGATACTTTTACTTGTGTATTTTTTTGCTCCAGTATATACTTTTACTTTTAGTTAAGTAAGAAAATGGAGTACTTCTTCCACCACTGAGTATAACAGGAGCGGAACAACAGCGGGAACAGTGAGCGTTGTACACAGAGCCTATTAAGTGTATTTTAAACTTACTGCTCGTCTCTATTGACATTTCCTTGTGTCCAAAGTGTCTGCGTGTCTTTGTTTCATGGAGCTTGATGACACAGCCTGTATAGATCGTCCTTGGTGACAGACTGAGGCTAATCCCGAACTCAGCGGGACCAGGATGGACTGAGTCAGGTCTGTGGAGAGGCCCGGACAGATCCCCCCGTTGCGAGCCTTAACACAGCATGTCCCCCTCTGGTAGACATAAACAGGACAGAGAGGACCCACCGCTGTGAGTCTGTACGGCCCGAGAGCAGCTGTGCAGGGTGAAGGGGACACGTTCGCAGGACTAACACCAGAGGAAGGATGACTGAGTTCAAAAACAGCAGGCGGCTTTGGTGCAACTTTTTGAAGTGACGAAAGATCAAACTTGTTGTCGCTGTTAGACATGAGGGGGGGAAAGAGAGACATTTGAAAATATGGGAATGAGGTGCTTGTTTTGATTCACAGAGCATTTTAAAGGACCTGTATCATACAAAAGTGACAGGTGAGCTTTAAGACATGTTAGAATGTTGTTACCTCCTCAAAAACATACCTGGAGTTGTATTTTGGTTAGTGCTGTCAAACAGTACATTTTTTAAATCAGATTACTAACACTTTAGAATTTGGATTAATCACGATTAATTGCAGTTAATTACTCTTCAAAAAAAGACCAAAATATTTTGACAAAAACAAAAATGTATTATCAAAAGGTTATATTATTGACATTTTTCTATCGCTGGTAGTTTTGTTGACAACATTGCCATGGGTGCACTCCGCCAACGTTGTTTGTCGTGCTTGGCTTATTGTTCGTACACGTAGTGTCCTTGCTAGCCGCTGTATCACATGTTTTGCTTTAAGATGGTATTTTAAACTTGTGCTTCTGTGGAAAGAGAGTTCAATATCAATATCTGCAATATCTGCAAACTCCCTTAGTTTTATCTAAAGTCGCATATGGATAGACCTGATCACTGACCTAATAACCTGCACCGACTTTCAGGTCATCCGCGCTTTCGATAAAGGAACATGTGCATTCAAAATAAATAGTGTGTGCAATATTTTTTTTGTGATTAGTCGCATGTGTTAACACGTTAACGTTGACAGCCCTAGTTTTGGCTCATTCATACATGTTTGAGTAACCCTTTATTATTAGTCTGTAGGGATGGTACAAGACCTCATGCCGTAAAGATCGTTCTTGTTCTCGTGAGATTTTAGTTTTTGGTTTGGATTGGACAAAAATTGTGTAAGTATTGGTGAGTTACGTCTCTTACAGTTCCAACAACAACAATATGAAATCAGAGAAATTGAAAAATTGTGCGGTCAAAAATGGAAACTTTAAGAAAAACAATAAAACATTGTCCTGTCTCATTCTCATGGACCCAGTCTTGTATCTTGTCTTGTCTTGTGTAAATTGTGTCTTGTCCCATCCATATTAGTCTGTCTACATATCTGAAGATCAAACTGCTGTGTTCCTGGGCTGAAATGATCCAAATAATTCTAAAAACCCGGTGGAGCACTTCTTGTATTACATGACATCATAATGTGGAACGGAGTGCTTTGAACATAGCCTAAATACGCAGCTTTGTGTGTTAAACATGTGTGAATGAAACAAAACACAACTCCAGGTATGTTTGATGAGGAAACAACATTATAACACAGAAAATAGCATAATACAAGGCCTTTTAATGTTTTGAGAAGACTGAAATATGAGCAGCTGAACTGATACACGAATCCCACGTATTTCTGAACTTTGTGTTGGTTGTTTACTTGACCGACAAATCCAGAAAGATCCCTGTCTGTACTTTTTATACAGAGATATATGTCTGGACATCACGCCCTTGAGCCTGAACTAAACATGATTGTACTATGAGATGAGTTCATTTTCCAGTGATGCATTTGAAACGGAGCTGACCTATCATTTAAAAACACATTCCTCAACAGAGATTAGTGCTTTGCTCATGGGGTCTGAATCTGCAGGAATGTTTTTCAGTCCCTTGGGATATTTTTTTCCTTTGTATTAGTGGCCATATTTGTTTTGATACGGAAGGACCTCGCGTAGGCCTGTCACGATAACAGTTTTGAAGTTTGATATATTTTTGAAATAAAATAGACGATGAATGAATATTGAAACTAATTATTTCACTGTCACAAAAACCCAAGAGCAGATTTAAACCACAAAAAACATTCTAAATGTAAGATATTGTTAAAAATCATGATATGCAGCAAATAAATAGCTGAAAAAAACATTTAAGTAGGAGACTTAAGGAGTCACAGAAGGAATTTTTATTAAAATATTATCATATAGTCAAAAAATAATTGTAAATTTCTGAGTAGTAAAGAGAAAATGTAATGATTTTAATACAGATTTGAGCTCAATTTTGTTCAGCATAAACAACTGAATCATTTTTTTGTTTTTCTTTGTGTTTTTTTCCCCGCTCAAACCAAGAACATGTTAATAATAAACCCCTCAGCCTTTAATAAAATTGACTTACTTTTCAGTCCTGTTGAAAAATGTAGTAGAGTAAAAAGTACAGATACTTGCTCTCATGTAGTGAAGTAAAAAGTATGGCATTAAACCTTTCTATGTTCATGAAGCCCAAACCAGACCAAGTTACAGGTCAAATCTGTGGAGAGGCGACTTCACTCACTTTTTATACAGAGATATACGCCCTTGAGTCAGAACTAAACATGATTGTACTATGAGATATACAGTGACGCTTTTGAAACAGATCTGATCTATCATAAAAACAAATTCCTCTTACCACAGATTAACAGAGATTAGGGCTTTGCTCATGGGTTCTCCAGGAATCTGACATGTTTTTCAGTCCCTCGTGATATTTTTTTCCCAGTTATATTTGTTTTGATACGGAAAGACCATAGGTAGGCCTGTCACGATAACAAATTTTGAAGTTTGATACGATATATTGCGGAAGTAAATATAGATGATAAATTATAATATTGAAATAAATGATTCCACTAAAAACCTAAGAGAAGGTTTGAATCACAAAACTATTCTAAATGTACAATATTGTTAAAAATTATGAGCTGCAACAAATAAATAGCTGAAAAAGCACTTAAGTAGGAGTCATAGAAGGAGTCACAGTACACATAGAAGTTTTTATTTCAATCTTGTCATATAGTCAGATAATAACCTCAAATTTCCCTGTAGTAAACAGTAGAAAATGTAATGATTTTAATACAGATTTGTGCTGAATTTTGTTCAGTGTAAACAACTTTCTGTTTTTCTTTGTACATTTTTGTTTGCTCAAATCATGAATATGTTAAAAATTTAACCCCACAGCCTTTTCAGCAGGTCTCAAATGACAGTAAAGCAAAGATGAATAAGATTAAGGTTGCTTATAATGATGCTCTTAGAACACAGCTAAAGACTCCAAGGTGGTAAGTGCCAGTGCTTTGTTTGTGTCTATAAATATCTCTAATGAGGAAGCTCATGTATAAATGTATGTGTAGGTTAACTGAATCAAGAAATGGAATTATAATGTGCTTGACTGATATTAAGGAAAGTGACACCCAATATTACTCTGACATCTGGAAATGTTGGGAGAGCCAGCTGTATGGATTTTAATTCTACCAGACCTTACATCACTGTAGTTTTTTTTTTTATTTGTGTGTGTGTGTGTGCTGCTGGGTTTATATATAAATGTAATGTTATAATTTGGACCCTGAGCCTGTAAATACACAGTCTGAATGCCTGTTTTTGTAGGTATTTCTGAGCTATAAAACCACCTGTAATTGAATAAAAGTTAGAGCTGTTTAATGTCATACTGTGAAACATTGCAGGCAGAGTAATGGCATCTCTATAGAAACAAGCAGGTGACGGACCCCCAACTAAAAAGTTACACAGTGCCGCACTTTACCACTTTTATTTCGTTACATTCCACCACTGTTTAATAGAAAAAGTCCAAATAGATAAATGTAACGCCATTTTCTCACCTCAACAAGCAGGTAATGGAGTTTCCTAATTAAAAGTTACATAGCGTACCTTTAAATGATGCCTATAGTTTCTCCTTAAATGCTTGGTCACTCTATTCTCTCCACTGAATTATTCACAAACGCTGCATGTGGCCTGTAGCGATATTCCTGTTGACTTGGGCGTATTGTAATGTGTTTGTCTTCTTCGTTAACAGCTCCACTTCGGGGTTAATTGATCGTGGATTAATGTGGTTGATTTGCAACTCAACCAAGCTAATAATGTGTTATTGATCGTAGCATTAGCCACCGCCGGATGTGGCCAAGTCAAAGCAGTGCCATAAGTTGATGCTGTGTGTTTTAATCAAGTTTAATTATATTGTAGGTTTGGCGACGGTAGCACGGTGCACCGGGGTTGACGAATGGCCGGTCAAAGGCATTTATTTATTCACTGTATTGAATTTTTCAGAGCCAAAAAATGGGCAAAGTAAATGAACCATCTTGGGAGCAGATGTTTGTAGAGTCAAAATTGGGAGGTTAAAATTGCTGTATGTCTTTTACACGGTCTATGGCGGGTTTGCTCATTTCACTAAAACAGAGTTAACATTTTTAAGACTTTACTAACCATCTTACCTAGTCTTTTCTAGTTTTGTCATTTTGGTGAAGGTTATAATTTTACTTCCTACAGGCACAAGAGGATATGACCACAGACTGTATATAGAAGTGGACTAGGGGAGTGTGACGTCACCCATAGCGATCGGCTCCACTCAAATGAAGCTCACGAGGCTACCAGTTATGGGATGAATTTGGAGCCAATCTCCATATTAGGATTAAGAATGTATGTACAGAAAAAATGGCAAAATAAAAAACCCAGGATTATGTAAAGTGGGTTAATATGAACATTTTGAGACCAAAATGAGCAGTTACAGAGAGAGTCCAGTTATAGAGTGAGTTGATGGGGCCAGAAGTGCCCCCAGAACCTGGCAGCTAGAGGGTTAGCTATGTCCATTTATATATACAGACTATGGCAGACATGGGCATTGTCCATCTCCTGGACCACATACAGCCTTTGATTGACTCTGACCAGCCTCTTTAAGCTCATTTGGAATTACAAAATAAACAGATTTTATAAACAGATTTACCTCATGCATGGACTAAAGCTGCATTGGTTTTATTTGTCTTATTTTTTTAAATGACATTTTTTGTAAGGCAACCTCACTTAGTCATAACATACACATACACACTGCTTTTTATAAAAAAAATACAATTAATATTATGTAGAATTGAGTTAAGCATTTTGGGTCATTTTGACATGGTTTCTCTTGTGGCCCCATGGAAAAAATAAAAATAATATATTATAATAATAATAAGTTTTTGTTTTGTCAAAAAATATAATAGGCAGGGCTCCTAAAATTTGACAACTAGTATTTCTCCATTATAGCAGCTAGTTGTCAAATTTTGGGAGCCCTACATATTTGGACGAAACAAAAACTTAAAAGTAATTTTTCTCAGTTTCACACTTAGTTAAAGTCTTTTTGCCTTTGTAGGGCAGCATGGTGTTACCTAGCAACCATAACGTTAACAAACGTGTCTAAATTGCACAATAGTTTTGATTTGACAAATAAAAATAAATGATGACACCTTTATTTTGTTCAATAAGTGATTAAACAATCAGACAAATGTCTTTGTTGTCCATAAATTGTCTCTGTATGTTTGATAGAAATGATTCCATTTTAGAATTGAATCATTTCCTGTTCTGTTTCTTTGTACTTTTCTTCTAAATTTGATTCTCGCACTGCCACTGCAGTGATGTAAACAGGAACTCCACCACAAAACCAAACCATAATTAGAAAAAAAACATATGACTCTTTCAAATGCACTTTAATGTAACTTTCTTTCAGAAGTCGAAGTGTAATTTCCTTGAGATGAACGGCGCACAAAACCTCATTCATAACCCTTTACAACATCACGAGAGTCAACAGGAAAACCACACAGCTCCTGACCCAAACATAATTATTTTAAATGTGCAATTAAACTTTGCGTGGAGTTTGTGAAATGGCTGATTAAAAGTGTAAAACCGTCTGCGTGGTTTGTTCAATGAGCCAGACATTCACAGGAGTCAATGATGCACGAGTCTGTTGAGTTCAAACACAGAGGAGGTGACTGTCTACGCCCTCAGCTCTGCACAAAACACAGCTTATTGCACTCAAAAGCACTGGTGCATGCACAATCCTGGTATACTAGCTGAATTAATACGCGTAATCACTGCCTGTCCGCAACTGCATATTAAAATGAAGCTTGTAATAGAGCACGATGGGGTTTTAATGGCTTTTTGGGGTCGTTATTGCTTTTAGATTAGATGGTGGCATTAGTTAAAGCTGCATTCTGTAACTTTTCTATTGTTTGCCACCTACTTGTGGAGATGTCATTTCTTTGTAATGTCCTATATGGCAAAACTATTGACCTCTCTTGGTAGCTGCTGCAGTGAGCCTCGGCATTTTAGTTTTAAAATGTTTGTACACCGTAAAATACCAAATAAGAGCCGGGGTGTTAATTTGTCACTTAACTTTCAGTCACTTAACGGACCAGGCGTTTATTCTGAGACCAAGCGGCAATTTGGCACAGGCCATTACTTCCTTCCTCACAAAAATCTTTCTCAGCTAAACTGGGAAAATATAGTCCTCAAATTCTTTTAACAAGTATGATCATAATTTAGGATACTTTCTATACAGTTAACAGATGTTTTTTCCAGTGCTTTTAGTTTATGCAAATGAGCCATGTGGTTTTAAGTTTGGTTTCCTTAGAGATGACACGAGCATCCGTCCTACATCCTGTTATCGCAGCACGACTTCTGTCTTCCAGCACGTACATTAGACTCTGTGTTTATCTGGAACCGGCGTTTATTTATCAAAATATACACCTGCACCCGGCAATTAAAGGAAACCCGGCGGTTAAATGGAACCGGGCTCTTTGGTATATTTGGTATTTTACGGTCAACCCGTTCTACATGATCTTGGTGTTTTTATTTCTCTTTTTTGTCCGTAAATTAATTCTTATTCCCAATATGGAACTGCAAAACCCAATTTGCTCCTTTAACTGCTAGCTTCAGTGAGCTTCATTTGACTGGAGCTGAACGCTATAGGTGATGTCACTCTTCCTTAGTCCACTTATACTCATACACTTATACAGTCTATGTGCGATACTCGAAGTACCCTGAAAAAATGCTTTCTTACTGTGAATAGGCTTGCCTCACCATAGATCTGAACTGTAAGTTGGTCCAGGGGTGCTGTAATATTGTTGTAAGAATAGTCATGGTTTCAGTCTTGTGTTATAGGTGATATTTTGAGGACATTTCACCATTTATAAGATATAATAATGGTCTATGTGCTCTTATACTCGTTCTGATACAGCTCAATATCAGTCCTGTAAGTGTGATTTTTTTTCAGTATCGATACTTGCTTAAATGCGTATCCAGTTTTGATCCGAGTCTTACATCGATTAGTATCCGATTTTCGACGCTTTTCACCACCCTCCTAACTACACAAACACACCAGCCTAACTTCCCTCTCTTCTTCCTCTCTCTTCACAGCTGCATGTCAGAATCCAAGCTCGGCAGTTAGTGGAGAGGTCTTTACCATGACAGCGCCCCCTCTGGTCGGCCCGGGACGCTGCGGCAGGTGTGTGGGCGCCATGACGACCCCGCTGCTCCTCTTCCTCCTGCTCGTCTCCGTCAGGACAGGACTAACCCAGACCGCAGAGGAGAGTCCGAGTCCGAGTCCTAGTCCAAGTCCCAGTCCATTTGATCCGCTCAGCCACCCGGAGTGCACCAAGAAAGAGCACCCCAAGGTCTCCATACAAGGTCAGTTAGGAGTTCTATTTGATTTAAGGCGCTGTACCTGATTTTTACTACTTTAACTTGAAAATTTTAATCCGTTTGCAGTGGTCATAAAGTTATTCCTTCTTTTTTTTTACGTACATGGGGAAAAGTACATGGGGAAAATTGGGCCTTTAAAAGACACCAATTATTTATTATGCATTATCGTATTGAAAAAATAAATAGAAAAATCTGAAAATCTGAAAATCAATAAGAAATACATTAAAACATCAAATCATATTAGCTTTAACAGTGTACCATAACAACCAGCATACACCAGATGTCCAACAGCACATATGCCGTTTGTATGGGCTCCTCCTATTCCCCGCAGAGCAAAGGTTAGAAGCTCAATATCTGATTCTGCTCACTTCATGTGTACCGTGGGGAGGCGTTATTTGTGGCTTTAATATGTGGTATCTTATTCTGTGAACGAAACAGACCCGTGCTCAAATCGATACCGCACTGGAATCTGAAGAAATATGGTTAGAAGTGAGGGACAGTCCATTTAAGATCGCAACAAATGCCGTAAATTACATTGGAACAAGATAATACTGCAGTTTTATATATCTATTTTTATGAGGCTGAAATTACAAAAAAGGAAAATAAGAAAAATACAGGTTTTGATTCATCCCTTGACGCTATGGACTTCATGGTAGAGCTGGGCTATATGCTTTCTATGAAAAAAAAAAAAAATCATATCAAGTATTGTCTATAAAAACACTTACTTAAGCTCCAAAAATGGTTAAAAATATGCGTTTTACCATCTATGATTTTCTTAAAAAGGTTCAAAGTTATTCCTCACTTACCTTATGCATTTGAAGCATCCTAATAATGAACCAAGATGAGTTTATAAATGCTTTCTGCAACTCTCAGAAACCAGGCTAGAGTTTTTTCATCACGGTAAAGCTAACAACAACTAGCATGCTAACACACACTCCCTGATTATTTGATGCAGACATCATCATCATCATCAAACTTTTATTACAGACTCTTGGTCCAGAATTTAAAAAGATACAATGAACAAACACACACTCCCAAAAAAAAAACAACAGACAGTCAGTACACAGGAGACTCATTTTGACCTTTAATGTTGTTTCCTCATCAAAAACATACCTGGAGTTTGCACTTTTAACACGTGAACCCTGCATATTTCATAGTTTTTCTCAACTAAAAACACCTGCTCCATTGTGTTTTTAAACTCCATACACCTTCACTAGAATCATTTGGATAATTTCAGCCTTGGAGTTGCCAATCTGTACTGAACAAAAGGTAAAAGGTAGCTGTAAATGTATAAACTAAGACTACATGACGTCACAAAGTGGAACAGAGCGTTTTGAGCTTTGGAGATGTAAACGAACTAATACTAAAGGATTACTTAAACGTACGGTGTGTGAAAGAAACAAAACACAACTCCAGGTATGTTTTTGAGGAGCTAACAACATTTTAACATGGCTTAAAGCTCACAAGAGTCAATTTTGGAGTTGGAGCAGTGTATTGCTGGAGTAATATTGCATGTTTTAGAGTAATAGGAAAGTCACCCAGACACAGGTAGAACACGCAAAAAGAGACACCCGCAATCAAGCCGGGGATTGTCTGACTATAGGGCGAGAATGCTAACCGCTGCGCCACCACACTGCATTGTAATTTCACTGTCACATAGCCTAACAAAGCAGACTTTATAATGTTTTGGATGACTCACTATGTCTCCAAAATTATCCCACTTTTATGCAAATGAGACCGAGCGGATGAGTCAACCACTTTATACAGAGGAAGCTCAAAGTGTCTAATTTTGAACGGATTTAAACAAGACTAACGCATATTCCGCCGCATAGTAATTATTTCGAATGTTAATACAAAAATTATAGGCGTTCGGAAAGGAAATGTACACCGCTGGAGTTGACTGAAAGGGAGTTAATGACTGCATTTACACGGTACGGAACACTCCTGATAATATACTGGAAAAGAGTCTATTTTTCCATTAAGATGTTACAATACGGTAAAGCTATTAAATTTTACATATAAAGCATATTCTCATTAAGACAGCTGGTCATTTGCAGTGATATTGTGCCAGGGGAGTTTTTTCTTGCACGTCTATGGCAGGAATGTTAAGCAGTTACCGTGGTGACACAATACGCACGTTAGCCAACACAGCCTGACAAGTTTTTATATTGTCTGGACACAAGAAAAAATACAAAATGGATTTAAACGCCGCGTTTTCAGGAGCCTGTGATAAATACGATCATGGTCCTGTAAGTAAGTAAGTACAGATATTGGAGCAAAGAAATGTATCAAATCTATGTAATTAAAAGTTTTAACGTACCTGTTTAAAAATGTACTTGAAGAGTAAAAAATAAACATAATCATGTAACTCGGTCTAAAAACATTCACAAATGTAGTGAAGTAGAAAGTACAGATACGTGTTCTCAAGTAAAAAATATCCACTTTAAATGTACTCAAGTAAAGTACCTAAAATGTACGGTACTTTACTACATTTACTTTACCACCACTGCTAGTTTATGACTGTAATGTTATTTGACACCATTTACTCTCTCGAAGTTGTATTTTGAGTGATTCGTGCATGTTTGAGCAATTTTTAATCGCTTATTTCCAAGACTCCACTTTGCCGATCAACCCCCGTATCCACCGCCACCGGCATACGCCCACTGCTCTGTACTTACTTCGTATTCCAATTTAACTTTCTTAATCGTTGATACACGCAGGATTCAGTTTTTCACTCAGTTGCATGATCTGCAGCTATCCACAGGAGACGCTAACTTTTGTCTTGTTTCTTTTATGAGGTCGTAGGGTGAATATTGAGATTTAAAACGTCCAAATCGTAACTCAGTGATCCACGGGTGTCATAGATTATAGTTATAGGGCAAATACAGGCACAGTAGGTCTTTGTTAATGGCTACCGCATTGCTTTTTAATTGAACATAAAAACATCATATGTGAATTGAGTACTGATGCTGGATATTAGCCTGCCATTCATTTATATTACACAAACCAGCGTACACAACAGCGCAGTAGCATCATTGTCATTAAAACTGCAGTACTCCCCGTAGCCTTATTACTATAACCGCCATTGACTTTTACAGGCCCATTTGCACTGTATACACACGCCTCACACGCCATGTAATATATATGCCTCTCGGTGCTGCATAAAACCTTCCACTTGACATTGAGCAGGTCACAAGCTTGTCTCCATAAAGCAAAACAAGCCGCACGGGTACAAGATAAAAATGAGGAAATATGCTAGCGTGCTACGTGCTATCCGCTAACATCTGTAAAAACAAGGCTAGGCTGTGGCGGGAGCGATCGGGGCTGGGGCAGATAGGAGCTTTACAATGGAAGGTAAACACACGCACAAATTGCAGTGTTTATTTTCAAATGGGCTTGTTGATACGGCCGGCGACGTGCTGGGATGAAGAATTGGACTGAGGCAAAAAGTGCATCTGGTCTGTTGAGGAATATAGATATAAAGTTGATAGATGAAGCGTTTTGCTGTACAGTGTTTTTTTTTTTGCTGGAAATAAGAGGTCTATGTTCTGTTTGAAGTGTGAGAACTGTGATTGGTCGGTTGAATAGATTTTAAAGAGGCGCTGTGTAACTTTTCTGGTTGGGTTATGCCAACTGATGGTGTCCATGGAGCTGTGGTTGCTTTGCTTTGAATGTTCCACAGTATAGCATTAAAAGTCTTGCATTTTTTCTTTGCTCAAACAAACCTTGGAGAAACATGCATTCTTACTGTGAGCAGGCTCGCCTCTCCTCATCTGCCACTTGCTTGTCTCTCTGAAGATACACATTAAAATGCCACACTATACAAACCCAGTAACATCGCCAAACAGTAACATCTCCATGCAGACTTGAAGCCCTATAATCCCACGGATCACTTATTTACATGTTCATCTGGCAATTTGAATCATCTTCAGTGAGACACCTTCTGCCTCTGTGTGCACAGGGGTGTGTGGCTCAAAAAGCTTTCTCTGCTGTCACTAGTGCGTAAAGCCTTCACAGTTTATTTAGCCTCAGGTGAAAGACCTCTGTGTATCCATGTGTGCGTATACACTGTGTGTGCATATACACCCTGTGTGGGCCTATACACACTGTGTGTACGCTTGAAGTGTGAAATAAGTTGGTTGACTGGCTGATGGATTCTCATGTGGTTCATGGTGCATGTTTGGGGAGAATGATGCACGGTGCTTGTGAACGAAAATGGAGTAAACACAACTAAATCTAGTGTGCACTGGGGTCTTTCCAGAGAGCGCACTAACTTTTGTGAAAATGATATTTGTCCTCAAAACTCAAAACATGCCCACACCCCTGTGAACTAACATCAAGGACCATGACGTCACCACCTGTAGAGGGGTTCATAGGGGGGGTCAGGTGCTATGAGTATTGGGCAGTAAACTGCCCCCGCGACCCAGCCGGATTAAGCGGGAGAAGATGGATGGATATTTGTCCTGGTTTAGTCCTGATAAAATCCTGGTTTTGTCTTGATTCTGTCATGCTTCAGATCTAGTTTAGTTCTGTTTTTGTCTTGGTTTAGTTCTGTTTTCTTTTTTTTATTATAACCTTTCACTTTTCTACCTGTGAATACAAAGTACAAAGTCTGAGAAAAAAAAAAAGAAAAGTTTTGTTTTGCTTGAGCAACCATTCGCCTCTCCCCTCAGTACAACATCACAATCCTCACTCTTATTTTGATTTTCTGAGCCTTTGTAGATTTGGCTTCCAGATTCATCTTAGTATTTCTCTCTAAAGAAATCACAGGAAATATCACCTAAACACCTCCTCTACTCCGTCCCCTGCTTCATGGGGCTCAGATATACAACAGATTAAGTCTTGGTTTAGCCCTAGTTCAGTATTAGTTCAGTTCTGGTTTAGACCTGGTTTAGTCCTAGAGTTTGTCCTGGTTCAGTCCTGGTTTAAACCTGCTTTACATGTGGTTTAGTCCTATTTTTTAGTCTAGGTTCAGTCCTGGTTTAGACATGGCTTATTGTTTGTTTAGCCCTTGTTAGGTCTTGGTTCAGTCCTAGTTTAGATCCAATTTAGTCCTGGCTTAGTCCTGGTTTATTCTGGATTTTGCCTTGTTGCAGTCCTGGTATAGTCCTGATTTTGTTTTCATTTAACTCTGGTTCAGTGTTGGTTCATTCCTATTTTACATTTGGCTGAGACCTGGTTTACACCTGGTTTAGTCCTGGTTTAGTCCTACTTTTAGTCCCGGTTGAGTCCTGATTTAGTTTTTGCTCTGGTTTATTCTTTGTTTTACCCTGGTATAGTCCTGGTTTAGTCCTACGTTATCCTTATTTTGCCTTTATAGCCTTAACTTCCGCCTCCATTTTAGCAGTTTTTCCCTAAAGAAACCCCAGAAAATGTCACCTAAAGTCGTGCCTCGCTCTGCTCCGTCCCCTGCTCCACGGGGCCCAGATGTCCGGTAGATTATAGGTTTTGTCTAGATTTGGTGGAGGGCTCTTTTGTACAGAGGCAGTGGGACAGATAGGCCTCTACAATCAAAGTGTCAGAGTCGAGCTGAGATTAGTCCCAGTGATGGATGGGGCTTTTCTATGGACCTGGTGGAGCGGTACCACTTCTTCCTCCACCTGGTCTCCACTGGCTTCACTATACACGTCCTCACGGCTGATGTTAGGAATAAAGGCACCGGGTTTGACTCTTACTGTCTTCAAATGTGAAAACCGAACTAGTTGGTTTTGAAAAGTTTCCAGTGGTGCAAAGTTATCCCTTCCTTACTTTATGTATTCAAAATATCGTAATTATTCACCGCGATGAGTACTTTTCACTGTCAGAGTAGAGGCCAAAGTCGAGGTTTGCCATCACAGTAAAGCTAATAACAACTAGCATGCTAACAGTGCACTTCCGGTTCTGGTTCTAGAAAGATAAAACGCTTTATCTTCTCCTTCTGGACAATTGCTCGCCACTTGCTAGTCTCCCCGGAGAAACGATTGCTTTTCTTGGAATGTTCCACAGTTTCATTAAACGTGGGTCTATGGATCTTCGTGCTGTGAGGTGAGAGTGCCTTTTTCATATTTTTCTGTGTATTGGCAACAGTGCCTCAGTGGTTAGAGTAATCGTCCACTAACTCAACTGTTGTAGGATTAATTCCCGCTCAGGCCAAGTTCTGTCCTTGTGTCTGTAGGAAAGACATTTCACCTTCCTCGTCTAGTGTAAATGTGAATGTCCATCAGTCCACCCCACGGCAACAGGGCTACAATAGTTTAGATACCATGCAGTGACAACATTGGTGGTGTTCTTCAATTCATCAGTTACCATGGTGACACAATTGGTGGTTTTCAGATTCTCGAATGTGATGATGTCATATTTACAGATGGGGGCAAGGGCCTGTTTTCCATATTAATTACACTGTACTTTACCATGAAATATCCAAAAGGTAAATGCACAAATGTTGAACTATTTTCTATTATTGACTAAACCAAAGAACTTGACGTATTACAACATAATTTTGCATTTTTACAATTTTTCTTTTAGCCGCCCCCCCATCTGTATTCATTAATATTGGCCCATAGAATGCTGTGATGTCATCTGATCCCCAGCAATACACATTTTTAGTTTTTAGAAAGAAAACTCAAAAAAACAAAAAACAAAATGGATTTAAACAACACCTTTTGAGAACCCTGTGAACAATACGAGCGTTCATGAACCAGTTTAGGAGTTTGTTTGAACTGAAAAACTGTTGGCTCATACTAACTAACTGTGACTGTAATGTTATTTGAAGGAGACGAGTTTAATCGTACAAATCATCTCGCCTGTTGTTGTTCTTTCTGGTCAGATTGTGTTAAAATAAACTTTAGATTAAAAACTTAACAAATGCCCAG
Source organism: Odontamblyopus lacepedii (assembly GCA_034769755.1). Lineage (NCBI taxonomy): Eukaryota > Metazoa > Chordata > Actinopteri > Gobiiformes > Gobiidae > Odontamblyopus > Odontamblyopus lacepedii. The sequence continues at coordinate 28,392,548 of CM068356.1, read as the reverse complement.
TAGAGCAGTGCCTACAGTTACCACAGCCCTGGGAATGCTGCTCACATCAGCTGCAAAGTATCAGTAGCTTACCACCACAGAATACGGGGAGAGTGAATGAATAATGACCAGTGCAGCATTTTGAAAGGATTCAGCGAGTCTGAAAAGCAGATTACCAGGCCTTATATGATTGTACTGTATTGTAGCGGTTCTCATTATGGCCGTGCACTGTCATTTGAATCCATAACATCATTCTCAGGGGTAATGACACAGCTATAACGGACTCCTCCGCTGGTTGTTAGCGTTCGCCCGGACCCTGACCCTCCCTCCGTCCACAGCTGTACACACACTGGCCTCATATGTGGCTCATTCACGGTCATTTTGGGAAGACGACGCAGATCTCGTTCCCAGGAAAGGTTGAACAGAAGGTTACATTCTGATCTTACGTGTCACCTCCACAAACGACGCAACTCTGGTCGTGTTTTTCTTCGACTTTTCCCACATGATTTACTTCACATTGTGGTATCCGTGGTCTGGACTTAGGTCATGTTTCGCTAACTCAGAAAGAATGGAAAACATCAATAGGGCTGGTAGCTAATTTGTAAGTACACAGATAAAGCAAACATTTTTACACTGAGGCTTTGGTATTTCCATGTTGTTTCTCTAATCAGTTCTACAGTATTACAGTCAATTCACATTTTTAAAGGTGTATTGTGTAGCTTTTCTGGTGGACCTACTCATGGAGACGTCATGGAGACCCAACCAGACCTAGTTACAGGTCAAATCTATGGTGAGGCTTGAATTTTCTAGTATTTTTGAGCTATAAAACATAAAATAAATGTAAGTTAGAGCTGTTTAATGTCATACTGTGGAATATTCTAGGCAGAGAAATAACATCTCCATAGAAACAAGCAGGTGGCGGACCCCCCAATCAAGAAGTTACACAGTGCACTTTTTAACTAAGCTAAATTTGAACACACTTAAAGCACCTTTGTTAAGTTTTATGCCATACTGTGGAACATTTTATCCAAAGCAATACAGTTTACACGGCGACGAGCAGGTGGAGGTCACATATGAGTCATGTTTGTGGAGATGCAAGCCCACCCAGCGTCAGGTTTAGTTCAGTGTTTATGTGGTACTGTGGTCGGTGTGGTATATAGATAGCTCATTTCGTGGGTTTGTTTCCATGACTTTGTTTCATTTGCTCCGTCTTTTGTTTTGAAATCCCACCGCCGGATTGGCCTTAGCATTTGTACCTTATGGGTTTTTTCTTGTTCATAAATCACGTGTTATTCAGTAGATTGAGGGGCACCTATAACCACGTACGATATGAAGACGGATCTGCTTGTTTTTCCTCGTAAACAAATCTCCACTCTTGTGTAACTCCACCTGACGTCAGACTCCCTGTGCGCTGGATGGAGAGTCGCACGTACACTACACACACTGTAAAAAACAACAGCTGTACTTCTATACAATATGAAATCTGTTAAATTGTAATTTGGGCTGTTTTTTTTTGTCAAATTTTAAAATCTTTTGCTGGTTTTGACATTTGTATAGTCTGACAGTGGATGTTGAGTTTCCATACTTGAGAATTTGAACAAAAGTTTTCGAAATTTGACAGAATTTTATCATCTTTTGCTATGGAAACTACCTGGACGAATAAAGGAATACACAGAAATACTTGGAAATCAAACCTTTATCTTGCCTTTTATTATTTAAAGGACCCAAATCACATTATTTTCTGATCTACTGTATGTTATAATCTTGTTTCTTCATCGCAAACATAGCTGGAATTATTTTTTCACACATTTAACATTTAACTCTTTTCCAACTTGTGATGTCATACACTAATACAGGAAGTGCTCCATTGTGTTTTTAAACTCCACACACCTTCACTAGAATCATTTGGATTATTTCAGATCTGGAATTACCGATCTTTACTGAACAAAAAGAAGTTGCTGTTAAAGGTGCATTGTGTGACTTTTCTGGTGGAAGGTCAAATGCTTTTTTACGGAGATGTTATTGCTTTGTGTGAAATGTTTCATGGTATGGCATTAAACCTTTCTATCTTCATGGAGACCAAACCAGACCGAGTTACAGCTCAGATCTGTGGAGAGGCGACCCTGTTCTTTCAGAATGCATCTTTTTCTAGGTATTTTTGAGCAATAAAACCACCTGTAATTTGAGAAATGTTACTTAGAGCTGTTTAAAATCATACTGTGGAACATTCCAGGCAGTGCAAAGACATATCCATAGAAACAAGCCGGTAACAGACGCTCTACCAGAAAAATTACACTTGAAAACTACCTCTCCCATGACATCACAAGGTGGAACAGAGCATTTTGAGCTTTGGAAATGTAGACTAATAATGCATTTTAGACTAGTAAGTTACATGAATTATTTCTATATGATTTTCTTATCTGACAATATCTACAATTGTATCCTGGCTCTTTGGTTGAAATTTGAACATTTTATTACATGCCCAGTAGAATTTAAACAAACCATATTCACATTTGAAATTATTTTCCTATAGCCTTTGTGCACGTTTTGCTTTTACAGTGTAGTGTTCAAGTCCCTGCTGCAGATGGAAGATGGAGAAGTAGTTTGAAAACAGCAGGCATGAGGGCAGCCACCAGAACCAATCTGTGCAGGACGTCCCAGGTGGATTTATGGGCCAGTGCAGATCTGCGTTATGATATGAGAGGCAGAACGTGAGGGAGGGGGGAGGGGGAGATGGGGGGGGAGGGGCCAGGGGAACGCAGGATTTTGCATTAAAGCGTATCGCATCAAAAGAGCCAAAAGAGAGCTCTATTGTTTGTGCAGCACAGTCAAAGGCTGTTTTGCAGTATCTCGGCATATGCTGGTGCTGATTTGCTATTATAATAAAAAAGCTTGGTGACCCTATATAAAAAATATGTAAAAGCTTGGTGACCCTATATAAAAAATATGTCTATCAAATACACTATTAACTAGGGGTGTAACGATATCCAAGTCTTACGATACGATATTGTCATGGTATGAACCTCATTGTACGATATTTATTGCGATATCGTAGGAAAGCTCAAAATATGGTGGGGAGGCTCACGATATTACGATATTCTACATAATAACAAGACTGACATTATAAAACCCTTTGACCAGTCACTTGGTACAACATTTATTGTCGATATCCAAATCTCTCTATACGATATTTTCACCATATACATCTCACCGTACCATATTTATTGCACTATTTTGTGGAAGCGCATAAAACTGTGAATCTGCTACTTTTTGCTCTAAAAATGCCTTCACAAGACTTAATCCAAAGAACGAAGATTTCAAAGTGCTTAGAACAGTTATTTCTTCATGTCGTCTTCACTGAAACGGCTTAAAGGATCATGGTCTATGTACTTCCCTCTGTTTTTTATCTATATTTGCATCATAACTATTCATTTAAGCAAAGAGACTTGTGATTCGATATATTGTGATGGTCCACGATATTAATGTGAGACCTTTGACGATATCACGATATTTTGGTTATTGTTACATCCCTACTATTAACTGCAAATGTGTTAAATTGACCGTACAGAGCTTTTAACCACTGTTATAGTTGTTTCCCTTCTCATTTCTGCCCCTGAAGTTGTATTCAGAGTGATTCATGCATGTTTGAGTAATCTTTAATATGTTATTTTCAAGAAGTTGATTGTCCAATTTTATTTTCTTAATCTATGATACATGTAGGATTCCTTAGCATGGCACAGTTTTGGTACAAATGAAAATGCAAGGGTGATGTGCATCTCTCCACTGAAGGTGCCAACAACTTCACGGCCAACAACAGTGACGCAGCTCTCATTGGACACTGCAGTTGTTCTTTTATTCTTCTTTTATTTATTTTTTAAGCTGTTTTAGATGAATATTGCGAATATTAAAGGTGCATTGTGTAACTTTTCTGGTGTCCGTCAAAAGCTTTTCTCTAAGGAGATGTTGTAGCATGGTCTGGAATGTTTCACAGTATGGTATGAAACCTTTCTATCGTCATGGAGACCAAACCGGACCAAGTTACAGGTCAGATCTGTGGAGAGGCGCCCCCGCTCACTGTCAGAACGCCTGTTTTTCTAGGTATTTTTGAGCTGTAAAACCACCTGTAGTTGAATAAATGTAAGGTAGAGCTGTTTAAAGTCATACTGTGGAGCTTTTCAGGCAGAGTAATGACATATCCATAGAAAAAAGCAGGTGACGGACCCCTAACCAAAAAGTTACATGATACACTTTTAAAATGTTAAAATTATATGTCATAGATACATACAACAATATAGCAGACACAGGCAGAATAGGTCGACTTTAAAATGTATTTTCTATTACTATTCCCCCATTAGAAAGATTCTCATGTTAACGATATAATTTAAAGATAGAATTCTGTTGTTCTTGTGATAAATAATGACAAAAAGAATCCTTGTGTTGGACTCCACAATTGATTTATCGGTGTATATTGGAGGAGCCATTTATATTGAACACTGCTCTCAAACTAAGCTGTTCCATTAACCACAGTCTTCTCCTCTATTGCATTTCTTTATCATTGACAAATCTGCAGCCCCGTGTCCCCCAGGAGCCCGTGTCAGGAGTAATGTTCCGTAATGAGCCTTTTGGCTGCAGCTCAAGGGCCCTTCACTCATCAGAGGAGAGGTGTCTGCAGAGCGACCGGGACTTGTCATTTATCAAAACGGCTCCTAATGTAGTCCGGCTTTAATCCTATAGGCTTAATACTGGCTGCAGTTTGGTCCTGGTTTAGTTCTGGTTTGGTCCCTGTTTAGTCCTGGTTTAGTTTTGGTTTAATCTAATTTGTAATCTAATTTAGGTCTATTTTGGGTTTGGTTTAGTCTGGCTTTGGTCCTGATTTGCTCCTGTTTAGTTCTGGTTTATTCTCACTTCAATCCTGGTTTGGTCCCTGTTTAGTCTTGGTTAGTCCTGGTTTAGTTCTAGTTTAGCCTTTGTTTAGTCTTTTAGTAGTGGCCTAGTCCTGTTTTAGTTCTGATTTAGTCCAGGTTTATAGTCATGGTCACATTTTTATATAGCGCTTTTCCACCTTCACAGCACTCAAAGCACTTTACATCAAGGAACTTTGATGTAAACCGGACTAAATCCTCGTCATGTTTGGAAACGATTTGTGTTGCATTTTTTGTATGAAAAGCACTCTATAAATAAAGTTTGTTTGATTGAATGTCCTTGTGTAGCCCTGGTTAAACATTTGTTTCGTCTTTTAGTAGTGGTTTAGTCCTGCTTTACTCCTGGTTTAGTCCTGCTTTAGTCCTGCTTTAGTCCTGCTTTACTCCTGGTTTAGTCCTGCTTTAGTCCTCCTTTACTCCTGCTTTAGTCCTGGTTTAGTCCTGCTTTAGTCCTGATTTAATCCTGCTTTAGTCTAGGTGTTGTCCTGCTTTACTCCTGGTTTAGTCCTACTTTAGTCCTGATTTAATCTTGCTTTAGTCCTGATTTAGTCTTGCTTTAGTCCTGATTTAGTCCTGCTTTAGTCTAGGTTTAGTCCTGATTTAGTCCCGCTCAACCAGTGATGTTTATGTACCTTCTCTTGGTTTAGTCCTGCTTTAGACCTAGTTTTGTCCTGGTTTAGTTCTGCTTCATCCCTGGTTCAGTCTGGTTCAGGTATCTTTACTTGTGTATTAGCTGTACTGGTTCTGGTTTAGTCTCTCTTTATTTCCTGTTCTCTTTGACTCTATGGCTCAGCTCTTTTGCTCTAATCTTCTCACTTCGATCTCTATTTAATTCCCAGTCCAATTGTCCTGCTCGTGAAAGCCTCTCAGATCCACAGCCTGTCTCATTGACACAAACCGCTGTCCTATCTCTCGATCTGAAGTGTCCTCCCGTGGCTAGTTAGCATGTTTCGCATAGACCTGAATGTTTGCGAAAATGTACCAGTATTGAGCTTTTCTAATTAGACCTGCAGATAGAAGGGATGTACATGGGGTTTTCAGTCAATCGGGGAATCGAAGCACCAACTCTATAGTAAGAGGGTGAACATACGTAAAGATTGATCATTAGTGTTATGATATAATGCAGGAAAAATGATTCTGCAAAATGAAATGCTAAAGCTTCACTATGGAACATTTTTACCTGATTATTCCATGGTGTAATATTATCTTCTCTATCTTTTCCTCTCTGTTCAGCCTGGTGGCTTCTCCTGCTTGTCTCCATGGAGATAGATGAGTTTAATGTCATACTATGGAACCTTCCATGCATATCAATAATGTTTCCATGGAGACAAGCAGGTGGTATGGTTTCTTAACAGAGTCTTTGTCTCTATTGTCTTATTAAATTATATTCCTTTGGTTTAGTCTTGGTTCAGCCCTGGTTGAGTCCTGGTTCAGTCCTAGTTTAGTCCTGGTTTAGGCTTGATTTAGTCCTGGTTTAGTCCTGGTTTAGTCCTAGTTTAGACCTGGTTTGGACCTGGCAAAGTCTTGGTTTAGTCCTGGTTTGTATTGGTTTAGTCCTAGTTTACTCCTGATTTAGTTTTGGTTTAGTCCTGGTTTAGTCTTGGTTTAGTACTTGCCTAGTCCTGGTTTAGTACTGGTTTAGTCTTGGTTTAAGTCTTGGTTTAGTACTTGCCTAGTCCTGGTTTAGTACTGGTTTAGTCTTGGTTTAGTACTTGCCTAGTCCTGGTTTAGTACTGGTTTAGTCTTGGTTTAGTACTTGCCTACTCCTGGTTTAGTACTGGTTTAGTCTTGGTTTAGTACTTGCCTAGTCCTCGTTTAGTACTGGTTTAGTCTTGGTTTAGATTTGGTTTAGTCCTGATTTTGTCTTGATTTAGTCCTTGGTTTAGTCCTGGTTTAGCATTGGTTTAGTCTCAGTTTAGTGTTGATTGTGTCCTGGTTTAGTCCTGGTTTAGCCCTGGTTTACTCTCAGTTTAGTGTTGATTGTGTCCTGGTTTAGTCCTGGTTTAGCCCTGGTTTACTCTCAGTTTAGTGTTGATTTCGTCCTGGTTTACTCCTGGTTTAGTCCCTGGTTTAGTCTGGGTCCACCAACAGCAATTCTCTTAAGAAATACCATGTTTAAAAAAGCCAATTTTGCATAATTTAAAACCAAAACCACTTGACTAAAAACATTTTCAGAGCTACACAAAAGAGCAATTTCACATTTTTCACCTCTTCACTGGTTCTGGTTTTGACCCGTGTAGAGTTAAATCTGACTATTTCATTATTGCTCCTATGCCAGCGCGAGGAGGACAGTGTGGACCTGTGGCTCTGAACTGCAGACTCTGAATACAATGTACTTTTAATGGGCCCCTAATGACATGTCTGCACCAATGTGAACTAAAAGGATGAGATATGGAACACAAAGTCTATCTAGCGTCTATTTAAGGTTTTACAAGGTTTTTTGTTACCAAATAATCGTAAAGAGGGGTATTATACTTCTATGGGGTAATAACTGCTAACATTAAATATTTAGATTGTTATGGTACCTTTTATTGTTTTGAAAATGCTATATTCACCAAAAACTAAATATTAAAATGCCCTCTGCGCTAAGTCACTCTCCTTCCAGAGCGCCATCACAACATGCCTACATCCCGGTAAGGAAACTACTACACATTGCAGCTGGTTTGTGAAATGATAGTGTATTCTTTTCTAGATTTATGGAAAATAGCCGTGTGGGAGTTTGGGTGATGTATAGGCTCGTGTGTAGGCTTGAGCGGTGAACAGGCTGCTAACTATAGGGCCCGGGAGAGATCTCTAGATGACTCAAACTTGCATCAATGACATACTAAACCACGTCAGGCATGTTTTTGATGAGAGAACAGCTTTAGAACATGGGGTAGAAAGCTCCACAAAGTAAATTTTTTTTAATAACCCTATATATTTATTTATTTCTAACAGTGTTGATTGCATTTGGTTTTAGTCTGACAAATCTAGGCTATATACTGTACCGTATTTTTCGGACCATAAGGCGCACTTAAAATCCTTTATGTTTCTCAAAAATCGTCAGTGCATCTTATAAGATGGCACTTTATGTAATTCTGGCTGTGCTTACTGACTTCGAACCAATTTTATGTGGTACACAGCGCTCAAAAAATTATCAAAATGTTTTAGTCCTTTTGTAAGCTAAGAAGCCGCACCGCTTGATGGATCGTCGCATGGAGCATGAAAGCTCTCAGAAACAGATGCGCATAGGACAGAAATGCGTGCGTTTTTGGTTGTAACTGAGCGCGGAGTGTACTGTGCTTCAACATCATATTACGGTGCGTGTATAAGGACCTGAAATGGCCCCTGTTTAGAGACATGCTGAAGTGGCCCCTGTTCAGAGACATGCTGACTTAAGTGCCTAATTGAAGCAAACTAAAGGCTGAATTATAGTTCTGCCTCGACTCAACGCATCGACTCTGCGTCATCTAGTCAGCGCTAAACCGACCTATGCTACTGCAGATGTATAATGTCCGAAAACGCAATATCGAAAACACAATATACACACAGAACAGACTCACTATCAACTGCACATCCTCTGTCACAAAAAGAACATAAATGAACACCACTGAATTGTGTCCTTTGGTCCAACAGAAGCTGACCACATCAGTGCACGAGCTGTTTTTTTTTCAGCACATATGCAAATTAGCCATGCAGTTTTAAGTTTCATCGCTGTCAAACGTAAACAAATGTGCACAAAGCTGCATTAAACACATTATTACTCAATGAATATAGAGCGGCGTAATTTAGTGCTTGCTGTCATTCCGGATGGATTAACCGAAGAACTCCAACCTCTAGATATTGGTGTCAACAGGTCATTCAAAGTTAAACTGCGAGCTACGTGGGAGTGTTGGACGACAGAAGGCGAACACACATTCACCAAGACAGAGAGACAACGCCGGGCGAGTTGCATACGCCACGATGTGCCAATGGATCGTGGTAGCCTGGGCTAAGGTATCAGTCTCGCTTAACGCGCCTTATAATGCGGTGTGCTTTATGTATGAAAAAATACCGGGTCATTGATCTAGCGCTTTATAATCCGGCGTGCCTTATGGTCCAAAAAATACGGTGTTATGTATTAAAATCATCAAAATGTATCAAATGCATTAGATGTTAACTGTAACTACATGTTTGTATTCTTTATTATTGAAATTAAGAAAAGAAAAATTACAAAATCATTTCGTCTTAGTGAAAAGTTTATGAAGGAGGACTTGGTTTGAACAACTTTTAAAAAACTTTCTTTAATTTTGTTTTGCCTTCGCTCTAAACATACTCACATTTCCACAGTCCAATATCCACAGATAGACTTGAACTTTAGTTTCGTATTTTCCTTCTTTCCCTGTTTTTTCCCGTTTTTTTCTGCTGTTGTCGCAGATCTTTTGGACATCTTTACCGACCACTGACTGAGAGGCTATTAACCCCACAGCCCTGGCTCTATTTCTCCTGGGGCAGCTCCATCCCAGCACTCTACACGACTTGCAAGGACTTTCAAAATCTTCCAGGACTCACACACACACACACACACACACACACTCGTACACTCGCAGACCAGTTGAGTGAGAAACAGAAGCTTCAGGGGGTACACATTTACACTGCAAAAACAAAATGGCAAATACATGTCCACAATATACGTTTTTACACTTAAAGCTGAACTATTCTGCAAAATGAACTTTGAGCTTGGGACCAATGAGGAAGCTTTAATTTTCAAGACACCATCCTGCAGATCAACCACTGACTTCACCAGGGCTAAACCAGAATTTCACCAGGACTAGACCAGAATTTGACCAGGAATTAATTAACTTAACAAGGTTTTATCTAGGACTTAACCAGGACTAGACCAGACTTTCACCACAATTTCACCAGGATTAGACCAGAATTAATCAGGACTTAATCTGGATTTAAAAGTTCTTCACCAGGATTTAACCAGGACTAGACCAGAATTTCATCAGGACTAGACCAGAATTTAACCAGGACCAAGCCAGGACTAGACCAGAACTAGACCAGAACTTAATCAGAAATTAATCAGGACTTAACCAGGACTAGACTAGAATTTAACCAGGAATTAACCTGGATTTAAGAAGGTCTTAACCAGGACTAGACCAGAATTTCATCAGGACTAGACCAGAATTTAACCAGGACCAAGCCAGGACTAGACCAGAATTTCATCAGAACTAGACCAGAATTTAACCAGGAATTAACCTGGACTTAACCGGGTCTTAACTAGGATTTAACCAGGATTAGACCAGATATTCACCAGGACTAGACCAGAATTTAACCAGGACCAAGCTAGAACTAGACCAGAATTTCACCAGGTCTAGACCAGAATTTAACCAGGACTAGACCAGAATTTCACCAGGGCTAGACCAAAGTTTAACCAGTACTTTATCAGGACCAAGCCAGGATTAGACCAGAACATAATCATAAATTAACCAGGACTTAACCAGGACTAGACCAAGACTTAACTAGGACCAGACCAGGACTTAACCTGGACTTAATCAGACATAGAACTGGCCTGAACAATGTAGTTCACTGCTGGCATATAAAAGAAAAAAGCAAGCAACAATAGTTACAAATCAGGCTGTGCACTCTTGTATTACTGATTTGAACTTTGGGATGGATCTCAGTTGGTTTGTGAGTGTGTGTTGGTGAATTTAATAGTTGTGGGCTCCCTTTGGTATTACCCAAACTACCAGGTCAACTGCACAAACCTGACTGAAATTAAACCTGAGCGAGGCCTCATTTGAGACTGGTGAACTGAGACTGGACTGGTGTTAGCTTAGAAATTGAACTCTACGGAAACAGTCATAATTAGTTTTGGCTGTTCGTTTTGCTTCTCGGTAATAATAATATACTTCTTTCCAAATGAAGGAGCCGTAGAATGAGTCCCCAGGTGTGAGGCAGATATGTTTGAATCAAAGACAGGTTCTTGTATGTGTATGAAGGTGTTAGGAACTGTACTCAAGATTTAAAATTTCATAAACTTTGACCTGTTTGTGTTCCCTAAAAATTTATATAAATGGACATAGCTAATACTCTAGTCGGCACGTTCCAAATAATAAGATTGGCTCTTTTTTTTTTTTTTTTTTCGGATTTCCAAATATGGTCTTGCTGTAACTGCTAGCCTCGCTGAGCTTCATTTGGCTGCAACCAAACACTATGGGCGACGCCACATTCGATTAGCCCACTTCTTTATACAGTCTGTAGTGTCCCGAAATGTCCAAACCAATTATAGCTTTTACTTTTAGCAAATTGGATCAGGTTTGTCACGTTTTTTTTTTTTTTTTGTTATAATTTGGCGTTTTGGATCTCAAGACAAAGTTGCTTGTTTCAGTGCTTAATCCAGTTGGTTTAAACTTAAAAAGGACTCGCTCTGATCTGAATCCTCACGACCTAAACTCCAGCGCCTGAAGCCAGTTGCTCAGTGAGTGAATTCTGCAGGTTCCGAGCTTTAACATGGCCTATCCATACACTGAGAATGAGACAAACTCCTCTATCTGCAGGTTAAGGCACTGGCAGCTCAGGTTCAGTTGTGATTGCAGTACCTTTGTCAAACTGTAGGGGAGCAGACTACATACGTGTCCTATTAGTCTTCCTAATATTCTGAATGTAATTTGTTTTAGCACGTAGATATTCATTTTCTTGTAATCGCTCCTATTAGCAAGACACTCTCACTTTGCCGTAGCTCAGGGTTAAATGAAGACAGACACTTCTCCTCAGCACAACATGTGTCATTCACAGTTCATTAGGCAGGGGGCGCTGGAGGGGACAAATGTGCTACCTGATTATAATGGTAATGAGGAAGAAAATATGAGACGCACTAAAGAGGATGAGCACAAACAAAAGAGTGTGAAGAGGAGGTGGAGAAACCTTCACAGTGGATGACTTTTGATTTGTTAAGAAATAAGTGTATTTTTGGCAGATGTTGAACTTGATATTTTGTGTATGTCATTTTCACATCCTTTGTTTTAAGTGTTGCAAAAAAGTTATGGGTAACACTGAATATAATGATGACACCATAATTAGCGTTAATGAAGCAAAACCAAAGACTTGATTCAGAATGAACAAATAATTAAAGAATGACTCAGTCTTAGTAGCTACTAATTAATACCAAATCTTAACTTCTAACTCTAAACCTTTCATTAAATGTGCACTACGTAACTTTTTGGTCACCTTCTTGCTTCTATGGAAATGTCATTGCTCTGCCTGAAATGTTCCATAGTATGGCATTACACAGCTCTAACTTACATTTATTGAATTACAGGTGGTTTTATAGCTCAAAAATATCTAGAAACACAGTGAAACATTCCAGACAAGCATTTGACTGACCATGCTCCAGAAAAGTTACACAATGCACCTTAGACTGGGTTTACACTGAAACAAATCATCGTATCACCATATTGGAAACGATTTGCATCCACACATGTCGTGTCTGGATCGCCAGACATGCTCGTCACATGACTAGGCTGGCGTCACGTTGTCATGACGTAAAAACAAGGAGCAGACCACCGTATCTGACATTGCCTTAGTTGTCTGGAAGTTGCAGCAGCCAATTTTGAGCAGAGGAAGATGGCAAGATGGTCGGTCCATGAAAAAACAGTCTTTTTGTGGCCGACGCTGTTTCCCATTTGTCTCAGGTTTTCCGCAATAGCGCCGCATGCCTGATGTCACGAACCCAGTGAATCAGGAAGGCACAAGTCACAGTGATGCGGTCCATTAAGAAGAGCAGATAGAGCCCCGACTTCAGCGTATCAGCATATCAGTGTTTTCAGCATTTTCATGCGTCCACACAGCGCCGGATCAGATCCGTGAATAAGTCGGAGCTGGTGTTTCCAGATCGTTCCGTCTCCGGAGCCGTTTTCCATTAGATTGGTGTGGACGAACACTGCATCCGCAACGACAGCGACTCGAATACGTACTAGTGTGGACGGGGCCTTAAAGTAGTTACTAAGGCTGAAACATTCTCAAGAAAACAAACAAAACAAACAAACAAAAAAAAAGATGTTTGTTATAAAAAGTCATATAATGCTAATGCTTTATTAAGTCTAATTAGTCATTATTATAAAGTGGTACAAAATTATTTTAAAGATGCTCTACGGAACATTTCTAGTGGGAGGTCTGCCACCAGAGCCTTCCACCAGAAAAGTTACATAATGCCTCTTTAATTATATGTGCAATTTGTCTGAATATTTCTCCTACACGGTAACTAGGAGCGTGCTGATTCTTAATAGGGTCCAACACCTGCTTGTCGCCATGGAGATGTTGATGTTTTGCCTAAATGTTCCACAATATGACATTAAACTTATCTTTATCTTATCTTTCATTTAATCAACTAAAGGTGTTTCCTGATTGTCTTCATGGAGATACGTTCTTAATGCCTGTTTTTAACGCCATACTGTGGAATATTCCAAGCAGAGCAATAACATCTCCATGGAAACTTTACATCAGAAAAGTTACATAGAGCATCTAAAACTTTTTTTCCTGTTCTCACAACATCTGCTGGTCTTTAGTAGAAGACTTTTACATTGTCATGACAGGCAGCAAATACAGCGGATTATGTGTGTGAGATGGGAGATAGTGGAGATTGCGGGATAGGGCCGTCTCACATTCCCGTCACAGTCTGATAAATGATTCCTCAGAGTCTGAGCCCCCATGTGCTCACGGGGACGAGCAGGAGATACCAGCTTTTAGGAAAAACGAGGAGCTCCCTAGAAAGAAAGATGTGGGTGGAAAAGTTAAACAGCATTAAAAAGCAAGTTGATTTGATTATGATTCAAAGACAAAACAATGTTTTTTTTTAGATGGTTGTGAAATGAACTGAAATTAGAAATGAGTCGGCGTAATCCCTCATTCATCAGGAAGACATCTGGACTGCTATTTTTCAGTACAGTCATACTCAGTGATGGGAAGAATACTGAACAGCTGAGTGAAAATGTATTTTATATATATAACGTGTTCTGTTAGTTGGGCCAATCACATTTGGTATAATTGGAAAACTTTTACATGGAATTACATTATACCATAGTGTAAAAACATGACATACAGTAAATTAACAACTTTATTATTGTTGTAGAGACAGAAAATCAGATATACATGCACTGCAAGAGCTGTGTTTTCTTTTTTCTGTACTAATACTGTGCAGTTTAAAGCCAAAAAGACACGTTACAGTTACTTTTTCATTTCCTAAATTAAAAGGAATACATGGCAGTACTTCATCGTGTCTTTTTGGCTTTAAACTGCACAATATTAGTAAGGAAAAAAGAAAACACAGCTCTTGCAGTGCATGTACATCTGATTTTGTCTCAGTAAAGGCGTACTGCGTAACTTTTCTATTAGAAGATCCACCACCTTTTTGTCTCCATGGAGATATTGCTTTATGCTTAGATCTCCACAGAGACAAACCTGTGACACCAGCCAGTTTGGGTAACAAATCAGATCCACTATTTAAAGGAAACACAGAAAACACTCTGTTCCACCTTATGATGTCATGTGGTAATACAGGAAGTGCTCCATACACCTTCACTAGAATCATGTGGATAATTTCAGCCCGGGAATTGCCCATCTCTACTGAACTAAAGGGAAAAAGTCACTGTTAACTTAAACTAACACTACCTTTTCATGACATCACAAGGTGGAATGGAGCATTTTGCGCTTTGGAGATGTAGACAGACTAATAATAAAGGATCACTCAAGCAAAACACAACTCTAGGTATGTTTTTGATGAGGTTACCGCCTTATAACACTGCTTAAAGCTCATAAGAGTCCATTTTGAGTAATACAGGACCTTTAATCAAAAACTGACATCTTAGAACCGCTCCTTCGCTCTTTCACCACCTTCTCCATTACCGACGTCATCTTTCCTGGCGTCCCCCCCACACGTTAGACAGATATCTGCAGAACTGGCACCTGGTTTAAAAGTGACCTATATCCACCATAAAGCACAGCTGTTAAAATCAAGCATAAAAACCAAAAGAGCGGTGAAGGAGGAGGAGATAAGCGCTAAGCGAGCTCCGCTGTTTAATGTGTAGTATAAATCAAAGCTCCTTCACCACCCCTCGGCCTTATAAACACGTCTATGTGGCAGGGCACGATTGTAAAATGGTACACAGTAGGGCCCTTCTTGATTACACAGTCTGGACAATGCTAGCACTCCGACTTGTTGACAGTTATGCGTATGCTAACAAGTGGTGTTTTACGGCCTCGTCTCGTAACTGTCCGTCTGAGCATAGTGGTGATCAAGTTTTTTTGAATTTGAATGGCCTGAGTTTGTGTTCGAACAAAGGAGGGCCTGTGACAATGACGTGATGAATATAATGGGGTTGGTGGGTCTCAATATGTGGGCTGAGTACGCGTAGTACTATAGACTGTATATATAAAGGTACATATAGCTATCTTCTAGCCGCCGCGTTTCAAATAGGAAGTGATTGTGTTGTGATAGCGCTCTGAAGGGGGATTGATTAAGCATGGAGAGCAAAGCATAATGAAAGTGAAAAAATGTTAATACATTGTTCTCGAAAATAGCATTTTGAAAACGATTAAAGGTAACATGGTGATCTAAATATATGTGTTCGCAGGTAATAGTCCATAAAAGTAAAATACCCCTTCTTTCAATAATGTCATCTGTTTTCATTTATTGGTGATTCAACTCACTACACCGACATGCCTAAGGCTTCGGCAGCCTGAAGCCCCAAATTAGATTTTTTCCCCCCTATGAGACGTGTATCTGATCTTTTAATGACAGTCTGAACGACACAGATCCGTTTTTTTTCAAATGCAACCCAGGCCACTTGGATATGTGGTCCTAAAACCGATACATATCTGATCTTTTGACACGCGACTTCAGTCTGAACGTCGCATTCATCCAACCTACATGTCATCAAAAAGCATAAGGTTGGCTTTTGTGCTGTAACAAGCACCTGTTGTGAGCCAATACAGCCCAACGCTAACATGTTTGCTCACTGAAATAGGCCGCTGAAGATGTGTTTCCTCCCGTGTGAGTGGTACGACAGCAACTTCAAACTCTCCAGGTGCTCAGTGCTCACATCCATGTTTAGGCAACTACCGTAAACACTGAGCCCACTCGCTGCGTATGACGTCGTCGTGTCCTCCAATGCGCATGCGGGACACTTACGGGGTGTTTAAAGTTCACACTGGAGATCACATACAAGTCACATTTAATTGGAATTGTGAACGACCTCGCAAAAAAATCGGATTTCACAAAAAAATCCAAATTGAGCATTAAGCCCTGCAGTCTGAACGTAGCCAAAGATACCGTATTTTCCGGACTATAAGCCGCTACTTTTTTCCCAGGCTTTGAACCATGCGGCTTTTAGTGCGGAGCAGCTAAATTTTGATTTTTCAAAAAAACAAGTTTTTTAAAAACAAGATAGATGGAGAAGAATACGCTACTTTTTATTTAGCAGATATAACACGCACGACAAATTACTCACTGGTAATTATTTTCAAATCCTCACCCCTTCATGAAAAGCACACAAAGGAGTTTGTATGATGCAAGTTGAAGGCATCGATCTTGCTCCAGGAAGGAAACCGCTGTAGAGCCCTGCACCCGCGAGACCCAACACAAAACAGCGCGGCACGGGACCATGGATGTATAAGAGCATCTGAAAGAACATTCTGAAAGAACATTCTGAAAGCTTATTGCCCGCGCGGGCGGGAGCGGCATGGGCGGTAGCGGTGCTGAAGACTGCGGGAACCCGCGGCACTGGAAATTGTGTCTCGCGCAGACCTCTGCCGTGCTGCTGCACGTAAGCTCAGCGTCAGCGAAGATGATTAAAGTGACTTATGGTTTCACTGCACAGGAGAAATGAAGGTAAATCAATTACCGGTTCTTTTCTGTTTTTGACCTTGTTTTAATCAGCACAGTTGCTGCCGTGTTAAAAGGCACTATTTGGAAAGAATCTGTTCAGGTACATAAATGTACATTTACAGTACAAAATCGTTCTGTATATGCAGTAAATATCTCATTTTTCAACATAGATATCAGCGGCTTATAGCCCAGTTGCGGCTTGTACAACTTTTTTCTTATTTTTTCTTAAAATAGCGTGGGTGCGGCTTATATACCGGTGCGCTCAATAGTCTGGAAAATACGGTACAACATCAGTATGACCAGTGTGAACCAGTTACCTTTTCGTTGGTGGGTGAAAACTCAACTCACTGCATCACCGCTTCCCCCTTAATTAAACTTGTATTCATCAGCAGTGGTGGGAAGAATACTTTGATAATGTTACAGAATATCTGCATTAAAATGTATTTCTATTCTGATACATGGGCCAATTTGAGTACTGATCTGAATACTTAGTTGCATTATGTTTTAGTGAGAAAAATACTACATAGTGTTAATTGTTTGTTATGGATTAATTTAAAACTTGCAGTACAAAGCCAACATTACATGATAGTACCTAGGGGTGTGCCAAAATCTTGAAATATCGATACACTGTATCGTTTAATTTGATGTCAAGAGTATTTTTATATATTTTACTAAATTATTTTGTAAGAGCACTATAATTTTTAATTACAATTCACAGAAAACAGATGCATTTCATATTCACTTTGTACAGGTAATGGTTTAATTAAAACCTTAATATCAAAGCCATGATTTAGCCATTATTTTTTACTAAACCGTATCTAAACGCCGCCACACACTGCAGGAGAATTTGCCCGATTTTGGCTGCGATTTCTTCTCCCCGAGTTCAGGGAGGCTGACATTTTTTCTCCGTGTGTGATTTTGAAGATGCTGCTCCTCATGTGGTCATGCGGTGTCTGTCAGATCATAACCACCAAACATCAACATCGTCTTTGCGATCGGAGATTTTTAGTCTCATAAGTTTCTCCTCATGTCTGTGATGTCCGCATTTTGTCGCATGTTGAAAAATTGACCGAAAAATCCTGTAGTGTGTGGCGGCCTTAATAAATCTGAAATGTATTTTATGGAATTGTTCCTAATCGAAAGTGCACTGTATGGAGATTTGTATCATATTGTGGCCTATGCATCGAGGTATGTATCGGCTACTTCTTCATGATACCCAGCCCTAATAGTACTGTACATTATATTTAATTACTTCCCAACATTATTTATCAGTATCCATCATAAACCATCTTGTCAGGTAACTATAAGGAAAGAGCAATAAACAAATTGTCTCCTCTCAGTGTTAGAAAATATGACACCGTACAGCAACAGCTGTTCTCATACAAAAGACACTACCCTCAAGCTACTTCCGTCAAAGAAGACAGATTTTACTGCTGCTCTAGCTCACGACATGATTAAAACTACGTGATCACAGCAAATTACCTGTCACCGAGAGGAACCAACCTTCTGGAGTGACACAAGCACGTTCACATTATAGTGTACAGCAAAATAGAGACGTTAAAGGCATAATATGCAGTGGTGGAAAGTAACAAAATATAAATGTAAAAGTACAACACTTAGCCTGGAATGTTGTGTGCAAATCTGACCTGTAACTTGGTCTGGTTTGGTCTCCGTGATGATAGAAAAGTTTAATACCACATTTTGAAGACAAAGCAATAACACTCACATGGAGAAACGCAAAAGTACTTTTCTTTATGGTTTGAGACCTGCTGAAATGGCTGAGACTTATTTTGATCACATTTAACTTGAGTTTCCAACTTTGAGCAAAGCAAATACAGCTAGAAAAATTAAGAAATCGATTGAATCACTTAAAATCTGCTCAATTATTTATCAAAATGTTTCACATCTACAGACTGCATTTAATCTTTTAATTGTTTTAAAAATCTCTGCAAAAACAACAACAAAATTGAGTACATCATCCACCACTGGTAATATGTAAACTTTCTGGTGGAGGCTCTGCTACCTGCTTGTTTCCTTCCTTAGAATATTTCACTGTATCTCTTTAAACTTGTCTATCTCCATGGCGACAAGCATATGGCAATACCAGGGCAAGATGGAGGTCATATCTGAGAAAGGCAAGCCTGCTCACAGTAAGAGAGCGATTTTAATGTTGAGGTATGCAAACGTAAATGTAATTAAATAAATGCAAATAGACACGTTTAATGCCATATTGCAGAGCATTCCAGTCAAAGCAATGTCATCTACTTGGAAACATGTACTCAGCACCTGGTTTTGTCATCAGAAACACCTAGATGTGATCGCGACAGGTCTGTCACCAAGTACCTGAAATCTGAATACAGCACACAGTCAGTTTTGATCGTTTTTGAACTCCAAAACTGGAAATTCACCGAGTTCGCACAAAAATTGCCAAAAAAAAAAGATTAGGAGAAGTAGAGAATAGTATTAAAACACCACACAGTTTAGTAACTAAAGTTGATTTAGTGTTTAGTTCCACTTTAATTGACTGCAACACTTTATTCACGACAGTCTTGCGTGATGTCACATAGTACTTGAAATCTGGAAGGAGCTCACAGTCGCAGTTTTTGAACTCAATAATGGAAATGTACCTAGTTTGCACAAACATTGCTGGAAAGAGAAAGGAGCTGTCAAGAATAGTAGCTTTAAACATGGTAGTTCTGTGTGATGTCACCTATTACTTAGCTGTAAATTTCATTCCCACGTTAGATTTCCGAAAAGGAGCAAAGGAGCTGCTTTGCTAATTCTGTTTCCCCACACTACCTACCACCTATTACTTTCACTCCTCCACCTCAGCTGACCTGTTCATGTTTATAGTCCATTTTCATCGAGGTTTTTCACCGTGCTACATCACTCGTTTCCTCATAATTAGTTTGGAGGTCCAGCAGAATCGTCTATTGCGCGGTGGATAACCCTACCCCTGGGCCTTGGAGTTTCGTGTTGTATTTGTTTGCATCGGGACCGTTTTATCGACCGCTGGTTAAATCCCGCGTGTGTACAAGGCTATTAAAGTTTGCTCATTACATTTTAGAAGGTTACATCTCTTTGTTAGCTCTTTTTTGACGAAAAAACTCTGGGAGAATGAGAGCAGAGGTGGGTTCTGGGTAGTTAATGCTTTGAGCTCAAGGGCTTAGTATTATTACAGTTTTTACTCTTGTGAGATGCTCGTGGAAATGTTGTGCTAGTCAAGTTAATTATAGCCGTGCATTTGAACAGATTTTATTGTCTTGCATGCTCATTTCGGTTTATATTGTGCGGTTAATTTTGCTGTTTTTTCGCAGACTGTATAGCGCGCGGGTCCAGTCAAATGAAGCTCACTGAGACCAGCAACGAAAGGGCGGAATTTGGAGCTGAGTTTTGAAATAGGAATTGATTTACGCACAAACTAACAAAATAAAAATGCCAGGATCAAATTAGAGCTGGTTAATATGGACATTTTCAGACCAAATTAGGAGCCTGACAGCAGCAGTTACAGAGAGATGGGTGATGTTTTTTCAATACAAAACGAAGTAGAGCCAGTCAATGGACCCGAAAGCGCCCCCATGCTCACTTTCCTATTTGTCCATTTCTACATATATAGTTTGTACAATCTATGAGAGCATCAACCAACTTCTTGTCTCTATAGATGTTATTACTTTGCCTGGAATGTTCCACGGTACGACATTAAACTAGTATATTTCCGTGGAGACAAGCTAACGCCACCAGGCCAAGTTCCAGGTCAGATCTGTGGAGAGGCAGCCTTGCTTATGTAAAGAGTGTATGTTTTTCTGGGCAATAACTCACACTGAATTAACACGAGATTACTAATTTTAATATAGTACTATGGAACATTACAAGCAAAGCATTACATCTCCATGGAGACAAGCATACAGCAGACCTGCCTGCCAGAAAACTTTCATAACGCACCTTTAATATTCAGCAGGCCTTTGTTCAAGTCTTTCTTATGGTTTAATTAGAAAAGACTCTAGAGGCTGTTGATGTGTCCTTGGGCAAGGTACCTCATCTCCCTTTCCTAGCAGGCCCGTCACAGTAATTAATATATGGAGTTATCGCTCAATATACGAAAGCTGGAACAATATTTTTGGAGGTCAGTATGTATTTTGGGTACATTTATTTTGTTTTTATCATTTTTTGGTTTTATAATTGTTATTTTAGAGCTGTATTTGAGCTATAGAAGGGACAGAAACTCTAAATATGCAGCGTTAGTGTGTTAAAAATATGAATAAAACAACCCCACGTATGTTTGTGATGAGAAAACATTATAACATAGATCAGAAAACAGCGTAATATACACCCTTTAATCACCGTACGCCATTCACTGCAAGCTTCGATTCATTTACCTTTATATTTCCATTAGACCTCTCAGTCCGTCTCTGAGCAGCTCCCGACTGCGTGTTTGACTTTCTCGCTTGTTCCCTGAATCAATATTTGTTGGAAAGTGGCAGATTTGAGAGCGGAGTTTTTGGCTCAGTTTTTGAACACTTTTCGCTTTTGCTTTGAACCGGTTCGGGCTTCACCAAATAAACTCCATTGTCCCCGTGTCCACGACCATCCCTCCTCTGTCTGCTCCACTTTTTGTATTGACTCGGAGGTGACAGATTGAAATGTGGGTTCCTGGATTGGACTGCGGTGCTTTGTCGAGAATTTTTTCTTTCACTGTCTCATATTGATCTGAAAATAATGTCAATTTTTTTCCACTTTTATTCTCAGATTTCCAAAGCGCATATTTACTCTCCTGCTGTGCATTGATTTTGTGTATTGATTTAACTTCAATTAAAAAGACACTATGTCATTTTTCTTGTGGGGGTATTTCACCTGCTTTCAGTGGTGGAACAAAGAAAAAGTAGTAAATGTTCCACAGTGTGACGTTAAACAGCTCTACCTTACATTTATTTAGTTACAGGTGGTTTTATAGCTCAAAAATGCCTAGAAAAACATTCTGACAAAGCAATAACATCTCTATGGAGAAAAGCATTTAACCAGAAAAGTTACACAATGCACCTTTATGTATACATTCTGGGTATTTGTATTTTACTTAAGTACATACTTTTTACTTTTACTTCACTACATCTGAGAGCATTTTTGAACTGGACTGAAAAGTATTTTTTATTATTGTATTGTATTGTATGAGACCTGCTGAGAAGCCTGAGTGTTTATTTTTTAATTTAAAAAAATTTTTTTTTTTATCACAGTGACAGTTCAAACAATAAAAACAGCAGCAAATAAATTAAAAAAGTTCTGTTTTGAAATCTGTATCACTCCATTTGAGACATTATTAGACCTCAAACTGCGCAGAATACTTTTGCTTAAGTAGATCTTTTCATGTTATACCTTTACTTTTACTTGAGTTTTTTTTTTTCGTCTTTTGCTCCAGTATCTGTACTTTTACTTGAGTAACAATCTTGAGTACTTCTTCCACCACTACCTGCTGGTCACCATGGAGATGCTATTCCACAGTATGACATTCTCACCTTTAATTTATCCAGTTGTATGTGTTTCATTGCAAGAAATACATACGTTGAAAACCATGCATTCTAACTGTGAGGTGGGTCGTCTCTCCACAGATCTGACCTGTAACTTCACCTTCTGGTGCCACTGCTAGACTGTGAAACTCTAGACAAAGCAATAAAATCTCCATGAAGACGAGCAGGTAGCTGAGCCTCCAGCAGAAAAGTTACATAGTGCATCTTCAATTTAATGCCAGATCTCCTTCCTCCCTATTTTTAAAAAGAAAGTAAGAAAAATTCAGATAAAGCTATCCATAGATTTCAGAGTAATGGAAACTAAGCACTGTTGCCATAGCAGTTAACCATTCAAAACACAATATTTTATCTTTTGAATGGTGAAAAGTCCTCAAAATGGCGCCCACAAACTGAAACCCGTGCATTTTTGTTTTTCCTTACAATTCATTATTTGTGAAGCAATGCTTAAAGGTGCACTGTGTAACTTTTTGGTGGCCCATCACCTGCTCATTTCTATGGATATGTCATTGGTCTGCCTGGAATGTTCCACGGTTTGGCATTAAACAGCTCTACTTTACATGTATTCAATTTCAGGTGGTTTTATAGCTCAAAAATATCTAGAAATACAGACATTCTGACTATGAGCGGGGTCGCCTCTCCACAGATCTGACCTGCAACTTGGTCTGGTTTGATCTCCATGAAGATAGAAAGGTTTAATGCCATACTGTGAAACTTTCCAGACCAAACAATAAAAGAAAAACGTCTGATTATTGTTGTCAATATCAGAAAAATTTAAACAGTTTCAGTTATACATTTTTTGTCCTCAGCTTCAATGTACTTGTTCTTGTAGAAACTCTTCCTAAAGACTTGTATTTCAAAGTATCGGCTCAGTCCTTCTTTGGCCTGGAGCTTATTGAAAGGAAATGAGCGCTTTAATGTTTGATGGTAGCTTTCTCAGTGAATAATGTTATTAGCAGTGAGGCTAAATGTTACAATACGGTGTCATTTTCATCATTTCTCTCACTCCCTCTGGTTAAAATAAAATCAGTTTTGTAATATCCGAAACTTAAAATTGCCTCAATGTATCAGTCTTTATTCATTTATGGACTCATTCTTTAAATGTCCTATATGACACAAAGTGGACTCTGGTGAGATTTTAGCCTTGTTAGAGTCGTTAGATCCTCAAATCCTGTCATTATCTCTTCAGATCCCGTCGTTATCTCCTCAAATCCTGCGTTATTAGCATATCTGCGTCTCCAGAGCTCAAAACGCGATGTCATGTAGTGTTAGGTTTCAAGTTAACAGCTACCTTTTTATTACCTTTTGTTCAGTAGAGCTCGGGAGTTCCATGGCTGAAATGATCCAAATGATTTAACTGAAGGTGTATGGAGTTTAAAAACACAGAGGAGCATTAAGTGTATTACTTCATGAC
Organism: Odontamblyopus lacepedii; assembly: GCA_034769755.1. Taxonomy (NCBI): domain Eukaryota; kingdom Metazoa; phylum Chordata; class Actinopteri; order Gobiiformes; family Gobiidae; genus Odontamblyopus; species Odontamblyopus lacepedii. The sequence goes on along the minus strand of CM068356.1, from coordinate 28,368,872 downwards.
ATCGCAAGGTGGAAGAGATTTTTCTCAGCCTAAAATATGCAGGATTTACATGTTAAAAATCACTCACCACAACATTACAACATAGATCAGAAAATAGTGCAGTATGGGCCCTTTATGTAAAATGTTATTATTATCCTCAGAAAGGTTGTGGGTTAGACTCCTGATCTTTGCATCTATGTTTGACTTTGTGTTTTTTTCCCTGTCCGTGGGTTACAGAATGATAAAAAGTTAAAACTGTTGTCATAGCAGTTAACAATTCAATTTGTTTGGTCATATCCATAGATATATTGTGTTATGAAGGTATTACAGTCTGTATGAGAAAAGGCCGGGTTGTGGGATAAACTTTTTTTGCTGTTAATATATTTTATCATTGCTGTTCTTACTAGAGCTGCACTATATTGCAAAATGATTGGTATTTTGATATTGACTGACGCAATAACCGAAAATTGCACCATACTCAATATATCGCAACACCAAGAATCTATCTGACCAAAAGTGCAGTTTTTTTGTTAAATAAAGTAGAATTTATTTATTTTATTTTTTAAATGTAGTCCTTAGGGATGGGCATTATTAGCCGACTAAACGTTAATTGATTGTTAAGAATTTCATTGATCACGTTCATTTTTAATCGACAAATCGAATGCAGGTTGCTGTGCATAGCGTAAGGGACACACGTACAATCTGCACACGTACGACCTGCACACGTGTGATCTCTGAAAACATGAACATCTCCAGCGCGATATACGCACAGAACAGACTCACCATCAGCAGAACATCCCTCTGTCATCACAGAAAGAACACTCATATTCTACTGAGGCGTGTCCTTTATTCTCACAGAAGTTGACCACATCAGTGCACAAGGAAAGAGCTGCCTTTTTTCTCAGCGTTTATAGTTTATGCAAATGAGCCATGCGGTTTTTAGTTTCAGAGCCATTTGGAGCATCTCCCACAGAAAAGAAAACACCCAGAGCGACAAAACCCTAAAATGAGGATCACACTGCATATGTTTTTTTTTTACCTGTCTATAGACTATAGTGTGTTGCATTTATGAAATCAATGAAAATACAACAAAAATAATCCACTGAGTCTGACAGAAACTGAAGCATCAGCACCGAGCTGTTTTCAGCGCAGTGTATGCAGATTAGCCATGCAGTTTAAGTTTAGTTTCTCCTTTTAATCCTGGTTTTAGATCTGGTTTTAGATCTGGTTTAGACCTGCTTTAGACCTGGCTTAGTCCTGGTTTTGGTCCAGGTGTTATTTCTGGTCCAGAGGCACACAGGAGGAAGCGCGGTCCACGTAAGCGATAAGACACGATCCACGCACGGTGTCTGCGCCGTACAGGAGGAGATGAGGTGTTCCATAAAGAAGGAGGAAAATAACATAAGGACGATGAGAAAAGACACCTGCACCACAGCCTTCAGTAGAAAAAGACGCTACAGCGGAGTCAAGAGGCACAGTCAGAGGAACTGTGAAATACACGAGTCTCAATGTCCAACCTCGTATTCATTGTTAAAATGATTATTTTACAGTATAACTATCATAGTTATTTGTAAGAAAATGTTTATATTTTTAAATGCTTGGGCCTGAAAACAGGTTTTGATCTTTGGTTTCATTCTGTAGTACAGTATTGTATTGTATAATAATTGTAAAAAATAAGGCTGACTACTTCACCGATTTCGCCTATTGCGGGTTCTTTTTGGAACGTAACCCCTGCGATAAACGAGGGTTCACTGTAAACACATTCTAATCTCAAATGGGCTGATGTGGCTCTATAGTGGTTATGGTTAATATGTTGTTATATATGTTATGCAGATTAGTACTAGTAATAATAATGATGAAAAACGTTAATAATGAATCAATAATTGATCGTTAATTCTCCCGGGGATCGATTAAGAAAATTAAATTGAATGCCCATCCCTAATAATCCTGGTGAATGGTAAATTGTGACATGGTTTTTATATAGCGCTTTTCCACTTTCGGGGCACTCAAAGCGCTTTACATCACAGAATTAATCACCCATTCACACACACACTCATACACCAGTGTACACAGACACATGTATTTAAAAAAAAAAAAAAGATTGAGTCAAAATAATACTGCAATAACATGGATATCGCAGTACTTATCAGTCATATCACATTTTCTTTCAATACGGCAGCCCCCTAGTTCTCACCTTATATAAAACTGTGTATCTATATATTACAATCTACATAAAAAAAGTCCAATTATGAAAATAGTTTCACACAATAACAAAAAGTGTCTCGAAAAGCCCAGACAAACCTGAAAAGTCTCTGTTATCTGCCATGGAGCTCAAAGGGACTTATTTTCTCAATGGAAAATGAAACCTGGCTCAATAAATCATGTGTGGATTTGATTCTGGTTTTCCATCAAAACAAAGATGGCTGCAGCGTCTTCTTCCTCTTCACTGTTATTGTCACAACAAAACAAGCTGTGCTGCCTTTGGAAGATGAGTCAAACCAAACAATGAAAGATTTACTCAGACAAACTTTTGGACACTAAAAAGGTGCATTCAGAGCTCTACTAGTCTGGACCTTTGTTCTAGTCCTGGTTTAGTGCTGGTTTAGTTCTGGTTTAATCCCGGTTTAGTCCTAGTTTAATTATGGTTTAATCCTATTTTAGTCCCAGGTTAATCCTGATATAGATTTGGTTTGGTTTGGTTCTAGTCCTGGTTTAGTTCTGCTTTAGTTTCAGGTTTAGTCCTGGTTTAGTCCTAGTTTCGTCCTGCCATGGTCCTGGTTTAGTTTCATATTTAGTCTTGGTTTAGTTTCAGGTTTAGTCTTGGTTTAGTCCTAGTTTACTCCTGATGTATATTAGTTTTGGTTTAGTCCTTGTTTAGTCCTGTTATAGTCATGGTTTAGACCTGGTTTAGTCCTAGTTTAGTTTCATATTTAGTCTCTATTTAGTTCTGGTTTAGTCCTGGTTTTGTCCTGGTTTAATTCTGGTTTAATCCTGTTTAGACCCAGATTAATCCTGATATATATTTGGTTTGGTTTTGTTCTAGTCCCGGTTTAATCCTGCTATAGTTCTGGTTTAGTTTCATGTTTAGTCCTGGTTTAGTCCTGGTTAAATCCTCATATAGACTTGGGTTAGCTCTGTTCTTGTGCTGGTTTAGTCCCAGCTAAATCCTGACGTAGACTTGGTTTAGTTCTGTTATTGTCCTGGTTTAGTCCTGGTTTAGTTTCAAGTTTAGTCCTGATTTTTTCTTCGGTATTGACCTTGTTTAGTCCTGGTTTAGTCTTGCTATAGTTCTGGTTTAGTTTCAGGTTCTGTGATGGTTTAGCTCTCATTTAGTCCCGTTTTAGTCCTGGTTTAGTCCACTTCAGCTCTATCTCCTCTGGGTATTGCAGAATGTAGTGATGTCACCTGAAGCCCACAGATCCAAGGACATATGTAAATGCTCTCATTCATATTTCTCATAGACACTGTCAGTTTGAGAGGCTCATTCTTCACTCTCTTGTCTGAAATCCACCCAACTCTTTATCAGTGATTTACTGAATACATTTGGGGGCCAACTATTACTGCCTTATAGTGTGAGTATTCATGCTATACACTTGACTTTTTATCAGTGGTGAAAGAAGTACTCAATTTTGTTATTTAAGTAAACGTATAGAAACAGAGCAAAAAAGTTACCCAAGAAAAAAACAACAAGCAAAAGTCTTTAAGTACCCGCTTAAAAATGTTCTTTACGTAAACGTGTAAGAGTATTTCGCCTATTCCAAGTGTTGTTCATGTGTTAAAAATGTAGTGATATTGATTATAAAATTATACAGAATTCCGTTTTCCAATTTTGAACATTTGCAGTGTGAATTAATTTCTTTCTTCTCATGAATTTTCTGTATTTATTTATGTTTGGTTTTGTTTTTTTACTCAAAGCCAGAGAACTTAAACTTTAAACTTTAGCCAGGATTTTACCACAAACATGGTAAAATAACCCCTAAAATCACATGAGAAGTACTTTAACTTTTCCGTTCTGTTCAAAAATGTTGTGGAGTAGAAAGTACAGACACCTGCTCTCAAATGTAGTGAAATAAAAATAAAAACTATTCACTAAAAAAACAACTAAATTAAAATACAGATAATGTCAGCTAATGTCAACCAAAACCATCATTCACGCTCAAATTTATTTATTAAAGATATATTGTGTAACTTTTCTGGTAGAGCGTCCGTCATATGTGTTTCACAGTGTAGCTTTAAACCTTGAAACCTTTAAACCAAGTTACAGGTCAGATCTGTGATGAGACATCCCGGCTCACTGTTAGAATGCCTGTTTTAGTATGTGTTTTTGAGCTATAAAACCACCTGTAATTGAATGCATGTAAGGTACACCTGTCTAATGTCATACTGTGGAACATTTGAAGCAGAGAAATTACATATCCATAGAAACAAGAAGATGGTGGACCCCCAACTGAAAACATCATCATCATGCACCTTTAACTGTTAATGCAGTGTCCAGGTTTTTAAATGAACTTCCTTGGATCTGCATTTTGGCTGATTTGAGCTTTTTCCTATAGTTTTTATTACTTTTTATCTATCGTGTCTTTACTGTCATTATTTTCTGACTTGACAACTGGAACACACATCCAATGTTTAACTCAGGTTTCCAGTCATTTATCTGATGAATCAATTATTTCAGACCAAGATGCCCCAAGATGTAGTTTGTTTTCATACCTGACAGTATCAAAACCTGTTTAAATCAGCTGACCAGACAAGCAGCAGCATCATATGACCTCCCTGAGGAAGACCCACAGACTGTATACACAAGTGGACTAAGGGAGTGTGACGTCACCCGTAGTTTTCGGCTTCAGTCAAATGAAGCTGGCGGTGCTAGCAGTTATTGGAATGAATTTGGAATAATATTAGGAATAGGAATTAGGAATACACAGGGTGTCCCAAAAAAATTCAACATCATTTCGAAGGCCAATATTTTTGGCAATTCTTGTTGAAATAACCTCAAATTTTCACAGAATGTACCGAAACAGAACAAGATTCTATATTTAATGTTCTGTTTTCAAGTTGAGCCGTTCACTCCCAAAGAGAAGTCATTTTGTGTCTTGAAATCTGCTCGCACACAGTCACCCAAGACTGTGCAGCCTTCATTACAAAATGTGGAAAAACTTCACAAACAGACAAACAAAGTTGGACTTGGTACCAAACATTTTAAGAGGAAGGCTGCAGGGTTAAAGGATCTGGTAGACCAACATCAAAATCAGAAAAGAAGTGAACGGGAGTGAACGGAGTGGCTCAACCTGAAAACAGAACAAAAATAAAACATATATAAAATCTTGATCTGTTTCTGTACATTTTGTGAAAATTTGAAGAATTGCCAAGCATATTGGCCAAAAATGATGTAAATTTTTTGGGACACCCTGTATATTAGGAAAATATACATGTATTAGGAACTGTAATCAATTTAAGTACAAAATAGCAAAATAAAAACGGGAGGATCATGTAGAGTGTGCTAATATGAATATTTTAAGACCAAAATGACGATGCTCACAGCAGCAGCTACAGACAGAGGGCAGAGTTGATGGAGCCGGATGCGCAGAAGAAAACAAACTAAACCCTCTGAAGAAAAGAATCTTTAAAAAATACATATATATACCAAAAGACTGGAGATTAGGTCATTCAGGGTGTTTTATAAGAATTGCTTTGATTGATTAATGGACACAGTATGAACACCCATTTAGTCTGATACAATTGCGCACAAAAATCACTCTTCTAAGGACATATGTAAATGCTCTCATTCATATTTCTCCTACACAGTCACTCTGAGAGGCTCATTCTTCACTGTTGTCTGTAATCTAACCTGACCACTTTATGAATGGCTCTTCTGTCTGTGTCTTTCAGCGCTGAGTCCTTGGATTTCCTCCTTCTCTCGCCCCAACGTGAGAGACTACTCCCAGCTGACCCTCGACCTCACGCGCAATGAGCTGATCGTGGGCGCCAGGTAAGAGAAACTAAATACATTTAATACTTTATTATGGAGAACTTGATATCTTTTCCCTCCCACATGTATAATATAGACGATTATGGGCAGCAGGTAATAGAGATGTTAAATCACCTCTGAAAAAGCATCTTATCTGGCAACCATTTATGTTTTAATGAGCACCAAGAAGCATTTCACTTTGGGACAAAACATGAATTTATAACTTACATTATTTTACCGCAAATCTTGGGTGCCAGGTAATACAAACTAAATCCATACACATAATACTGTCATTTGGAAAGCTTGGGCAGCAGGTAATAGAAAAGTTAAATCAACATCGAAAAAGGACCTTATCTGGCAACAGTTTGTGTGTGTTTAAGTGCTCTGTTCAAGGGCATTTTTGCACTATGAAGTACATAACTTTGAGACAAAACTTCACTTTAAAAGTACAGTAAAAGTACATTACGTTACAGTTAATTGTGGGCGCCAGGTAAGAGAAACTAAATCCTGCCTTTTACATATAATACTGTATTATGGAGACCTTGGCATCTTTAGTTCCCCTCACATATAATATACATCATCACGTAAGAGAAGGTAAATACTGAATAATTACCTTATCTGGCAACATTCTTTTTTCGTTGTTCTATAGTAGCAATTTATGGAGTAAGAAAAACACAAGTGTGAGACAAAACTTGAATCTAAAAGAGGTACTATTATTTTACAGCCTTGTACATTTAATACTTTATTATGAAGAACTTGGTATCTTTAGTTTCCCTCACAAATGCATCATAGACCTAATTGTGGACACTAGGTAAGAGAACGTAAATCAACCATGAAACAGCACATTATCTGGCAACAACGCGAGGCTAGACTATAACACCTTTGCAATTAATAGGTTTGCATTGAGTTACAGTTCAATAATATCAGCCTGCTGTGGGCGCACTACTTAGTCCCTCGTTGGTGAAATCACTTCTTATATCCCGTTTTTTTTAGGTGGTGGCATGATTGTTTTGCCTGATTCATTAGCCAGTTTTACTACTTCATGGTCGCTGGAGAGAAATGAAATAGAGCCGACATCTGAGGCACTAGTGTCAGCAGCACATATGGCACCTGAGCTTCCCTAGTTTACCTGGCAGCACTTGTGGCCAGTGAATAGCGGCATGACTAAACCTCCGTGAAGTTGCCCCCATCAAACACAAACCTACACAAAAACTATGTCAATCGTTTGTGCTTCGTTTGTGCTGTTTTGTGCTGCAAAAAGTTTCGTTTGTGCTTTAGTTTTGGAGAAATTAACGATTCTTTTATAGGTCAAATCGGGGTCAGCCCCCAGGAAGCTTCAGAATGCTCTAAAACATCCAAAATGGTGTCAATCATTTGTGCTTCATTTGTGCTGTTTTGTGCTGCAAAAAGTTTTGTTTGTGCGATTATGGTTCTTAAGATATTTGCAGTTATATTTTTGGCCGATGACGCCATCCAGCCCCTCAAAATGTTAAATAGCCTCAAAACAGGAAGAAAATGATAGAAAACGTTTGTATTTCGTTTGTGCTGTGACAATTTTCATGTGTGCGAGTTTATTTATAAAATTATTCATTATTATTTCTGCGGTAATTATAGGACGTCATTTCCGCTCAGCTGATGGCGGCAAACTCCGCAAAACTAGTGAAGCTAAATGATCTGAGGTTGTGGAAAAGTCTGTAACAGTCTTTAGTAATTTGGTTTTGATTCATATTTTATATAATAATACAGACTTTTCCACAGCCTGAGATAGTTTTTGCCACTAATTTTGCAGAATTTGCCACCTTCAGCTGAGCGGAAGAAGCACAAACTAAACTTTTTGCAGCACAAAACAGCACAAACGAAGCACAAACGATTGACATAGTTTTTGTGTAGGTGTGCGTTTGATGGGGCCAACTTCACGCGGGTCATGGGTAATCCTGTTGTCATATCACTGAATATATCTCAGAACATCTAATAAACACAAAGTGAACTCAAAAGAGCCCAGAACCGAAACTCCGTGTCGCTGAGGTCCCAGAGCCTGGAGCCTGGAGCCCTGTGGTGCTCCGGTGCTCCGTGGGTCCAGGGCCAGATTGGGGCTAGTTCCACGGGGCATTTTTGGACGCTGCGGTGTGAATGTACCATAAAACGTGTTTAACTAATACTACAGAGTTTGGAAAAATAGCAAAATAAATGTATATTTTTGTTTATTGAAATAAAATGGCAAATATTGGTAGTGATTATTTTGTCTTCCCCAGATATTGTTTGTGACATGTCCCCACCGTCCCTATGCAAATATGCTCCCTTGAAACAATGTATGTGTTTTGGACTGAGGAAGATATAACTTTGAGACGAAACCTGATTCCAAAAGTGCGTTATGTTACAGTTAATTTTGGGCGCCAGGTAAGAGAAACTAAATCCATCCTGATACAAACTGATGAAAAAAATGCTCCCAAATGAAATATGTCATTTTCTTTTCAAAGTATAGGGACTTTATTGTGGGCGCCAAGTAAGAGAACCTAAAACCTCTGTCACGAATGGTTTGAGTTAAGGATATGCTCTACTGGGGACTATGGATTAGGAGTGTTATGAAACTAGATCTAGAGCTCATTGTGGATGCCAGGGTACGAGAAGTTAAATCCACACTTGAACCTTATCTGGCAACAATTGAGTGTCTTAAGTGCTCCCAGCGGCATTTTTGGACTTACAATAATACACATTTGGAACAAAAACTGAAATGAAAAGGAGGTTATATCACAGCCAATTATAGTTGCCAGATAAGAAGAACAAAATCCAGCCATCTGCATACGTCCTATACCGGATAATAAGATAATATCATGAGCCCAAATACATTACACGTTATTTTCTTTTTAAATAATACCGACTTTATTGTGGTTGCCAGGTGAGAGAAGCAAAAACGTGATTATGGATGCAAAAAAATGACATTATCTGGCAACAATTGTGTTTTTAAGTGCTCTCTTAGGCATTTCTGTGTTTATACAGTAATATACAAAACTTGAAATAAAACGTAGATTGTATTACAGGTAATTATGAGTGCCAGGTATGGGAAACAAAATCCAGCCTGCTCTACATGTATAGCTGAAAATTGATTTAATAAATTTCACTCCCTTATGTATGACATGTTATTTTCTTTTCAAACAATGTAGACTTTATTGTGGGTGCCAGGTAAGAACACCAAAATCCATCTTCCTGCCTAAAACGTGATACCTTTATTCTGTCATGAATGGTTTCAGTTAAAGATCTGCTCTGGCAACTGTATGGATTATGATTGAAGCTAGATATAGAGCTCACTGCAGGCGCCAGGTAAGAGAAACGAAATCCAGCCTGTTGCGCACTCCACGTGTACTCTATTAGTGAGAACTTGACACCCAGTTTCTCTCACTAGAGTTTGGGACATTGCTTTTTTTTAAGTGCTCCTCTGGGGACTTATCGGCGGAAGATGGATTTTGAAGATTTGAATCTAAAATAGGAGCGTCTTGAAACGAAATTCTGAAAACGTTCACATGAGGTCAGATTTGGCATGGTTTAACCCAACAGGAAATGACCTGTCGCTATACACCACTAAACAAAATGATAGTGGAAATTTGAACCTTGCGTTAAAGGTCCTATATTACTCAAAACGGACTTGTGAGCTTTAAGCCATGTTAGAATGCTGTTACCTCAGCAAAAACATATCCGGAGTTGTGTTTTGTTTCATTTACACATATTTGATTAATCTTTTATTAGTCTGTCTACATCGCCAAAGCTCAAAATGCTCTGTTCCACCTTGTGATGTCATGAAGCTGTAGTTTTAGCTGCTGTTAGTTGCCTTTTACCTTAAATTCAGTAGAGATTGGTAATTCCAGGGCTCAATTTTGCATTTCAAGACAGTTTTAAAGCCATAATGTAAAGCAATTCTTACCCACTTAGCAATCGCTGTAGTTATTTTCTTTGACGTGTGATTATCCACAGGTCTGTGGCGACTCTGCCAAATGGTAGTTTGTCGGAGTTTAAACAAACCCGAGACCAACGCGAAACAGCGTTGGTCCACGAAAATACTGTTTTCATGCTAGCCATCTTCCTCAGCTCAAAATCGGCTGCTGTAACTTCCATAAAACTATGGCAACTTCAGACACGGTGCTTCACTTTGTTTTTACCGCCCACATGGTGTCGTGACGTTGTGATGGCGTGACGCCAGCCTAGTCATGTGACTATATGCGACTAAATCAGCGTTTCCAATACGCTGATTTGGTGATTCGTTTCAGTGCAAACACTTTCTTGTTTTTAGAAGGGACAAAAGGCTGGCTGTAATCGCGATTTTTAAAAAAAAATTGCTTTATGGATTGCATTAATCTAGTCATGATTAACGCGTTAACATTGACAGCCCTAATAGAGCCCTAATAATCAGAAATTCTAGTGAAGGTTTATGGAGTTTAAAAGACACAATGGAGCGCTTTCTAATGATAATGGATCAGTTTTATATAGCACTTTTCTGGACACTCAACAACACTTTACAGAGCATTATTCATTCACTCCACTGTCGGTGATGGGAAAATACTATTGTAACCACAGCTGCCTGTTACGACCCAGCTCTGCTAGAGGCAAGAGAAGTAACAAAAAAAAAAAACAAGATGGAAAATGGAATAAATAAAGTCATTTAATTAACAGGGATATACAAGGTAAATTAAACAAAAAGAGGATCTAAAATATTTATAGCAAACAATAACGGTTGAACAACAACGGTTGAAACAAAAAGGGCAAAGTAAACTAAGCAAACTAAGTACACAGCAACGAACTAAACAAACACACACAAGGTCAGTCCTGACTTAATGAGTGCCTCTGAAAACACAGTCATCACACTGACAGAACAAGAGACACATTAACTAAATTAACACATTAAATAAAAACTAATGCCTTTTTTTTCCAGAGTCAAGTGCAAACAGAGACACAAACACACGCAATGACAAACAGGGTGGCCGGGTGTTGATGTGTTCCACCAATCAGGGATCAGGACTCTCACAGCAGGAATCCATGGGGCAAAAAAAAGAAATTAAAACACACTCAAAACAAAACTGGAGAACTGGAGGCCTGGGATGGTAACCCTGCCCTGGGACCGACTGACGGAAGAGAGGCTACTAATCTGCGCCATCGGCCCCTCCGACGCACACATAGGATTTGTGTGTTAAACATGTGTGAATGAAACAAAACACAACTGGATATTGTTTTTCCTGGATAATTTAAAAATACATTTGAATAAACAATTAGTATTAGAATGTTGTTGTTTTTTTAGCCAATTAGTGTGATCTCATAAGCAGCCGTATGGTTTAATGCATGTCACCAACATCTCATTATTTGTTCTTGATTCTTTATATGTCTTACACTTTCATATACTATTTTTAAGGCTTTATTTTCTGCACGTTTGGGTAATTTTGATGTTCCAGTTGCAGCATTGTATCTGCATCGTGTTAGTTGTAAGATTTGACATCTCAGGCTGAATCATTAATACACAACTCACTGTATTTCTCTCTGTATTTCAGAAACTACCTGTTCAGACTGGACCTCAGTAACATGTCCCTCATACAGGTAGGCCCATGTCTTTTATTACTGCTACTGCATTGGGTTTGATCATTTTGCTGTTCTTCTAATCACCTATCACTGTTTTTTAATGATTTGTTGACGAATTATCAAAATATAAGATGGTTTTGTTTGTTGTTTTGTCATTGGACTCGCGCTAATGCAACGTAAGTGTGCTAAGTTGGTTTTGGTTGCAGGATTATCTTGTATCATGGTTAGAATGGTGAAGATCATATGTTTTGTATAGGGTGACCAGCTTTTTAAAATCTAATTCTGGGATTGGTGGTTTGTAATTATAAAAGTGTTGGCCCATTCATGATATGTGAGTCAGTATAGTCACCTTTTCTTTGTGTTTTGGTTGTTTTTTAAGCAGCTTTTCTGTATTTTACCTAAACAAAATGGCAATTTATGCCTCTCTTTACTGTTGGCAGGGGTCAGATTGGTCAAAAATAGGGACACTTGGGACATTTGTTGCATAAAACTGGGACATATCACTGGTTTTGGATAAATCTGCTGGGACAGGGGACTCGGGGCTCAAAACTGGGACTGTCCTGGGTAAATAGGGACATCTGGTCACCCTAGTTTTCTATCATCCCTCATATCTTATTTACTTCATGCAAAATACAATCTGTTGCCTATAATAAGTAAATACTAATATTTTTTTCATTAAGTATTCATTGGGTGAAAGAACTTTATACGTAGATTTACTAAAATAAACCTTTAAATCTTCCTGCTATATTCAGGATAATACATTTATTTAAAGGTGCACTGTGTCATTTTCTGTTTGGGCTGCTCTATACTTGCTCATCTCCATGGAGTTATTGCTTTGAATGTTTCACAGTATAGCATTAAACTTATCTTAAATTTTTTGAACGATTGATGTTTGTATTGCTAAAAATACCTTCAAAAACATGTGTTCTTACTGTGAGCGGGGCCGCCTCTCCACAGATCTGACCTGTAACTCGGCCTGGTAGTGTCACCTTGTTGTCTCCATGGAGATAAGTTTAATGCCATTAACTGAAACCTTCCACGCAAAGTGATAACATCTCCATCAGTATTGTACTTAAGTATAACATTTAGGTATCTGTACTTTACGTAAGTACTTTTTTCAGGTATCTTTACTTTTTCCACAAAATTCAACACAAACTACTTTTACTTTTTACTCTAAACAGGTACATAATATTTACAAGTATTTATTTGCTCTGGTATCTGTACTTTTACTTAAGTAACAACATTGAGTGTTTCTTCCACCACTTATCTCCAAGGAAACAAGCAGGTGGCATAGCCTATCCTTCACCAGAAAAATTACACAGTGCATCTTTAAAGTCACAGAGAAACGCATAGACCAGTTGTTATGTGTGTATCTTAACTGCTTCCTATGAATATTTTCTCTTAATGTCTCTGACTCCAGGCTGAAGTGACAGAATTTATAGTTAGCGCTTGTTAGCAGTAGCGGCAATGCTAAGAGCTAACGGCTAGCAGAAGTCTGACTGTTCTAACGAGCTCGGGCACAGCGGGCAGCCCCCTCCCTGAGCCCGGGTGCCTTTATTTCATTAACTCTACATCTAATCTCATCTCGTGCCGTGCTCTGTTTGAGGAGAAGGGTTTACACAGGAGGTGATGTAAGATGTAAAGACGCACTAAGTAACTTTTCTGGTGGACGGTCAGGAGATCCCAACAGACCAAGATACTGGTCAGATCTGCACGTTCTTTGAGCTATAAAATCATGGCAGATGGATAAGCTTAATGCCGCGCTGTGGAATATTTCAAAGTGAGACAAATCTCCATGGAGACAAGCAGGTAGCGGATCCTCTATCCGTAAAATGTGTTGTTTGAATCCATTTCGTATTTATTTATTTATTTATTTATTTATTTATTTTTTCAGCTGGTCTTAATTTTTAATTTTTTTGGTAGTTATTGTGTCTCCATGGTAACTGATAAAACTTCTGTCATTAGAGACACATGTAGAACACCCCCAGTGTGATGTCACTGTAGAGTATCAATCCCCATCACTGTAGTAGTTCTGATTTAGTCCTCTTCTTTTACCAGATTACATTATTGAACTAGAGTCATCATATTATATTGTTTGGTGCGCAATACAACTTTGTCACATACTTGTCTCCATGGAGATGATTTTTTTTTACTTGAATGTTCCACGGTATGGCATTAAACTTAATTTTACCTTCATTTACTTTCTTACTTTTACTTGCAATGTTTTATTGACTTTATTGATGGAAACCACCTTACAGTCAGGCAAAAGTTGATGGTTTGGTTCCCACTTTCATTATACTGGAACAGCTGAAACTATTTGGAACTCAATCACAAAAGAGACTTTGCAAAATGAATATTTTTAAAAAATAAAGCAGCAAGAATGCAGCTGTTACATGAGCAGCTGTTTTGCTCACACAAAATATTCACATATTTGGCGATTATTTGTCAACGAGGACTATTTTGTTATTTGTATTGGTAATTTTCTTAATGAATAACAATGAAATAGTTAATTTGAAACAAGTTTTAGATAAACTATGAAGTTATTTATGTTTTCTTGTTTTTATGACAAGTGGTCTAAGAAATGTATTAAGTGCTGTAGTATTGGGTTAGTCCAAGTTTAGTTTCAGGTATAGTCCTTGTTAACCTAATTTTCTACAGGAATTAGTGCAGTTTAAAATAATTACATCTTAAGCACCTGCTTGTTTCTATGGAGATGTCATGGCTCTGGAATGTTCCACAGTATGACATTAAACAGCTCTACCTTACATTTATTCAATTACAGGTGGTTTTATCTTAAACATTCCTAGAAAAACAGACATTCTGACTGTGAGCGGGGTCGCCTCTCCACAGATCTGAGCTGTAACTTGCTCTGGTTTATTCTCCATGATGATCAAAAGGTTTAATATCATACAATAAAACATTCTAGACTAGGGTGGCCAGATGTTCCTATTTTTGACCAATTTGATCTAAACCAGGTCTAAACCAGGACTAAAACTCACAATTTTTGACTACCGGTAATCTGATCCCCACCAACAGTAAAGGGGAGAATAAAGTGTAATTTGTTTCACCAAAATATAGAAAACCATGTTTGAGAATGACCATAAAGAAAAAAATCCAGTGACAAGTCTCTCAGATTATACTGACACGAGAATGCACAATCTTACACGCTCATTTGTGTAAATAATTACCAGAGAGAGCTATTTTATCTTTTATCTTATTGTATTTAGCTTATTTTGTAACTTGTTCGATGTACATGCTCTTGGTCGGTTGCATCTGTATCTGTAAAATTTCCCCTCGGGGATGAATAAAAGTAATTCTGATTCTGATTCTGATTCTGATTCATTTCACAGTTTTATTTATTTGGAATTTTGAAAATCTGGTCACCCGATTCTAGACAAAGTAAAAATATCTGAAAAAAATATTTGACGGACACTCCACCACAAAAATTACACAATGCACATTTAAAGTTTGTGTCATTTACATTAACGCTGTTAGCCGTGTTAGCCTTGTTAGCTCGGGGCCCTCAGTTGCTGCAGAGTTGCATCAGACTCAGTGACAGGCCCCGATTCCTGTGATCAGTCTCAGCGCGTCACTGTCGCTGCTCAAACCCACAGCATCTTTTACTTTCACTCTCCTCCAGTCTACGCGAACTCTGAGGCACTTTTACAGCCATGTAGCAAATCCAATCCTCTCTTATATGAGAAATTATGGAGTTCAGTCTTGAATTATTCGACACTTTGACTGTAACAAAGAGGAAAAGGCTGGACTGTAATGTTGTTTTGTCTACTCCTAGGATATTAAAGGTCCAATATTACACAAAATGGACTCTTGTGAGCTTTAAGCCGTGTTATAAAGCTGTTACCTCATCAAAATCATACCTGGAGCTGTGTTTTGTTTCATTCGCACATGTTTGAGTGATTCTGCATTATTCCTCTGTCTACACTTCTAAATAATGCTCAGTTCTAGATAGGTACGATCCAGCTTTTTCACTTCTGATACTGATACTATAACTTTAAATAGCTGCTGATACCCGATACCAGTGCAGTGATTGAAATAGAAAAAACGACTTCCTTTAAACAAAATTTTTTAAAGACAAGTAACTGCAGAACAAGTTTGTGGAAGTTCAAACCTTGAGACTTTCTGGACTGATTATACGTCTACAAAATAGTCAAACACTTTTAGGCTCCATTGGAATATGAAATAGACAGATATTTGGAAGCTGATCTCGATCCAGCAAGTTTTCGGTGTGTCCCTACTCAGTTCTCCCTTGTGATGTCATGAAGTGGTAATTTGCTTGTTGCAGCTACCTTTTATTTTTAATTCAGAAGAGATTGACAATTCCAGGTCTGAATTGATCCAAATGATTCTAGTGAAGGTGTATGGATGTATTGTATTGTATGTATTATGACATGACATCACAAGGTGTTTCCAGTCTGAGAGCTGAAATATACATGATTTTTGTGCGAATGAAACAAAACACAACTCCAGGTATGTTTTCGATGAGGAAACAACAGAGACCAGAAAACAGTGTATTATGGGCCCTTTAAGCCACACGTTTCTAATTCAGTCCCAGTGGGCCCCTGTACACGGCCCACACAGAAACAGAAAGCTGACTCTCGAGCTGCTTTAGGATTGGTTACTTTTGGCACTAATGGGCCCTGGTCTGAATAAAGGGAGCTTTGTGATACCATCTGCAGATTTCGTCAGTGCTCTGTGCATTTGTATAGGACCACAGTGACTTTGACCTGTGCTTTATACAGGAGGTAATTTGGTGACTGTCCCTATAGAGTTTGCCGAGCAGGTATAGAATAGTGCAGTGATCCGGCGAGGGGAAAGACAAGGAAATTCAAGTTGGTCGCCATGGAGAAATTAAAGGTCAATTAGGTTATATTGGAGCTTGAAAATGGCACTGGTCCAATCACTGCTGTTAATTCATATCTGACCTTGACAGCTGTTCCTCAGTCGTCTTTGCTATCTTTTTTTCTCTTTTACTCGTAAGTCGTCATGTTCATGTAGATGCAAATGGACATTGTGTTATTCTGATTGGTTCTGTGTGGCGCTAACTGTAGGCATTGCTTTGTCTGAGGCTTGTTAAACTTTAATCTGAACTTTATTTGAACACAATTTGACCCAATAGTCCTAACATGAAATCTAATACAAGCGCTTGTTAAACCAAATTCAAGGACAATTCTCAGTTTCCATACAGCTTCACTAGAATCATTTGACAGTGCACCAAAGTGCTTTAGTATGTTCCTTGGTCAAGGAGCGTGGTCTTGCATATCACTTGATCATTTTGACCATTTTGAGCTGGAGCAGAGCAGAGAAGAGCCCGAGCTAAAGATTATAAAGCTGTCTTTAAGACAAATGAACAATGTTGAGGTGAGAAAAAGTTTATGATCTTAAACTAGGTAAAAATTGCCACAAAATCCAACCTTTTTGAAAACTGTAGGTGCCCTGTCAGCCGAACACGAGCAGTTTGTGATTACATTGTGCTCTACCATATGAGAAAATACTTTCTGGGCAGGAGCCATTTTTCCCTCTGAAGCACCAGTGAGTGTCCACTACTCCAACTCAAGACAGCTACAAGCAGCAATACCTACCCAGTTATTCTGATAGATCCTTGCTTAGCAGAGCACAAGCAGATTAAAACAACAAGAGGGCACATTGATTCAGAGACTAACTAAGATCTCACTGATATCCCAAAGGGCCTGTGAATATTTGAACTGTGTTGGGAGATAGAAGTGAATGTTGAAAATAACTTGGTTATCTGAGTGAGTTAGGACCACATTTTCTGTTGTATTGTCTTACTGCAATCACTGAAAAGGCTTAAATGACTATAACATTTGTTTATGAACCTTATTTTTGACAAAACCAAACAGGGTAAAATGTTAATGATATTGTGATGATTATTCATGGAGTAAAACAAGTGGTACTTTTTTAAAGGGGGGCTAGTTTTATTTTTTATATGATGAAGATGATGATGATGATGATGATGATGATGATGATGATGATGATGATGATGATGATGAACTTTATTTAAACACTTTAGTGTGAAGAGGTCACTGCACAAAATGTGTTTTGCTCTCTTAAAGGTTTGTGGTCAGAAGGGGCTGTGGGTGACCTTTTAACAGGGCCATAATATAATTATGTCCATCAGCTCCATGAAAATCAAAGTTTGAGGTGGTGCTACTGAGTTGTCTTTCATTATTTTTTGGGGACCTTCTCAGAATTAGTGCTTACTGCTTGATTTTCACCATTCTCTGGACATAGTTTTACTGAGTACCTCTCCAGGACTTTGTCCCAGGCTCAGGCCTGATGATCTTAACTGTGTTTTAGTCAGATGAGTATTCTCTCATAGGCACTTTGAATCATTTGTCATTCTTTCTGATAAGCAGAGTCTGTGTGAGCGCTTTGCAGTGTGTTCAATTGTTCTACAGTAGCTCGGAGCTTTTCCCCATTTTCTGCCAGAAGCACAGTTTTCTTCACATCACACAGGCTGTAAACACTGATGCCACCACAGCTGACTCCCCTGTAGTTTTGTATCTGTCAAAATATCATGTACAGGTTAAAACGACACAAGGAAAAAAAAAAAAACAATATCCCTGCACCTGTAATGGTGCCTTATACAGAAACCCAGGCAATGCAATTCAATACAGCAGTATCTCCAGCTTAGACTTACACTTTAAACTTCTAAATTTTTAAACTCTACTCACTTTACTAGAATCATTTGGATAATTCAAGCCCTGGAATAGCCCATCTCTTCTAAACAAAAGTTAAACGGTGGCTGTTAACTCTGACATCACAAATTGGAACAGGGCATTTTAAGCTTTGGAGATGTAGACAAACTAATAATTATGTGTGAATGAAAGAGAACACAACTCCAGCTCTGTTTTTGAGGAGAAAATATTATATCTGTTTTTGAGGAGAAAATATTATAACGCGTCTTAAAGCTCACAATTTTGCTTGATATAAGACCTTGAAGCTTACTTGTGGTCAATAGATTTTTAGCCGATGTTTACACTAACTTCCTTCAGTCTAAAAATGTGTAAACCTGAATATATGAGCTTGTTGATGCTTCTCGAGTGTGTTTTCTCAGTGCATTTGTCTGAATCCTCCTCAGACTTGTGGCTATCAGCGGGTTTCTCTTTAGGCCATTCAAACCCACAGAGACGCATTTGCTCCTCGTGTGGGGCTGGAGTTTTGGAGGAGTTTTTGGCCTGTTCCCCGGAGCTTTTCAGTCCAGAGAGGAAAGAAGGATGTGTCTGTGGAGTGAGGTAAACAGCACCCAAACACTGATGAATGGATGGAGTGGAGAGAGAGAGGAGAGAGAGGAGAGGGGGCAGAGAGAGAGAAAAAAAGAGGGAGAGAAAAAGAGAGGGAGAAAGAAGAGAGGGAGGGGGTAGAGAGAAAGAGGGAGGAAGAGGAGAGAGAAAGAAGGAGAGAGAGAGGGATAAAGGGGAGAGAAAGAGCGAGAGGTGAGGGTAGAGAACAAGAGAGGGAGGGAGAGAGAGGAGAGGGTTAGAGAGAGGGGGAGAAGGGCAGAGAGAAAGAGATGGAGAGAAAAAGGGGAGGGAGAGAGGGATAGAGGAGAGAGAAAGAGAGGGAGAAAGGAGAGAGAGTGAGAGGAGAGGGTTAGAGAGAGGGGAGGGGGAGAGAAAGAGGGAGGGAGAGAGAGAGAAAGAAAGAAGGAGGGGCAGAGAGAGAGGAAGTGAGAGAAAGATAGGGAGAGAGAAAGGAATAGAGGAGAGAGAAAGAGAGGGAGAAAGGATAGCAAGAGAGGAGAAGGTTAGAGAGAGGGAAAGAGAGAAGGAGGGGGCAGAGAGAAAGAGGGAGGGAGAGAGAAAGAGGAAGGAAGAGAAGAGAGAAAGAGGGAGGGATAGAGGTATAAAGGAAAGAGAAAGAGAGGGAGAGTGAGAGAGGGGTGAGGGTAGAGAGCAAGAGAGGGCGAGAGAGAGAGGAGAGGGTTAGAGAGAGAGAAAGAGAAGGAAAGAGGAGAATGAGGGGGCAGAGAGAAAGAGGGAGGGAGAGAGAAGGAGAGGGAGGGGCAGAGAGAAAGAGAGGGAGAGAGAGAGAGAGAAGGAGGGGGCAGAGAGAGAGGAAGCGAGAGAAAAAGAGAGGGAGAAAGAGGAGTAGGCAGAGAGAAAGAGGGAGGGAGCGGACGGGATAAAGGAGAGAGAAAGAGGGAGGAGAGAGAAGGAGAGGGAGGGGCAGAGAGAAAGAGAGGGAGAGAGAGAGAGAGAAGGAGGGGGCAGAGAGAGAGGAAGCGAGCGAAAAAGAGAGGAAGAAAGAGGAGTGGGCAGAGAGAAAAAGGGAGGGAGAGAAGGAAAAAGGAGAGAGAACAAGAGCGGAGCGATAGGGGGATGAGAGGAAAGCGAGAGTTAGGGGGACAGGATGGGAGGGAAAGGGAGATGGAGGAAGGGAGGGAGAGAGGAACAGATGGAGGAAGATAGATAAAGAAAAAAATGACAGAGAGAGGCAGAAGGACAGAGAAAGAGTAGAGACACAGAGGCTCTATCTGAAAATGGGCAAAAATACCTCCTTCCTTGTCCTTTATTCTGCTTCCTCCTCCTTATCGTGGACTTCTGAGCCTCTTCATGAGGTCAACTATAAGGACCAAGGAGGAGGAAGGAGGAGTGAGGAGAAGGAGCTATCGCTGCTTTAGGTCGATCTGGATCCTTCTAACCAGCGGCGGGAACTACACTCAAAACTACAACTCCCAGAAAACGGACTACAACAAGTGCCATACCCTCCACTACTGTACGAGTCTTATGAGAATTATTTACACCTTTAAACCAACAATTGCCAACATAAATAAAATGACTGTACACGAGTGAAATGACCTTCACACATATGATCTGCACACGTATAAAAGAAAAAAAGAAATGAAAAGAAAAAAATAAACCATCTCCAACGTGTTATTTGCACAAAAGAACACATAGGCTTTATTCCACTGAGTTGTGTCCGTTAGTCTGACAGAAGGGCACAAGGGATGAGCTGGGGTTTTTTTCAGAGCTTATAGTTTATGCAAATGAGCCATGTGGTTTTAAGTTTCGCAAAAATGCATTAAACACATTCTAATCTCAAACGGGCTGATGCGGCTCTATAGTCGTTACGGTTTATATGTTGTAAAGTTGAGTTTCTTTGCGCAGAAGATTTGAATTAATAATCTGCTGCAGTGTTGAATTTGTACAATAGTATTTGGAAATGTTCAGTTTGATCTGCACAGTGGATTGTGGGACACATCATAGCTCCTTACCGCAGCTAAAGGAGCAATAAAAGGCAGCATAAAGTCTCCTTTCCTTTCTCCTTCCTAACTTCACTGATCAATTTGGATGGTCCTGGTCATGGCGGGCGATGACGCACGTCCTTGTCAATGAGGAGGAAAAGAACTTCCAAAGTGCACGAGAGACGGTGAGAGAGGGAGGGATGGGAGAAAAAGGTAGAGTCAGAGAGAAGGAGAGGGAAGAAAAGAGGGAGAGAGAGGGAGATTGATCAAAAAACACTGCTAATGTGCTCAGACTAATGTAGATATTCAAATGCAGAGTGCTCATGATGTCTGGCCAGGAATGCTGCTATTTCCTCGAGCTGACATCACATAAATGGTTGTCGTTGCAGTTACAATTGATACTTTGCAGTGACATCGCGCTGGGGGTGTGCTATATGTATCTCTATGGTGGAATGTTCAGCACTTACCATGGTGATACAATGCACACATTAGCAACCCCATCTTTTGGATAGTGTGAAAACTCAAGAAAACTTACAAAAAGGACATCATCAACACATTTTGAGGAGCGTGTGATCAAAATGAGAATAAAAAAGATCGAGATGAACAGATTTTACAGAGCTTTAGACAGAGTAGTGCCTACAGTTAGAGTCACAACCCAGGGAATGTTAATAAATCAGCAGCACCAATAGGCAAATTTGCACAATATAAACAGTGGAATACTATTGAACCTGTAAGTAGATTCAGAACATCATCCAACTCCATATGTGACAAAGATGCTGCCGAATTGATACTTTGCAGCTAATGTCATCAAAATTTCATGGGGGTGTGATGCTAACTGAAAGCACTGCTCTGTCTAAAACTCAAAGTAGTCTTTAATTCTGGGCTCTATTTTAACACTATCTGACCAGAATGCGCTGATTTAGCTGGAACTACAGGTAAGATTTTTGTCTGTTTGCTTTGTGCATTGGATCACCGTGGTAACCGCTGAACATTGCATCAAATAATGTAGAGTTGCATGCAGAACACCCCCGGCGTGACGTCACCGCAAAGTTTCAACACGGACCCATCTCCAGATCTTGGTCAGATCTACCTCTATTGTTCACGTTGTGGATGAAGCCTCTCGGGGCCTTGTGCAGATCTTGGCTTTGGATCTAGGTCGGGAGTAGCCGGACGATTAGTTACAGCGCATCCCGTGAAACCACACCCGGTCACAGATAGAACGTGCAAATATGCATTGTCTGAAAACATGTGAGTGCTGATAACATTGACGATTTTTTGGGTCGTTAGCGATTGACTCATGAGCTGAAGATGGGCAGTCCGATTGTCGAGGCTTGGTCAGTGCTGTTGTAATGAGCTAGATTTAAGAGCGATACAAGAGGAATTATTATTTTCATGCATACTTTGCACTTCAGTACTCTTTCCACTACTGTGTTAATAAGTGAATGGTGATGGTCAGTGATGCAGTAGTTCGTAACAGTATAGTTTTAGGAATTTAGGTCAAATAACAATGGGGTTCAACAGTGACTGCTCTTTTTTTTTTTTTTTACATAGACTTTCTGAAAAAACAAAACAAAAAAAAAACATTTGAAAGCTTGCTCAAGACTAATCATCTACATAGGAACTAATGACCGCAAGACTATTATAATTAAAAAATAATTAGCACGTAGCTGGAAAGCCTCTGCAATGTTTCTCTTACATGCTTCTATTCCAACATTCCACTATTTAGACCGGAGTAGTGACATAAACATTATTTTTCAAGCGTCCCACTACTTCAACATTTTTATTTTCATGGTTGGAGTATCGGCATTTTACTGTTTTTCAAACATTCCGCTTTTCCAACATGAATAATATTAATGTGATAGCCTATTATGCTTTGTCCTCCCATGTATCATGAGATGTTTAGTCCAATGCAAAGTAGAGATGTCATGATCAAGATTTTTTGGCGATATGATACAATTTTTTTTAAGGAGTGCTCTTTCCGATACCGATCCGATATTTTTTGTTAATAGTTCCAGTAGCACCGTCTCTGTAATGTAGTGTTGTAAAGGAAGTTCATTCCATAGCTCCAAAAAGTCCATTAGACAACAAAAGCCTTACCTACCTTACCTCCTTTGAAATGCCTCTGCCAGTGTTTGCTGCTGTGGCTTTACTGCCTCGCGCTTGTAAATCTCAAACTCATCTGGATGATTCTTTTGTGAGTGACAAATTGGTAGTGTTAAAGTGGCTCTGCTGGTTCCTCCACGAGAAGCTTCTTGTTTGCAGCGATTGCCTGTCGCTGTTTGACTCTTGTTTTGTTGTAGTGAAAAGTCCCACACAGCGACATGGCGGTGTTTTGATTTACTGCTGCTGTAAAGTGCGTCTGTGCCACAAAAACATGTGACTGAATCCAATACTGTCCGAGACTCAAAAAGAGCCAGATTGGGAGCCGATACCAATACTGAATATTGGATCGGGACATCCCTAATGCAAAGCACTTGATCAGAGAATACTTCAGCCACAGAGGATATCAGACAGACTTCAGCCACAGAGGATAGTGGGAAAATGTCCTAACTGAAAGCTGTGGGAAACAGTCATGCATTTTAAAAAAGAGCCGGCCTTCGAGAAAATATCTAATCTAAGGCTAAACGGAGGCTGCATGGGCCCTTTCTGCTTCATAACGTGTCAGAAAACCGATACTAAAAGGTGTCGGAAAACCAGCACGTCTAAATAGAGGCATGTTGTAATACCCTGAAAGTCTAAAAGAAAAATGGATGGAAAATGTACTTCCAGAATCAGAGCAGGTGGTCACTGTTGAGCCCCATAAACTAAACTATAATAAATCCAAACCCACCGTGTCTTGCAAGCTCAAACTATTACAAATGTCTCTTCTTTTGCAGTGGGGTTCCAAAGTAAGCTTATGGTTGTTTTGTGGGTCCTGGCCTGAAAATCCCTGTAGGGCAGCTTATACAGACATAATTTACCACCACCAGTGTGAGGAGTGAAAAGCACACTATATAAACCCAGTGCATTATTAACAACTCTGAATTCACCCACTCTCTTGTTCTCTTCTAAAGTCTTTTTGGAGTTTCACAATCTCCACAAATAGCCGCTCCTCGCTGTCATCACTTCAGATCTCATACCTGGACTTCTGTGTGTGTCAGGAGGCGGCTTTTGTTCTTGTTCTTCTCCCGGTGTCCTCTCAAAGGGACCACTCTGCCCACTCACAATGCTATAGCTCTATCTTAGGTCTGAAGCCCGTGTCCACCGCTCCTCCATCGGTTTCTGTGGTTTTCTCTCTGTACAAGTATAAGGTCTGGATAGCTCTCCACCCACAGGCTTTGTCCTGGGGTCCCGTGGCACTCAGCAACGGAGAACAAATGCGAAATCTCCACTAGGGTTGCCAGTTGTGATGTTTTGGACAAGTATTGCAGTCAGATTTGCAATAAATGTTTACAACTGCAGGAGTATTAAATGTGCTGCAGCAGATTTTTACTAAGGATGTAACAATAACCGAAAT
The DNA here is from genome assembly GCA_034769755.1 of Odontamblyopus lacepedii. Classification (NCBI taxonomy): domain Eukaryota; kingdom Metazoa; phylum Chordata; class Actinopteri; order Gobiiformes; family Gobiidae; genus Odontamblyopus; species Odontamblyopus lacepedii. The sequence goes on along the minus strand of CM068356.1, from coordinate 28,344,644 downwards.
GTTGTGATACTGTATCGTCAAAAGTCTCACAATAATATCAGAGGCCCTCACAGTATATCGAATTGTAAGTCTCTTTTGCTTAAATTAATAGTTTCTTTGTGATTTGAATGTCTTTCTTATTCTGTAAAGCACTTTGAATTACTTGAAAACTTGCCTTGACATAGTGGAGCAATCGCTAAAAACACAGAGAACTACATAGACCATGAGCCTTACTGTTATTGAGCACTTTTAAATCAGTACCCAAGGCTTTTCAAGGCTCATCCAAGGCTTTTAAAAGAAAAAGTAGCATATTCACAGTTTAGTAAGCCTCCACAAAATATGGCAATAAATATCAAACCATGAGATGCATGTCGTGAAAATATCATATTGAGGGATTTTGATATAATTACATCCTTAATTTTTACCTTCTTAAAAACGTGAAAAACAGAACTAGATCATTTTAAACAGTTTGCGGTTTCCCAAAGTTATTCTACCTTACGCATTCAGATCATCATAATTATTGAACGTGATGAGTTTATAAGCACATTTCACAACTATCAGAGACCAGAGAGTAGTTTCTCCAATGACTGTAACGCTAGAAAGACGTAACATGCAGACGCGCACTTCCTGATTATCGATCGGATACTAAAATGCTTTCTAATAGATGCAGACAGAACACTTATTTATAAATATTTCTAAATCTGAACTGATAAAAATGCATGCTGATGTTGTGTCCATGGGCAACACACCAGTCTTGTCTACTGTAAATATGTACATAGGCCATGGAGATGTAATAACAACCAAAATGTCAAAAACAAGTGTCAATTTTCGACAACGATGTGTTGCGATTGCGATTAGTGTTGTGATCAATGTATCCAAAGAATTAGGCCAAGTTACAAGTCAGATCTGTGGAGAAGCGAGCAACTAAGTATGAACACGTGTTGATTCAAGGTATTTTTGAGTTCAAAAACACCTGTACTTGAATAGATAGATACATTTAAAGCCGTACTGTGGAACTTTCCACGCATAGCGACAAAATAGAGACAAGCAGCAGAAAAAAATCTAAATGTCTAGCCTCTAGTTTGTATTTTTCTAAGGTAGAAATAGATCCATATTAGCCCAAAAGATTGATGGACGGTAGAAAGATGCTGTCGCTATCACTGTTTCTTGACTTCAGGACGGACCAAATGGATGTTGCCAGATGTGGAGCCACCTGGAAAAATAAAAAACAACTTTTGATGTGGAGATAAATATTGATGCGCTTGTTTTGCATTGACTTTGAAGCTGGTGGAAGGTTCTCTCCCTTGTTTTGAGCTGAACACTTTGAATCGTAGAATTATACAGCGCTGGGAGGTGGGACGGTGCCGAAGACAGTCCACAGTGTCCCACAGGTGCACACGCTACTGTCGAAAGCGTTCTGAGGAGGCCTGTGTTTGCATTTTCTACTGTACTGATACTTTGCAGCTGATGACATCGACATTCCCTGGGGGTGTGATGCTAACTGTAGGCACTGCTCTGTTAGACTGTGTAACTTTTCTGGTAGACGGTCCACCACCTGCTTCAAGGAGATGTTATTGCTTTGTCTAGAATGTTCTACAACAGAGATTATCTCAAGGGAGACCACTATAAGATACATTACGGGTCAGATCTGTGGAGAGGCAACGCACATAGAGCGAATTATTGTATTTTTGAGCAATAGTACCACCCGTAATGAATAAATACTAGATAAATGTGTTTAATGTCATCCCATGGACCTTTCCAGCCAAACTAATAACTTCTCCAGAGACAAGCAGGTGACGGATCTACCAGAAAAGTTGCACAATGCACCTTTAGGCTGAATCTCATCACACCCCTTGGCCCTACCCCTTTCCCCTACCCCTAAGTTTTGCACGTTCACATGTAGGGGTAGGGGTGTCTCATTTACCATTATGGCAGAGGGGTAGGGGAAAGTGGTTGAGCTATATCTCGCTTCCAAACAAAGATTTTTCAGAGGCACACTCCAAACGGAAGGGTATGAGTAATTTCTCAGAATGCCTTGTGAATCACCGGCAAGATCACTGCTACCACAACTAAGGAGACCAAAGAAGTTCACAAATGTATTTTCTCCATTATTTATGGTTAAAAATTTGTTATAACCGCCGTATTGCCTTAAGTTTAACGTTGTTCCAATGTGTAATGGTTATTTTCTTCACAAAATCCACACAAAAAAATCGCTAGTACTATGCTGAGAAGTGTCACTTTATTTGTGACTTGAGTGATCGGTTGATGCATGGAAATAAAGTTGTGAATTGCGAATGTCCGTGCTGCACAGTTGTTATTTGGCTATTGTAACCCAAGTAATTATAAGCAATATCATTAACACTTAGAGAAGCTCAGGTTGTGTCCTTTCCAATGGTCTGCATGTCATTCCGCTCTGACAGTTATCTTACGCAAGAACTGGCGGAGACTTCTGATTACGTACGTGATTGTTGAAGGGGTGTCCCAATTCATAGGGGTTGACTTTCGACCCCTACCCCTTCTTGCTCTGTTTCAAGGGCCAAGGGGTAGGAGTAGAAATTAGAAATGGGATTAATTAATTAATCTAATCTTTATTTTAAAACAGTCTGAACAGAAAGAGTTGAATTATTTGGAACTACAATAGGCAAAGTCTTTCACACACAAATTACAGTTACAAAAACAGGACTTAAAAAACCAAAACAAGTTCAAATCCATTTTCTATTTTTTCTTGAGTTTTCAGACTATCCTAAAACTATTATGACAGTGTTTTCTAATGTGCGCATTGTGTCTCCACGAAAACCCCTAAACATTCCTCCATAGACACACATGCATAACCCCGCAGCGTGATGTCACCGCAGATTATTTCAAATGAATATCTCCTAAACACGTACACATTGTCCAGAGACTTAAACAAACCAGAATAGATATTTTTACATTTCACTTTTGCAGATTCTTTGACCTTTTCTTTCCACTCTCTGGGCTGGTGTTTTGAAAACGGCTCACTTTCTTCTGCCTTCTTATGAGCTCCCATAGTAATACAAAGAATCATAGGTGGGTGATTCTCTTTTTGCATCAACATTTTATGTCCGCATGTTTTGCTTGGCCTGATTTTTGCCTGAACTGTGCCAAATATTAAAAGTAAGGTAAATCAATGGTGTATCAACTGTTTTTCATACATTAGATTCAATTCAAATGCATTTGAAATATTATTTCATAATTAATACACCTTTTTGGTAACACACGCACTTAATTGTATTGTGTCCCACAGTGCAAGTAATCAACTTCATCTAGAGGAATGAGTTAGAAAATGATATATATTAAAAAATCCCTTTCACTGTTAAATAGGCTACACTAAATTTCATTTAATCCTGTAATTTAATATGATAAAATTCTATTTTTTATTTATCGTTTTATTCCTACTTTACATGTCCCAGTAGTGATTTTCCCCTCTGTTAGAATGTTTGTTATTGAGGTGCAATAAAAACTACAATTCCAGACAAGCCATTTACAGGAAGTGACATCATTTTGGAAGGCATTTCAAACTGTGGAAACTGAGGTGAGCTTCTACTGAGACTCCCTCCTTAGTATTTTTGATCTTAAACATGTCACTCCTTCTGGGTCACGCTTAAAGTTCCACCCTGTTAGGTAACTTATGAGGAATGTTAATTCAGTTTATTTTTTTAAAAACATATTTGATTTAGTTATTTAAGTAGTGTTAATCTACTGTGGGTCAGAGAGCTAAAAGGTCATTTTGCAAAGAGCTAGCATGAGATTAGCTAAAAATTCCAATTTGTTTGGTTCCCCCTGTTAGACCTATGAGCCTAACAGGAGGGAATGGGATCCTTCCAGGGTGGAAATTATTATTATTATTATTATTATTATTATTATTATTATTATTATTATTATTATTATTATTATTATCTGCTTTAATGTGTAGTACATTAGTATATTATTGTATATTACACATATTATATAATATGTTATTATTATTGTGTTATTATATTAGTATGATATTATATTAAGATACAACTTCTACCCTGGTATCATCACTCAAGTGGAGGATGGTAATATCGAAGTTGACTGCCTCCATAAAAAGGGTGTGAACAAATACTACTGGCCGAGCCCAAGAAGAGATAAGAGTTGGTATGATGACAGCCAGGTGCTTGGCCTGATAGATGAACCAATGGCTCATGCAAGATACCTGGAGCTAGATCCATCCACATGGAAATTAATTGAGGAGTAAATGTGCACACCTATAATAATAATAATAATAATAATAATAATAATAATAATAATAATAATAATAATAACAACAATAATTACATTTAAAATGTAGGCATTTTGTTCAAGTTTGTCTTGTTTTGTTCAACTTTTCATTATATACCATTCATTTCATTCTATACCATAGTCCACTATGATCAAATTTAATGTTAGGATATGTGATGCTTTTGTGTGTTTTTTGTAACTGACTACTTTTAAATATCGGTCTGGCACACTTTTATTGAACGATATAAGGACTACTGTTTGATAGCCAAATACAAATAAGTTTTGTGTGCAGAAACAGGTGTTCTCTTTATTCACAGCTTCTATAAACGTTGCTTTCCTACCTTCTTTCATTCCACTATTTCACTATGAGCTAGAAGATTTATATCTGGATACCTACTATGGTCAAATAATACAATGGCACAGTTATAAAACTAAGATCACATAATAATAATAATAACAAGAGCTCCTCCAGCGGGGCAAAATACGCCCGTACTTTGAATTATTGTATATAGAATTAAGTTAGAATTTGTCAAACCTAGCACCAGAACTTAAAGACACTACAAAGCTTTGTTAAAGACACTACAAAGCTTTGAAGTGTCCACAGACGGATAGACGGACGGACGGACGGACAGCGCCATACCATAATACGTCCTGTCTTATTACAACGGGCGAAGAAGAAGAAGAAGAAGAAGAAGAAGAAGAGAGTTTCACACTGGAATACTGCTCAGATTTTAAATACTGAAACACTGACTTCCACCCTGTCATGTTCTGTTCCACCCTGTTATGTTCCGTTCCACCCTGTTAAGTTAAATGTTTTTAAAAATATTTTGACATAGTCAGTAAATTTTGTTAAAATGTTTGTGCTATGTTGGAAGGTCAGGAACATTAAATGGACATATATGGGTATATTTGTAGAGATGATTATTTGTTCAGTGCTGTCAGTAAAAAAGGATGGTTAAAATGTCATTTCATATAGGATACAGCCATATACCTCTTTATTATTAAATAACCTTTAACAGTTTCAAACTAAAGCATATTATGGCATCAAAATGGACAAATTCTCTCTAGGAAAATGTTGTTATTCAACAATATTAACATGTTTAACTATGTGCAATTTAAATGTAAATGTCCCTACCAGGGTGGAACATTTTCAGCAACAACATTTAATAAAACTACCTGTAATTATTACTATATTCATCCTTGAGCTTGACCATTATGCATTTCTTATAGTTAAACATGTCAGTATTAAAAAACAACATGAAAAATATATTTTATTAGCATTTTTTACCTCCAACTTTACAAACCCAAAATGTTGCCGCAAAAAGAGAATCACCCAGGTACGCTCTCTGTCTAACAGCAGATGCAGTATTGATTGGTGTCCCGCTGCTGCTTGTGAATATTTGTACAGGAGATCCACAATGCTAGCATATCCTCTGTCCGTCTCTGAGAGGATTGCATCACCAGTGTTAGTAAGGTTAGTGGTTTGGAAAAATATATCTAACTCCTGCTTTTTGTTTGTATGGATCAGCCAAAGTGGAGAACAGCGACTACATGTTTTGCACAATATTAGTCAAAAAATGGCTTATAGGACACATGCAAATGAACCTTTCTGAAATGTTAATCATGTTATAACACTCTAAAAGCATACATGGAGTTGTATTTTCTTTCATTCATGCTTGTCTGAGGAGTCCTGGTTAGTTAGCTCCACTCCTTAGACAGTATAAAGAAGTGGAGCAAGTGAGTGTGGCGTGACCCTCAGCGTTTGGCTCCAGTCAAATGAAGCTCAGCAGAAAAGCTTGGCCAAAATTTAAGATATAAACACTAAAATCTATCAGAAAATGACTTAAAAGTAGTGAAATTATCTGTCCACGCAGCAAGATAATTTTACTTGACAAGTTTTCTTAAAATAAAATACCTCTAGACCAGAACGAAGCAGTCTCAGAACTAATGAGTAGATAATAAATCTGAAAACAAGATGAAATTTGCAGTGCTTGCGATCCTAGCAGTTACAGGGGACAATTTGGAGCCAGGCCACAGACAAAATAGCAAAATAAAAACCCCAGTATCATGTAAAGCAGGTTAATATAACTATTTTAAGAGTTCCAATGTAAGTCAAGCTATGTCCATTTATATGTACAGTCTATGGTCTATGGTCCACTCCTTTGAATTTCCCAGATTTGTTACATCACAGGTAAAAATCCGGAAACCCCCTTCACTTTTTTTAGTCCGTAAATCAAAATTTAAGCTTTTCTGCTGTCAAATCAGGTGGATGTTTCTGTGCACATCATAAAAGGTTTCTAATTCTAGTATAGTGTCTTTAGTCTTTAGTTATTTTCAATTTAAAACATGAAAATGCCAAAGCAAAGCCATCAAGGTACGTACGTAAATAATGCGTGTTCTTTCATTTTCATGTATTTAGTCATTTCTTTTGAAGGTTAGATTAAAGCGGACCTATTATAGAGACTGTTTTTCTTTTATTAAATTGTGATTTTAAAATGTCCAAATAATAACATGATGATCCACAGATGTCAGAGATTACAACAAGCACAATTTACCTTGAACTTACACACGAGAAGACAAAACATAAAGCCATTTCAAAGGCTATTGGCTACTCCAGTCTACTCCAGCCTTTTGTATATTACTGGTTGATTTGTACGAGGAGGTCACTCTATAATTGACCCCACTTTACACTCATCTTAAGTACCATCACCGGGGATTACATTAAGAGCTGAAGGGGCTAAAGGTTGGACCTTCAGAGACAAAGCAGTGAGTTAAATTATCCTCAAGAATACACGGCACCATACGAGGTAATAATAAGATAAAGTACATTAGCATTAATAATCGTCTCCAGTGATTTGCTGGAGATTTCTGAAAGCGGGCGGTGTTGCGTTAATGTTTTTTTCCAGAATATTTTAATCACACTGTGTAGCTTTGTGGTTGAGGGTCCATCACCTTCGTGTTTCCACGGAGATGTCAATGCTCTGCCTGGAATGTTCCACAGTATGACATTAAACAGCTCTACTTTGCATTTATTCAATTCCAAGTGGTTTTATTGCTCAAAAATAGCTAGAAAAACAGGTATTTTGACTGTGAGCAGGGTCGCCTCTCCACAGATCTGACCTGTAACTTGCAATGACGTCTCCCTGGAGAAAAGCATTTGACGGTCTCTCTCAGAAAAGCTACACAATGCGCCTTTAAGGGCTTTTAAGGGCTTCGCTAATTCACAAAATCTGTCTTTTTATTGCATTACAGATTTTTTTTCTTATTGTTTACCCTGAAATAAAAAAAAATGCACATATGAAATGCGTACTGACACTTTGCAGCTGATGTCATAAATTTAAACATGCTAACTGTAGGCTCTGCTCTGTCTGAAGCTCTGTTACTCTAGACTTTTATCTGAGCTTTATTTTAACAGTCGGACCAGAAGGAACTGACTTAGCTGGAATTGCAACCATCCATTTTGTATTTTTTTCCATTTTCAGACCATATTAAAACTTCTGAACAATCCGTCATAAACATACAGGAAGAACACCCCCAACATGATATTACTGCAAAGTATCAATCGTCAATCTTCAATCACGCCATCTTTCAGAACAAGAACTTCTAAAATCTTGTAAAACATCTCCCATAAATTCATTTTTTTGCCTCAGGTGAATATTTGCTCCATCAGATACAGCTTTAGAGTGGATAACCCGACACAGCGGAGCAATGTAAACAGTCCATTAGCTCCACATACTGTATCTGTCCGTCCATGTTCGCGCGTGGACAAAATGACAGCGTATATCTGAGAGCGTTCTTGCATTTCTATCTCCCGCTCTCTGCCTCTGTCCTCAGACCTGTTCATACACCACATCACACACTCTGACAGCTCCCTATTGTGAAGATCAGCAGGACGTGAATAGAAATTTTTGCTGTACGACTCTGAATATGAATGTATGCAGAGATTACATTGTACAGAAGAGAACGATGCCATAGTTGAAGGTTTTTGAATAGTGTTACTCAAGTAGAAGTAAAAATGCAGAGGAAAAGCTTGTCAAAAAGCCTGATCGCGTCTGATTTGTGGAGCTAAGCAGGACTAGGCCAGTGTGGAAACATCCAGTGTGGCGAGTGTGTGTAAAGATGTACCCAAATGAGTCTGTGTACAGTAAGCTGTCTTTGATATTAAGTGCTGTATTTTAAGAAAACAAAAATGAAACTTATAGGTGCATTGTGTATCTTTTCTCCATGGAGATGTTATTGCTTTGTCTGAAATGTTTCACAGTATGACATTAAACCTTGCTATCTTCATAGAGACAAAACCAGAAGAAGTTACATGTCAGATCTGTCGGAGGCAACCCCGCTCACAGTCAGAATGCCTGTTTTTCTAGGTATTTTTGAGCTATAAATCACCTGTAATTGAATAAATATAAGGTAGAGTTGTTTAATGTCATATTGTGGAACATTCCAGGTAGAGCATATCCATAGAAACATGCAGGTGATGGACCCCCAACCGAAAAGTTACATAGTGCACCTTTAAGCATGTATGAGTCCACATGAGGTTCATTTGCATGCACATTTGTTTTGTTTTGTTATAAAACCACATCCTATAGCATAATACTTCAAGTACTTCAAGTATTTTCTTTATAATATTGGCCATTTATAGGCTCTATTCACACTTGGAAACAGGCAAAGAAAACTTCTGGCGGGCTCTGTTTGCGCAAGTAAGTCTCACAAAATGTAGGAAAAATAAGAAAATGGTCCAGTTTTTCTTTGTATGCACTGGGTACATGGGATTAGATGAGGGCTCCAAATTCAAGATGATTTCAAACAGCATATATGTATACAGTCTTCATTTTACCAACCATCACATTTACTTCAGTGGGTTTGATCACAGTCGGTCGGCGAGCCCAGTGTTGGGAACTACACCGAAAGTTGTCATTGCATGTTTCCCGGTTAAGCGTGAACAGAGCCTATTTACATTTTAAAAATAAAGACACATAAAACGAACTGTTCTGGGACCGGTATCGAAAAGCAGGTATCATTAAGGTTCTGGTACAGAAAAAAATCAAATAATATCCAGCCCTACCTTGCCATTGTGTCCATAGGCAAAGCACGTCACCCACATTGCCTAGTATGAATGCCGTGTGTATAAAAGCGTTGGTGGTGGTCAGAAGGAAAAATTGTAAAGTGACTTATTATATTGTTAGAAAAAGCGTTGTTTGAGTACAGATACTAGAACTACTACAGTCAATTCTCCGCTGCTCCAATTCTACCACAATTTATTTCAAAGATTCAGTAAAATAGCTTCATTTTTTTCGTCAATATGCACTGCTCTTTTCTACTGACCTTCTAAAAACCCATACCCTTTTGCCTCCACCTGGTTCCCCACTATAGCACAGGCCTTTCTTGTGCTCCCTTTAGCCTATGGGGACAGTCTGGCGCTGTGGTGCTGAGGGCCCGTGCTGCTGTAGAGACGCACTGTTCCATGTGGAGAGGCTTTCTGATTGGTTTGGCCTTTTTGAATGCTTCTCGACTCTGTATGAGCTGGAGAGAGCCCGTCGCAATGAAATGTCTATATTTGTACTGCCATTTCCTGCAGGAGACCGCAAAATGAGGCTGTTTTATATGGCATTTTCACCGGGTATGCACTGACGACTTCAGACTGCAAGATTAAAAATTATTTCCTGAACTGTACGTCTTTAAAGGGCCCATTTATGCAATTTTCTGATCCTGATCTGATGTTATAATGTTTCCTCATCGAAAACGTAACCCCAGTTATGTTTTGTTTAATTTACACGTTTAACACAGACATCCTGCATATTTAGACTGTGTTCTTCTTTCAAACGGAAAACACTCTGTTCCACCTTGTGATGTCATGCGGTAATACAGGACGCTGTGTTTTTAAACTCCATACACCTTCACTAGAATCCGTTGGATGATTTCAGCCCAGAAATTGCCAATCTCTACTGAACTAAAGGTAAAAAGGAGCTGTTAACTTGAAAACTACCACTTCATGACATCACAAGGTGGAACAGAATTTTAAGCTTTGTAGATGTAGACAGACTAATAATAAAGGATTACTCAAACGTGGGAATGAAAAATACACATCCAGGTATATTTTTGTGGAGATAACAGCACTACTATCCACTATTGTGAAGAAAATGTGCACGTAATAAATACTGACAACCAAATTTATGAATCAATATCTAGCTAATCTCTCGTTTTTGTTTATGGGTGTAGTGCTGATCTAGTCCCATTTAGACTGTTTTAAAATTAGGCATAGCATAGACCTGGTTTAGTTCTAGGTTGGACCTGGTTTAGTATTTGTTCAGCAAATTTTAGTCAAGGTTAATCTTGATTTACTCTTGGTTTAATCCTGATTTAGACTTGGTTTAGTGCAGTGCTAGCCTGTTTTCTTTTTAGCTATGTTTTAAATGTAGTCATGGTTTAGACCTGGTTTGGACCTGGTTTACTTCTGGTTTCTGTCCTGATGTATAACTTTTAGATTTAGCGGAGGTTAGTCTTGGTTTAGTCTTGGTTTAATCCTGGTTTAGACTTGGTTTAGTGCAGTGCTGATTTAGTCCTGTTTTGTCATGTTATAGACCTAGTTTGGGCCTGATTTAGTCATGGTTTAGACCTGTTTTAAACCTTTTTTAGTCCCGGTTTACTTCTGGTTTTTGTCCTTATGTGTAGCTTTTAGTTTTAGTCGAGGTTTGTCTTGGTTTAGTCTTGGTTTAATCCTGGTTTAGACTTTGTTTAGTGCAGTGCTGATCTAGCCTCTTTTCTTTTTATCTATGTTTTAAATTTAGTCATGGTTTAGACCTGGTATAGACTTGGTTTAGACCTGGTTTTAGTGGAGGTTAGTCTTGGTTTAGTCTTGGTTTAGTCCTGGTATAGACTTGGTTTAGTGCAGTGCTGATTTAGTCCTGTTTTGTCATGCTATAGACCTGGTTTGGACCGGGTTTAGGCATGGTTTAGACCTGTTTTGGACCTGGTTTAGTCCTGATTTACTTCTGGTTTCTGTCCTGATGTATAGCTTTTGGTTTTAGTTGAGGTTAGTCTTGCTTTAGTCTTGGTTTATTCCTGGTTTAGACTTGGTTTAGTGCAGTGCTGATTTAGTCCTGTTTTGTCGTGCTTTAGACCTGGTTTGGACCTGGTTTAGTCATGGTATAGATCTGATATAGACCTGATTTAGACCTTTCTTATATGTTCAAAGAGAAGGAAATATTTCTGGAGTAGTGGCTAGACCTTTGATTTGAAATAATGGCTTCTATTTGTGTCCCTCCTGTGCAGTGGCCAGTCTTTGTTATTGACTGTAGACTCATACATTACACTATGTATTTTAAGACCTCATGTTATTGCCAAAGTCTGCCTTGCATTTCAAAACTTTTATTTAGTTCTAGTTTAGTCCTAGTTTGATCATGCTTAGTCCTGGTTAGCCCTGTTTTAGCCCTCTTTTAGTCCTGGTTTAGGCTTGATTTAACCGTTTTTGTTTAGTCTGGGTTTAGTCCCATTGTTGGGGTTTATTTCATGGTTTGATGGTTTTGTTCTGGTTTAGTCTGGGTTTTGTCTTAGTTTAGACTTGGTTTAGTCCTGGTTTGGTTCTGATTTCAGCAAGTCTTAGTCATGGTTAGTTTTGGTTTAGTCAAGGTTAGTCCTGGTTTAGTCCTTTAATCCTACTTTTGTCTAGTTTTAGTCCTGGTTTAGATTTGGTTTAGTGCTGGTTTTGTCTTGGTTTAGTCCATGTCTAGTCTTGGTTTAGTCCTTGTTTAATTCTGGTTTAGTCCTGGTTTAGTCTATGTTCAGTACTGGTTTAGAATCTGTTTGGTTATATTTTAGTCCTAGTTTACCTTTAATCCTGGTTTAGTCCTTTAGTCGTACTTTTGTCTAGTTTTATAGTTTTAATCCTGGTTTAGACTTGGTTTAGTCCTGGTATAGTACTAGTTTAGTTCTGGACTAGTTCTGCTTTAGTAGCAAATTATAGTCAAGGTTAGTCCTAGTTTACCGTTGGTTTAGTCCTGGTTTAGCCCTAGTTTAATGCTGGTTTAGTCTTGGTTTAGTATTTGCTTAGTAAGTTTTAGTCAAGGTTAGTTCTGGTTTAGTTTTAATCCTGGTTTAGTTTTGGTTCAGTCCTAGTTTTGTCTTGGTTTAGTCCAGGTCTAGTCCTGGTTTAGTCCTGGTAGTAGCAGCACATTGTATTAAAAGTACAACTATTATGACTGCAGTATTTAACCACTGACTCACATCTCCCATCCGCACGGAAAAGGTGAGGGAAATGTCTTGCCCAAGGGCACAATGGTAGCATAAAACATCTGTACACATGGATTTTAACTGACAACTTCCCATTCCCACTCCAACTGCTGTCTTCTCTTAACATAATTGTAAACGTAACTCGAACCCAATTATAGTTACTTTCACTTTTACTGGCCTATATATTATAAACAGTTCAGTTTCCCACCATTTTTACTTTTTTTACTGCTCTTTTGCATGTTATCTCCATCACTCTTACCCGTGTTTCTTCTGCTTGCTGTAGTTTGGTCCCTGTGTGAAATGCCTCCCGCCGAGGGTCAATGTTAAGGTCAATGATCCGAAACCCAAAGGTCAAAGTTCATAGGTTAATGTTTCCTCTTGTAAAACAGGAAGTGTTCTGAGTAAACTTCCTCGAGAGTCCACACTTAAGGCACGTCCCAAGCCACAAAGCAAGCAGTTCAACGCAATTTTAAAGACCAAATTTTTACTGTCTTAAAATGTAAAATGTAAAAATTAAACGGTATTGCGGAAACGGTATTATTTCTTGGTTCGTGGACGCTAAAAAGGCTTTATAATTAGATACAGACACTCAGTCACTCATTTTGACCCTGTTTTTACAATTTATCTGCACTGGAGCATGACAAAAATCTGTTTAAAAGTCCTATATTATGCAAAATTGATCTAATCTGTTTTCATGTGTTTACATCTCCAAAGCTCAAACTGCTCTGTTCCACCTGGTGATGTCATGAAGTGGTAGTTTTCAAGTTCACAGTTACATTTTTAAATCAAATTCAGTAGAAATTGAAGGAATGAATGCCTTTATTTGTCAATTTTGTCATACAATGGAATCGAAATTGAACCTGTCACCCCATCCGTACATTTACAAAGACATAATATGTAACACTGGAATACTAACCATGTACCAGACTGGAAGACAGGTAGCAGAGGAAGAAAATACAGCGTAACATGAGTATAGTGGGAGGAGAAAAGACAGAGAACAGCCCCCAGACCATGTCCCTTTCAGAATATGGAAAAAGGACACACACACAAAAAGAAAAACACCTCCTCGACATCATCACACAATCAAAACACAGCACAGACATCATGACTAGACTGGGGCTGAAATGATCCAAATGATTCCAGTGAAGGTGCGTGGAGTTTAAAAACACAGTGGAGCACTTCCTGTATTACCACATGACATCACGAGGTGGAGGGTGTTTTCTGTTTGAGAGAAGAGCTCCTAAATATACAGGATTTGTGTGTTAAACATGTGTGAATGAAACAAAACACAACTCCAGGTCTGTTTTTGATGAGGAAACATTATTATAACACAGATCAGAAAACAGTGTAATATCAGCGCTTTAAATATTTCCAAAATCCTGTATAATTTTGTCTATAATGAACGTTCCTGTGTGAAACTGTAATTATATGTGACATAACATGCTGTGTGTTTCCAGCCCGAGTCTAAGAAAAGGTATTTTGTGGGCGTTTGACAAGAGGACCCCTCTATATATACACTCCTCCTCCTCTGTCTCTCGCTCCCTTTCTCTCTGTCTTTTCTGCATCTTCTTCCCCCTTTTTCTCTCACCTCTTCATCTCCCTTCTCTCTCTCTCCCTCTGCTTTTTCTTTTCTCTTCCTCTCACTCTTTCTCCTATCTCCTCTCTCTCTCTCTTCCTCCTCTCTTCTCTTCTCCCTTCTCCGTCTCCTCTTTCTTTCTCCCCTCTCTCTCCCCCTCGCTCTTTCTTTGTTTCTCTCTTTCTCTCCCCTCCCTTCCCTTTCTCCCTCCTACTCTTTGTCTCTCCTCTTTCTCTCTCTCCTCTCCCTTTCCCGTGTTTCCCTCCTATTCTTTGTCTCTCCTCTTTCTCTCTCTTCTCTCCCTTTCCCCTTTCTCCCTCCTACTCTTTGTCTCTCCTCTTTCTCTCTCTCCTCTCCCTTTCCCCTTTCTCCCTCCTACTCTTTGTCTCTCCTCTCTCTCCTCTCTCTTTCCCCTTTCTCCCTCCTACTCTTTGTCTCTCCTCTTTCTCTCTCTCCTCTCCCTTTCCCGTGTTTCCCTCCTACTCTTTGTCTCTTCTCTTTCTTCTTTCTTCTTTCTTTCCCCTTTCTCCCTCCTACTCTTACTCTCTCTCCTCTTCCCTCTCTCTTGCCCCTCTGTCTCCCTTCTTCCCTTCTCTTTCATCTCCCTCTCCTTCCCATCTCTTCCTCACTCTCCCTCCCTCCTCTCTCCCTCTTCCTCTCTGTCTCTCCCCCTCTCCCTCCTTCCTCTCCCTCCCCCTCTCTCTTTCTCTCCCCTCTTTTCCCTTTCTCCCTCCTACTCTTTGTCTCTCCTCTTTCTCTCTCTCCTCTTCCCTTTCTTGCCCCTCTGTCTCCCTTCTTTCCATCTCTTTCTCACTCTCCCTCCCACCTCGCTCCCTCTTCCTCTTTCCTCTCTCTATCTCTCCCTTCCTTTCTGCCTCTCCACCTCTCCCTCTCTTTCTTTGATTTTCTCTTTCTCTCCCCTCTCTGCCCTTTCTCCCTCCTCCTACTCCCCCTCCTTCCCTCCTCTCCCTCTTTCTCTCTCTCCCCTTTTTCTTTTCTCTTCCTCTCACTCTCTCTCCTCATTCCCCTTCTTTCTCTCACTCTCTATCCTTTTTCTCTCTTTCTCCCCTTCTTTCTTTTTCTCCCCTCTCTGTCTCTCTCTCGCTCTCTCCTACCTCTCTGCCAGTCTGTCTCCCTTCCTCCTCTCCCTCTCTCCTCCTCCTCCCCCTCTCCCTCTCTCCTCTCCCCTGTTTAGTGTGATGTGAGGCTCTGGACAGAACACATTGTAGGACTCAGTGTGTTTTAACCGGCGTCTGCCCCCGCCTTCCCTCTCCCGCGCCGCTTCCTCCCACTCTGTGCTCAGACGCATTAGGCAGACGGCAGCAGGTGAAGCACACTCTCTCCTCCACTCTCCTCCCTCTCTCCGCCATCCTTTCTTTGACTCTCGTCTCTCTCCACGCTCTCTCTGCTCCGCTCTCTACTTTGGCCTCTCTTTCCCCCACACTTCTCGCTCCTCTCTCCTCTTTTTCCACCCTTCTCTCTTCCCACTCTCTCTCCTCACTCTCTTCACTCTCCACTCTCGCTCCTCTATTCCTACTCTCTCCTCCACTCTCCTCACTTTTCACTCTCTCTTCCATTTCTCCCTCCCCTCTCCATTTCACTCTCGCTCTCATACATCCTCTCCTCCACTCTGCTCTCTCTTCTCTCTTCACTCTCTCTCTTCCACTCCTCTCTCTCTCCTCTTCTCCATGCTCCTCCGTTCCTCTCCTCTCCTCCCACACAGACACAGAAATAAGGTTTATGTGCTGTTTTGAAGTCCCTTCTCATCTGTGACAATCCCACTGGAGTCTGGCTCTGGTTCAGTCCTGTTTGCAGCACTGGTTATTATGAAGTCTTTTAGTCCTGGTTCAGTTCTGCTTAAATCTTTAGGCTTGGTTAAGTCCTGGTTTAGACACAGTTTTGACACAATTTAGACACATGCGGTGTAGTGTTTATTTTAATAGAGGATGCAGAAGAGAGGTCAGATGGATCAGAGGAACAGAGGAGGAGGTCAGATGGAGCAGAGAAGCACAGGAGATGGTCAGATGGAGCCAAGGAGCAGAGGAGAAGGTCAGATGGAGCAGAGGAGGTTCGGATGGAGCAGAGGAGAAGGTCAGATGGAGCCAAGGAGCAGAGGAGAAGGTCAGATGGAGCAGAGGAGGTTCGGATGGAGCAGAGGAGAAGGTCAGATGAATCTGAGGAGAAGGTCAGATGGAGCAGAGGAACAGAGGAGAAGGTCAGATGGAGCAGAAGAGAGGGTCAGATGTAGCAGAGGAGAAGGTCAGATGTAGCAGAAGAGAAGGTCAGATGGAGCAGAGGAGAAGGAGCAGAGGAGAAGGTCAGATGGAGCAGAGGAGAAGGTCAGAAGGAGCAGAGGAGAAGGTCAGATGTAGCAAAGGAGAAGGTCAGATGGAGCAGAAGAGAAGGTCAGATGGAGCAGAGGAGAAGGTCAGATGGAGGCAGGTGTTTCATTTCAGCTTTCAGTGTCTTAACTAAATGCAAATCTCTCTTATCTTGGCACAGAACACTTGGCTTATATTAGTGGAGTGGTGCAGTGTTTTGCTTATAGTAGAAGAATATGCTCATGTTCACATTTCAGCCCTCCCCTGCGCCAACCCAGAGTAACTGTGGTCAAACCCGGGGCATCTGATCTAATAGAGATTTAGTGCAAAGACAGCGAAAAAATAACAAAATCATCACAACAGCTATGAAACTTAGACGGCCACTGTTCTGTTCACTTCAGCACTTGTTTAAAAGACTGGGTTTCTTTGGAAATCCTTATAAACATATCCAGAGTTGTGTTCTGTCCTGTGAATGTGGCTCTTTTAATATCGATACCTGCTCTAGTTTGGCAAATTTTTCGTTCTAGTATCAAGAGTTTCATAATTTTGAACTGCCTACTCTGCACTGTTTTATTCCTGACAATGCGTCGGTCTGAGCTCTCCAGTCTCTTCACATCACAGATTAACACCATCTTGATTTTATTTTAAGTATTACAAAGCCATACTGAGCCTCCTTCACTTCCTGGTGGACAGTTTCCCCTCACAGTGAGGGGGTGCCTGAATAATTCAATTTGAGCCATGAAAAGTAGTGTCGAAAATGAATGAGCTACGTGACAGAACTGGGCTGTGACTCATCAGATGGAAGCCAGAGGAGTCATGAGTCCGCCGTGGAAGTGAAGGAGAGAGATGGTGGAATTAAACATAATGAGGGCGACTGATAGGACGACTATGGCCATTAAAAACGACTTGGTTTCCCATTTGTAATATCTGTGACTTTTAAAAGGCTCGACCTCATTTTTCTCCCGTGTAATTGAGCACAATTTTCCCTTGTACATATACATCTGTAGTTTATGTGGCTCTTCATATCAAAATAAGTCCGCTGCGTCCTGTCTGCATCTAATTGTAACGTGTTTCATGGTCTGAGAATCAGGAAGTGCCCTGTTAGCATGGTAGTTGTTGTGAGCTTTACCATTGTCAAAAAACTCTGATAATCGAGAAGAATCAGGATCAGAATAGTCAAAATAAGTTTGCTGCATCCTGTCTGCATCTAATTATGAAGTGTTTTATGGTCTAAGAATCAGGAAGTGAGCAGTAGGCATGCTAGTTGTTGTGAGCTTTACCATTGTCGAAAAACTACCGTAATCAGGAAGAATCCGAATCAGAAAGTACATACAGATATAGTGCGGCTCTAAAGGTCATAATAAGTCTGCTGCATACTTCCTGAGAATCAGGAAGTGCACTGTTAGCATGCTAGTTGTTATTAGCTTTGCCATTGTGAAAAAAAACTCCTATAATTGGGAGGTGCGCGTTAGCATGCTAGTTGTTGTTAGCTTTGCCGTTGTGGAAAAAAACTCCTATTATCAGGAAGTGTGCGATAGCATGGTAGTTATTTTTAGCTTTACCGTCGTGGAAGAACGTCTATAACCAGGAAGTGCACCATTACCACGCTAGTTGTTGTTAGCTTTACCGTCGTGGAAAAACTTCTATAACCAGGAAGTGCATTGTTAGCATGCTAGTTGTTAGTATTATCGTCATGACAAGACACCTGTGATAAGGAAGTACGCTGTGAGCATGTTAGTTGTTAGTGTTTTTTTTCACGGCAACACTCCTATAATCAGGAAGTGAGCTTTAGCATGCTAGATGTCGTTAGCTTTGCTGGCGTGGAAAAACGTCAATAATCACCAAGCGCACTGTTAGCATGCTAGTTGTTGTTAGCGTTACCGTCACCGTCAGTTTGGGGTGAACTGAACTGTGTTGCCCACAGCTGGAAAGGCAGGTAGAAGAGCAGTAGTTATAACAGGTGGTTGGTGGTCCAAATTGCAGCTTATATTACTGTTGTGTCTTTGGGCAAGGCATTTCATGCACAAGTCTGTATGTGGAAACTCTAAATCTTATATCAGCAATATCAGCCAATGGAAATTAAGGTTATTGTGGTCATAAACCTTTACCTTGTAAGAACGGGCCAAGGGTTTTTTGAGAGCTAAAGGGCAAGTGAGACAGATTAAGGATCCTTAAAAATAACTAGTACATTTTTAAATACATATTTTTCGGCAGTTATTAAAAGTCTGGATTATTTATGTTCATTAGAATTCAAATTAAAACCCATAAGTATTTGTGTTGATAAAGAAGAAAGAAAATTGAATAGAAATGACTGAACCCTGCAAGTGAAAAACTCATGCACAGCCCTATATCTATGTGTTTCAGAGCGATGAAAAAAAGGAACCGTTGCCATAGTAATTAACAACTCAAAGCCAATTATTCTGAAATCTTTTGAATAGTCAAATATTATCAAAACACTTTACTTCTGCTCCGACTGCACCTGCCCATGGCTTTCAGAATCGTGGAAAATGATGACCGTTGCCATAGTGATTAACAACTTAAACAAAATATCACAGCTGTTGAATGGAAAAATGAAAAATGTTGCGTATAACAGGAAGCTAAAACCCAGGTGTTGTGAAAATGTAAAAGGGTGACATAATATAGGGTCAATATAAAAAAGGTGTATTTTCAAGTCTTTTCTGTGAATTTATTTAGATTAAAAAAAAAAAAATGTAGACAGAAATATGACAGTCAGTCTCCCTCATTCAGCATTCTCCACATATTTTAGCAGAACCAGCGCTCCTCAGTTGGGGCCTGTCTGATTTGTGCCTGGAGCCAGACACAAAGAACAGGAAGTGGGCGTGTCCTCGGCTCCAGACACAATGGACTCTGCCAAAAAAAAAAAAAGAAAAGAAAAGAAAAGAAAAAGAAGCTAAATCTTAAGACATTCAAACAAGTGCGCTGTGTCCGCCTGCTGGACAAATACAGATGTGCATGAGCTGATGTAGGATCATGTGAGTGAATGTGATGATACTGGTAACACTGTGTTATATTTTCAAAAGATCATTTAGTAAAGGATCAGAGGACAGTGTCCAAGCCTAGAACTAAACCAGGACTAGAACAGGACCAAACTGGGCTCAAGCATCCAGGTAAAC
Source organism: Odontamblyopus lacepedii (assembly GCA_034769755.1). Classification (NCBI taxonomy): domain Eukaryota; kingdom Metazoa; phylum Chordata; class Actinopteri; order Gobiiformes; family Gobiidae; genus Odontamblyopus; species Odontamblyopus lacepedii. The sequence goes on along the minus strand of CM068356.1, from coordinate 28,325,142 downwards.
TGCATTGTGTATTACAGTGATGGAGTGACAAAGAAGGAATTACTACAAAGACCATCATTTACTTTAGTTACTTACCTGGGTTCGACCTGGTTTAGGCCCAGGTTAGACCTGTATTAGGTCTGTTTTAGACCCTGTTTTGTATTGGTTTAGTCCTGGGTTAGACCTGGATTAGACCTAGTTATTCTTAGTTTAGTCCTGGTTTAGTCCTGGTTTAGTTCTGGTTCAAACCTGGTTTAATCCTGGTTTAGTCCTGGTTTAGTCCTTGGCTAGATCTGTCTTATTTCTTCTTTAGTCCTGGTTTAGTCTCAGGTTAGACCTAGTTTCGGCCTGTTTAGTGCTGGTTTAGTCCTAGTCCTGGTTTAATCCCAGTTTAGTCTTGGTTTAGTCCTGGTTTTGACCTGGTTTAGACCTGGTTTAAATTTATTTTAGTCCTGGTTTCAACCTGGTTCAGCCCCGGCTTAGTCCTGGTTTAGTCCTGGGCTAGATCTGGCTTTGTCCTTGTTTAGTCCTGGTTTAGTCCCAGATTAAACCTTGTTTAGACCTGTTTGGTTCTGGTTTAGACCTGGTTTAGTTCTGGTTTGGTCCTGGATTAGTTCAGGTTTAGTGCTGGTTTAGTCCTAATCCTGGTTTAGTCCCAGTTTAGTCCTGGTTTAGTCCTGTTTAGTTAGTGTTCATTATCCATCTAAACTGATCTGAGTGACAGTATAAACCCTAAACCAAACCTCTGTGTCAGGCGTATATGTGCTATTGTTTGGCTGACGGCTGAATGACACTCTGGAGTCTGTCATTAACATATTTGGAACAGAGAGAAGGTCAGAGCCTCAACACATCTGCTGCTCCACACAAACCACAAATCCAAATCATTCAGAGCAACATCAGCTGAAAAGGGGGACGCTAAACTCCAACATGAATACAAAACACAGCTGGACGCGCCATGGCGAACCTTTTCCACCAGGGGGCCGGGGCAATGAGCTTCACAATATGCTTTTTTAGGAAGTTAAAGCGGCGATAACTTTTTGGGTTTGTCTTGACTGTTCCATAGTACGGCGTTAAAAGCATCACCGCGGAGACGAGCATGTGACACCACTTGGCCAAGTTACACTCCGGATCTGTGGAGAGCTGACCCTGCTATTAGAAAGAATATGCTGGGTTTTTCTCATGCGTTTCTTTAGACACAATAGAGATACGTTTAATGCCATATTGTGGAAAATTCCAGGTCAGGGGGTGGTATCTCCATGGAGACAAGAATGTGGTGTACCTCTAGAAAAGTTACGTAGTGCACATTTAAAATAGATGAAAAAAGATTGTTCTATGAATCTAGTTGGCTGTTTGTGTACTGTTATTGTGTCCTTGGGCAAGACACCACCTATTCACCCATAAAAGTTCACTTATCTTCACTACTACTAACTTAAGTTACCACCAGTGAATGAATGATATACAATACTATGAAGTACTTTGAGTATTTTGAAAAGCAACGTATGTATTCAAAAGATATTTAAGGTTCTATATTACGCAGTGGATACGCAAATTCTATCATCTTGAGCTATGTTGGAATGTTGTTATGTCCTCAAAAACATACCCGGAGATCAGTTTTGTTTCATTCAGACGTTTGGGTACACGTTACAAGCCTCAAAATGCTCTGTTCCACTTTGTGATGTCACGAATTGGTGGTTTAAGGTACCTTTTACCCTTTGTTCAGCAGTGATGGACAGTTCCAGTGCTGAAATCGTCCAAATGATTCCAGCGAAGGTGTATTTCAAAACACAGTGGAGCACTTCCTGTATGACAACATGACATCACAAGTTGCAACAGTGTACAACTCCGCGTGAATATGCAGGATTTGCGCATTAGATGTGTGAACGAAACAAAACACAACTCCAAGTATATTTCTAATGATGAAACAGCATTAACGTAATATAGTCCCATTAAAAGCTATTCAAATCAATGTTTTCTTGTTTTTTTTTTTGGAATTTGCGTCATCTTAAACTATCGCACAATGAACAAAGTGAGTAGAGACAGCAGACTAAAAACTCTTGGTCCTTTTGTGTGGATGCTGATCTTGTTTTGTGTGAACGCGCCTGTCTGTGCTTCTATTGTCCCTGTGAATTTGAACAGAGCTCTAAGTGCACTGCATTGATCACGTAATTGGAAGGCGCTTTTTCCAACAACAATCAGAGTGTCTACGTCAAAAAGCACCAGAGAAGAAGTTATTTTGGATTTTTGTGCAATTTTATTATGGAGAAAAACTCATTTGCACATACTTAGCGGTTACATTTGCTAAACTTCTCTCACAATAGCGCAGGGAGTGGGCGCTTTTACACTAGCACATTTGTTATTGTTGTATCTCATAAGTGCTTCTTTGAGATGGAACTCACTGTAACTATTTGACAAGTTGTGATTCTATAAAAAATGTCAATGTCAGCATCAATTTTTAAAGCACAATGTAACTTTTCTGGTGGGGGAGGTCATTAAAGCAGACCTATTATGCAAAGTCGACATTTGTTTTCCCTCTCATTTATCCTCTCAGAGTTGATTGATTGATTGAGCACGATTCAGGAATGTTTGAATCATCTTTTTTTGCCGATTAAAGACTTAATCGGTGATACGTGTATGATCAAAATGCTCTGTTCCACCTTGTGATGTCATGTAGTGGTAGTTTTCAACTTAACAGCTCCTTTTACATTTAGTTCAGTTGGAAATTCCAGGGCTGAAATGATCCACATGATTCTATTGAAGGTGTGTGGAGTTTAAAAACACAGTGGAGCACTTCCTGCATCACCACGTGACATCACAAGGTGGAACAGAGTGTTTTCCATTTGAGAGAAGAGGTGCGAATGAATCAAAACACAACTTCAGGTATGTTTTTGATGAGGAAACAATATTATAATGTAGATCAGAAAATAGCGTCATAGGGGCCCTTACTTACTGTACTATTACTAGTACTGTTACTTCAAAATATTATTATTACTTAAGTGAAAGTACAAATAAAATATGTTTGTTTAATCATTATTCACCTTTTCAGACTTAATTGGAGGTGATGTATGTAGGATTCAGCAACGTTGTGTAGTTATTTTGGTATAAATAAATAAAAAATTCACTGTTTGCAAGCGTGACAGCCAATGGTGGAAGAAGTACTCAATTTTGTTACTTAAGTAAAAGTACAGATACCAGAGAAAAGAAATATTACTACTACTAAAAGCATTAAAGTACCTGTTTAAATTTGACTTTTCTCCTGGAGGGTCCGTCAGATGCTTTTCTCCATGGAGATGTTATTGCTTTGTCTGGAATGTTTCTCAGTATGGCATTATTAAACCTTTCTGTCTTCATGGTGACCAAACCAGACCAAGTTACAGGCCAGATCTGTGGAGAGGCGACCCCACTCAGAGTCAGAATGGTTGCTTTTCTAGGGATTTTTGAGCTATAAAACCACCTGTAACTGAATAAATGTAAAGTAGAGCTGTTTAATGTCACACTGTGGAACATTCCATTGATACAAGCAGGTGATGGACCCTGAATGGAAAAGTTACACATTGCACTTTTAAATGGTAAAAAGTACATGTATTTTCCGCAGATTTTGAGGTCGTATAAAGCTTCCAATATAGTGATTTTGATGAAGATTTGTAGTGACTTTTTTTCTAGCTGAACACGATGGAAAATACTTACAATAGGTCAACTTTAAACATATGAAATACCTTCAAAAACATAGATCTTACCTGTAACTTGGTCTAGTAGCGCCACCTGCAGTCTCCATGGAGCCACATACATGAGTTTCTATCTTTAGAACGGACAAACAAGTGAACAAATAAGCAGCAGGAGACAAAATGACAAAGAAATGCGTACACGTCTGAACACTTGTAGACAGTGACATCCCTCCTGTTGACTCGAGCTTCTATTTCGGGCTGTGCTGTCACACCCAGTCCCGGCTTGCGCAGACCTGACACAATATGGCCGCCGTTCCCTGGCACCGAGCGGAGTCCAGGTGGTGAAGAGGAGAAGCCCCGCCCACAGACACATGTCCCATACATGTGACATACAATCAGTCAGCGGAAGATACCTCATTCTGTACTACGCAAACAAAGTAAAAAGGACTTGTGGGAGGTTTGTGTAGCAGTGGATTTTGGTGTGAATATTGGATCTATGTTATACTGTTGTTTCCTTGTCACGGACATACCTGGAGTTACGTTTGGCTTCATAGTTTATCAAAAACCTGTTTCAAACTAACATTTCATTGTTATTCATTAAGAAATTGACCAACAAAACAGTCCTTGTTGGCAAATAATAGCCAAAAATGTGAATATTTTGTGTGAGCACCACAGATAACAGCTGCATTTTTGCTGCGTTGTTTTTGTCGTTTTGTCTCTTTTGTTATTGAGTTCCAAATAGTTTCGAGCTGTTCCAGAGACTTTCTTTGGATGAGACTTTGGTGTCATTTTTGGAAAACATTAAACTTGAAAATTTAGTTCTATTTTGGCACTAAAGATATTGTTTTGCTCAAAAGATCTTGCATATTAGAGGTTTAACCATTATAGAAACATAAAAACAAATTTTGGTAAACAGAAATACTGTTAAATTACACAGGGCAGCAGTGGCAAACACTTTATACTGGGTGCTGGTCTAATACATTTGTTAAGCTCTGTATTTAGGCTGATTTTTTTCTCTGTTCCACCTCGTGTGTCACGATTTGAGTGTGGTTGAGGACCCCAAAGCAGAGACATAGGCGCAGGTAGATGTTTAAACAGGTTTATTGCCGGGATTGTAGGATGTGGTGATGGGAGCTGGCTGGAGACAGACGGAGGGAAGACTCACAGGTAGACAGACTGGACGACAAGGGCAGGCAGGACGACATGGACAAGCAGGATGACGACGTGGACGTGGACAAGCAGGACGAGGACGTAGACAAGGAATAGAGGAGGAATGAACTGACAGAGAACAAAGGATGAGGACAGAACTAAATAGTGGGGCTGATTAGACAATTAGCTGCAGGTGAACCACCGAGCAGGTGATCCACACTGCAGCATTAGCCCAGCCACGCCCCCGAGAGGAGCAGACAGACACAGAAGGGAGGGGGAACACACAACAAACACCAAACCCTGACATCGTGAGGCCATGTGATAATGCAGGAAGTGCTCCACCGTGTTTTTAAACTCCATTCACAGAATCATTTGGATGATTTCAGCCCCGGAATTGCCAAACTCTGCTGAACAAATGTTAAAAGGTAACCGTTAACTTGAAAACTTCTGCTTCATGACATCACAAGGTGGAACAGAGCATTTTGAGCTTTGGAGATGTAAACAGACTAATAAAAAAGGTTAATCAAGCCTGTGTGAAAGAAACAAAACACTTTAGGTATGTTTTTTTCTGTTTTTAAGTTTTTGAGGTAACAGCATTATAACATGGCTTAAAAAGTGAAGTGAATTAATATAGGACTTTCAAAATAAGTTATAATGTAAGTATAATAACAACTTGTAATATCATGTTGTTCCATTGCAGTTGCCTGGCAAATCCAGACTGACACCACTCCCTCTGTATTTGTCCATTTCTGGTGATTTTATTGCTAATTCTAAGAAAATACCTTGAAAAACATGCATTCTTACTTCCACACGCCTGACCTTTAACTTGTCCTGGTGCTAGATAAATGTAATGCCATACTGTGGAATATTTTAGATGTACCTGTAAAGCTTCTATATATGCAAAATTGACTCTTGAGAGCTTTGAGCCATGTTAGAATGTTGTTACCTCCTCAAAAACACACCTGAAGTTGTGTTTTGCTTCATTCACACATGTTTGAATAACCCTTTATTATTACTCTACATATATGTCTACATCTCCAAAGCTCAAAATGCTCTATTCCACCTTGTGATGTCATGAAGTGGCAGTTTTCAAGTTAACGGCTACTTTTTTGTATCTTTTGTTCAGTAGAGATTGGCAATTCCAGGTCTGAAATGTTTCTAAACGATTCTACTGAAGGTGTATGGAGTTTAAAACCGAATGGAGCACTTCCTGTATGACTCCATGACATCACAAGGTGGACCAGAGTGTAAGGTTTGTGAGTTAAACATGTGTGAATGAAACAAAACACAACTCAGGTATGTTTGTGATGAGGAAACAACATTATAACCCAGATCAATAAAATATAGCGTAAAGTATTTTAACATGACTATTATAAAATGTTCTTGTAACCTCAATTTTGACACTTTCTGCTTTACTCCATTAATTTCTCTGGTAAAATAACTCATGATTAAAATCCTAGTTTCACTTTTGCGTGCTTTCGTACCATTTCCCCATCTTTTTTGTCCATTTTTACCACTTTAGATCAGGCTCTGCTCATGTGAACACTCCAACATCCGCCGTACACAACCCCGTCACCGCGGTAACAAAAAGCAGTCAGGCCCATTCACAAAACCATTACCTCTCCCGTCTTCGCCCGTTTGTATTATTATGCATGAGCTGTAATTGGTTGTCATGCGTGTTAGCCTGAGATGTTCGCGTGTGATGCTAGAGAATCAGAAATAACCATGATGCCCTCCCTGTGACCTGAATACATTAGCTGTGCCCGTATCCCTCCACCTTTCATGAAATAAGTCTCATTCGGTCATCGTAATTGCAGTAATTATAATAGATGTATTGGTAATATTCAGGGTTATCGGTCGCTATGGAAATGATTGATTTTTTTTAGCTGTTCACGTATTAAAAGTACGTACACGTTTTTCCTGTTCTCTGTATATTTTTATTTTATTAGTTTGTTTTCAGTGGGACAGTGTACGATAAATATGCACTGTGTAACTTTTCTGCTCGTCTGCTTGTCTCCATGGTGATGTTATTGCCTCACCTGGATGTCCTACAGTATGGCAGTAAACAAATATGTCTTGTGTATTTATCAAAATGACAAAAAAACATGTGTTATTGCTGTGCTCAGGTCCTCTCCTCCACAGATCTGACCTGTAACTTGGCCTGGTGTCATTGCTAGTTAGATAAATGTAATGCCATACTGTGGAATATTTTAGATGTACCTGTAAAGCTCCTATATTATGCAAAATTGACTCTTGTGAGGTTTGAACCATGTTAGAATGTTGTTACCTCCTCAAAAACACACCTGGAGTTGTGTTTTGTTTGGCCTGGTCATGTAGCCTGCTTGTCTCCATGGAGATATGCAAATGAAATGCCATACTGTAGAAGATTTCAGGAAAAAACATGTTGTAACGGTGGATCCTGTACCAATGAAGTTACACAATGCATCATTAATAAACATTATAGTCATTTCAATGTTCCTGAATTAGCCAAACGTCCATTCCTCATGTGAAAGCTCAGAACCTCCATGATTCTCTCACTGAGCTGCAGAGGCATTCACTCATGATTCGGTTTAGGTAGGGACCATTCAGATCAGAGAGAGGCATTTCAGGTTTAAACCAACTGGATTTCAGCATTGAACCTGGCAACCCAAATGAGAGACTTGTGTGAGGCTCATTCTTCTGAAGGATAAATCGTGTTGAGAGCCATGTTCCCTCTAAGCTGTGCACTTGGACCTGCCGTGCACATGATTTTTCATACTGCGCATCAAATAATTTATCATAGTTTCATAGTTATATATTAAATTGAGATGCTAAATACACGATGAACCCGAGGAAACAGGTCCGCTCGTATATCACTTCATTCAGAACCACTCAGAGAATAAGCATTGGGACCATGAGTGAAGCAGGTTAGAGTCTATTTCACGTGGACTTAATGTAAAGACACTGACATAACTGTCATGGAGGATTAAAACTAATGGGCAAAATTTGAGTATATTTAATGCATGTTGTGTCCCAGTTTCAGAGGTGTGTCATGTCCCTCTGTCTTTGTCAGTTTAGAGAACAGAGACTTTATTACTGATATCAGATTTATGTTTCTGTTCAGCTGAATTTCACTGTGTTCTTTTCTAGCCCAGATGGTTAAAATTTCAATGTAGTGAACACAATCCCAGTTGTTAAACACACATACCAAACTCAAATGAATAAATATAAATACATAAATACATATTGCTGACATGATTATTGGCATGATGATCAGTTACTCTCCATTCTGTAGATCACAGACTGTCCAGTTCTGAAGCTGCTCATAGAGCTGAGGCCGCTCAGACACATTTCAATTTGCTCAGTGCTGAAAAAAATGAGAGGGAACATTGGTTGAGAACCAAAACACAACATCATAGCAGCTTCTCCATCATGTCCAATGTTTTGTAACTAAGAATAAATCAGCGTTATAATAGTAAAAAAGCAGTAAAAGCTTTATTTGATTTGAAATGGTTAATGGTAATGGTAAATGGCTAATGTATGAGGGCACACAGATGTTTATGGACTTCCAAGTCTTACCTACAGACTTAGACTTTATCGATCCACAAGGGAAATGACTTGGACACAGTAGCTCACACTTCACATATATCACATTATAGTATATCCTTTCATTTAAGATATTTACAGTTTAAATGACTGTATTACCTGTGAACGGTCATTAACTTTTGAAAATGCATTTGCTGAGTTGTTAAAATTCTCTTTATTTTATAGTATTCAAGGTCAAAACACCCCTGTGTGTTTGGAAATGTGCGCTATGTCACTTTTCTAGTGGAGAAACCGCTATCAGAATCCACCAGGCCTAATTACAGATCAGATCTATGGAGGGGCGACCCGCTAACTGTTAGAATGCATGTTTTTTAGGCATTTTGGAGCTTTAAATACAGGATAAGTTCCAAGCACAGCAACAGCATCTCCATGGAGACAAGTAGAAAAGTTACCAAGTGCACTTAGAGACTCATTCTGGTCATTCCAGAACTCAAAATAAACCTCATGAATCTCAACTTTAACAATGGCAGTTATTGTTTTTCACTTTATTTGAGCTGCTGGGCTGGAGGTGTGAGGATTTGTGGGATTCAAACTGCCAACCTCTGTATCGGGGGACAAACATTACCAACTGAGCTCCTGTCTCCCCAATTATTTTCTTTTCTTGTGCAATTGATTTATTTTAATTCAGCGTTTTGATTCTGAGCGGAATTTTGTTTGTCAGCGTGAGGATCTGCTCTCCTGAATCGGACTTGGAAATTATTTTGTGCAAATATTATGATCTTACTCATTTTTTTTTCTTTAGCTCATCTGATCTTTTGCGGAAAACGCCGAGGGCCAAAACTTCCAACCGCTCCACTAAATCAGAAAATTGTACAAAAAGAAAAGAAAATTGTACCCGATTTTATTTTTGTTTTGAATCATAGTCGGAGAAGCTGTTAATAGTTGGCTGTAAACTCCACGCATCCAATCTAAAACTCAAAGATAAAACAAAATATCCGCCAGTCACCAGCAGGAAAAGTGAAAATGAGAAATTGGCAGCTGCTGTGGTTCACGTAGAGAGTTTTAATTGTGTAATTTTTGCTGGATCAGGTTTCACACAGGGAGCGACTGGAAGTAAAGAGCCTCGCTATTTTTGAATTTGGGGATGAAAAGTGTTTTTGTAAGCGGAGAAAATTAGAATAGATTCAATCACTGAAAACTGGCTTTCGATTTCAAGTGATGAGGTTTGGACAGTTTTGATTTTCTTTGTCAAATAAACAGAAATGAGGAGAGGAGCCAAGTACTTTTACTTCAAAATATTATAGAAAGTAGTGGGAATTACTACTTACTGTCTACTGTCTACTTGACTGTCTTGAGTTGAAGTGATGTCGTTTGGACAATTGAAATATTTTCTTTGACAAATAAAAGGTGAGTTGCTAAAATTGTACATAAGAGTACTGTTCAAAAGAATATCATTCAGCAGAAGTACAAAGTAGTAGAAATTACTACATAACTCAAATAAGAGTTCTGTCACACTGTCAAATATATTACAGGTAGGAGTAAAAGTATCTGGAAACTACTCAGAGAAATACAATTTTAAATCAGATATATCCAGATGGTTACTTTGAGCATTACTTAGTAGTAGTACTAGTAGTAGTAGTCCCAAATACTTTTTACTCCAATTTTATAGACCACTACTTTGTACTTCTACTCAAAGGTAATTAAAGTGGCTGTACTTATAGTTGTTTTTGCTTTTTTCATTTTATAAAGTTGTCTTGCCCAGTAAAGCAACATATATACTGTATACTGTATATCTTCCACAAATCAGGAAGTAGCACTGGTCCTCTGTTAGCATGCTAGTTGTTATTAGCTTTACTGTGATGGCAAAACTCCACTCTGGCCTCTGAGAGTTGTGAAAAGTACTTATAAAACTCATCACGGTGAGTAAGTAAAGGCCGCCACACACTACAGGAGAATTTGTCCGATTTGGGCTGTGATTTCTTCTCCACAAGTTCAGGGAGGCGTGACCCGACTATTTGTCTTCGTTCCTCATGTGTGCGGTGTCACTGTCAGATCGTAACCACCAAACATCAGCAACGCTACGGCAACAGCCAGTAAAACAGAACGTCGGGGCAGAGGAGTGAAATAGCGAAAATAATGAGAAAACTTTATCGTCTCTCTTGTAAAGTGGTGAAATTAAAGTGCAGCATCTGATCCACATTATCCATAGTAATTGTCCGCAAATAATGACATCCAGTCCACAAAACTGCACTATTAATCCAGTTTGAGGCGTTCTTTGAAAGTAAAAAGCTGAGTAGTTCCTCATGTGTGTCTGTTTACATCCACACAGCGCAGGGATCGAGGTGAAGCTGCAGATTAGCGATAGTGACTCTACTTCCTGTGGACTTTATCTCCAATCTTTTATGCTTTAAAAATCCTGTATCTGAAGTATTGCACCACATTTCACAACTAATAATAACACAGTTTTGACATGTATCTAAACTAGAAGTGCAGAGCTCTGATCTTTGAACACTTCAGAGTCTCAGAGCGAGTGGTGTTACTGTAGACAGGAAACAGCTGACGCGATCGCACTCACAACTTTACATCCTGTGGTCCGCAGACATATTCCGCTGCAGTCTTTGAGATCGGAGATATTAAGCCTCATAAGGTTCTCTTTGTGTCTGTGGGCGGTAATATGGTAATACAGTATCCGGTGGTATCAAAACGTAGCAACGGTATCAGTTTCATTACCGTCATTAAAAAAAAAATCTACATAAGGACCTAAAACCACAGTGTGAACTTTTCCCCCTCCGCGCTCCCTCCTCTTCAAACGTCGTTGCACACATCATTACTTTGAGTCATAATGTGTTTAATGCAGCTTTGTGCACATTTGTTTACGTTTTACAGAAACGAAACTTCAAACTGCATGGCTCATTTGCATACAGTATAAGCTCTGATAAAAACAGCTCATGCACTGATGCTGATGCAATCGAACGCGCTGCAAAGTTTGGTTTGATCAGAACTTGTGCCTCATCTTCAAATATGAAGACTGGTATAGGTGCAGCTACAAAATAATTCTTATTAGTTAATTAGTTAATTCTTCGTTAGGTAAAATGCTGAGATTGTTTAACGGTATCAAAAATTGGATACGGCCTAACCCCAGTGTGCGCTTTGTCGTTTAAAAATCATTTAAGACAGAAAAATCCTGCAGTGTGTAGTGGTCTTTAGATGCTCTGAATGCATAAGGTAAATAACTTTGGACCACTGTAAACTGTTTCATATGTTTATGTTCTGTAAAAATCAAATATAGTGAAATGACGGATTTTTCTGGCTCGTCTCCCTCCTGTGTTGCCGGTCTGTGTGTTGTCTTGAGTTGTCAGTGCTGCAGTTGTAAACATGTCAGCTCCAGCCTGTTGTGAGCGTCTCTTTGTTGGTGGTGGTGAATAGCGGCGGTGGAGCAGTTCACTATCACAGAGTGTGTGGTCTTTAGCGGAGGACAGGGGCTCGCCGGGGTTTTTTGGTTTTCCTGCGGTGGAGGGCAAAGGTTAAGCCCACGGGGGTCCTCCGAGATGGGCCCCCGCTGAATGGGACGGTAATGCCCCAAACATGATTCATCGCTCAGGCATGTCTCGCTCTTCTCTTCCTCCTCCATCGAGAAAGAGAGGGAATACAAGAGGAGAGGGGACATTTAAATGGTCACCTGTAATGGGCTGGAAACTGTTTGGGAGGGAAAAAGAAATGATTCCAGAGAGAGAGGGAGGAAGGGAGAGAGCGATGAGAGAGAGAAGAGAGAGAGGGAGGAGAGAGAGTAAGAAAGAGAGGAGAGAGGGAGAGCAATGAGAGAGAGAGGAAGAGTGGGAGAGGAGAGAGGATGAGCGAGGAAAGAGCGGGAGGGGAAAAGAGGAAGAGAGAAAGGTATAGAAAGAGAGAGAAGAGAGAGGGAGAGCAAGGAGAAAGAGGAAGAGAGAAAAAGGATGAGCGCGGAAAGAGTGGAAGGAAGAAGAGAGGAAGAGAGAAAGGCAGAGAGAAGAGAGGGAGAGTGAGGAGAAAGAGGAAGAGAGAAAAAGAGGATGAGCGAGGAAAGAGCGGGAGGGGAAAGAGAGGAAGAGAGAAAGGTAGAAAGAGAAGAGAAGGAGAGCAAGGAGAGACAGGAAGGGGAAAGAAAGGAAGAGAGAGAGAGGAGAGAGGGAGGGTAAAGAGAGGGAGAGAGAAAGGTACAGAGAGAGAGAAGATAGAGACAGCAAGGAGAGAGAGGGAGGGAGAGAAGGAGGAGTGTAGGGAGAGGGTAATATACTGCTGCCAATTGGAAATAAACAGAGGAGACAAAGGAAGAGAAGAAATTGTTATAGCAACTAAAATTGTAAAAAATATGAAAAATTAAAGCTCTTTCTCATATTTTTTCATGTATTTGAGCAAATTTTGGTAATTGTTGCAAATGTTTGTGTTTCATGCATGAGTCGATATCCTGAGCCATGTAACGAGATGTGTATCGAATCTGTATCGTTGCATCCGTAGTGTTCACACCGAGTTCTGTCTGGCCTGGATGTAGACTTGACCCTGTTCTAGTCCTGGTTTAGTTTCACCTCTGTCTAGTCCTAGAGGTTTAGTCCTGGTTTAGTCCTGGTTTAGTCCTGGTTTAGTTCTGGTTTAGTCCTTGGTTGTGGTATAGTCGTGCTATAGTCCCTGGTTTAGTCCTGGTTTAGTCCTGGTTTAGTCCTGGTATAGTCATGATTTAGTCCGGGTGTAGTCCTGGTGTAGTCCTGGTTTAATCCTGGTATAGTCCTGGTTTAGTCCTGGTTTAGTCCTGGTATAGTCATGATTTAGTCCGGGTGTAGTCCTGGTTTAATCCTGGTATAGTCCTGGTTTAGTCCTTGTTTAGTCCTGGTATAGTCATGATTTAGTCCGGGTGTAGTTCTGGTGTAGTCCTGGTTTAGTCCTGGTATAGTCCTGGTTTAGTCCTGGTTTAGTCCTGGTATAGTCCTGGTTTAGTCCTGGTTTAGTCCTGGTATAGTCCTGGTATAGTTCTGGTTTAGTCCTGGGATAGTCCTGGTTTAGTCCTGGTTTAGTCCTGGTTTAGTCCTGGTATAGTCCTGGTTTAGTCCTGGTTTAGTCCTGGTATAGTCGTGGTATAGTTCTGGTTTAGTTCTTGTTTCATTATCAGTCTAATCCTGGAGATATAGTCCTGGTATAGTCCTGCTTTAGTCCTGCTTTAGTCCTGGTTTAGCCCTGGTCTAGTCCTGGTCTAGTCCAGGTTTATTTCCAGGTTTAGTCCCGGTTTGGACAGAGTATGTGTAAGTTTGCTCTCTCATCTTCTATTAGTCTGTCAGCTCTGTGTATTAGCATATGAATCAGCCCCATCCAGCACAAAGATGGCGTCTGTGCATTTAGCTCCACAGCGGGTGCTCCGTCCACTCTAGCGCTCTATACCCTCCTCTCCCCTCTCCCTGACCACCCAGCGGCGCCCCCTGTGGTTTGTTTTGGTGGCCCCGTCAGCACCGTCGGAGCTAAAAGCGAAAGGAGCAGCGCAAAGAGATGGAGGTCTGCAGCCAGGAACGATGTGTACCACTGACCTGACAGCAGAGGGAGGGAGGGAGGAGAAGAAGAAGAAGGGAGGGAAAGACGGAGGGAGAGAGAGGTGGGAAGGAGAGAGGGAGGGATGAAGTAAAACGTGAGATGGTAGGAGGCAAAAGAAAGAGGGTAGGGTGAAAGAGAGAGGAAGATGAGGAGGACTGGGACAGGGACTGGTGTTGCGAATTAGCCTTTGGCTAAAACACTGTGGTACCTGCATCAGATGTTAATCTATGTTTGTTGTATCTGTCCCTATCAAATAAACAATAAATAGAAATAAATAAATAAAATAGAGGAGGAGGAAGAGAGAGTAGGGGAAAAAGAGAGGTAAAAGTGAGGGAGAGAAGGAGGGAGGGAGGAGAGTGAAGACTGAGGGGAAAGAAAGAGGGAAGGGTGATAGAGAGAGGAGGGAGAAAGAGTTGTGGAAAAAGAGAGGTAAAAGTGAGGGAGAGAGGGCAAGGGGGAGAGAGAGATAGAAAGTAAAAATTTAATCTGTGGGAAAAGAAGAGGGAGGAGAGAGAAGGAGAAAGAGTGAAAGAGAGAAGGGTGATTGGAAAGAGAGTTAGGGAAAGAAAGATGGAAGGATAAACAGTCGGAGAAAAAGAGGGAGGAGAGAAAGAGAGTGGAAGAGAGAAGGGTGAGGGGAAGAGAGTAGGGAAAAAGAGAGAGAAAGGTGAGGGAGAGAAAGATGGGAAGTAAAACGTGAGATGATGGGAGAAAAAGAAGAAGGGGAGAGAGAGTGAAAGAGAGAAAGATGAGGTGAAAGAGAGTTAAGGAAAGAAAGAGGGAAGGGTGAAAGAGAGGGGAGGGAGAGAGAGTTGTGGAAAAAGAGAGGTAAAAGTGAGGGAGAGAGGGCAAGGGGGAGAGAGAGATGGGAAGTAAAAATTGAATCCGTGGGAAAAGAAGAGGGAGGAGAGAGAAGGAGAAAGAGTGAAAGAGAGAAGGGTGAGGGGAAAGAGAGTTAGGGAAAGAAAGACGGAAGGATAAAAGAGAGTTGGGGAAAAAGAGAGGTAAAAGTGAGGGAGAGAGGGGGGAAGAAAGAGGGAAAGACGAGTGAGAGTGTTGAAATGACTGAAGTTAAGGACTAAAAGAAAAGAAGGAGCTTGTAAATAGAGAAAACAAGCTGTTTTTTTTTAAAGGTGCACTATGTAACTTTTCTAATACATGTTCCTGTTTTGTCTGGAAAGTTCCGCAATATTGCATTAAACTTATTACTTATTAAAAGAGGAAGAGGGAGGAGAGAGGGAGAAAGAAGGAGGAGAGAGAGAAACAGGGAGCAGAGATAGAACAAGAAGGAGGAGAGAGAGAACGAGGGAGGAGAGAGGAGAGGGAGAAAAGAGAGAGAAAGAGGGAGGAGAGAGGGAGAAAGAAGGAGAGACAGGGAAGAGAGAGAGAAGGGCAAAAGCACAGGGAGACAAGAGAGAGAAAGAGGGAGGAGAGAGACAAAGAGGGAGGAGAAAGGGAGAAAGAGGGAGGAGAGAGAAAGAGGGAGGAGAGAGAGAAAGAGGGAGGAGAGAGGGAGAGGGAGGAGAGAGAGAAAGAGGGAGGAGAGAGGGAGAGGGAGGAGAGAGGGAGAAAGAGGGAGGAGAGAGGGAGAGGGAGGAGAGAGGGAGAAAGAGGGAGGAGAGAGGGAGAAAGAGGGAGGAGAGAGGGAGAAAGAGGGAGGAGAGCATTACTTCCATGACAAGTGTTTTTATTAGAGCTAAAGATCCCGCGTCTTTACTTCTGAGCAGGGACCTGTACATTGACCTGGTGACGTAACCTGCTTGTCTCCATGGAGATGCGTTTATTCCCATACTCTGGAACATTCCAGGCAAAGCAACAGCATCTCCATGGAGACACGCAAGTAACATAGCGCATCTTTAACGCAATATTCTCCTGTCACTGCAAGAAGGTCCCAGATTTTGTTGACACTTTGCAGTCACATCATGCTGGGGGTGCAATGCATATATGTCTATGGCGGAAAGTTCAGCAGTTCCACACAATGCACATGCTATTAAACAGTGCCAGACAGCATTATTATTACTATTATTAAACACAGGTCTAAAAAAATACAAAATGGATTTAAAAAATACTTTCAGGAGCTTGTGATCAGAACGAGAGCTCATGGTCCAGTTTAGGAGTTTGATTTCCGACAAAAGAAGGAGAGAGTGACTCCGAATGTCCACTCTAGTCCCTAACCCCTCATTCACTACAACACCTGTCGCTCTACGCTATTGTTTCCCACTCTCGTGACCACTGATGCCGACTACTTTTCAAGGTGCATTGTGGTAAATTTTGAGTGCACTACTTTTGCACTCATGGGTCATTCTGACACCTGTAAAAATGGCGGGACCCCTAAGTATTGCCTTTACCCTGCAGTCGGTAGTGGAGAAATCCGAGTCAGTTCTCCCGATTCTGCTGTAAATATGTTCCTTTGAAACAGTCGGGGAAAATACGGATCCCCGAGAAAGTTGAATGTAACACCAGGTACATTGCCGACTCAATTATGGCGATTTGGCGATTACATGCTCAGAAAAAACTTGCGTCTACCGTCAAATGATGTGAAAAAAAGTGTAAACGTCGCCACAAAGTTTTAAGAAGACACTTTCTCTACACAGACACAACTTAACATATCGAAATGACAATTTGATTGGCCGTTCAGTTGCACTTTTCTCGAGGTGGAGGTCGGTTTTCCTGAGCGCAGTAGCACACGGCATACGTAGGGAGGAGTGTGGATATTCAGACACAGTAATTTAAGTCTCATTTTGTGACACAGTCGAGTTTTAATTTGTGCAGCTCCGACAAATGAGAGAAAGTTTCCAGCGTAGCATGAAAACCGCACAAAGAGGCTTGGGTTTAGTGTCGGGACGCAGCGGCAGCAGCTAAATGGACTCACTCAGACAAGTTCATTAGCATCATGGAGCTACGTTTAGCCGCGGGGGCCAGAGAGGATTGTGGGTAAGTGGCAGGTCTGTGTGGTATTGATAGTTACAGCTCATCTGTCCTCGGCCTATTCAATTAACCTACTGCCACAGAGAAAGACGAGGGAGAGGAGAAGGAGAGGGAGGAGAGAAAGAGGGAGAGGGAGGAGAGAAAGAGGGAGGAGAAAGAGAAAGAGGGAGGAGAGGGAGGAGAGAGGAGAGAGAGAGGGAGGAGAGAAAGAGGGAGGAGAAAGAGAAAGAGGGAGGAGAGAGAGAGGGAGGGAGGAGAGAGAGAGGGAGGGAGGAGAGAGAGTGAAAGGTGAAAGAGGGAGGAAAGAGGGAGGAGAGAGAAAGAGGGAGGAGAGAGGGAGAAAGAGGGAGGAGAGAGAGAGGGAGGGAGGAGAGAGAGTGAAAGGTGAAAGAGGGAGGAAAGAGGGAGGAGAGAGAAAGAGGGAGGAGAGAGGGAGAAAGAGGGAGGAGAGAGGGAGGGAGGAGAGAGAAAGAGGGAGGGAGGAGAGAGAGGGAGAGGGAGGAGAGAGAAAGAGGGAGGAGAGAGAGAAAGAGGGAGGAGAGAGAGGGAAAGAGGGAGGAGAGAGAAAGAGGGAGGAGAGAGGGAGAAAGAGGGAGGAGAGAGAAAAACAGGGAGGAGAGAGAGAGGGGAGGAGGGGAGAGAAGGAAGAGAGCACAGGGAGACAAGAGAGAGAGAAAGAGGGAGGAGAGAGGGAGAAAGAGGGAGGAGAGAGGGAGGGAGGAGAGAGAAAGAGGGAGGGAGGAGAGAGAGGGAGAGGGAGGAGAGAGAGAAAGAGGGAGGAGAGAGAGGGAAAGAGGGAGGAGAGAGAAAGAGGGAGGAGAGAGGGAGAAAGAGGGAGGAGAGAGAAAAACAGGGAGGAGAGAGAGAGGAGAGGAGGGGAGAGAAGGGAGAGAGCACAGGGAGACAAGAGAGAGAGAAAGAGGGAGGAGAGAGGGAGAAAGAGGGAGGAGAGAGGGAGGGAGGAGAGAGAAAGAGGGAGGAAAGAGGGAGAAAGAAGGAGAGACAGGGAAGAGAGAGAAGGGAGAACAAGAGAGAGAAAGAGGGAGGAAAGAGAGAGGAGAGAAGGAAGACAGCGCAAGGAGAGGCAGGAAGGAAAGAGGGAGGAGAGACAGAAGGGAGAGAGAGAAGGAGGAGAGACAGGGAGGAGGGGGGGAGGAGAGAGAGAAGGGAGAGAGTGCAGGGAAACGAGAGAGAAACAGGGATGAGAGAGGGAGGAAAGAGATGGAGGGAGAGCAAGAGAGGAGAGAGAGAAAGAGGGAGGAGAGAAGGCAGAGGGAGAGAAGGTGGAGAGAGAGGGATGGAGAGAAGAGAGGGAGGAGAGGTGTTTCTAAACGTGTTCTGTTTGGGACGTCAGCGTGAATCGAGCCTGTTCGGATTCTCAGAACTATTAATCAAATCTAATATATAAAGTAGTGTTTAATTTAGACAGAATAAAACCCACTTTTTTACTCAGTCTCACCCAATTCTCTCGTTTTAGTTGATCCTGATTCTTTTGATTTCAGCTGAATTGGCTGATTCACATTTTTCCAAGACTTTCTCATAACCAGAAGTGGGTCGAGTAGCCAAGAACTGTACACAAGAAAGAGTAATGTTACTTCAAAATATATCAAGTACAAGTACAACGCAGTGGTCCAAGAAATGACTTAAATAAGAATAAAAAGGTATTTGGGAAAAGTACTGCACGTCACACCTGATTTATTATTTGAAGTTAATGTAATTAAGTGGAAAATAATAAAAAATAAAGCACAAAATCAGGTCTTGTCAAAGGGTAGACACAAAAATGAGAAAAACAAAAATTCTAAAATGTTTAAATTGTTTCATAATGTCACATAAAGCTTTTGTCATTTGTAAACTTACTCACAGCGGGAAGAGGAACCACGACTTTTACTTAAGTAAGAGTACTGTTACTTCAATAAAAATATTAGTCAAGTAGGAGACAAAGTATGATGCTAGAAAAGTATTAGTACATTTACCTGAGTAGTACCCACCTCTGCTCATAACAGGGCAAAGTATGAGTGATTGTTGTTACAAATGACAAAGTATATAAGTATAAGTATCAAGTATTAAGTATGATCTCTTGAGAAGTTCATTGTAAAGATCCAGTCCCGTTCTTCTCACACTCAGATGTTCATCACTCCTCATCAGCTCCTGTTTTAGAGTTTCCTTTGTAAAGTGCTATTGACGCTGTAGTTCTTCTTTTGTTTGGGGGAAATGAAAAGAAACAAACTCTTTTAAACAAGGCTCGAAGTGTTTAGGTTGTGTGTGAAATAATCAGATTTAAGAAGCTGTTTTGGTCTAGTACCTTTTCAGTGTCTGTGTTTTATAGTCGGTTTGTAGTCATACGGATTGAGAGTCTACATGTTTTTACAAATACTTATAGTAATGGTTCAAGGGGCCCAGAAGTTTTGCTCCTGGTTTAGTCCTGGTTCAGTACTGGTTTAATCCTGGTTTAGTCCTAATATAGTCCTGGTTTAGTCCTTGTTTTGACCTGGTTCAGTCCTGGTTTAGTCCTGGTTTAGTCCTGGTTCAGTACTGGTTTAATCCTGGTTTAGTCCTAATATAGTCCTGGTTTAGTCTTTGTTTTGACCTGGTTCAGTCCTGGTTTAGTCCTGGGTTAAACATGGTTTAGTCCTAATATAGTCCTAGTTTAGTCCTGGTTTAATCCTGGTTTAATCCCGTCCTGGCCTAGTCCTGGGTCAGTCCTGGTTTAGTCCCAGTTCAGTCCTGGTTCAGTCCTGGTTCAGTCCTGGTTCAGTCCTGGTTCAGTCCTGGTTTAGTCCTGGTTTAGTCCTAGATTTGTTTTGTTTAAGCCTTGTAATAGTCTAGTAATGCTTTAGTCCCGGTTTAGACCTGGTTTATTCCTGGTCCATTTCTGGATAAGTTCTGTTTTAGCTTCGGTTTAGTCCTAGTGTAGTTATGGTTTAGTCCTGGTTTAGTCCCAGTTTAGTCCTAGAATCACTGCTGGATAGAATGGCTTTAGTCTTTAATCACTAAGCCTCTAAAACTAACCATAAAAACCCAAACCAAAACTCCAGCTCAAGAAATCTTCAGATCATTAACCCTTCTCTCTCCAGATTCTCTCATCTTTATCCGGCCTCATAAATGTAAATGAGTCCAAACGAATCACCCCTGCCCCATCTGAAGCATATGTTTTATTCTGGGTTAAGCGAGTCCCCGGGGTTGAAGAGTTTAGTCTGTTTTTGGCTCTTCGTTTGGCTTTAATTAAAACTCCAGCAGCTACGAACGAGTGTTTAAAAATGTACAGCCCTGAAGCAGTTTAGTTTAGTCCTGGTCTAGTCCTGGTTATGTCCTATAGTCCTGCGTGTAAAATCCCTCAGTCGTCCAGGTAGAATCCATGGCCAAAAGAGAAGTTCAATTTGTCAACTGGACAAAAGTTTATTTTGGTTGAATATGTCGTGCAGCTCATTCTCTTCTTCTCCATTTCTCCTTTTGCCTCTTGTAGTCCTGGTTTAGTCCTAATTTAGAGCTGGTTTAATCCCAGTTTAGTCCATGTTGAATCCTTGATCAGTTCTGGTTTAGTCCTGGTTTAGTCCTGGTTCAGCCCTGGTTCAGTCCTGGTTTAGTTCTGTTTTAGCCCTTCTTGATTCAGTCCTGGTTTAGTCCTTGTTAATCATGGTTCAGTCCTGGTTTAGTTCTTGGTCAGTCCTGGTTTAGTCTTGGTTTAGTCTTGGTTTTGTACTGGTTCAGTCCTGGTTTAGTTCTGTTTTGGCCCTTGATGAGTCTTGGTTCAGTCCTGGTTTTGTTCCGGTTTAGTCCTTGTTTAGGCTTTGTTCAGTCCTGGTTCAGTTTTGGTATAGTCCTAGATGAGTTCTGCTTTAATCTCAGTTTAGTCCTGGTTTAGTCCTGGTTTAGTCTTGGTTTAGTCCTGGTTTAGTCCTGGTTTAGTCCTGGTTCAGCCCTGGTTCAGTCCTGGTTTAGTTCTGTTTTAGCCCTTCTTGATTCAGTCCTGGTTTAGTCCTTGTTAATCATGGTTCAGTCCTGGTTTAGTTCTTGGTCAGTCCTGGTTTAGTCTTGGTTTAGTCTTGGTTTTGTACTGGTTCAGTCCTGGTTTAGTTCTGTTTTGGCCCTTGATGAGTCTTGGTTCAGTCCTGGTTTTGTTCCGGTTTAGTCCTTGTTTAGGCTTTGTTCTGTCCTGGTTCAGTTTTGGTATAGTCCTAGATGAGTTCTGCTTTAATCTCAGTTTAGTCCTGGTTTAGTCTTGGTTTAGTCCTGGTTTAGTCTTGGTTTAGTCCTGGTTCAGCCCTGGTTAATCATGGCTCAGTCCTGGTTTTGTCTTGTTTTAGTCCTGGTTCTGTCCTGGTTAAGTTCTGTTTTAGCCCTTGATTAGTCTTGGTTCAGTCCTGGTTTAGTCCTTGTTTGGTCATGGTTCAGTCCTGGTTTAGTTCCGGTTTAGTCCTTGTTTAGGCCTTATTCAGTCCTGGTTCAGTTTTGTCCATGTTTAGTTCAGGTTTTGTCCAGGTTTTGTTCAGGTTTTGTCCAGATGTTGTCCAGGTTTAGACCAGGTTTTGTCCAGGTTTTGTCCAGGTTTAGACCAGGTTTTTCCAGGTTTTTTCCAGGTTTTGTCCAGGTTTTGTCAAGGTTTTGTCCAGGTTTTGTCCAGGTTTTGTCCAAGTTTTGTCCAGGTTTTTCCAGGTTTTGTCCAGGTTTTGTCCAAGTTTTGTCCAGGTTTTTCCAGGTTTTTTCCAGGTTTTGTCAAGGTTTTGTCCAGGTTTTGTCCAGGTTTTGTCCAGGTTTTGTCCAGGTTTTGTCCAGGTTTAGACCAGGTTTTTCCAGGTTTTTTCCAGGTTTTGTCAAGGTTTTGTCCAGGTTTTGTCAAGGTTTTGTCCAGGTTTTGTCCAGGTTTTGTCCAAGTTTTGTCCAGGTTTTTCCAGGTTTTGTCCAGGTTTTGTCAAGGTTTTGTCCAGGTTTTGTCCAGGTTTTGTCCAGGTTTTGTCCAGGTTTTGTCCAAGTTTTGTCCAGGTTTTGTCCAGGTTTTGTCCAGGTTTTGTCCAAGTTTTGTCCAGGTTTTTCCAGGTTTTTTCCAGGTTTTGTCCAGGTTTTGTCCAGGTTTTGTCCAGGTTTTGTCCAGGTTTTGTCCAGGTTTTGTCCAGGTTTTGTTCAGGTTTTGTCCAGGTTTTGTCCAGGTTTTGTCCAGGTTTTGTCCAGGTTTTGTCCAGGTTTTGTCCAGGTTTTGTCCAGGTTTTGTCCAGGTTTTGTCCAGGTTTTGTCCAGGTTTTGTTCAGGTTTTGTCAAGGTTTTGTCCAGGTTTTGTCCAGGTTTTGTCCTGGTTTAATCCAGGTTCAGTCCTTGCTCAGCTCTTGGTTTAATCCTAGACATGTCCTGGTTTAGCCCTAGAGTCTTGCTTTAGCTCTTTTCTCCGATGTTAAAAATATCTCTTTCACTTCACTTCACTTTTAGCTCCTCTGTGCTCACAGTGTGGCCTTTTAATGGAAATAAAACCTGTAATGAGGAGTTAAGAACATGCCCAAGGATTTTAATGCCGTCATTTAAATTTGTGAAAAACACAATGGCTCCTTAGGATAAATCTTGATGGACTCACGGATCATGATCTGTGCTCCCTGAAGTGGAAGTAAGCTGTAAATCCACACCATTAATTTTGCATATATCACATAAGAGACCAGCCTGGACTCAAACTATACACAATGACCAAAGGGAAAATGTGGAAATGGCAAGATAATATATTCAAAATACTGCACTTAAACCCACAGAGTGACCAGACTCTAACCTTTGTCCTTCACACAGTTGTTTTCAAACACCATTTTAGTCCTGAGTAATACTATATTTTACCATGCAACAGCACTCTTACTTCTACTTCTTCCTCATTCAGTCCTGGTTTAGCCCTGGTTGAGTCCTGGTTGAGTCCTAGTTGAGTCCTGGTTGAGTCCTGGTTTAG
This sequence comes from Odontamblyopus lacepedii, assembly GCA_034769755.1. NCBI lineage: Eukaryota > Metazoa > Chordata > Actinopteri > Gobiiformes > Gobiidae > Odontamblyopus > Odontamblyopus lacepedii. The sequence goes on along the minus strand of CM068356.1, from coordinate 28,302,432 downwards.
CCCTGGTTTATTCCTGGCTGAGTCCCAGTTGAGCCCTGGTTGAGTCCTGGTTTATTTCTATTGGAGTTCTGGTTTAATTCTGGTTCAATCCTGATTTAGTCCTGGTTTAGTTCTGGTTGAGTCCTGGTTTAGTCCTGGTTGAGTCCTGGTTTACTTCTGGTTGAGTCCTGGTTTAGTCCTGGTTGAGTCCTGGTTGAGTCCTGGTTGAGTCCTGGTTGAGTCCTGGTTGAGTCCTTGGTTTAGTCCTGGTTCAGTCCTGGTTAAGTCCTGCTTTGGTGATAAAAAATACTCAAAAATGACATCCTAGATTAGTTCTGGTTTACTTCTACTTCTTTCGTCTTACTTGAGTAAAGGTGTGTGAGTAAGTCTAGAAGTGACACCAGCTTTGTGTTGACAGTCCTTATGGACCCTTAAACGTGCTCTGTGTAACTTTTCCTGCCTGGAATGTTCCACAGTATGGCATTAAACTGATATCATTTATGATTATTAAGCTACAGCAGCTCAAACATGAATTCAGTTACATGAATTTGTACTGTGAGTTAATAGGCGTCTCCACAGATCTGACTTGTAACATGTTCCGGTGGCTTGTCTACATGGAGATGCATGCAGTATGTTTAATGCCATATTGAGAAACATTCAAGGCAAAGTAAAACAGTCTCCTCCCACCAGTAAAAGTTATAGTGCATCTTTAAATATGCTGGAATTCTTCCAACTGACAATTTTTTTTTTTACAAATATTTGGCTCTCACTTGTGTAGATAGAAATAGATACATACATTTAATGCCGTTACGCCGTGAAACATTCAAAGCAAAGCAAAATGTCTCCATGGATACCACAAAAGTTCCATAGTGCATTTTAAACATCTGAAGTTAAAACCACAGTGATTTTGTCTCTCAGTGCTGCAGCCTCCTCCCCTGTACATAAGCAGCAGTCACTTCCAGAGTCCTGCACAGGTTCGGATACCCGCAGATACCCGACCGGTGACCCGCAAATTTGAATGAAACGGGTAAAAAATGTTGTGCTGTGTCGGATGCGGGTTCAGGTCGGACGCAAGAGGGCGCTGGTCTAATCTGCGATTTACGAAACAGGTGCGGACAAAAAACAGGGCTGTGTTTTAGTGAAATGCAAAAATGTGGCATCGTTTTTACAAGATGATTAAAAGCAAAATCCATATGTTTTTGCTGCACGCATTCCCACAAATCTCTGCCACGTTCATTTTCAAACCACTCATGCGACGTCCTGCAGTTCAAAGTGACTCGCGAGGAGCTAAAAAGAAAATTAGCGAGTGGAGAGTGTAAAGTTGTGGCTCTTTGTTGCCTGATTTTCATTCAGGTGCGGTTCTGGTGTCGGTTTGTATTTATAAGGTGCAGAATTTTATTTCATTTCTGTCGGAATTCTGCAGATTGAGATATGACGGGTACGGGCACAGGTCCAAATCAGACCTGTGCAGGACTTTGGTCACTTCCCTCTTGTAACCTCCACCAGAAAAGTTACATAGTGCAACTTTAAATATTCTCAATTTTACCATTTGTCGAACTCCAACTAGAGTTTAAATATATTTGTCTCTCAATGGTTTAGGTAGCTAGTCCTGTCACCTGCTTTTCTCCAGGGAGATACATACAGTATGTTTAATGCCATACGCTGTGGAACATTCAAAGCAAAACGTCTCCATGGATACCACAAAAGTTACATAGTGCATTTTTAAATATACCTAATTCCCCGTTGACAAAACCAATCTGAAGTTAAAATCACACTGATTTTGACGCTCAGTGCTGTAGTTAATTTCAGAAATTAACGCTGTACTTAAGCAACAGTTACTTCCCCATGGACACCACGAAAGTTACACAGTGCACCTTTAAATACGCTTAATTCTACCATCTGTCAAAGTCCGTCTGGAGTGAAACCCACACTGCTTTTGGCTCTGGGTGCTGTATTTGCCTCCAGCCCCCTCCCCTGTGCCTACGGTGGCTCCCTCCTCTTGGACCACTGACCCAGATCTGCTGTTGTCGCTTTGGCCGACCTCACACTGGTCCGGCCACAGTTTGTCCGGGGGAAACGCAGCCCCGTCCAAATCTGAGGCTCTGGAGCTTTTGGGCGCCGCTCTAGCAGCCAAAACCAGTGAAAAAGTGAAGAGAAAAGAGGCTTCGGTGGACCCATATCTAATAAAGACTTGATGAGTCCAGCTGCAGATTCGGGGCTGGTCCTGGTTTGGACAGCGACACCGGAGACGACGAGGGCAGCGGAGGAGAGGGTTGTACTGACACACAGACACTTTTTCGGGCTCACACTGGCAAATGTCCAAAGTGTGAGCCAGAAAACAGATGTGAGGGAAGCGGGAGTCTCCAGCCGTGAGCGCAGAAGAGTGGAGGGGCTGGTAAACGGCCTCTTTTCAGGATATCAGAAGAAGACGCTGCAGGATTTTAGAGTGTGACCATTTCTAAAAGTGAGGCAAAAGTACTACACTAAACTGCCTCTTTTTGTGTACACTGGACCTGTCACAAGCAAAAATATATTGCTCAAAAGGAATATCACAATAAACGTCATACTGAAACTACTTTTTGCCACTGACACGATAAAAAATAAACTAGGAGAAGTCCAGTAAACCATTTTTAAAAACACACAGTACACAGCATAAGCTACAACAAATAAATCCTCTTTCATACTTTTTCATCCCTCTACAGCTCAAATCTCACCGTATTATATTCAAAATTTGCAGAAACCTTCCCAATACCGCAACAAAAATATACACATGATAAATACTGAGCCCCAAAATATATTATCTTAGCATTCATGTAAAGAACAATAAGTCAATATAGTATTTATCATGACAGGCCTAGTGTACACCACAGAGGATTTAGACCAATCGCAGGGTGGGATTCTGGTTTGGGTGGATGCAAAACCAAATTAAACATCTCAGCTATCTCAAAATATATGAAAAAAACATGCTCTATGTGCTTTTTTCCACCTGGATTGACCATGTTTGATGAAATGGAAGCTCTTTAGTGTCTCTCTGCTTCTTCTGTTTTATTCATCTGAACTTTCTTCCTTTTCCTGATTGCTTCCATCGAGAGCCATTCCTGTTTCTGAACACTTCATGTTAATGTTAGCCAGGTCAGAAAGACGGGAGCAGGTTACAAAAAATATTGCCCCGATATGTAGCAGGCGTTTCTGATACTAATATATGAAATAAGCTATTGGTCTGTACTCATCCTGTTACTTGCATTGATTACGGTGACAAGACGTCAGAATTTATTCATTTTTTATTTTCCCTGTTTTGAGCCCAGATTTATGCAAAATCATTGATTTGTCGCAGTTTTATACAAGAAATGTCTGAGGTTTCCCTCATTTTAATCAATCTGATCCTTGCCAACAGTAAAGAGAGGCATAAATTGTCATTTGTTTGGGTAGAATACAGAAAAGCTGCTTAAAAATGACCAAAACAGAAAAAAATCAAAGAACACTGAACAGGATTTTGAGAAAAGGTGGTTTATGAAGGATTTCGAGGTTGATGAAAACCAAAACACATGAAATAAAACATTAGGGCTAATCAAGGATATCAGATATATATTATTATTATGATGGTAATGTTGGTGGTAATATTGTATGTAGAATATTGCATTATAGTGGGGGTAATGGTGTTGATAATGATAAGAATTACTGTTCTTATATACATATATGGTATTTTATATACATTGTGTGTAAGTGTAAGTATACATGTGTGTAGGTGTATATATATATGTATATGTATTCATATATGTGTGTGTATTTAGGCTGTTTACAAGCAAAAAAGATGTGTATATGTATAACCCTCCTGCACATTTTTTTTCCTTTTTTAATGAATGATATAGGTAATGACAAAATTGCTACTGTTAATATTATTGCTATCGTTATCTTTTTGTATTTTTGTATTTTTTGTATTTGTTTGTATTTATTTATTTATATTTTTGTGTGGATATGGTTTATATAGAAAATGTTTTCTTTAAAGCTTAAAAAATAAAGTATAAAAAAAATGGCCAAAACACAAAGAAAATGTGACTGTACTGACTCATGTTAATCACAAATTTGCAGTTTTCTTTAATTACACTCATTTCACAATTTTGTTATTACCAACCACCCAAAACCGGGGCTGTCCCAGTTTCTGATTCTGAAGCTCTGATCACCCTAGCGTCGATGTTTGCTTAAACAGTTGGTGGCTTGGGCAGTTATACCATTCTAGTTCAATGGAAGTTTTCATTTTGTAATTTTTTTTTCCTGCCGGATTGTTCCGTTTGCCCTTGTTTAATTCCCTCTAGTTTCTCACTTCAGTGCACACAGTTGCTAGCGCCACTTTTTTACCTCGTCTCTGGCCTCGTGTTCAAACGCCACCCGAACGTTTGATCAAAGCCGACGCAAAAGAACTGTGCCCCAAACTTAGCGAGAAAAAGCCTCACAAAGCGCACAGACCGGAGTGTGCAGCTGTGGCCCTCATATGTATGCTAATCCAATCCCCGGCCCTTGAGCAGGACTTGTTTGGCCCGCGCGGTGGACTTGAATAAGCTGTTGGCAGCGCGCTCTCCCTGTTTACACTATAAACAATCTGAGCCACAGGTCAGTGATGTGAGTGTGTTTTGGTATTAGCAACAGTGGCTAACCTCCGCACTGGATAACACCGGCCCGTCACTTCAGAGCAGCCCCAAAACGAGTCCCTGTACGTTCTGGATTAACACGTTTGGAAGTTTATTAAGGAAAGGCGGCATAAGCTGGACTCTGCGTGGCCTTGACAAAACGCTATAGGCGAGATACGGAGAAGTGATGTTAGTTTGATATCAGAACACAAAATAGCATAGAAATAGACAGAAATGAACAAAATTACAAAAAAACTTAACTTTTGAATGGTAAAAGTGCTCAAAATGGCATCTAGAAACAGGAAGCAGATTTTAGGGTCTGGGGTAAGAAGCCTCACATGGGCCTTCTAATTAAATTACTAGAAAAAAGGGCCAGTTTTTCTCCATTTATATCAAATTGTAAATTTTTTGTGTGTTTTTTTTAAATGCAGAGAGTTCTACAAGCAATCTCAGTGTAGTTTGGAGCAGAGTTCAAACTTTGGAGGAAGAAATTTGACGATTTTTAAAGCTAAATTGTACTGATGAAAAGTCGGTCTTGTTTATGTCCATGAAATTAAGACAAAAATATATGTTTTACTTGTTTTTAATATGAGAAAATAAAATCGAAAGTTGTAATTTGTCAATTTTAGGGGGAAAAATAGAATACATTTTTTGCCATATCACTGAGCCCTACTATGTTATTTCTTAATAGCTTCATTCTGGAAAATTCTCACTTCATCCAACATGTGATTTGATGTAATCTTGCCATTGTCCTGTTTGCATTTAAGAGTGAAATGAACATAAATGTGCGCTGTTAATAGATTCTAATTTAGTATTATAATTAGGATACTGCTGTCAGTGTAGTTATGTTGTATGAATCAGACTTGTCCTGGTTTGGTTTTTGTTTTGGTCCAGTTTAGTCCTGATGTAGACCTGGTTTGGTTTTTGTTTAATCCTGGTATAGTTCTGGTTTAATCTTGCTTTCATCCTGGTTTAGTCCTGGTTTAGACCTGCTTTAGTCCTGCTTTCGTCCAGGTTTAGTCATGCTTTAGTTCTGGTTTAGTCCTGGTTTAGTCTTGCTTTCATCCTGGTTTAGTCATGCTTTAGTTCTGCTTTAGTTCTGGTTTAGTCCTGCTTTAGTCCTGCTTTAGTCCTGTTTTCATCCTGGTTTACTTCTGCTTTAGTCCTGGTTTAGTCCTGCTTTAGTCCTGCTTTTGTCCTGGTGTAGTCCTGCTTTAGTCCTGCGTTCTTCCTGCCTTCATCCTGCTTTGGTCCTGCTTAGGTCCTGTTTTCGTCCTGATTTATTCTTGGTTTAGTCCTGGATTAATCCTGGTTTAGTTCTGGTTTAGTCCTGCTTTCGTCCTGCTTTAGTCCTGCTTAGGTCCTGCTTTCGTCCTGGTTTAATCCTGGTTTAGTTCTGGTTTAGTCCTGCTTTAGTCCTGCTTTTGTCCTGGTCAGAACTGCATTTTTATTGACCAAGCTATACATTTAGTGTTCCATATTTGCATCCCTTATTTGAGTTTATTTCATGCCTGTTATAAAATGTAAAAACATCTTATACTGACCTCCACACTGTCCTTTTTGGTGATGGGACTTTTGTATTAGCGCCGATATATTTCTTAGCCACAACTGTCTGAAAAGTCCAATCTTGATTTGATTCCGCTTTGATAAAGAAAACCATTTCACCGTGCCAGACCTTATTTTCATGTCTAACTTACGTAACTCTTTGGTCCCATTGTCCCTCACCTTTGGCTCTGCTCTTGTTTTGTGTTTCCTAGGCGACGGAGTGGGCACCAGATGAGGAGACACGCAGGTCCTGTCAGAGCAAAGGCAAAACCGAGGTACTGAGCCCTACATACCCCCCTTCATATCAGGTCCCCTCTGGAAAAAAAAACACACACATTGCAATTGTTTTCTGCAAATAAAGAAGAAATATAGGCTTAGAAGTACCAGGCCAAGTTACAGGTCAGATCTGTGGAGAGGCAACCCCGCTCACAGTCAGAATCCCTGTTTTTCTAGGTATTTTCAAGCTCTAAAACCACCTGTAATTGAATAAACGTAAGGTAGAGCTGTAATGTCATACTGTGGAGCATTTTAGGCAGAGCAATGACATCTCCATAGAAACAAGGAGGTGACAGACCCTCAACAGTAAAGTTACACAGTGCACCTTTATATGTTGAACAATTGTAGGTTTAGTATGCAGTGTTTAGTAGTTTAGTGGCTCATCACATCCGCCAACCCTACAGATCATCCTCTATTCTGACTGTTTTTGTGTCCTTTGGCAAGACACTTCTCCCACCTTGCCTAGTATAGATGTGGTTTATGTATGTGTGTGTGTGTGTGTGTGTGTGTTTGTGTGTTCACTTGTTGTTGCACATGGACACGAACAGTTTACACAAATCAACGAATTATATACCAGATTTTAGCGGCAAAACTTTTCTCAAATTCTCCAGTGAAATGAACAGATTTGTGCTTAAACGTAGCCTAATTCATCAGCCCGTTTCACTTGGAGGAAACGGTCTGACCTCGCAGCATTAGGATTTGTTCGCTTGATGGTAAACAAGTACTTTTTTGATTTAACCAGTCGCTGCTATTTCTTCATGATGTATGTAATGCGCCGGAACACTCAGCGGTGTCCAAGTAATCGCCGGCACAACAGTAAACAAAGCAGAGAGTGAACATGTCGTTTCTGCGAGGTGAACTTGCTAATTAAAGGGACGATAAAAAATGTGAAGTTAACTTGACAAAGGAAGTCTAAAGGAGGATAGCGTGTGCAGTCTGCTGTCGCAACTCGGGTTGGTTCTGGCCAAAACGCTGCTTCACTGATTGGCCGGTTCGCCGACTCCAACTTCCAGGGTTCTTGCAAACGGCCGAGTGTATTCTGATTCCTGATGAGTCGCTTGAGAGAAATGAAACTGAGCGGAGGCACTAGGGGGCACCAGCCTGACTGACTTTAAGGTCCTATATTTCGCTAAATGGACTCTTTTGAACAGTAAGCCATGTTAGAATGTTGTTACCTTCTCGAAAACAAACCTGGAGTTGTGTTTAGTTTCACTGACACATGTTTAAGTACCGTAATTTCACGACCATACGGCGCACCGTACGAAAAGGCGCAGTCTCAGTTTTGTGTGCCATTACTGTATTTAACACACACATAAAGCGCACTGCATTTAAAAGGCGCACAAAACAGCATGCAAATGTGCGTATTGAAAAATATATAGGGAGCAAAACTGAGTTTGGTTGTGCTTTATTTAAGTACTAATTACAACAATATTAAACAATAGTCATTATTCAAATCCGTCAAAGTCCTCATCCTCTGTTTCGGAATCGAACAGCTGCGCAAAATCCATAGCAGGTCCACTTCGCTCCTCGCTGTCGGAGTCACTGTCTGTACCGTGCGGCTCCTCAGAAATTATACCGGCTTTTGCGAAAGCTCGTTTAACAGTACCAGCAGACACGTTAGCCCAAGCATCTACAATCCATTGGCAAACTGTAGCGTAACTCGCCCGGGCGCTGCCTTCCACCCTTCGTGAAGCTGTGGTCTCCTTCGGTCATCCATCGCTCCCATGCCGCTCGCATCCTTACTTTGAACGGGCCGGTTCACGCCGATGTCCAGCGGTTGGACTTCTTTCGCCAGCCCTCCCGGAATCACAGCAAGCGTAGCTGCTCATTTGCTTCACTTGTTTTTTCACGCCAGCGGTGAGATGAGCACGCATAGAGTCATAAATTAGAAGCGATGGTGATGCGTGGAAAACCACCCACTCTCCGAACATACACCTCCTCAGCCACTGTTTCATCATTTGCTCGTCCATCCAACCCTTTCGCTTTGCCTTAACAATGACTCCCGCTGGAAACTTCTCCTTAGGCAAAGTCTTTCTTTAAAAATCACCATCGGGGCAGTTTCTGTCCATCGGCGTGGCAGCCAAGCACAACAGTAAACGGCCCTTTCGCACCCGTTCAAGCAGCGATCGACACCGTGCTGGTCCCCGTCTTCTCTACCGTGTGACTATTCGGGATGTCGAACGTGAGCGCACCTCGTCCATGTTAGTGATGTGGCTTGGTTGGATCCGCTTTGTCGCTGATGTGCTTCCTGCAGTACGAGTAAAGTTTGTCAGCTTTTCATTGTAATCCGCCGGCCGTTGCTGCGCTACCGTAGTCCTGGTCCGGATCGATAAATGGCACCGTCCTCATAAAGCGGAAGCACCAAGACGGACCTCCTTGGAAATGTTCGATTTTCATCTCCTTCGCTAAGCGTTTCTGCCTTTAGGCGCATAGTCACCGCCGAAACGCTCCTGCCACTCTCGTTCTTTGCTCTATGATCCACTGCTCGAGTCTCGCCTCCAACTCTGGCCACCTCGCCTTATTTCCGCGGAAACTCAGCTGCGTCTTCTTCACCTGTCGCAGTTTGTTTTCCATCTTCCTCCACTTACGAACCATCGACTCGTTAATGTTGAAATTTCTCGCGGCGGCTCGATTCCCATGTACCTCCGCGTAACTGATCGCCGTCAGTTTAAATTGAGCTTCATAGGCGTGTCTCTTTGCCATTTTCAGGGTTGTTAAAACAGCAGTGTTGTGCATAAAGCACATACCTGTTCTTTTATACACAAGCCACGCCCACACTTCCCCCTTTAACGTTCTCATGCTTTTTCTAACACGTCCGCCTCACATAGGGCGCACCCCTTTTTCTATCACGTCCGCCTCACACAAGGCGCACTGCACAAAAGGGCGCGTGGCTCATTTTGAAGAAAATCTAAGACGTTTATATGCGCCTTATGGTCGTGAAATTACGGTAATCCTTTATTATTAGCGCTCCGTTCCACCTTGTGATGTCATGAAATGATTTAGTAAACAGATACCTTTCGTTCAGGAGAGATTGGCAATTCCAGATTTGAAAATTCTAGTGAAGGTATATGGAGTTTAAAAACACAGTGGAGCACTTCCTGTATGACCACATAACACAACTCCAGGTCTGTTTGTGATGAGGCAACATTATAACACAGATCAGAAAATAGCCTAATATGGGCCCTTTAACCAGCAGTGCCACCACACAGAAAGTGCAGTTTAGTAGGTCAGAAAGTACAATACGACTGTAAAGCGTTACCATTATTGCCACAGGCTCAAAGTAGTACTGCAGTCACAGTAGTACAGCTGTATAAGTGTGAGTCCTGACGTAATGCAGTACTTTGTAATGATGTAAACTCGTGTCTTTCAAACTCGCTGATTGCTCCTTTCACTTTATCTCCTACTGTGAGCTCCCCATCGACAAACAACAAAACATGCAATCAATTCTCTCTCCTCTCTCTCCTTCTCTCTCCTCTAACTCCCCTCTCTCCTCTCCTTCTCCTCTCTTCTCTCTCTGTCCTCTCTTCCTCCTCTCTCCTCCACTCTTTATCTTTTCTTTTGTCTCTTTTCTTTTGTCTCTCTTTCTCTCTCATTCCCTGTCTACTCTCTCCCCCTCTTTTTCTCCTTCTCTCCTCCATCCTCCTTCTCTCTTTTGCTCTCTCTCACAAACTCTCCCTCTCTCTTCTCTCCTTTTCCTCTGCTCTCTCCCTCCTCTCATTCACCCTCTCTTGTTCTCTTGAGCTTCCTCCCCTCTCTCTCATCACCTTCCCTTTCTTTCTTACTACCTCCTCCCACCTTCGCCCCTCTCCTCTCCTACTCTCTCTCTCTTCTGATTTTCCAATCCCTATCTCTCATCTCTCTCCTTCTCTCTCCTTCTCTCCCCTCTCTCTCCCTCGGTCCTCTTCTCTTCCCTCTCCTCTCTCTTTCTCCTCTCTCTCATTCCCTCTCCAGGGGATAAGAGAGAGAGTCTCTCTTATCCCCTTGCTTCCTTCTCTCTTTTGAGCTCTCTCACAAACTCTCCCTCTCTCCTCTCCCTTTTCTTCCTGTCTCTCTTGAACTTCCTCATCTCTCTCTCCTTTTTCACCTTCCCTTTCTTTCTTACTACCTCCTCCTTCCTTCACCCCTCTCCTCTCCTACTCTCTCTTTTCTTTCCCAGTCTCTGTCTCTTCTCTCTCCTTCACTCTCCTCTATCTCTCCTCATCTCTCTTCTGTCTCTGTCCGCTCCTCTTCTCTCTCCCCCACTTTTTGCTCCTTTCTCTCTTCCTCCTCTCTGTCTCTTATTCCCTCTATACTCTGTCTTTCTTCTCCTTTTTAATCTCCCAATGCTCTCTTATCCCCTTGCTTCCTTCTCTCTTTTGATCTCTCTCACAAACTCTTCCTCTCTCGTCTCTCCCTTTCCTCCTCTCTCTTGAACTTCCTCCTCTCTCTCTCCCTTTTCACCTTCCCTTTCTTTCTTACTACCTCCTCCTACCTTGCCCCTCTCCTCTTCTACTCTCTCTCTTCTTTTCAATCTCTATCTCTCCTCTCTCCTTCACTCTCCTCTGTCTCCCCTCTCTCTCCACTCCTCATTTCTTCTCTCTCTCTCTCTGTCCTCTCCTCTTGTCTCTCCGCCACTTTTTGCTCTTCTCTCTTCCTACTCTCTCTTTTTCCTTTTTACTCTCTCTATTTCTCCTCCTTCTTAGTCTCCCAATGCTGTCTTATCCCCTTGCCTCCTTCTCTCTTTTGCCCTCTCTCACAAACACTCCCTCTCTCTTCTCTCCCTTTCCTCCTCTCTCTCTTTCTCTCTCATCACCTTCCCTTTTTTCTTACTACCTCGTCCCACCTTACCCCTCTTCACCCCCTTTCTCTCTCTTCTCATTTTCCAATCTTTCTCTTACCTCTTGCTACCTTACCTCTCTTCACCTCCTTCTCTCGTCCCCCTTCTTTCCTTTTTCCCTCTCCTTCCTCCTTACCTCTCTCTTCCTCTTACCGCTCGCTTCTGTCTTCTCTTCTAACCATTCTCTCTTTCTCTCTTTCCTCTCTCTGCTTCTCTTTCTCTCCCTCTTTCCCTCCTCCTCACATCCATACCCCACACAAAGCAGTAGCACAGTTAAGAAATGAAGCTTATGTAAGAGTTCTCATTACCAATAAATCCATCTCTTTTCTTTTGTTCTCGTCCTGTACTTCACATTTGATTTGGTGGACGTCGATGCGAGCGCCGGGCTGCATTCGCACACTACGTGACGGTTAAAACTGCTATTATGGGGATTTGGCGAGCTCCTTTGTTTACTTTAAAGATGCGCCATGGACCTTTACACCATCTGCTCGTGTCTGTAGAGATGTTTCTGCTTCAGTGCGTTCTGGAATGTTCAACTGTACGGCATTAAAGGGATTCCACTGTTTTCTCATCTACAGTATGTTAAAATCCGCATCAAAAACATACCCAAAGCTGTGTTTTGTTTCCTGCATATTTAGGCTCTGAGTTCTTCTCTCAAACAGAAAACACTCTGTTCCACCTTGTGATGTTGTGCGGTAATACAGGAAGTGTTTTAAAACTCCATACTCTTACGCTAAAATCATTTGGATGATTGCAGCCCTGGAATTGCCAATCTCTACTGAACTAAAGGTAAAAGGTAGCTGTGAACTTGGAAACTACCACAACATGACATCACAAGGTGGAACAGAGCATTTTGAGCTTTGGAAATGACTAATAATAGACTAATAATAAAAGGTTACTCAAACATGAATTAAACAAAACACAACTCCAGGTATGTTTTTGAAGAGGTAACAACATTATAACATATTTTTAGTGAATACAAGATTAAAATAGTTTGAAACTTAAATATTCTCCTGAGTTTCCATGAAAATAATAATTCCGAATCGAGGTTTACATGGAAAACACGTTAAATCGCCTTTTTTATTTAATTCCGCTCAGTGTCTGGGGGTGGGGATGGGTTCTGATTGGACAGCGACACAAACGTATTTACATCGACCTGAAGAAAACACACACTCCAGCTGCTACCGACTTTTCTGTCATCTCGGTTTGTCGTTACGCCGCAAACACAAACATGATCCAAACTTTTTCCGCAGTCGTTCCGATGATAATGAAGCAGCAGCTGGAGAATCCTCTCCTCGTGCTTTACGTCTGAGAGCTGAGGAGGAGAAGGGAAGAGTGTCGGAGAAGGAGGAAGAAGGAGGCTGCCACACCTCAGCCCACTCCCACATCCCGCTCACAAATCCAAAGAGATGTGGATGGTGTTTAAAGCGGAATTATTTTTTTATTCAGAATTAAAGCTCTCATGTAACATCCTTCTCCACTTTTACACAGCAATAATTGAAAGCGTTCTCACTTCATCAATAATAGTCTGGTTCAGTAATTTGGACTCACATTCACATAACAAACTTCAGCGTATTGTAAACAAATCATCTAAAATCATTGGTCACACTCTCCCCTCCATAGACACACTTTATCACAGACGCATCACACAGAGCCAAAAGAATCACCTCAGACCCCACACATCCTGCCAATAATCTGTTCAAACTCATGCCCTCTGGGAGGCGCTACAGGTCCATCATATCCAAATCTGTCAGATTCAAGAATAGTTTCTTTCCCGTTGCCATTCGGAGTCTAAACCAATCCTGCTCATAACTGGATATTTATCTGGTGTGTGTGTTGTATCGTGCAAGTGTGTTGTAAATTTGTTTTGTTCTGCAACAGACACAGAAGATGTGAGCATTTCTTGCTGTACTGGAAACATATTCCACCAACTTGTTGTGTGGCCATTAATAAATGATTCTGATTCTGATTCTAAACGTGCCAACTGTGAAACATACCAGGCAAAGCAATAACATCTCCATGGAGACAAGCAGATTCACTAGAAAAGTTACACAGTCCTGTGGTTAAAGCATTTGCCCACCTACGTCAAGTTACCTGCTTGACCCAGCTCCAACCCATGCAGGTGTCATGGTGTCCTTGAGCAAGACACTTTACCCAATAGTCTAATTGTCACGATAACACATTCTGAAGCAGAGAAATATAGCAATAAATAATAATATTAAAACTACTTTAAGGATAATCCAGTACATGTATTTTTAAATGTACAGTGCCAATAAAAGACTTGAACTACAACAAAGAAAAAAAAATCATAGAATGAACCATTATTTACTGAGTTATTTAAACTAAGGCTGTAGAAAGGAATGGACGAAGAGAGTGACTTCACCTTTAGCGTTTGGCTCTAGTCAAATGAAGCTCATTGAGGTTGTGGAACTTTGGAGCCCAGTTCCATTTTAGCAATAGGAAGTGATTTAGGGTCAAAATATAATATAATATCAAAATAAAACTCTAGAATCATGTAGAGAAGGTTAATATGAACATTTAAGACTAAAAAAGGAGCCTGGCAGCAGTAGTTACAGAGAGAGGGGCAACGCTTTTTCAATACAACGTGAGCCAGAGTCAATGGTACCGGAAGTTTGCTCATGCTCACTTCTTATTTGAAACGTGGCCTCTAGTGCAGGGGTCACCAAACTTTTTTCCCTGGGGGCCACATTATCACTCCTGACTGTGATGGGGGCCAGGGCCGGGTCGGTCGTATAACAGAATTGACCCAGACCAAAATGAGCTCGAGCCTCATTGTGTAGTAGAAATGACGAGCCTGGCACAGACACCCACAAAACTATATCAACTTCTGGCACATATTTGTTTATCATTACTAGTGGTTTGTAAAAGTACTTCACACTTTGTTTTCATTTCAAATACCACAGATATTCCATTTATTTATTTCCGCATGCTGTGACTGTCACTGTTTGATCTCGAGTTTATCAGGTGACAAAAATTCGGCACAAATTCACCGACAAATGTAAACACGTCATATAATCATTTAAATGTAAAGATAAATACTTAATATAAATATAATTTTTATTGAAAAAAACAAAAACAAGATGCAGACAAAGGTGTTTAAAGAAACAGGCCTTAACAACTTTTGAGGATTGGGGGGGAGGGGGGGGGGGGGCAGTGGTGGGCCGCAGTCAGCCCGTGGGCCTTAGTTTGATGACCCCTGCTCTAGTGTGTTAGCTATGTCCATTTATATATATATACAGACTGTGATTCTGCCGTCTACAGCTCAAATATGACCTCATTACATCAAAAAAATGCAAAAATCTCCACACTTTTGCAAAGAAGAATGATCAGTCGATAGAGTGATCAGCGTGACGGGCCTAGTGAGTGTGGTGTGTGTGTGAGTGTGTGTGAGCGATTGGTGGAGTCTTAGAGGCAGCACCGCTTGTGTCAGTTCACATAAGCAGCTTGTTTGGAGTGAATGAATAATGCAATGTGCAGCTCTATACAAATGGAACGGCATTGTGAGTGTGGGCTGCTGTTGTTTTGCAGATGGAGTGTCAGAATTACATCCGAGTTCTGTTGGTGAATAAGACGGAGGTGATGACCTGTGGGACCAATGCTTTCCAGCCGCTCTGCACCACACGGGAGGTACGGAGTTCACTTTCGAATCCCGCTGCAGTCAGTTTGAAAACATGTCATGCTTTTTTCTGAAACTAAAACAGTCAAGATCATTGGGTTTAAGATTTTACTAACATTTTTAAATGTTTTTCCCCAATTTAGCAGATATTTAGATTTCAAATTAGAGTTCCCAGCTGTAAATTTTAGTTAATTTAAGACCTCATGGTTACATACAAACAATACAATTAGTTTGTGTTGAAAATTACAATGAGCATTTTTTTTTTTTATCATGTGGAATTGCAATTGAAATCCAGTACAGAGCCTATTTCTTAGTATTGAAATTGATTTTGAAATGTTAGGATCACTAGAAAAATACTAGAAATACAAAAAAAAATACTAGAAATACTAGAAAAATATCCAAATACATTGCTAATGGGGAAACTAACAATGGAACACTATTGCAGTGGTGGAACGTAATGATGTAAAACTAGTAAAGTACTGTAATTAAGTAACAATTTAAGTTCACTTGAGTAAATTTGAGAGTAGATACTTCACTACATTTGTGAGCAGGTAACTGTACTTTCTTCTCCACTACATTTCTGAACACGACTGAAAAGTACAAGTATTTTTTTATTACAGTTTAAGACCTGCTCTAAAGGCTTTATTAGCTCTCAAAATCCTTTAACTTTTTACTCCAAGTATATTTTTAAATGTGTACTTTAATACCTGTACTTAAATAGATTTTTTTCACGTGATACTTGTACTTTTACTTGTATATTTTTTTGCTCCAGTATTGGTGCTTTTACTTAAGGAACAAAATTGAGTACTTCTTCCACCACTGCACTATTGTAACATAAGTAAGTAAGTTTGTGCCGCCCCCTGCAGGTGGGTAACATGAGCCGTGTGCTGGAGCGTGTGAATGGCGTCGCTCGCTGTCCGTACGATCCTCGCCATAACTCCACGGCCGTAGTGACGGAGTCTGGGGAGCTGTACGCCGCCACCGTCATAGACTTCTCTGGGAGGGACCCTGTGATCTACCGCAGCCTGGGACACCTGCCTCCCCTGAGAACGGCCCAGTACAACTCCAAGTGGCTCAACGGTCAGTACTTCAATGCACTTAGATTTATGGATATTAGCTGCCTCTACTCCATTTTTTCAAGTGGAGTTGAGCAAAATTTGGTAGAACATGTTATAAAGAGTACATATTACTTGTAATGGGTCCATGTTCTAATGTTGTTTCCTCATCACAAACATACCTGGAGTTTTGTTTCATTCATCAGTGTTCCCCCAGAGAACAGCAGTACTGGGGAACATCAGGCTGAACCTAGACAGTGAGACAAAGCCTGGACACTTATTCCCAGACTGCATTTAATGAATAACAACATTTCGATCAGTGGATCTTCGTCAGGTCATGGCTGTGCTCTCAGGCTTATTCTCAGTTTCTTTGTTCACTGTAGCAGCACTATACCAGTGATGTGAGTATACCTATACCTTTTATACCTTTTATATTACTTATCAGGCTGACCCCTCACAAGCAAGCTAGCATGAGCCAAATCAATTTAGTGTTTTTTCTTAATTTTTCAGATAATCTAAATCAGTAGTTCAGACAGAAGTCCCCTGTCTATTTGAGTCCTTAAACAGTTGCTGCTTCCAGTCATGTGCAAATGGCAGTTATTTTGGCAAAGGTTTTCCACATTAAACTCCCTGTGTTTAAGTGGTGTATGCAAATGCATTAGCACAGCTGTGTGTGAGATGTGCTCAGAATAAGTCAGCCTCACTTTAGATTCTCACACTGTGCCATGGTACACTCACTGTGCTCCTGCACCATTACTGATCCCTTCAGGATCAATGCTTAAACAACCCAAATATGGCCGACTCCGAGGCTAAACACTGGAGTCAAAGTCCAGGAAATCCTCTGCTCTGAGGAGGAGCATGTGAGCCTGGACTGAGCGCTTCACCACCGCATCAGGGCCACAGACTGGAGGCCTCTCTGCTGTGAGATGTTAGTGCAGCACTATTATTATTATGTATGAAATAACAGCTTATTTTAAAGGGGGACTATTTAACTCTTTTGGGTGGGGTTCATCAGTTGTTATTATTATGTATGTTATTATTTTGCCTGAAATGTTCTATAGTATGGCATTAGACTTTATACTTGTTTTGTTCATTTTCTTTTCCTACAAAATAAAAAAGTCATTTTAATTCTGTCAAAAGTTTTGGAGTGGAGTTTGAAGACTTGAGACAGACAGAAGGCAGTGACTCACTCAGTGAAGAGGCCTCTTGGACGAGCGCTGAAACGTCTTCACTCGAAAACTTTCGTCTAGTTGACAGACTTAGATTTTCTTTTCTATGGAACCTAGAAGTGTGAGGGCGCACACAGACATCCTACAACATAACTTTAAAACATGCATTCTTCACAGAATCCACAGACCTGTAACTTGGCCTTGTGGCGTCACCTACTTGTCTCCATGGAGACAGATATGCTTAAAGGTTCTATATTGTGCAAAATTGACTCTTGTGAGCTTTAAGTCATGTTTTAATGCTGTTACCTCATCAAAAACAAACCTGGAGTTGTGTTTTGTTTCATTCACACATTACTGAACAAACCTTTGTTATTATTCTCTATCTCCAAAGCTCAGAAAAAAGCATAAAAATATGCCCTTTAATGCAATACAATCTCTATGGAGACAAACACATGGAAAACCCTTCTCCACAAAGGTTACACAGTGCACCTTTAATGGACTCTGCTTGTTGGAAAGAAAAAGTAATGGAAATGTTTATATCTAACAAACAAATCTCAATGCAAAACAAAGCAAAGACAATAGAAACGACAATAGAAACGTAAGCTTCAGTTTGCTGATATTACAGTCATGTTTTTTCCTACCCGGATTAGCGCCCGTATAAAAGACTCATATATATTGTGCATATATGTGAATGCTCATAAACTGCTTAGCATGAAGAACACAGGTCTGAACCTCTCCCTGCTGACGGGGCAGTTTCTACGCCAGTAAATCCAGCCCATTACTTTATATTATAACTGCATTATATCCCCCTATAGCTCCTTATTGAGTGCATGTCATTTGAATAGGCTGCGGCCATCTCCCTTATAGGCCCGGTACACGCTCGCACAGATAAGTGGGAGTGGGTGGAAATATTTAAAGAATTCCGTGTATTTCCTGCCTACATAATTGTTATTGGCAATACAAGCACTTATAATTAAATTCCAGGCATTATGATCTTGTTAGGAGAATTATCCTATTTTTGCAAGCGTGAGTGCTAATGTTCACGCTGTGTATAGAGAGAGACTCACTGTGTTTTAAAGTTAACGCTTTTATTAAAATGGTAAAATATAAAACCAATTAAAATAGTTAATTAAAATAAAGACTGCGCAGTTATTTTTACATGTAGGATACTTAAAGGTGCACTGCTCGCTTTTCTTGTGAAGGGTCCGTCACCTGCTTGTTTTCATGGAGATGCTATTGCGTTGTCTAGAATGTTCCGCGGTAGAGATTAAACCTATCTATCTCTACAGGCTACATTACAGGTCAGATCTGTGGAGAGGCAACCCTATTCACAGAGAATGTCTTTTTGAGCAAAAGAAGCACCCGTATAAATAGAATAAATACTAGATAGATGTGTTTAATGTCGTACCATGGAACATTTTAGGCAAAGCAATAACATCTCCATAGAGACAATAAGCAGGTGATGGACCCTCCATCAGAAAAGTTGCGCAATACACCTTTAAGTTTACAGTGCTGTTTTAATACCGTATTTATTGTGCCTCAAATTTTGCACACAAACATGAGACACAAACATCTCTCTTTCTAAGCACAGAAGTGTCCTCTGCTTAAGTATTCATTTTATTTGTGTACTTTTTGAACATCTGCTGCTCCCCTGTTCACTGCCTTATCTTTAAAGGTGCACCATGTAACTCTTCGGTTGGGGTAGGGTGACCAGATTTTCAAAATAAAAAAACTGGGACACTGGGAAAATTGTGAAACGAGTGCGTGATTAAGGGAAATAGTTCTGCACTCGGCCCATTCATGACTAACGTGAGTCAGTACAGTCACATTTTCTTTGTGTTTTGGTCATTTTTAAGCAGCTTTTCTGTATTTTACATAAACAAATGACAATTTATGCCTCTGTTTACTGTTGGCAGGGATCAGATTGGTCAAAAATAGGGACACTAGGGATTTTTTTTTTTTAACTTTATTTTTGTATGTGTTTGGAAATGTGGATACATTTATAGAACAAAACATATTTAAAAAGCAGACCACAATAAAACTGATAATATTCAGAGCATCTAGTGTAGAGTAAAATAATAATTATCCATTTTCACAGTATTAGCATGTCAAAGCCAAGATATAAAGGCACTGTTAAATACTCAGCATTTTGGTGTAACTGGCCCATTTCCTCCAATATCTGTTACATTTAGCAGTAGAAAGTAGAAAGTCAGCCTCTCCATATCATAAATTTCGTTACTTTGATCCAGTCAGTAAGTACAGGTCATCAGGACATCTTTACACAACCATTTCCTGGTAATGGCTTTCTTTCAACCAACAGTATTGATATTGATAAAAGATATAGATAGATAATATATATAAATATATATAAAAAAAACAGTCAATGCCAATGACAGGTCTAATCTGAATATACTTTAAACAGCTTTTATCACCATCGCCAGGAACATTTCTTGTATAAAACTGGAACAAATCACTGATTTGGCATAAAGGGGACACAGGGCTCAAAACTGGGACTGTCCCGGATGAATAGAGACGTCTGGTCACCATACGTTGGGGGTCCGTCACCTGCTTGTTTCTATGGAGATGCCATTGCTCTGCCTTGAATGTTCCACAGTATGACATTTAACAGTTCTACTTTACATTTATTCAATTACATTTTTTTGGCTTAAAACTACGTAGAAAAACAAGCATTCTGACTGTGAGCGGGGTCGCCTCTCCACAGATCTGACCTGTAACTCGGTCTGGTTTGGTTTCCATGAAGATAGAAAGGTTTAATACTGTGAAACATTCCAGACAAAGCAATAACATCACTATGGAGAAAAGCATTTGACAGACCCTCCACCAGAAAAGTTACACAATGCACCTTAAAATACAGTATATATTCATTTTAGCATGACTCAGAAAAACCTTGATATTGAACAGGAAGTAGTGATTCTTACAGATATTTGAGCTTTTTAGTGAAGCTAACTCTACTATGACTAGAATAATCGTCAAAAGTCGTGATGTTTCTTCTCATAATAATTGTAACATTCACATTTTTACACTATATTAAGGCAAAAAAGCAAAAAAGTGAAAAGTTTTCAGTCCAAAGTCCTTCCTTAAAGTCATGACACCTGCAGGACACAGCCGGGACCTCAAGCCGAGCAGCCAAAGTTTATATTACAGGAAGCGGGGGAGAGAGACAGTATTGCATTGCATCATGGGTGGTCCCCTGGCAGTGGGGCCCTTATTTCCCATATAACTGATTCACACTGGGTCACCTTGGCTCTTGCCTCCTCTCCTCCTCCTCTGCTTCACTTCAACATTATAAATATTCCACAGGCTCTTTTCAATTGTAGCGGCCATGAGCAATTTCATCCAATCAGATTCTGCGAGCCCGGCGGCCATTTTCCCACACGTAGGAAAGAAAGAGTGCATGTGACAGTCGTGGAGAGTATTACCGCTGGTTTGAATGCTAAATGCAGGTGGGATGTGACAGGTGAGCTTCTCTAGAGGCCTACGCTTCCTCTACACCATATTAAAACAGTTTTCTCTGCAGGAAAAGATTAAATATTAAAGTTATTGGTAAAGGTGGATAGTTCGCAGTCACTATGCTTGTTTTACTAGGTATTTTTTAGCTATAAAGTAGATCTGTCAAAAAATAGTTCTAAGTTTGATATTTTATTCTATCTGGTTTAAATGCCCCTGAAGTTCTGCTGTTTAGTGCGTTCCTTGTGAATTCAGTGTCAACCATGGACAGTTCTTTTGAGTCAACTGAACAAAGAAGCGTTCACGTCGTCTCTTCTTCCTGTTTCTTGTTATGCGTTCAACAATTATTTTCTAAGAAGTGAAAGTAAACACATCACTGTAAGAGGATGTATTTGCCCACAAAATTTCAATCGCGATTTTTCAGGTAAGTCCTTCTTGCAGCATAACTTATGAATAAACCAGAGAGAATAAAAATATCAAAATTGAAATATGCACAATGATTGGTGTAATTTGAAACAAACTTTAAATTAAATATTGGAAATAGTGGTTGAAATATATTTTTTTGTTTGGCATTAAAAAGGAATAATGAAAAAAAAAACTGTTTTCCCATGTTTTTCGTTCTTGATTGAAAATTCAAAAGAACAAACGGTACATGGACTATGAACCCCAATCAAAAAGTTACATAATGCGCCTTTAAATCAACTGTGAAACCCAAAAGATATAGTTGTGTTTGAGTAACAGGAAGTCGATGTTTGAATGATGTTTTTAATACACTGTAAATCAAATGTAGTAGATTAAAACTTGTGAATATTTTGATTCCTAAATCTTAACAACACAGAAACCACAAATAGCTCAAAATGTTTCACAATATTGCATTAAACTTATCTTTATAGCATTTGTTTCATTGGGTGTTTATTACTTAAATGACCTCTCCACAGATCTGACCCATAACTTGTATCCACAGCAATAAGTTTAATGTTTAATGAAAATTGTTGGCAAAGCAATAACATCTGCATGGAGAAATGTTACACAGTGGTACATTAAAACATAAACTTGTGAATATTTAGATTCTTAAGTCTTAAAAAAGCAATAAAGTCACATTGGCAGATGTGATTTATAGCTTAGCCGGCTGTCGCCACCTTGTTGTCTCCATGGAGATAAGTCTCATGTCAAACTGTGGAAAATTTCAGGCAAAGAAATAACATTTTTTAAATTCCGATTCATGTATTTTTACAGACGGAAAGAGGATGACGCCACTGTCTATAAACGTTTTTCTACAGAGGTACCAAGTTTGCAGGTCATTAAATGCATTTTACCTGATTGTTGCACTCTTAAAAACGTGAAAAACAGTTTGCATTCATCCCAAGTTATTCCTCAGTTACCTTATGCATTGGAGTATCTTAATTATTCACCGCAATGAGTTTATAAGCACTTTTTACTACTTTCCAAGGCTAAAGCAGAGTCACAGTGAAGCCAACAACAACTAGAATGCAAAAGACTTCCTGTTTTGTTGAGAATAAAACACTTGGTGGTCTCATTTTGACCCTGTATCTGCTTTTACATTATACCTGTTATTGTTGAAGCGCCCAATCAAACCAAAACAAACATGGAGACGCCGGAAGATGTACTTCAGCCTATTTTAGCGTCAGTATTTAGTTTGTGAAAAAAGTGCAGATGTTAAGCTCTTTGTGTGTTTGTGGAGGGAAGGTGTCTGTGCTTTTATCTCTGAAGTTTGATTTTTTGGCTTTTGTGACGCTTCGACCGATCAGATTCAAATAGCTTCAGTGATGTTCCGGGTTTTTCGATCTCTTTCAGCGAGAGACGTTCCAGATTGATAATGCGTAGAACTTCAAAGATTTACACACATCAATCTGACTCGAGCCAGGTTATATCTGCACCGGAGCACGACACCTTTGACTTAAATACATGAAAAAATCAGGTACGGGGCCTTTAACCTTTAACTGCACCCTTCATGAATCCAAAACAAAGCACAAACCCCATTCTCCCTATAAGACCACTGTGTATTTGAGTTTCCAGTGTAAAAGGCGCAGCTTCCTCCTTGTGTTTGTGTACGATGCAGTGATCCTAAATAAAACCTCCATATAATATTATCCTTCATAGAGATAGGAATGTTTTCAAAGTGGAGAAAAACAGTCCGGGCGTGATCGGAGCTTCAACAAAATCTGAACTGTTGTGTAAGTAAATACGAGCGCCCAGGTTTAACTCAGCCAAAATGAAAAACCCACTAAAAGAAACTAAACCTTCTGATTCATGTTTGAACTGAAGTTGAAGAAACAAACCAAAAGTGTCCATCTTCCAACGGTAAATGCGTGATTATTGTAAGAATAACCGGATTGTACAAAGGTGCGCCGGTGAATGGTTTGCCACCTGCTTGACTCTTCCGCAGTATGGCATCAAACTGATCTATCTTACATTTATTTATTTACAGGTTAATTCCTCAAAAATAACTTGCCTCTTCAAAGATCTGGCCTATAACTTGGTGTCATCTGTTTCCATGGGGATAGAATAGTTTAATGCCAAAATATATCCGATGTAGATCCAATTGTTGCTTCTTAAGGTACTGAAGTGTTGCAACAACAAAGTAAAGGAAAGCAGCAGTGAAAATATTACATAACGTTAGACAAATTAATAATTATTGATCATAGCCCCATTATGAGGCATTTTATGGGGTATTAACTGCTAGTCTCCCCTCCTTTTGCTCTCCACGCTAAGTCCCTCCCCCTTCAGAGCACTATCACAACACAGTGAGCGCTCATGAAACTCCTGCACATCGCATCAGGTTGGTCAAGTTGTAGTGTGCAGTTTTGTATCATGTTTTTATATTTTCTGGAGAATTGTGCTGTGGGAGCATGGGTGATGTACGTAGGCTTGTGGGCAGAGTTTTGGACAGAATTGTAGCGCTAATCGTAACAAGGCTTGTAATAGGGCCTGGGAGAGATCGCTAGATTACGCAAATATGCACGGATAACATTTGAAACCTCTTTGTGCTTTTGTGTAACTTTTC
This sequence comes from Odontamblyopus lacepedii, assembly GCA_034769755.1. Lineage (NCBI taxonomy): Eukaryota > Metazoa > Chordata > Actinopteri > Gobiiformes > Gobiidae > Odontamblyopus > Odontamblyopus lacepedii. The sequence goes on along the minus strand of CM068356.1, from coordinate 28,278,837 downwards.
TGGTGAAAGGTCTGTCCAATGCATTTCTCCATAAAGATGTAGTTGCTTGTCTGGAATGTTTCACAGTGTGGCATTAAACCTTTCTATCTTCATGGAGACCAAACCAGACCAAGTTACAGGTCAGATTTGTGGAGAGGCGACCCCACTCAGTCCACCAAACCACTCAAACCACCTGTAACTGAATAAACACAATGTAGAACAGTTTAAAGTCATACTGTGGAACATACCAGGCAGAGCAATGACATATCCATAGAAACAAGCAGGTGACTGACCCCATTGAAAAGCTACATAGTGCACCTTGCAGAAAAAAGCTGACACAAACAAAATGGATTGTGAATTATTGTACTGTGTAGTTACTCAAATGAATACTAGGTATTACTTATTACATATAATCCATGTTCATGAACTAAGTTGTGCAAAAGAAAAAACAGATCCGCACTGCAGTTCTTTGGAGCTCCCAAATTTGTATTTTAATGACACCACAATGTGACGTTTCGGGGTCCTTCTTCAGACATGAGCGGTTATGTTTCACACGTTTTTTATATATAGGCCCAGGTTTAATCTGACCCACCATGTGATCCATCCCAATGTTTAAAAAATTCTTACAATTGTTGAATGAAAGATCTATAGCAGGGGTCTCCTACCTTTTTATACCGTGAAATATCTTTACAAAAAGAAAATGCCAAAGAGCTACTACTTTTTTGCGGTCACAAGAAATTGAGCGTAAGAAAGCCTTAGATGGGAAACAGTTAGATATTTACTGTATCAAACATAATACTGTATAAAACATAATCCTTTATCCATATGTTTGTGCACAAAGTTAGGCATCACAATGAGAAATGTATACATTATACATTTTATTTATCTGGTGCCTTTCTGTACACCCAAGGTCGCCTTACAACAACAGCTATAGTGCTTTTCACAGACATGTCCTCAAAGAGGTTTTACAGAGCATTATTAACAGATTTACTCATTTACTCCATCAGTCACACACTCCACTTTCACACCTACAGTACATGTTTTGAGTTGATGGGGGAAACTGAAGCCCAGAGGAAACCCATCCAGACACGGGGAGAACATGCAAACTCCACATAGAAAGGCCCGGGTGACCCAGGGATCGAACCCAGAACCTTCTTGCTGTGAGTGTTGCCACTCAGCCACCGTGCCATCAATAGTAATTTATCAAATCTGAGTCATGCAACACAACATGTATGTATATTCAGAAGTCCTTTGGCAAGCTACTTGGAAGGGGGTGGAGAGCGAAAGCTCCCAAGCTACAGATTGGAGACCCCTGATTTATAATAAAAAAAACGTGTTCACTCTGTATATATTTTACTATTTACAATGTATATACAAATTTATATACAATTTATATACAAATAAAAACCCAAAACGTCACATTGTGGTGTCATTAAAATAAACATTTGGAAGCTCCGAAGAACTGCAGTGTGGATGTTTTTTTTTCTTTTGCACATTTTTTTGTCTTTGGACCCAGCACACAGTTAAAATGTATTTTGTTGGATGTGCATGTTCCAGTAATGTTCCTAAACTAACCCCAGAGAATGACAGCTTCCACTCCATTCCTCCACTGTCAGTTAAGTGTGTATATGAACAGTGCTGCGGTGGATGCAGATGATTGACAGCAGAGGATAAAAATATCTCTGTGAACAGGCCCCGAGGCACAGCAGAGACTGAAGCAGCAACACAACCCGTGACAACATGACACGAGCAAAACAGAACACACAAATGACACAAACTGCACTCCTGCGATATGAACAATTCAACTATGATAATAAAAGATTTTAACAAGGGGACGACAATGCAGAAGTTTGAAAAGCACTAGGTCTTTGAGCATCTTGTGATAGAATAACTGTTAAAAACCTTCAAATCTGGAGTGACAGCACAGACATAGCGCTCGACTCCAGTCAAATGAAGCTCACCGACTCTAGCAGTTGTGTATGAATAGGAACGAATAGGAATAGCGAAAATAGCAAATAGGACAAAATAACGAAATAAAAACCCCAGGATTGTGTAGAGTGAGTTAATAAAAATATTTTAAGACCAAAATTACCAAGAGAGGGGCAACGTTTTTCAATACAAAGTGAACTAGAGCAGAATTAGACTTTAATTTAGGCTTTATTTTAACACAATTATGGTCCGATATGGCATAAGAAGCACAAGCGGATCAAGATGGAGTGAGTTTGTGTATTCATAAATATTACAGGAATTCATCTTGCTGCCCGAAGTAACTGCTGTTCTAGATGTGTCCAGTACTAGCATATAATAATGGCACGGACATTTTTATATTAAAGAAGACGTATTGTGCTTGTGTCTGCTAAATAGTTATAATCTATGACAGCCCATGGATCATTTTAATTATAATTTGGACATGTTAAATTACAATATTCATCTAAAATGAGTTTATAAAAGAAACATGTCCGCTGACTTTGGCGTTACAAAACTGTGGTGCCCAATGGGAGCTGACATCGCCGCAAAATTCTTACCCAGACCGACACGCTTTGACAAACCTTTATAAAGACGAGTATCCTGTCTCCCTGATTTCAGAGGGCATGATTGACAGGCAGATTAACCAATCAGAGAGACGCATGGTTCGTTCACCAAAAACAAACATGGCTGCTTAGACATAAAAAAGGAGAAACAGCTACCAAAACAGCGCAGATTTTTGCTGAATCAGCTGACGCACCAAACTATGGCTTATTTTATTTAAAAGAAGTGATATATATTGTTCTGAAGGTTACGAGAATTTTCAAGAGGAGATGTCTTCAGCATTTGAGAGACACTTGATATAAATTAGCGCTTGTGTTTGGATCATTGTAAATTTAGACGGAGGTTTTTCACGCTCTATGGGCCGGTCCTAGTCTTTTCTGGATTTGGATAGAATGTAGAAAAGAACTAGCTGCTCAAGCAACCATATAACATCATAACAAACAACTGTGTAGCTGTCGTCACTTGCGATGGATAACTGCACATCAGCGTGAGTGGATTTCCAAAATAAGTACGCTGCTGAATCCTAATCCTAAGATCATTAAAACATAAAATTGGAAAATGAAGCAAGTGAGTAGTGGGCATATACCGGTGATGGTCAAAACAGGGCATGATTGGCAATATGGCGTCTTGAAAATAAGTGACTAAAGTTTGCCCAAACACGCACGAATCAGGATCACTCCAAACACATGGCTCTGAAAAGTCGATTTTGCATAATAGGCTCGCTTTAAATGTAAATAAGTCCCATCTTAGTGACGTGAGTGGAGAGTGTATGAGCCATATGGGCCCTTTATGGAGCAGAGTCTGACTGTGTCGACGGGTGCAGACCTGTCAGAGCGGAGTCTGACTGACGGGTGCAGCCCTGTCGTAGCAGAGGACCCACAGAGACGGAGCACTCGCTGATGGAGTAATTATCCTCACAGCGGGACCGAACCACAGCAGCTCCAATCTGAGCTGACGCCGGCTCAATGCAGAGATGGAGCAGACTGGAGAAATATCTAACTTTTAGAAACTCGTAGAAACTTGTCGATCTCCATGGAAACAGCAGGTGTTGGACTCTCCAGCAGAAAAGTTACACAGTGCGTCCTTAAACGGGTATATTTTATTGTCTTTGTCAAGTAATTTGACACATTTGCAGTACTGAATGACTACAGGGTTTTATCTATTTGCTTTTCTTATACTAAATCAATCAGTAGTTGTCCAGAAGTAACTATACTGTACCTACTAGTATCTTCCTGTACTTTGTCATTGCAACATTGAAATTTCCCTGCTGACAAATGACTTCATCCATTTCCAATGTGCTGATCTGCTGTCGCACAAACTTCTAATCCATTTCAGTCCAGCTATTGATACTTTGCATTTACATCATGCTGGGGGTGTTCTACATGTATCTCTATGGTGGATTGCTTTGCCGTTACCATGGAGACAATGCACACATTAGCAAACGCAATCAAAATGGGCTTAAACAACACATTTTTAGGTGTCTGTGATCAATACGAGCGTCCGTGGTCTTGTTTAGGTGTTTGATTTTCAATTTTCAAGATGAGGGTGAATAACTGAAAAACTGTTGGCTCAGGCTTGTGACTGTAATTTTATGTGTGAGGGGCTTGTTTAACATCATAAATCATCTTATCTGTTATAGTTCCAGCTCAGTCAGCTTTTTCTGGTCAGATTGTGTAAAATAAAGTTCGGATTAAAGGCTAAGAAAGTTTCAGACGGAGCAGAGACGAGATGAGATGCAGAAAAGTCCCCTGAACTGAAGCTCGGACCAAACCAGGACACGAGAAACTAAAGCGGGACTAAAGAGGAGGTAAACAGACTGAATGGATATTGGGAGTTGAAAAGAGAGACTTTGGAGAATCAGCAGAAGTGCACAAAGCGTGAAACCAGACGGTACCGGACCACGAGTCTGCTCCATCCTGATCTGAGGCTCAACCAACATCTCATGTACAGATTTAAGGATCTGCAGTTCACGGATATGTGACAGAATGGAGGCTAAAAAGAGAGAGACACAGAAGAAGAGGAAAGAGGAAGAGGAAAAGAAGAGGAAAGAGGACAAACAGAGAGAGGAGATGGAAATAGGGGTTTGGGTCGGAGCGAAAGGGGCTCAGTAAGAGAGGAAAGAGCGATACACAGAGGGAGCAACAGAGTGGGACAGAGGGAGAAATTGGAAAAGAGAGGGAGAGAGAGATGGAGGTGTGTGGCATTATGGGATTGGTGAGTTGCCAAGTGCAGATCAATGTGTTTCCAACAGGGCTTCTGAAGTGAGGCTTTTGTCTTTAACTTTTTGTACCTGGAGTTATGTTTTGTTTCATTCACAAAAGCTGCACATTTAGGCTGAGTTCTTCTCTCAAATGGAAAACACTCTGGTCCACCTTGTGATAGTGGTAATACAGGAAGTGCTCCATTGTGTTTTTAAACTCTACTCACCTTCACTAGAATCATTTGGATCATTTCAGAATGGAATTGGCAAAACTCTACAGAATAATGACATCACAAGGTGGAACAGAGCGTTTTGAGATGTAGACTAATAATGCAATATTACTCAGATGTGTGGATGAAACAAAACACAACTTCAGGTACGTTTTTGAGGAGGTAACAACACTATAACATTACTTTTCTGGTGGCAGGTCCGTCACTTGCTTGTCTCCATGGAGATGTTATTGTTTTGTCTAGAGATTAAACCTATCTATCTCAAGAGAGACAACTATAGTTACATTAGAGGTCAGATCTGTGGAGAGGCAACCCTATTCACAGAGAGGATTTTTGTATTTTCAAGCAATAGAAACACCCATAATAGATAAATGCTATAAATGTGTTGTTTTTTTTATTATTTGTTTATTGTTTTTTCAAGACAAGTAATTATACTTACATAAATGCAAATATTGTTTAAGACACATTCATTTTCTAAAACTTCTTCAAATTAAAATACACATTTTTACTTTTATGTTTGAAAAAAAAGGAAAAAAAGACGTTTTAACATAATTCAGCCAACCCTTCCGTATCTTTTCAAATTTCGCTGTTTCTAATCTTAGAGCATAAGTTAATTTCTCCATAACGTAAATATTGTGAATCACGTCAACCCAGTTGTCTTTTGTTGGTGCTTCTGCTTTTAACTATTTCCTTGTAATTCCTTTTTTTGCTGCTAACAATTATTTATTAATTAAAATATTTTAAATATTGTAAAATAAATTTAGTTTTTACAATTTGCATCTAATTTGCCAAAATATAAGACTTCACAGGTAAAAGGGAGGTCAACTAGATAAATGTGTTTAAAGTCATACCATGGAACATTCCAACTAAAGAAGTAATAATAAACCCAACCAATGAGTTACCAAGATGTATAAATGAAGCCTCTTGACGCCATTATGAACTGAGATTACCCCTCCAAAATGAATATTATATGAATATAATTTCAGGAATAAACATCATCAACAGCTGGAGAAGCAGTGATGTAAAAATTCCATTCTTTTGTACGGCGATTCCCATGAGACATTGTGTAGCGCTTATTCTCTCCACTGTCTGCATTACCCATAGTGCCAATAGTGTGCGAGCATACAGAGAGGAAATCAAGAGCGCATTCAAGCAGATACAACATACATATTTATACTGGTACCCACGCACAAATCACCACACATCAACAATATTATCAGCTTCAGCCCTGCTTTTAGTCTGCCAGGCGCCACACTGAAGCAGTGTATGTATGAGTTTGTGTTATAAATCAAGACAGGAGTGTATTAGATAATGTAGGAAAGCTGACATGTGAAGTTATGGAGAGGAGCAGGAGGAGGCAGAGGATGTACATTTTGATCAGCCGTAATATTAAAGGTGCACCGTGTAGCCTTTACGGTGGAAGGGCTGCCTTCTTGTCTCCATGGAGATGTTATTGTCAAGAATGCTCTGCAGTATGCTAATAAACATATCGATCTCATTAGCATTTTTTTTTTCATTTTATTGCTCAAAAAATACCTTGAAAAACATTATTACTGTGAATGGGGTCACCTCTCAACTTGGCCTGATTGTGTCACCTGTTTGTCTCCATGGAGATTTATAAATTACAACATTCATCCAGCCAAGTTAAATTATGTGTCTTGGTGAAGGACACAATCATTTTATTTTTATTTTACCTTTATTTAACCAAAAAGTCCCACTGAGATTCAGAATCTCTTTTTCAAGAGACCTGGCCAAGGCAGCAACCAACACAACCAATACAAAACATACACATGTCTCACACTTATCACAGGACACAATGACCAAGCCTCCTTTTCAAAGCCTGATCTCGTCAACCACGATAGTCCTGTTGGGATTAAGAATATCGTTTTCAGGGAACCCTATTGTACATGTTTTTAGTGGTAGGGCAAGGCACTTCACCTGCATTGCCTAGTGTGAATGTGGTGTGTGGTCAGAGGCCAATAGTGCAGATTGGCAGCCTTGCTTCTGTCAGTGTGCCCCAGGGCAGCTGTGGCTTCCCACCATGGAGAGTAGAAAGGGTAATGCATGACATTGTAATTGTGGCATGTAAAACTGAGGCTTTATTAATTCCCTATCTCTGATAGTGGGAAAGACCACCAAAAAATAATTTGAATGTGACATTTTCACCAATTTTCACCTCTTTAAATCTGGTTTTTGGTCTTCCCGTATTTTGAAAGCGACAAAAATGGGTCTAATCTGTTCCACATTACACATACTTACACTCCTCTTTAGCGCTATCTTGGGCCTCATGGCGCATAAACCCACTCTTTGTAGTAAATGTTACCACAGTCATTACTCAGCGTGCATTTTTTATCAATTCTCCATGGACAGGCTGCCAAATGCCAGCGTCAAACTCCAAAAATCACCTTATCCCCAAGCTATGTGTCCACTGCCCTCCGGGGTCAACACTCCAAGTTTAGCTGCATTTAACACCAAGATGGAAAACTTTTTTTAAATCTGTTTTTCCCAAAGTTTGTCAAGTTTATTTATCCGTTCTCATCCATCTAAATCCGAGGAATGTCTCAGCTCCAGTTTTGGAAAATGCCAGAGGGTTGAGTCTTGCTTTTTGTTTCCTGTTTAGCCCACAGCTGTTGGCGTGACGGATGAGAGCCGCCATTTCAGCAGCATTTTTCAAGTCCTACAATAGAACAAATCTGAAGCTACAACAAAACTCCTCATTTTTATTGTTGAATCATGTTAATAATTTATATAGTGACCATGATACTAGAAACTATCACAGGGATGTCCAAACTATTTTCACTGAGGACCACACACTGAAGCATGGTGGACCATAGACTCATGGTCAGTGCAGTGAATCATTCAAATCAACAAATTCGATATTGATACTTTGCAGTGACATCACGCTGAGGGGGTTCTACATATAGCTCTATGGGGAAATGTTCAGTAGTTACCATGGTGACACAATGCAAACACAACCAAAAAAGTTTTAAGATCTTCTGAACCTCAAGAAAAAAATACTAAATGGATTTATATACGAGTGTTCATGGGTCTCTTTTCGATCACTTTTGATGATAATTTGTCAGGCGGACAGACAATTTTTTTTGTCTTTTGGGGCATGTTGAGGGTAATATTTGACAGTAAAAATGCAGCGAGCCCCTGAGCATTTTTCTCCTAGTTTCCCCTATGTGTCAGGATACTCCATACAAAATTTTACGATTATTTGACCATTTTTGCAGTTCTAGTACCTTAATATTTACAATTACATGATTCCGCTAGTTTTTTGGGTGTTTTTTGGGCCCTGAGACCAAACAGGGTTGAGTTGGGGGTGGTCCTTATTAACTCGTGATGGCCCAATATATAAGATAACAGGAAATAATAGTGAAAAAAAGGAAGCAAAAATTTTCAACAAAAAGGTGAGAGTGACAAACAAACTGTTGGCTAACGCTATCTAGCAATTTAACTGCAATTTAATGTATGAGAGACTTTTTTGAACAGAAATCAAATAATTTGTTCTAGTTTCAATTAACTCAGCTCTTTCAGGTCAAATAGTGTTAAAATAAAGGTCAGATTGAGTCACAGAGTTTCAGTTTGAATAGTGCCTTCAGTTAGCACCACACCCCCAGGTAATGTTGATGATCAGCTGCAAAGTATCAACAGGAAGAATCTGAGAAAAGATTTAAAGATGTTTAATTATCACATAGTATTTGAAACTAAAAGAACCACCTCTACAAAGTAATTAAGCGTGCATTTGTTAAGTGTTTGTGTTTTGGAACGTGAGAGATGTGAAAGTTGCCCGATAACGCGTCTTGTTTCTGGAAATCCATGAGTAATTGTGCTATTGTCGCCAATTTAAGCAGAATTTGGCAGAGTTCGTATCAGCTGCTGTCTGTACACAAGACGCAGGGACAGAATAGAATGAGACAGATATTTAGGGCTGTGTGTTCTGCGCTGCCATGAGCAAATATTGTCTTAGATCGTCCTGAAATGAGGGAAGATATGGGGAGTTTTATATTACACAAGAGCTCAGATGAAGAGTACTAAAGATCAAATCCAGGACAGAACCAGGGTAAAACTAGGTCTAAACCAGGTCTAACCCAGGACTGAACCAGGGTTAAACTAGGTCTAAACCAGGTATAACCCAGGACTAAACCAGGGATAAACTAGGTCAAAAACAGGACTGAATCAAGTCTAAAACAGGACTAAACCAGAACAAAAGCAGGGTTAAACTTGGTCTAAACCAGGTCTAATCCAGGACTGAACCTGGGATAAACTAGGTCTAAAACCAGGATTGAACCAGGTCTAACCCAGCACTGAACCAGGCTTAAACTAGATCTAAACCAGGTCTAACTCAGCACTAAACCAGGGTTAAACTGTAGGTCTAAACCAATGTCTAATCCCGGACTGAACCTGGGATAAACTAGGTCAAAAACAGGACTGAACCAAATCTAAGATAGCACTAAACCAGAACAAAACCAGGGTTAAACTAGGACTAAACCAGAACAAAACTAGGGTTAAACTAGGTTTAAACCAGGTCTAATCCAGGACTGAACCTGGGATAAACTAGGTCCAACCTAGGACTGAACCAGGGTTAAATTAGGTCTAAACAAGGACCAAACCAGGGTTAAACTTGGTGTAATGCAGGATTAAACTGGGTCTAAACCTTGTCTATGATAGGTCTAACCCAGATCTAACTGAGAACTAAATCAGGTTTGAACCAGGTCTAAACCAGGCTTAACCCAGAACTAAATCAGGGTTAAACTAGTTCTAAACCAGGACTAAACCAGGGTTAAATCATAACTAAACCAGGTCTAAGCCAGGTCAAACCCAGACCTAAACCAGAGTGTAACTAGGCCTAAAGCAGGACTACACCACATATCTCCCAAGTACACAGTGTAACCTTTCTAGTGCTAGTCTCCATGGAGATATCATTGCTCTGCCTGGATTTTTTCACAGTATGGCATTGAATTTTACTATCTCCACTGACACAACAATGTGCTTTAGCTTGTTCTTGTTTTTGAGGGCAAGAATCCGAGTACTTATCAGCAAAAGTCTGCAAGAAAATCCAACATTTTCCACCATGTTTATAGTGCTGCTTTGACCCTGTTATCCGCTGCATTAAAAGCCTTCGCAACTTGGCCGGCGTCAGATCTCAAAGTCAGACTGTATGTGTGAAAGAGACGAGGGAGGAACTTAGATACAAAATAAGCGCTCCTAAATCTGAACAAGGCTTTGTGGGTAAATCTATGGACTGTGTGTTTAACTGAGTTTTATTACAGACAAACAGAATCCCACGGAGAAACATATCAGGTCAAATACAGAATTAATACGACTGTTATAAAACTACAAACATGAGTCAGCAGAAATAATAAAAAAATACCCATAGGAATGTTATTGCTTTGTCTGGAGTGTTACACTATATGGCATTAAATAAATATCTCTAGCAGTGTTGTCGATAAAACTATGACTTTTCGCTCAAGGACATACTGCCATTGTGATCCTGCTGTTTTTATTTCGCTTAACACGCGAAGACCTATGACATCGTATACGATACCGAAGAATATGTCTTATATAACCTGCATAACTTTCTAACCGTAAAAGATAGATACTTGCTTTTTTTCCCTCTGAAAGCGCAGACAGAGCGGTTTCCATACATATCTGCGTCACACACACTCTGAGTGATGACGTGCGCAAATAGGAACTTTGTTTTCTGCCAAACGCATGCGCTCCGTCCATTTTGATTGGCCAAAACTTTGCCAAAGAGTGAAGTGAGTCAAGATGGTCGACTCCTCTCGACCGTGTATGTTTATAACAATTGAAAAAGCTGCTCGAAGTGGAATTAATTCTCACATACATGGCGTAATTGCGCAATAAGGATATTTTTAATTTACTTACAGACTTGATATTTTGCATATTTGTAGAAAAGGCCCTAAATTAAGCATTTTTTATGTCCAAAAGGTTGTTTATACATGTTTGTTGTGTGTTTTGTATAAAAGAGTGTGCATTTTATTTTCTGTTTTTTTTTTCATCTCCTGTAGCTTTCATTACAGCCACATGACACAACTACAGCGTGCGGATTGTGAAATAACAGGCTGTACTGAACAAAAGGATGTAGAACACTTCATTATAGGGTAAAAGGGGCAGTTTTAAATGCAAAATTAAGAAAAATTCCAGGCAAGGAGAAATATACTAAAATTGCCCTTAGGTCTTTGGGGGTTAAAAAAAATCAGTTATTTATTACTGCTTGCCATGTTAGCTTCATTTGACTGGAGACAAACTCTATGGGTGACATCACACTCCCTTAGTCCACTTCTTAGCCAACAGTTTTTCAGTTGGTCCCTCGCACCTTTTTGTTGAAAACACTTAAACAGAGAAAAAGAGAGAAAGATTCCACATTTTCAAACTCTCTTTCCCTCATTTTCCAGAGCCTCACTTCATCTCGGCGTATGACATCGGCCTGTTCACGTTCTTCTTCCTTCGTGAAAACGCGGTGGAGCACGACTGTGGGAAGACGGTGTACTCTCGTGTGGCGCGAGTCTGTAAGAACGACATCGGGGGGCGCTTTCTCCTGGAGGACACCTGGACCACCTTCATGAAGGCCAGACTCAACTGCTCCAGATCAGGAGAGATTCCCTTCTACTATAACGAACTGCAGAGCACCTTCTATCTCCCTGAGCAGGACCTGATCTACGGCATCTTCACCACCAATGTGTGAGTACAAACACATGATTTTAGTATTTAAAGGTGCGCTATCACTCTATTTTATGATGTATTTTATAATGTACTTTCCTCATCATTCCTCATTTGTTTTGTTCCATTCATGCATGTTTAACATACAAATTCACGCTGACAGAAAAGGCCTTGTGCTCCACTGTGTTTTTAAACTCCATACTAGGGCCCAGCCGATATATCGGTTGGTCGATATTATCGGCCGATATTGGCACTTGGAAACATTTCGGCCTAAATCTTGCCAATATTGGCCGATAGTCCATGTGGATATTTTACCTTGTTATAAAGCTCAGACTCTCTATATTCTGCCCATTTAATCCAATTTACAGACAGATAAATGTCCTAATATGTGGCACCGCATCAGTATTTATCTGCGGAGTCATTTGTCTGTGTCCATCCTGCCCCTGAACGCATCGCCATGTGCTCTTGTTTACAGCCGCAGCCAGAGATCCATGTGCACAACACTGAGATTATTCTTTTTACAGATGATCGGTTTGAGTCTGGATTAAAAGGACAGTTCTTAGTGCAGACTTGTGATCTGAGAGGAGCCTGTGTGAGGCTGAGTGTTAGAAATGTGTTGGTTTTGAAGCTCGTTTTGGTTCTTTCTCATTGGTTAGCGATTAGCTGCTGTAGCTTGCACACATAAACAGGCTGTTTTCTCTTCTAATAGCGACTGTAAAGTGACTATAGTGGCCGTATATATGTTACTGGACACGTATTGATATGTAAATGAGCTGTGAATAGAAATGAATTATCGGCATTTAGCAGATCATTAATTACCGCGGCACACACCCTAAAAGCTAATAGCGGTAGTTTACTTACAGTACTTTCTTTACTGGTTAGAATATCATACAAAAACTGTCTTTAAATGTGACGTAAAGAGGCAAAATAACAAGAAATGTCGCCTAAATAAACCCAATTGAAAATAGAGCCAAACCTAAGTTTCATAAACAACTGAAGATTTACAGTTAATTTTTAAGTCATAAATATATCTGCGATTATATCGGCAGCCCCATCTCCCATTTTATCGGTATAATATCGGTCGGGCCCTACTCCATACACCTTCACTAGAATTTGGGTCACAATCATTTGGGTAATTTCAGACCTCAAAATGGCCAATCTCTACTTGGTAAAACATAACTCTTAACTTCAAGACTACCACTTCATGACATCACAAGGAGGAACAGAGCAGTTTGAGCTTGGAGATGTAGACAGACACATAAAGAATTACTCAAAATGAATGAAACAAAACGCAGCTCTAGGCATGTTTTTGAGGAGAAAACAACATTTTAACATGGCTTAAAGCTGACAAGAATCAAATTTGTGACTTAGAGGACTTATAACGAGGGGGTATTCCACTTCTGTGGGGTGTTAACTGCTAATAGATAACATAAATCACCATGATACATTTTATTGTTTTGAAAATGCTATATTCACTGAAAATGTTATTTAATTTAAATTATTAAAAAGTGCAATTATCTCTAAGACTTTGCTTCTTTGCCTTTGCTTCCCGCGCAAAGTCACCCAACCTTTCAGCGCACTATGACATTCCAATAGGAGTGTTAATGAAGCTACGGCGCATCAGGTTCATGACGCTGCAGTGTATTGTTTTGTATTCTACTGAAATAAACAACAGAAATGATGAAGGGACATTGCGGTGGTCTTGTGAGGTAGAATTTGTTCACTTTAAGTTAATGTTCTAGTTGCTGCAGTGGATATGGATACAGTTGCAGTATTAGGATGGTGAAAGGAGAGAGAGAATGCATTTATATGAATTGCTTGACAGGTGATTGGTTACGAGAGATGCAGTAGGTCGATAATAACAATAAGATTCTTTTCAGGCCTTTACTTCAATCCTATGCCAGTTTACTGTATGGTAACTTACGAGTCTGTCTTCTGTTTATTCGACTTTATTGAAAGCTTCAGTTTGTAGGCTCCTGTTACATACGCCTTACCTCACCCTTGTCAAACTCTCGGCTTTTCCCTTTAATTATGACCAATGTAACTCATATGAAGCCCTGAGCTGCAGCTGTGGGACTATTTACTGCCATAAGATGAAGTGGATGGATCCCTGGAGGACTGCGCTCTTTGCCCATACCATATTTATCTTCTAAATGAGCTCACTATGCAGAGGTGATGATGGCTGTACTTTTAGAATGCTGCATTGCCAACTCTGCGTCAACTAAAAATACACGACAAATGGATGGAGTACTTATTATATTTGCAATGTTTAAATGTTTATATAACGCTATTTTCCATTCTATATCCGTTATAATGTTGTCAAAAACATGTCTGGAGTTGTGTTTTGTTTCATTCACAAATGTTTAACACACAAACTCTGCATAGTTAGGCTGAGTTCTTCTCTCAAACTGAAAATGTTCTGTCATGTGGTAGTACAGGAAGTGCTCCACTGTGTTTTTGAACTCCATAAACCTTCACAAGAATCATTTGAATAATTTCAGCCCCGGAATTGCCCGTCTATACTGCATTCAAGGTGAAAACTACTGCTTTATGACATTACAAGATGGAACAGAGCATTTTGAGCTTTGGAGACATAAACAGACTAATAATAAAAGGTTACTCAGACATGTGTGAATGAAACAAAAGGCCACCACACTACAGGAGAATTTGCCCAATCTTGGCTGCGATTTCTTCCCACCCGAGTTCAGGGAGGCGTGACCCGAGTTTATGTCTGCGATTTTAAAGCCGCTGCTCCTCAAGTGTGCGGGTGTTAATGTCAGATCGTAACCACCAAACATCAACAACGCGACGGTAACAGCCGATAAAACAGAGCATCAGGGGCAGAGGAGCGACGGACACAGAGACGCAACAAACAAACTCGAGATATAGCGAAAATAAAGACTTTATTACTCACCTCTCATAAAGTGGTACATTTAAAGTGCAGCATCTCACACAAATTATCCCTAGAAATTGTCCTCCACAAATAATGACATCCAGTTCACAAAACTGCGCTATTAATCCAGTTTGAGGCGTTCTTTGAAAGTAAAAAGGCAAGTAGTTCCTCACACAGCTTCACCTCGAGGTGAAGCTGCAGATTAGCGATAGTGACTCTACTTCCTGTGGACTTTATCGCCTCTTTTATGCTTTAAAAATCCTGTATCTGAAGTATTGCACCACATTTCACTAATAATAATAACACAGTTTTGACTTGAGCGTCAGGTGCAATGAGGACTGGACGGAGAACTGCTGCCCCCGTGACCCAGCCAGATAAAGCGGAAGAAGGTGGATGGATGGACAGTTTTGACTTGTTTCTAAACTCGAAGTGCAGAGCTCTGATCTTTTCAACACTTGAGCACCAATGAGCGAGTGGTTTTACTGTAGACAGGAAACAGGAGAGATCGCGCTCACAGCTTTATATCCTGTGTTCTGCAGACATATCCCGCTGCAGTCTTTGCGATCGGAGATTTTAAGTCTCATGAGGTTCCCCTTGGTGTGCGCTTTTTGTTGCACAATTAAAAACCATTTAAGAATGAAAAATTCTGTAGTGCGTGGCGGCCTTAAGTATATTTTTGTGGTAACAGCTCTAACATGGCTAAAACCTCACAAGAATCCAAGAGTTCCAAGAATTTGTGTTAGACAGGACCTTTAAAGGTTAGTTACAGTAACATTTATGTAACTTGCGTTCATTCTGCTAGCGGGCTTGCCTCTCCACAGAGCTGTTCATCACTTTAATGCCATCCTGTGGAACATTCCAGGCAAAGCAATGGCAATCTCCATGCAGAAAATCAGTTAGCACATTGGCACATCCTCCAATACACAATTTGGCATCCTAAATTCAAATTCTCCCCGTAACGACAAGCCTCACTGAGCTTCATTTGACTGGAGCCGAACGCTATGGATGACATCACACTCCCTCAGCCCATTTCTTTATCCAGTCTCTTTAGGTGACTGATTTCTCTTCATCGTATTTGCAGCATTCATCAAAGCTGCATCTGCATGTCAGTGATTTCTTACGCAAAGTCCAGTAAGTTCACCTCTGCCTTATCGTATTGTTTTAAAGTTTTATGCAAACTTCCCTGAGTCATCTTCTCATTGGTATTCAAATGTATTCAGGTTTGTGTCTTGGGAAAGCTTGATTTCTGTTACCTTCTGTTGTTACCTGCTCACAACCGCCATATGTCCAATCCTCAGCCCACGCGCTTGTTTACTTAACCCAATCTGAGACCAAAACGCCATTGTCAAACTCTCTGGTTGTCAAACTTATGAAATGAATTTGTGGATTTTACAGGAAGCATATTTGATTCTGTGATATGAGCTGATTTAATTGTGTTTGTTCTTAGTAAATCCAGGAATAAACAAGATCTTAAAGGTGCTTTGTGTAACTTTTCCGGTGGAGGGACGGTCAAATACTTCACTTTTCTCCATTGAGATGTTATTACTTTGTCTGGAATGTTTCACAGTATGACATTAAACCTTTCTATCTACATGGAAACCAAACCAGACCAAGTTACAAGTCAGATCTGGGGAGAGGCGATCCTTTCACAGTCACAATACCTGTTTTTCTAAGTATTTTGTAGCTATAAAACCACCTATAGTTTAATAAATGTGAAGTAGCGCTGTTTAATAATGTCATACTGTGGAATATTTCAGGCAGAGCAATGACAAAGCATCCCTCCACCAGAAAAGTGACACAGTGTAGCTTTACAGTATAACAGATTTTTATGATTCTCAGATTTTGACTTAAGTTAGTGGGAGAATATCTGTTGTAAATATAAATTATAGTTTTGCACTAATCAAGAAGCAATTTGGAAAGAAAATGGTTTTAAGACAAAAAATAAACAACCATTTTGAATTTTCAAGGTACAAATGTTAGTTATTTGCTTCTCTGTTAAGAAGGATGAAAAAAGTACAACTTACTAACCTCAGAATTGTATTTTAACTTCAGAAAAAGCATAATTTAGGATGGCATTTCTACTTCATCTGTAGATGAAGTGAAAAACTGCAGTGGGCTCAACTTTTCTGTAAGGATTTATCCAGTAAAATCTCTGAACTCACTCACACTCACAAGTACAGATCCTGAGGCAAAAAGTTACTCAAAAACTTCTGAAAAAAATCGACAAAGTAAAAGTGTTAAAGTACCTGTTTAAAAATGTACTTCAAGAGTAAAAAAGTAAACATATTTTGGAGAGATTTTTAGAACAATTCAAAGATGAAATGATAAAGAATTTCGCTGATTTTAAGTGATTTCTTAATTTTTCTAGCCCTTTTTGTGTATTTGTGTAATTGCTTTGGTCAAAGTTGGGATAGAAACTCAAATTAAATGTATGAAAAAGTTTAAGTCTCCACCATTTCACCAGGTCTCAAATCATAAAGAAAAGTACTTTTTACTTTTCATTCCAGATCTAAAATATAGTGGAGTAGAAAGTACAGATACACGTTCTCAAATGTAGTGAAGTAAAAGTAAAAAGTATCCACTGTAAAACTGACTTAAGTAAAGTACAGTTACTTAAAATTAGTACTTAAGTATTGTACTTCCGCCACTTCTCACATGTTTCAGAGGGGTTTTCATTTACCAAATTTCCTTTAATTTTACATATGTTTCCAGTTTTCCCATTGAAATCACATTATATTCCATTTAACTTTTGCCATTCCACACTTTACAATGTTTTTAATTTACAAATCTTTAATACCGGTGGTGATAAAAACAACTTTGAGAAGAGAAAACTTTCAAACCTGGTTCAAAGCTCTAAAAAGTCCATTTGCCTGCGAGGTCTTCTTTAAGAACACGACCAACAGCCTGTGAATTCTTAAACTGGACTAAACTGATTGAAATAAGTCCATCCCCAAACCCTCTTTTGTCCTCCTCCTCTTTCCCCCTGAATCCCCCTCTAGTCTGTTGCTCATTGCTGGAGATGTAAATGCAATCAGTACAAACGCCTTCTCCATCTGTCTGTCCAAATTGAACAGGCTCGGAGCAGGTCCCGCGGGTGCTGCCGGGGGGACGGGTGCTGATGCGGGAGGAGAGTTAGCCGTGTTAGCCGAGCGGAGCGAAGCAGGTCCAACAGGGCCTGAAATGGCCTCAGATTGGAAGGAATTGTCTGTGAGATAGTTGGGGGAATATAGGTACAAATGAATGGACCTGAATGGGAGAAAATTGGGAGATAAAGGGCGATGTTAAGTTTGCCTATTGTCTTTTGTTCGGTTTGAAATAGTTTGGATACTCTGGGATTTGTTTGGAATGGTAAAGGTTCTCTGTGTAACTTTTCTCATGGGCCACACCTAATTCTCTGTTTGGAGTTTTTTATTGCTTTGCTTGAATGTTCCACAGTGAAGAAATAACTCTATCTTGCATTTAGTCAGTTATCAGCGTTTATTTTAAACGGCTAGAGATATCGCCTCTCCACAGAGATCACTCGTAACGTTAATGTCATTTAGTGGGACATTGTAATAAAATAAAAAGTTAAAATTAAATCAACATTGTATTTATTAAATTATGGGTTTTATTATTATTAATAGTTGGCTTGAAAAACATGCATTCTTACTGTGAAATGGATTGCCTCTCCACAGATCTGACCTGTAACACTGCTGAGTAATGTCACCATGGAGATAAATATGATATGGTATTGGCTTTGAATGTTCCCTAGTATTTATTAACACATTTCAGGTGTTTTGATTGTCGAAAAACATGCATTCTTACTGTGAAATGGATTGCCTCTCCACAGATCTGACCTATAACACTGCTGAATGATGTCACCACAGAGATAGATATGTTTAATGCCAAGCTATGAAACAACGCAATAAAAGGTTTGGGCATTTGTTTTGAATGTTCCGCATATTTCTCTTGCATTTAATATATTTCAGGCGTTTTTATCGTTGAAAAACATGTATTCTTACTGTGAAAGGGATCGCCTCTCCACAGATCTGACTTGTAACTTGGCTTAGTGGTGGTGGCATAGAAGTTTATCGCCTTTTAAAAAAAATTAAAACAAGGACAGTGCACATAAAACATTAATCTCAGAGTGAAAAGATGCTCTGTGCCAGATTTAGCTTCAAGCTACTTTCCATGGGCAGTCCTGGGGCAGCTACAAAGTGCATTAAATACATTAGAGAAACTATTTACAACTCTAGCCACAACATTAAAACAATCAAAATTCATTCATTCTAATTTCTATACATACAAGATTTCAAATACATCCTCATCTTCTAAAAATGCCATTATCATCAATATCCTTTAAAATGTACATTTACTAAATGCATCAGTATTATTATCCTTTATCAACATGACCATCAAGAATGTCACAAGTCAAAGACAGTAAATTTACATCTACAGTACAATCAGTCAGAATGTTTAAATGTTTGAAGAAGCCTAATGTTGAGAAGCCATTGTTTTAGCTCATGATAGAAAGCGTGGGACCTTGTGCAAGTTTAAGTTCAGCTGGAGGGAGAATAAAAGGAGTTCCAGTTTTTTTCTGTGAAACAATGTTGGTATTTCTTTGTTCAGAATATTCCACGTGTCTATTTTTCTACAATTACACATGCACGTGTTTAAAATACTCGCCTCTGCGCAGATCTGACTTGTAACTTTGGCTTAGTGGTGGTGGTGTCAGAAGTTTATTGCCCTTCCGTGAAACAATGCAATACAAAGTTGTTATTTCTTTGTCTTGCTTTATACAGTTACAGACGTATGTGTTTAAAATACCTTGAAAAACATGCATTATTACAGTGTGCGGAATCACCTATCCACAGATCTGACCTGTAAATTGGCCCTGAGGCGTCACTTGCTTGTCTCAATAAAGCTCAACCTTGAATACTGTCCTGTGAAACATTCCAGGCAAAGCATTAGCATCTCCGTGGAGACAAGCAGGTTACAGGGTGCACCTTTAAGGCTGGAGGAGTCTGTTGTGAGAGCCGAGGATGCAGAGCACACAACACCACTGCACGTCTCTCTAATTATGTGTTGCTTTGTGTTGCTTACAGTGGTTTCCGGGGTAACGGTGTATTCTTTTGCTGTCAGTGCGTACGGAAGGTTTGGACAGAGTCATTAGTTTGAACAAGGCGACCCGGAGCAGCGCCGTCACATTCTACACGCCGCACAGAATAAGTACACTGACAGAGACGAGGCCCACGCCAGGAAGATATAAATGTATACGACATATACACATACAGGGAGGACAATGACAGAGAGAAGAGAGAGAATAGAAGGAGGAGGGAGAGGATGAGAGCGAGGGGGGAGCAAGAGAGAGGGGAGAAGGAGAAGAGAGAGGGGGAGAAGGAGAAGAGAGAGGGGGAGAAGGAGAAGAGAGGGAGAATAAAAGAAGAAGGGGGGGGAGAAGGAGAGAAGAGTGGGAACATAAAAGAAGAAGAGAGAGAAGGGGAGAATGAGAGAAGAGCAGGAGAATAAAAGGAGAGAGAGAAGAGAGAGGGGGAGAAGGAGAGAAGAGCGGGAACATAAAAGAAGAAGAGAGAAGAGAGAGGGGGAGAAGGAGAGAAGAGCGGGAACATAAAAGAAAAGAGAGAGAAAGGGAGAAGGAGAGAAGAGCGGGGGAATAAAAGAAGAGAGGGGGAGAAGGAGAGAAGAGCAGGAACATAAAAGAAGAAGAGAGGAGAGGGGGAGAAGGAGAGAAGAGCGGGAACATAAAAGAAGAGAGAGAGAAGGGGAGAAGGAGAGAAGAGCGGGGGAATAAAAGAAGAGAGGGGGAGAAGGAGAGAAGAGCAGGAACATAAAAGAAGAAGAGAGGAGAGGGGGAGAAGGAGAGAAGAGCGGGAACATAAAAGAAGAGAGAAGAGAGAGGGGGAGAAGGAGAGAAGAGCAGGAGAATAAAAGAAGGAGAGGGAGATGATGAGAGAGAAGAGAGAGAGGGAGAAGGAGAGAAGAGAGGGAGAATAAAAGGAGAAGAGAGAGAGGATGAGAGAAGAGAGGGGAGAAGGAGAGGAGAGGGAGAATAAAAGAAGGAGAGGGAGAGGATGAGAGAAGAGAGGGGAGAATGAGAGGAGAGGGAGAATAAAAGAAGGAGAAGGAGAGGATGAGAGAAGAGGGGGAGAATGAGAGGAGAGGGAGAATAAAAGAAGGAGAGGGAGAGGATAAGAGAAGAGGGGGGAGAAGGAGAGGGAGAAAAAAAAGAAGGAGAGGGAGAGGATAAGAGAAGAGGGGGGAGAAGGAGAGGAGAGGGAGAATAAAAGAAGGAGAGGGAGAAGATAAGAGAAGAGGGGGGAGAAGGAGAGGAGAGGGAGAATAAAAGAAGGAGAGGGAGAGGATGAGAGAAGAGGGGGGAGAAGGAGAGGAGAGGGAGAATAAAAGAAGGAGAGGGAGAGGATGAGAGAAGAGGGGGAGAAGGAGAGGAGAGGGAGAATAAAAGAAGGAGAGAGGGAGAGGATGAGAGAGAAGAGAGGGGGAGAAGGAGAGAAGAGAGGGAGAATAAAAGAAGGAGAGAGAGAGGATAAATGAGAAGAGAGAGGGGAGAAGGAGAGAAGAGAGAAAATAGTGAAAGGAATAAAGGAATAGGAGAGGAAGCGAGGGAGACAGGAGCAGGGCTTTCTTTTCTTTTCTCTGTTTTAAAGGGAGAGAGAGGGAAAGAGTGGGGGAGGAGCAGAGAGAGAGTGATAAGAGAGAGATTAAAGACAGGTGGAAGAGAGAGGGGGAGAGGGAGAGAGGAGAAGGATTTTGTTGAGTTGTTTTCAGAGGAGAGAAGAAGGAGCTGCTGCTGTCAACAGCAAACAAGAAAATACATGAACAAGTCTGGACTGTGCTCTGCTCAGATTTAAAGCTACACTGTGTCGCTTTTCTGCTTGATGGTCTGTCACCTCCTTGTCTCCATGGAGATGTTATTGGTGTGCCTGCAATGTTCCACACTATAGCATTAGACATACAGGGTGTTCCAAAAAAACTGACATCATTTCGCAGGTCAATCATTTTGGCAGTTCTTGTTGAAATAATCTCACATTTTCACAGAATGTACAGAAACAGATCAAGATTTTATATTTTATATTTACAGGTTTGTTTTTGCTTTGTTGTCAGGTTGTGCCGTTCACTCCCAAAGAGTGAAAGTCATTGGCGTCTGCTCGTAGACAGTCACCCTGTGCAGCCTTCTGTGCAAAATTTGGAAAAACTTCACCAACTGGCAAATAAATTTGGACTGGGCACCAAAATGTAAAGAGCAAGGCTGCTTATGCAGGCTGAAGGATCTGATAGACCAGAAGAGAAGTGAACAGGACTGAAAGGCTCAACCTGGAAAAAGAACTAAAATAAAACATTAAATATATAATCTTGATGTTACTATACATTTTGTGAAACTTTGAGAATTGCCAAAATTACTGGCCTGCGAAATGATGTCAGTATTTTTGGGACACCCTGCCCCTCGCTGTCCCCGGGAAGCAGGCGAGCGGCTGCACACTTTACAGCTTCTCTCGCCTGGATCGACCTCGAGGGAATCTCCCCGCACTGAGCGGCCATCCTTTCGCCGCTGAGTTAGACCGTATCTCTCTGATGAATGGCTCTCTCGCAAACTAGCCCCACTTGTGCTAATTCAACACGCTCTAACTCTATTTTGTATAGAAGCATGACGAAACGAGTCGGGGATGTAGTATTATATGTCTGCCATGTAGTGCAGGGGAGCTTGAATGAAACTTGACACCCTATTTGACAAAATCGGTTGTTTTATTCTGAGCAGTATTTTGGCGACTTAAGTTGACACAAATTGCGTAAACTCACTCGTGCACAGCCCTGCACCGAACCAAATGTCCCATACCAAAACGGTTTGGTACTAATACATGTACCGTTACACCCCTAGTACTAAAGTACTGTACTTTTACTGTTATACTTCATTACCTTTCCCACATACCCCCCTGTCTGGTACATGTTCGGTTATTGCCTTGTTTCTCCCTTTACACTGGACCGGCTGCTGACTCAGACTTCCCCACAGCCTCTCCCTCGTCTCTGGGTTATGCTGGGGTAAAAATATGGATTATGGGGACAGCTCACCCCAATTTGTACCCCTTGGACGGCTCTGCTGACGGGGCTTTTTCCCCCTCTGTTCAGGTGTATCCGGGAGCTCCACAGCAGGACCGCTAATGCCATTTGAGCCTCTCCCTCTCCAAGCAAACAGACTGGAGACGCATTATCCCGGCACTATTTGTGAACGCCAGCCCAAAATAGAAGCTTTTACTGTAGAAAAAGTTAAAGAGGTTGAAAAACAGATGGCACATGCATACAGTGTCAAAGCAGGAGGGATAATAGTACAGTACAACAGGTTTCCATGGGTTTAAGAGTGGGGGGAAAACTGCACTTTTGCCGTAGCGATTAGTCATTTAAAGGTGAAACTTTTTGGTTGGGTGGCTGCTTGTTTCTATGGATATGTCATTGCTTTGCTTGGAATATTCCACAGTATGACATTAAACAGCTCTACCTTATATTTATTCAATTATAGGTGGTTTTATAGCTCAAAAATACCTAGAAAAACAGGCATTCTGACTGTGAGCAGGGTGGCCTCTCCACAGATCTGACTTGTAGCTTGGTCTAGTTTGGTTTCCATAGTGATAGTAAGGTTTAATACCATTGTGTGAAACATTCCAGACAAAGCAATGACATTTCTACCGAGAAAAGTGAAGAGAAAAACTTTTTTTTCCATTCAAAAGATAGAATATTTGTGTTTTTATCTGTTAATCGCTACGGCAACAGTCTTAATTCCTCACCAGAACCCATGGATAACAAGAATGTGAAACCTTTGAATAACAAGAGTGAAGGAAGTAGAATAATATGCAGAGCAGGGTTGGGAGAAATCGATATTGCTTTAAAGGTGCTGCTTGTCTCCATGGAGATGGTTTTGCTTTATCTGGAATGTTCCATTGTATGACTTTAAACATATACATCACTTCTTTATAGGTGTTTCAATTGCTCAAAAACACAATAATTCCCTTTGTGAATGGGTCGACTCTCCACAGATCTGAACTGTAATGTGGCATAGTGCTGTAACCTGCTTGTGTCCCTCATAATAGGTAGGTTTAATGTATACTGTGGAACATTCTAGACAAAGCAATAACGTTTCCATGGAGACATCAAGTGGCAGACCCTCTACGTGAAATGTTACGCAGTGCACCTTTAAAAATAATGATAATGCATCAGATCCACATTGCATTATTTGTGTACTCCACACTATTTATTGTTAAATGATGTCACTTCTTGGCTAATATCTAGTTTTGTTTTGTTTTTGTTTTTTTTTCACTTCCGGGTTTTTTGTCTCGAACCCGGAAGTGACCTCACACTTAACAACTTTATTATTGTAGCCACAGCTGCCCTGAATTACACTGACTTAAACACTGAGTTTTTCTAGCAAACAGAAAACGCTCTGTTCCACCTTGTGATGTCAACACTTCATTAGAATAATTTGGTTGATTTCAGCTCTGGAATTGCCACTTTCTACTGAACTAAAGATAAAAGGTCACTGTTAACTTGAAAACT
This sequence comes from Odontamblyopus lacepedii, assembly GCA_034769755.1. Taxonomy (NCBI): domain Eukaryota; kingdom Metazoa; phylum Chordata; class Actinopteri; order Gobiiformes; family Gobiidae; genus Odontamblyopus; species Odontamblyopus lacepedii. The sequence goes on along the minus strand of CM068356.1, from coordinate 28,254,758 downwards.
ACAACTGCATGACATCACAAGGTGGAACAGAGCATTTTGGGCTTTGGAGATGTAGACAGGTGGCGGCACGGTGGCTGAGTGGCAACACTCAGGCCTCACAGCAAGAAGGTTGCGGGTTCGATCCCCGGGTCGCCCGGGCCTTTCTGTGTGGAGTTTGCATGTTCCTCCCTGTGTCTGGATGGGTTTCCTCCGGGTGCTCCGGTTTCCCCCATCAACCTAAAACATGCCCGCACCCCTATGAACTAACATCAAGGACCATGATGTCCACCCTCCTGTGGGCTCACCACCTGCAGAGGGGTTCATAGGGAGGGTCAGGTGCTATGAGTATTGGGCAGCAAGCTGCCCCCGCGACCCAGCTGGATTAAGCGGGAGAAGATGGATGGATGGATGGATGGATGGAGATGTAGACAGACGAATAATAAAGGATTACTCAAACATGTGTGAATGAAACAAAACACAACTCTAGGTATGTTTTTGAGGACGTAACAGCATTTTCACATGGCTTAAAACTCATAAGAATCAATTTTGCATAACATAACCTTTAAGTGACGCTGCCAATCTGTCTTGCCAAAGGACACAACAACATGTGCACCGAAACTAGAGCCGTGAATAGCCCCACAATATGAAAATGGCTATATATACTAAGAGATTTCTGAATATTTTGGACACCTTTTGCTATTCTACTGCTGATCTGCGTGTGCGTGTGTTTTGCTGTCTTGAATTATTGCAATGAGAATACTGAATCTGCACTTGTGTCTTGCTCAAGGGCGCACGGCAAAAAAGCTTGGCCAAAATTTAAGATATAAACACTTCTGTCCATGCAGCAAGATCATTTTACTTGCCAAGTTATCTTAAAATAAACTGCCTCTAGACTAGAATGAAGCAGTCTCAGAACTAGTAAGTAGATAATAAATCTGAAAACAAGATGAATAACATGATATAAGTTTTAAAATGTTGGCCAGATCAGAGAAATTGGCGGTGCACTGATGCAGTATTTGAATGTTTTGAGGGCGAATACTTAACCCGCTGCACCCCTGCTGTCACACCGTCTTTTATCCAACCCTTAACTCACCGTTTGACGTTGTTTAGTGCATATATTTGTGTCGTGGGGCTGTACTTTCCCATGGACGGGTTATATAAGAGGGTTTGAAATGCACTTTGAAAGTTTTCTCACTTGTCTGTATCAGTGACTCGGCTGCAGAACGGTTTAGCTGTGGATTAATGACACTTCAGACTTCAGATTCATCTCCACTGGGGCTCGTATAGAGAAACAGAGAGGAGACTGGAATCTATGCGGTCCAATGAGGAGCTATCCAAATCTCTCTGTCTCTCTCTGTTTCCCCTTCTTTCTCTCTGCCTCCTTTCCCCGCTAATAATTTATATGAGGGCCAATGAGGAGCTGCCCAAATCTCTCTCTCTCTGTCTCTCTGTCTGTCGGTCTCTCTCTGTCTCTCTGTCTGTCTCTCTCTTACTTTCTCCTTCTTTCTCTCTCTCTGCCTCCTTTACCCGCTATAATTTATAAGAGGGCCAATGAGGAGCTGCCCAAATCTCTCTCTCTCTGCCTGTCTCTTATGTTCTCCTTCTTTCTCTCTCTCTTTCTCCTCTCCTTTCTCTCTTTCGCCTTCTTTCTCTCTCTCTCACTTTATTCTTCTCTCTCTCTCTCTCTCTCTCTCTCTCTCACTTTCTTCTTCTTTCTCTCTCTCACTTTCTCCTTCTTTCTCTTTGCCTCCGTCCTCTCTTTTACCTATGAGAGCCAATGAGTACCTGTCTTCTTCTCTCTCTCTGTCTGCCTTTCTTTTCTTAATCTCATCTTTATCATTCTGTCTCATTCTCTCTCCCCTCTCTCTGTCTAGGTCTCTCTTCTCTTCTCTCTTTCTCTCTTACTCTCCCTCTAGCCCCCTAGCCAGAGGCGTGAGTGCTAGCTACGGTGGCAGCACGGTGGCTGAGTGTGCTAGCAGGTTCTGGGTTCGATTCCCTGGTCACCTGGGCCTTTCTGTGTGGAGTTTGCTTGTTCTCCCTGTGTCTGGATGGGTTTCCCATCAACCCAAAAAAACATGCACAGTAGGTGTGAAACTGGTGTGTGCATGTGTGATGGTGGTGGTCGGAGGGACTGATGGATTAGCAGCCGCACTTCTGTCAGTCTGCCTCAGGGCAGCTGTGGCTACAACAGTAGTTTACACCACCAGGTCTGGAGTGAATGAAGAATACTCTGTTAATAATGCTGTGTAAACATAAACCATATATGTAAGTGGACTAAGCTAACCCGTTAGCCGCTGCGTGCCAAACAGGAAGTGCTCCAGGAGGCTCTTCCGGCTCCTTCTCTCCCTTTTTCCCATTGACTTACATTGAGATCTTATCGTCCCTCTCTCTGTACCTGTTGCTGTGAGCCTCGTCATTTTGGTCTTAAAATGTTCATACGAACCCGCTCTACAGGATCCAGGATTTTTTTTTTTTCGCTATTTTGTCCGTCAAAAAATCCCTATTCATAACAAAGAGCCTGGCTCCAGATTCACTCCTGTAACCGTGGCATCGTGAGCCTCATTTGAGCGGCGCTGAACGCTGTGGGTGACGTCACACTCACTTAGTCCACTTCTTTTATACAGTCTGTGTGTGTAAAGTGTCTTTGGGGACAAGCCTGTGTAATGCGCTATAGAAATAAAGTTACCTCACCTTACCTCCTCTCTTTCTGTCTCTCTTGCATTCTCACTCTTTAGTTCTCTCTCTCCTCTATTTCTCTTTCTTAAAGAAAGGATCTTTAATCGAATCTCTATTGTTCTAACTTATTCTCTTTCTTTCTGTCTCTTCTGTCTTTCTCTCACCACTCTCTCTCTCTCTCTCTCTCTGTCTCGGTCTCTCCCCTGCTTTCTCTCTCTCTCTTTTTCTCGCCACCCAATCTTTCTCTCTCTCTTCCCCTCTCTTTGTTTCTCTCTTTCTATTCTCTCTCTCTCTCTCTCTCTGTGTGTGTGTGTGTGTGTGTCTAAATCTCTCCTCTCTGCTCTCTCTCGTTCTCTCAACACTTTCTCTCCTCTCTCTTTCTCTGCCCCCTTTCTCTCTGCCTCCTCCCTGTCTTTCTCGCTCTTTCTCCTCTGTCTTTGTGTCTAGCTCTTTCCTCTCTTGCTCTCTCTCTTTCTTTCTGTCTCTCTTTCTCTCCTCTCGTTTTCTCTCCCCCCACTCTCTTTCTCTCTCTCTCTGCCCCTATTTCCCTCTCTCTCAATACCACTCACCTTGAAAACTTTCACATTTCGACCTACAAATCACCAAACTTGTTTCAGTCATTTTCCCAGCATGCTTCAGTGAGTCACGTTGCAGTTCAGATGTGGGGCCAGTTATAAAAGCCTACAACATGCTCCCGAGTGCTTATTTCACACATGGTCACTCTAATTTAAATAATCTTCAGAGGGTTTTCCATGTTTGGAATCTGGAAAACCAATTCAACCCAAATGACCTGCACTTTAACGGAAACAGACTGCACCAAGACGGGTTCTTTATTTCATTTAATGAGAAATTGTGTGTACGTAGCGGCACGGAATCGCCCAAAACATCATATTTGGAGCGAGGTGCGTGTTTACGGAGAATTACTGGAGTTATTCAAGTATAAAAGTGATTTGTTATTGCTTGAAAATGACATTCAGCTTAATTTCGATATCTGTAATGACTTGGCTGTGTACCTGATTGTTTTTGGTGCATTTGTGGACTCCTAGGGGATGATAAAATAACGTCTTTATTGAGTTATTCAGACTTCAGCTCCACTTTAATATGGATTCTAATGGCAGCAAATGGACAGTAACAAGTGAGGAGTTCTCTAACTTAAACAGGCAGTGTGTCACTTTTCTGGTGGATGTTGTTTTAAAATGTTTCACAGTATGGTATTAAACCGTTCTAACTTCATGGAAACCAAACCAGACATAGTTACAGGTCAGATCTGTGGAGAGGCGACCGCGCTCACAATCAAAATGCCTATTTTTCTATGTATTTTTGAGCTATAAAACCATCTGTAATTGACTAAATGTAAAGTAGAACTGTTTGATGTCCAGGAGCAATGATCAAAGATCCGTAATGCACCTTTAAAGTGCATGTATTCTTATAAATTAGTGGGTCGCCTCTCCACAAATCTGACATGTAACTTGACCTCACAGCGTCTCTTTCTTGTCTAAATGGATCTCATATACAGTCATTTCAAATGCCCAATAAATGAGGAGTTCTCTAACTTAAAGGGGAACTCCGGCACGTTTGAAGCTAAAGTCCATTGTTAGAGGTGGTCGAATACAGTCAGAAGCCAAAAAACAGCACAGATCAGTGTTGCCTCAGCGGAGATCTCACTGTGGCAGTGAGTCTGTCAAGGCAACAAGCTACTGTAGTGATGGGGGCAAGTTCTTAACTTCCACGTAAAATGGCAATTTGCACAAAAGGGGCTTAACACCACTTTCTAACCCATCTTACAACAGCCACGAGTCTAACAAACAAAACGCTCTGCCTGGCTCACTCATTACTGTCTGGAAACATTATGAAACAACTTTATAAACAGCCTTAGCATGAGCTTTGTTGATTTCCCACTGCGCATGTGAAAGCCCAAAACACTCGATTGTCGACTCCAGCGGCGGCGAGCGGCTCAAGCCGCCAGAAGCAACAAGTGAGGATCAACTACTGATGGGGAAGAAGAGAAACTGAAAGTTGTTGAAAGAAAATGGTTCGGGAATGTTTTTTTTTTTTTTTTTTTTGCGTTTTCAAAAAATATAAATCACTCGTAAATAAATGGGATTAGAAACGACATCGGCGATCGAGTCTTTTGGGCTTTCACATGCGCAGTGGGAAATCAACAAGGTAAAGCTCAGGCTGCTTATAAAGTTGTTTTATAACATTTCCAGACACTAATGAGTGAACCAGGCAGAGCGTTTTTTTTTGTTAGACTCGTAATTCACTACACCAGTTTGTTGTCTTGACAGACTCACTGCCACTGTGAGATCTCCACAGAGGAAACACTGATCTGTGCTGTTTTTTGGCTTCTGACAGAATTCAACCACCTCTAGCAATGGACTTTAGCTTGTGCCAGAGTTCCCCTCTTTAATGTGCAGTATGTAACTTTTCCAGAAAAGGGTCAGCCACCTGGTCTCCATGGAAATGTTATTGTTTTAACTTGAATGTCCCACAGTATGTTTACTGAACTAATCTGTTTAATTACAGCTGATTTTATTGCTTTAAAATGCCTTAAAAACAGGCATTTGTACAGTTAGCAGGTCGCCTCGCCACAGGTCTGACTTGTGACTTGACCTAAGGGTGTCACCTGCTTGTCTGTCTATCTTGCATGCAGTTGTTTTTTTTAATTAACAAAAAATACCTAGAAAAAACCTGTATTCTTACTGCTTTTCATCATGGAGACAGTTAATTCTGATGCCATACTGTGGGGTGTTTATGAAAAGCAATACCACATCTATGGAGACTTGAAAACTTACACAGAGGCTTGGTGAAGGTTAGCAGTCTAATCGTTAATATTGTTGTTCTCTTGGGCAAGGTACTTCCCCTACCTTGAATATAAGAGTGTGTTTGAGTGAGATATTAAATGGTAAATAGTCACATTTTCATACGTTCTTCCTTCTTCAAGGCACTCAAAACGCTTTTCAACAAGGAAACACTCACCCATTCACACACACATTCACACACCAGTGTACGCAGACACTGGGGGTGAGGTGGGTTAAGTGTCTTGCCCAAGGACACAACGATCAGAGAGGGACAAGTATGGCCACAGTTGTTCAATTGTATATCATAAAAACACTAGTAAAAAGCAAATAGAATAGGAAGTGAAACAGGATTTTGTAATAGACCTGTGTACACATACAAAATGAAAATGCCTAGAATATTCCACAGCATGGCATTAAGTTTATCTGTCTATCTCCATGGAGACTGTGACATTACCAGTCCAAGTTACAGGTCAGAGGATACCTTATAGTCACAGTAAGAACACGTTTTTTAAGGTACTTTTGAGCAGTAAAAACACATGGAATTAAAGCCAACACATTAGCATCGCCTTGGAAACCTGTACCAGAAAAGTTACACAGTCCATCTTTACTCTCTGTGTGGTCAGCTGTTTTTTGCCTGGCCCTCACCGCGTCACACGTATTGTCCCCCTCCTCTTCTTCGCCTCAGTTCTTCTGCTCCTCTCCCTCTTGAATACACCACCTGCTCTGCTCCTCTGCTGTTTGGACGAAGCTCATTCAGATTTTGGGCACTGGCGACCCTTTTTCCTTCCCCTCATAATGACAGAACACATTAGTTTTCTCATGCACAGACTTGGAAGCCAAAGCTCCGAGGGAAAGCAGCGTTTGAGAAGCCTCAGCCAACAAGCAAAGAAGCAAAGGCAGATGTCCCCAATGTGCAAAATGACTGGAACTATGAAAGAAAGTTACAGAGGCAGAACCAGCGAAATGCAAATGTGACTTTTTCTTTCTTTGTTTGACTGTGGCTTTTTCTTTTGTTACTACTACAACTGTTATATTTTTCAGATGACATCACAGCATTTTATTTGCGTGGTTAGGGAATTCCAAACTCGATTTCGATACGAAGGAATTATCGACTTGATCCTCATTATATATTCCGATTTTCACCATTAAATCATAGTTCTTTCTTTTATATTACCATGTGGTCTTATCTCAGTCATCCAGGCAAGTATACCATTGGCAAATATTCGTCTATGTGCTCTTATACTTGATCGAGATCATTCTAAAGCGATGCAGAAAAGGCTAATTTTTGTTCTTTTTAAGTATTGATACCTGCTTAAATGCGTTTCGAGATACTTTCAATAGTTTTAGTATAATTAGTATAATTAGTCTCTACATTCTATTGTAGAGATAAAGTAACATATTGGACGGCCTATATATTGGACCAATATTTTTTGCGAATTGGCTATGGGCTGTAAATCTCCAGCATTTCTTCTTATTACTTCTTATATCTGGGTGCAATATTTAATACTGTGCAATATTTAAAAACAGGGCAATATTTTAATATTTTGTCTGAGTGCAGTATTGATAGTTGAGTATAATATTTAAAGCAGTGCAATATCCTGCTCGACTGAGTGGTGTAGTCTTGGGTGTCTCAGCTTACTTATTTATTCTATTGTATACTGTGTGTAAATGTAGCACGTATATGTGTATATACGTATATGTGTGTATACATATAAGTCTGTTTTGGAGGGTGAGTTGCTTTTAATCTCGTTGTGCATGTGTATAGTGTGAATTGTACATATGTATAGTGACAATAAAAGGCATTCTATTCTATTATTTATTTGCAAATGGACAACACATATCGATGAATATTTACATTTCAAATACAGTACAGTGGAAAAGTGTGGGAAAAATGCTGTAAACTAGAAATGCCTTCAAAAACAGACGTGTTAATCATTTACTTTCATCTATCAACAATATGCAGTGAATGAACCAAAGAGAAATCTAATCTGAAATCAATATTCGGTGTGAGTTTTGCCTTCAGAAGAGCATCAGTTCTTCTAGGTTTACTTGCAGACAGTTTGTGAAGGAACTGGGCTGGTCGCTGTTCCAAACCTGTTGAAGAACTAAGCTCAGATCTTGTGTGGGTGGAGCTTCCTCACATCCTTCTGTCTCTTCATGGAATCAGACACACTCCATGATGTTGAGGTCAGGGCTCTGTGGGGCCAGACCATCACCAACACAACTTCTGCTTCTTTACGCTGAAGAGAGATCTTAATGACGAACAATCATTATTTATATTTTTGAAAGCATTCTTTGTTTACCCTTTGTTTACACCTGCCTAAAACTTTTGCACAGTACTGTATGTAAAGATTATACCCAACATATCTAATTTCCATCTTCATTTCCTCGACAGGTTGATGTCAAATTATCTACAAAACAAGGGAAAGTACAGCAACAATCACACAAAAGTACATAACACCAGCACACTCACTGTATGTACAATTCATTTCCGAAAATTAATTTCAAGTTCGAAGTCTAGAGTTAAACAACAACCTCTCAGGATAAAAAAATTCAGAATAGGATGATGTTTTGAGAGCACACGAATCTTTATGTGAAGACTTTAATGCAAATAGATAACTCTCCAAAATGTGACCAAGTAGTGTCCTTGAAGGTTTGTGCTAAAAAGCGACAGTAGGCAAGTTTGTTGTGAACTGAAATGACATAATTTGCCGAAAATAATCTACGCATCGTCCGAAAAATATCGGCAGAGCTCATCGTCATCAGTTGCTGCTTTGGCCATGAAAAAAAACAAAAACAAAACGCTCGATCTCTGTTCAATTGGGCAACATTATAACACAGATGAGAGCAGATCAAAAAAATCAATGTTAAATGCAGGTTTTTGTTGTAATACAGTGAGTTCTTGCATCTAGTCACTTACAGTAATGATCTAAATTGTCCATTTCTCTTTTGGGTACAAGCACAATGTAATCAAGCGGACCAAATTTCTCTTGTCCCCTTCATTTTTACTGTAGAGTCTCAAAACCTCCAATTACTAAAAATATGAGGACAGAGTTGTGCTCAAGAGTACCATGACTTCAAAATAATATTAGAAGTACAAGTAGTGGTCCAAGAAATGATAGCCTATATAGCGTAGATACTCGCTATAAATAAAACATAAGGCGCTAAGCATAAAACGCGGTATAAATTCACGCACATATGTGATTATATGCAAAATCTCCAGCCTATAAGTTATTCATAAAAAGCATTAATCTTTCATTATTTCATCCTACGTCGTATTGTCTTTTCCAGTCAAAGCATTCGCATCTCCGTTACAGAATCCAGTGGCTGTATGCTAATGTAGGTCACCGTTTTAATCCAGTTATACGGATATCTATTTACATAACGTAGCACGGAAAGATAGCAAACTGTTATTAGGCAGCTGTTTTATGCTAACACGTGCTAATGATTTCAGCCTGTTTCTGAACTATGCAAATGCGCAAGTGTGTTAGCATGCATAAACATTAATATAAACAATAACTACATATTTACTTAGCGTCTGTTTAGAATGCAGATGTTTAATGGCGCTATACGGAAAGAGTTTATTAGCATACGGCGTCTTTTCACAATATGGCGATGCTAATGATGCTATCTGTCTCTGCCTCGTTGACGGTTATGTGGGTTTCAGTTTGGTGTTATAGGTGACGTTTTGAGAGCTTTTCACACTTCAAAAGATATCAGATTTTAAATTATTAATTGCTAAAACAGTAGTCCTAATTTTCAGTTTGGCTCTTTGATGTTCATCGGTAAGAAAATACAATAATCGTTGGATAGGTTTGGTTACTCAGTCCTGGTTTAGAACTAGATTTATGTAGTTAAGGTTTAGTTTTTGGATTAGTCCGAGTGCTGTTCTGGTTTAGACCTGGTTTAATCCTGGTTAAGACCTGGTTTAGTCCTGGTGCAGTATTGAATTAGACCTGGTTTAGTCCTGGTTTAGACCTGGTTTAAATCTAGACATATAGTTTTCCCTTATAAGGTTTAGTCCCGGTTTAGCCCTTGCTTAGTCCTGCTTCTGTTCTGGTTTAGTCCTGATTTAGTCCTGGTTTAGTCCTGGTTTAGCCCTTGCTTAGTCCTGCTTCTGTTCTGGTTTAGTCCTGGTTTAGCCCTTGCTTAGTTCTACTTCTGTCCTGGTTTAGTCCTGATTTAGTCCTGGTTTAGTCCTGGTTTAGCCCTTGCTTAGTCCTACTTCTGTCCTGGTTTAGTCCTGGTTCAGTCCTGATTTAGTCCTGGTTTAGTCCTGGTTTAGTCCTGGTTTAGCCCTTGCTTAGTCCTACTTCTGTTCTGGCTTAGTCCTGGTTCAGTCCTGATTTAGTCCTGGTTTAGTCCTGGTTTAGTCCTGGTTTGGCCCTTGCTTAGTCCTGCTTGAATGAATCCTAGATTTGTCCAGTTTTGATTCTTCCAGATAAGTGGTAGAAAATTGAGTTTTGATTCTCGACCTTGTTTACGTCTTTAAATCCAGACTCAAAACAGTTCTGTTTAGCTGCATATGACTGAAAGGTTTTCATTTTTCACCCTGCACTCTTCTCTTCTCTCTAATTTAATATATATCTCTCTCTTTTGAATTTTAGGATTATTTATGTTTTGATTTATTTATACTGTGATTTTACGGGTTTCGACTTCATGTAGACCTGGTCTGGTTCTGCATCCTGCCCTGGTCATTCCCATTAGACCTGATTTAGACCTAGTTTAGTTTTAAATGTATTCTGGTTAAGACCCGTTTAGATCCTGGTTTTGCCCATTGTCCACAGATCCACAGTTTTAAGTTATTTGGTGTTAGTAGAAGGAAAACGTTATAGAATCACACATTGATGATCTTTCCCTGTTCAAAACAAAGCAGCACAAAAACAAAATCCATAATTCAGATTACATTTACAGACATTAAAACATTTACTAGAGCCCAGATGGCTTTAGACTTGTTTTTCACTTTTTGTTTGGCCTGTTTTAGTCTTTATTTGTCTTTTAAAACCTGCTTACATCCTGTTTTTGTTCAGGGTCCAAGCATTTTGAAATTCAACATTTTACAATCACAAAATGAATCTTTCTCCGCTCAAAACAAAACCCATTTGAAAGCAGACTCCATTTCCAGACATTAAACTATTTGTTAGGGCCCAGATGGCTGTAGTTTGGCGGTGAGTTCGGGTCCTGTTTCTGTGCCCGTTCACTTTGTATTGATATCCTTGTATTCTGAACCATAAAAATGTAAATGGGATTTCAAAGTGCGGCGAGGCCAGACTCCAGAACGGCATAAGGAACCATAATCTCACACTTTAATGCCTGTTTTTCTTCTGTTGTCTCTCTGCTTGGACATGCTCTAGGTCAGGGTGTCTTTACTGCCCCCTGTAGACCTGTAGGGTAATAAAATATGTTTGTATGGGTGGTCTGGATGCAGTTTATGAATGAATTAAAGGGTCCCAAATGGAGCGTATCGCAATCAAATCGAAATTGCAGTTCTGAGTTGCACTTTAAAGGTTCTTCTTATTTTTGGTCTCGTGAGGTTTAGGTCATGTTCTAATGTGGTTACCTCCTGTAATGCTGTAGATGTTCACAGAATAAATGTCGAAACCGCACAAATCTCTCCGTCTATGCTAATATCGACATCACAAAATCGATTTTTTTTTTAATTTTAATTCTAGGATCAGTCTGAGTGAACAAGTTATTTATGTTTTATTCATGACCATAATGTTAGTTTTGCTCAGTATTTCACTAATGCTCGTCGTTGTTCGCCTTTAAGTTTTCGTCTTTCTTCCCTTGATAGTTGTGGATAAATTCTTCATGGACAGAATATGTTCTTTGTCGACCTTGTTGGATGAAGATTTGGTGTTGGGCCAGATTTATTGAAGCTGGTCAAAAATATGGGACACTTTTCCACAGGTATTTTGCCAGAGAAAAGCACTGACCGGAAGTTGTGCGACGCAACACCAACACTTCCTGCCGTTGTGACAATAGCCTATTGTGTTTTGTTTCATTCACACATCTTGAGTAACTCTTTATTATTAATCTGTCTACATCTCCAAAGCTCAAAATCCTCTGTTCCACCTTGTGATGTCATGAAGTGGTTGTTTTCAACTTTCAACTTTTGTTCAGTAAAGATCGGCAATTCCAGGGCTGAAATGATCCAGTTTACTCTTGTGAAGATGTATGAAGTTTAAAAACACGGTGGCGCACTTCACGTCATTGAGATTCCGGGTGTGTGACGCTAACTGGAGGCACTGCTCTGTCTCTAAGCTCTGTGTCTCTGAGTCAAGATACTGGCCAGAGAGAAAAATTTGTTTGAGAGGGGAGTTAAAGAGGCTATTTTTGTTTAAAAAAAAAAAGAAAAAGAAAAACCTTCTTTAAACAGAAATGGAGGACATGGTCCTGAATGATTCTGCTAATATGACCCACGCTCAGGGAAATTTTAATAGGCCGAGCTAACAACAGAAACTGTAAACAAGTAGGGTATTAGTTTCAGAGTATTTCCTGATATCCAACTCTTCCCCCTGACAGGCAGTTTTAAGGCACTGTACTCCAGTATTCTGACCAGAACTGAGGAAGCAGCTTGGATGAGCTGTGAAACATATTCCGTAACGTATTTGTCCAGTTGACAAATTTAACTCTCTCCTTTGCCTCCGTCAATTACGTTAGACTCTGATCTGATCTTTATTTTAATGCAATCTGACCACGATGAAGTGATTTAGTTGCTAGACTACAGTCAAGAACTAACATTAGCCAACAGTTTTTCAGTTAGTTGCTCTCACTTTTCATTTCCCTTCCCTGTCTTTGACTCCTCTCCTCGATTCTGCAGGAAATGGGTGAGGAAGTCCCGCCCACAGAGGAACCACAGTGGATATAAACTCCTCACTGAGCAATAAAGTTTGATTCTTTCCTCTGATGTCTGCTCCCGAATCCTCCCTCATGTTTACTCCATGTTTCCGTGGACACATTTGATTAACAGCTGAAAAAACGAGGAATCGAGGAGAAGGAAGCGAGGAAACAGAACTGAGATGCGGCCTTTGTACGCGCCTATTCGTAAGATGATAAGTCTCATAATTAGTTTTGCTTGTCTTCTTCAATATTGAGCGAATTCTATTTTCCCTTTCACTTTTAATCTCACGAAGGGGCCCGAGACAGAACAAATTTCGTCTTTGTTTTTTATTTCCTCCGCCGAAGTCCGAACTCCGCTCCAAACCGCTCGCCTTTCCTGACGGAGGCCCGGCTGCAGACCTCTCCGTTATGATCGATGACAATTTGAAACGGCCCAATTGATAAATAAATAATGCATAACGAAGCCGATCCGTGTTTGACGAGTCTACGCCGAAGAGGTCTCGCCTCCTGCTGCCCCTTGTGGACATGTTGGATAGTGTTTTTTTTTTTTATCTCCTTCTATCTCCATCTTGCTGCAGTCTTTAAGCCCCGAAAGAAAACAGCAGCATCAGGAGCGGCGGGTTCGGGCACTTAAAAATCTCATTACTTTGCACCGTATTATGTCCAAAGAGCCTCTGAGCCAGAATCACCTCTTCCTCTCCTCTTTCTCCCTCTCTCCCTGACCCTCTCCTACTTTTCCTCCCTCTCAAATTTTATGTCTTTCTCCATCTCCTCTCTCTTTCACTCTCTCCTCGTTCTCCCTCACCCTTTCCTGTTTCTATCCCCCTCAAATTTTACATCAAACTTTATCTCCTCTCCATTTTTCTCTCTTCTCCCCAAACACTATTTTTCTCACCCTCAAATTTTATGTCGTTGTTTATCTCTCCCTCTCTCTTTCTCTCTCTCTGTCTTCCTTTTCCCTCTTGCCCCGACTCTAATCCTCACTTTTCTCATCCTCAGATTATACTATATGTCATTCTTTATCTCTCTTTCTTATCCCTCGCTCCCTAACACTCTTTTATCTATTCTCCCTGTCAAATTTCATGCTATTCTTTATCTCTTTTCTCTCTCTTCTTCTTGTCTCTCTCCCTATTTTTTCTCACCATCAAAATGTGTATCATTCTTTATCTCCTCTCTCTTTTTCTCTCTCTCCTCCTTATCCCTCTCTCCCCAAACCCTCTCCTATCCTACCTCCTTTCTCCCTCTTGAATTTTTTTTCTTTATCTCCTCTCTCGTTCGCTCTCTCCTTGTTCTCCCTAACCCTTTCCTATTTTTTATCTCCCTCAATTTTGTCATTCTTTATCTCCTTTCTATCTCCTTCTTTCTGTCCTCCTTATCCCTCTCTCCCCAAACACTCTCGCCCTCACATTTTATCTTTGTTTCTCTCCCCTCTCTCTTTCTTTCGCTCTCTCTTTCTTATCCGTCACTACTTTACCCTCTTCTACCTATTATATTCAAATTTTATTCTTTATCTCCTCTCTTTCTCTCTCTCCTTCTTATCCCTCTCTCCACAAACTCTCCTATTCTATCTCCTTTCTCCCTCTCGAATTTATGTTTTTCTTTATCTCCTCTCTCTTTCGTTCTCTCTTCCTTCTCCTTTTCTCTCTAGCTTTCTTTTCTCTATTCTCCCCCTCAAATTTTAAGTCATTCTTTATCTCCTCTCTCTTTCTCTCTATCTTCCTTATCCCTCTTGCCCCAACTCTAATCCTCACTTTTCTTATCCTCTCTTTCCCTCTCTTTCTCTCTCCTTCTTATCCCTCTCTCCTTATTTTTCTCACCTTCAAAATGTGTATCATTCTTTATCTCCTTTCTCTCTCGAATTTTGTTTTCCCCCTCTTCTATCTATTCTCCCCCTCAATTTTTATGTAATTATTTATCTCCTCTCTCTCTTTCTCTCTTCTCCCTAACCCTTTCCTATTTTTATCTCCCTCCATTCTTTATCTCCTTTCTATCTCCTTCTCTCTTTCCTCCTTATCCCTCTCTCCTTAAACACTCTCCTATTTTTTCTCACTCTAAAATTTTATGTCATTGTTTAACTTCCGTCTGTTTCTTTATCTCTCTCTTTCTTATCCTTCGCTCCCTAACCCTCTTCTATTTATTCTCCCTGTCAGATTTTATGCTATTCTGGATCTCCTCTCTCTCCTTCTCTCTCTTCTTATTCCTCTCTCCCCAAACGCTCTCCTATTTTTTCTTCCCCTCAAAGTTTAAGTCATTCTTTATCTCCTCTCTTTCTCCTTATCTTCCTTATCCTTCTCGCCCCAACTCTAATCCTCACTTTTCTCTCTATTTTTTCTCTCTATTTTTTCTCACCTTCAAAATGCATATCATTCTTTGTCTCCTTTTTCTCTCCTTCTCTCTCTCCTCCTTATCGTCTCTCCCCAAATTCTCTCTTATTTTTTCTCACTCTCGAATTTTGTTTTTCTTTACCTCCTCTTTCTTTCGCTCGTTCCTCGTTCTCCCTAACCTTTTTCTATTCTTATCTCCCTCCTCTCTCTTTCTTTCTCTCCTCCTTATCCCTCTCTCCACAAACTCTCCTATCCTACCTCCTTTCTCCCTCTCGAATTTTATGTTTTTCTTTATCTCCTCTCTCGTTCGCTCTCTCCTTATTCTCCCTAACCCTTTCCTATTTTTATCTCCCTCAATTTTTCTCCATTCTTTATCTCCTTTCTATCTCCTTCTTACTCTCCTCCTTATCCTTCTCTCCCCAAAAGCTCTATTTTTTCTCAACCTCAAATTTTATGTCTTTGTTTATCTCCCCTCTCTTTTTCTTTATCTCTCTTTTTCTTATCCCTCGCTCCCTAACCCTCTTCTATCTATTCTCCCCCTCAAATTGGATCCTCTCTTTCTCTCTTTGTCTCTCTCCTTCTTATCCCTCTCTCCCTATTTTTCTCACTGTCAGAATGTGTATCATTCTTTATCTCCTTTCTCTCTCTGCTTCTCTCTCTCCTCCTTATCCCTCTCTCCACAAATGCTCTCCTATCCTATCTCCTTTCTTGCTCCTCCTTTATCTCCTCTCTCTCTTTCACTGTCTCCTCCTTCTCCTTTTCTCTCTAACCTTTTCTATCTATTCTCCCCCTCAATTTTTATGTAATTATTTATCTCCTCTCTCTTTCTCTCTCTTCTCCTTATCCCTCCCTCCCTAACCCTTTTATATTTTTTCTCCCCTTCAAATTTTATGTCATTCTTTATCTCCTATCTCATTCTCTCTGTCTTCCTTATCCCTCTCGCCCCGACTCTAATCCTCACATTTCTCATCCTCAAATTATACTGTATATTATTCTTAATCTCCTCTCTCTTTTTCTCTCTCTTCTCCTAATCCTTCTCTCCTTAACCCTTTTGTATTTTTTCTCCCCTTCAAATTTTATTCCATTCTTTATCTCCTTTCTCTCTCTCTTTCTCTTTATCCTTCTCTCCCTAACCCACTCATCTCTTTTCTTTATTCTTATATGCTCTCTTTTTCCTGCTCACCATCCTCTCTCTCTCCTTTCTATCAGTTTCTCACCTCTCCCTTGCGCATTACTTTCTCTTTTCTCCCCTTATCTAGTTCTTCTCTATCCTCTCTCATCATCTTCACTTTTCTCTCCCCTCATCCCTCCTTCTTCCTGTCCACTCTCTCTCTTCTCTCTCTCTCTATCTTTCTTTCTCTCTCTCCACCGGTTTAGCCGCGGTTAGCTCCTGACGCTACACCTGCCTAATCTGTTGCGCTCCCTCCCATATCCGAGGCTTAGCGCTGTCCCCATTCACTGGGCGACACAGATAGTGCAGCTTAGCCCCTGGGATGGCGAGCGCTGGATGTTTAGAGCCGCTCGGCACGTTAGCGCTCATCACATTACAAAATACAGACCCCAATGTCCACTGGCTTTATTATCGTCTACCTGGAGAGAGGAGATAGCGCCATTGTTGTGTGTTTAATTGTACTGCAGAGTGAGAGTACATGGTTATACTGTATGTGTAGTAGAAGACAGTGGATCTCAACATGTTCTGCTGTGAGTTATAGGCTTCTTCTGAATATATGAAAGGGCCGTTTTAACTATATTCAGTTATTTCATGATTTTATTGTTGGATATTAGATTTGACTTTGGTTGGATTCGCACATGGGTCAATGACGTGACGCTGTCCAATAGCAGTTTCCTCAGTTAAAAGGGTTCAAATTTCATAATAATTCACCACATTTCTGTAGTACTTCTGATCCCCATGGAACCAAATCATTTTTTCAGAAATCATTTGTTATTCTGCATGTTTTTTGTACGTAAAGTGTTAAAATGTCATGTGGTGCGACTGTGCATCATGTGGTGCGACTAATAACAGCAGGAATTCTATGGCTGGAATTTTAATAACAGACAAAGTTTACTTGGGTGAATCGTTTTCTTTCGGCATTTTTCTTAATTTTATGCATTTTACAGGGAAAAGTAGTGTGTTAATTAAACGCAAGCATATTGGACACCAAAAGAAAAGATCAATATGCATTAAAAATCAAAAGAAATACCAACAGTTTGTTTCTATCCACTTCATATTACTCAGAACTTAGATTAATATCCCAACCATGTTTTTGAAAATAAAACAATTTTAAGGTTATTCTCGGTCGCACCACATCACTTTTTACACTAAAAATGCTTAATATAAATGGTAAACATAGATTTATGCACCTGACACTGTAAATATTTGAAAAAGTTTAATAGAAACTAATATTTTTTATATTTAAAAATTTGCCTGTTGAAAATCCTTATACATGATTGACCCACACACATCATGCATCAAAACTGGGACTAAACTAGGACCAGTGGTGGAACATGACAAAATAAAAGTAGTAAAGTACTGTACTTAAAAAAATAGATATTACTTTTTACTTTTACTTCCCTATATTTGAGGACAGGTGTCTGTGCTTTCAGAATCAAAATTTGTCATTTCAGTTTTTGAGTTTGTCATTTCAGTATAAAAACACAGAAACGAAACACTGCACTCAGGTCCAGGTGAACAGCAGCACCAATAAAAATAGGAATAAGTAGTTTAAAATATCGTATCAAACAGAGTCTTTAACAGCTCCCATCCCCGCCACATTTTCTAAAGTGCTTCCCAAGTCGGTGCTGTTCTGTAAGGTACATTACTGTCAGGGATTTGTGACACAATCGGAATAACAGCATCAGGATAAAAACTGTGAAGTCTGGTGGTCCTGGCTTGTAGGTGGCGCAGTCTTCTCCACTACATTTTTGAACAGGAAAAGTGATAAAAAGTGAGAGTATTTTTATTATTGTGCAAGTCCCACTGAAAAGTTTATTTATTATTATTATTATTATTATTATTATTATTATTATTATTATTATTTATTTATTTATTTATTTATTTATTTATTTATTTATTTATTTATTTATTTATTTATTTATTTATTTATTTATTTATTTTAAATCAAAGTCATCGTTTAAACAAGCAGAAATATACAAATAAAAACAGCTAGGAAAAAAAAGAATTCAGTTGTTTCTGCTGAACAAAATTAATCACAAATCTGCATCAAAATCACTATAATCACCACATTGAAGCTTTATTATTAACGTTTTACTCTTAAGTACATTTTTGAACAGGTACTTAAATAATAAGTAGATGTTTTCATGCAATACTTTTGCTTTTACTTTATTTGTATTAACTTTTTTACTACTTTTCTCCCTTTGGTATCTGTACTTTTACTTAATAACAGTACTTCTTCCACCGCTGACTAGGACTAAACCTGGACTAGACTCGGACTGAACCAGGACTAGAGCAGAACCAAACCAAGTCTACATCAGGACTTTACTGGGATCAAACCAGGACAAGCGTGATGCATGCATTACTTTGAATAATATTCTTACTGGCATCTATGACTATAAAATAAATGGTGAGCCGTTATTGTTAGTGCTATAGAGCAGCTTAAACAGTGACCGTAAAGGCTCTGCGGATGCTAAAAACTACAATAAAAACAAAGAGTGGATTTTGGAGAAAACAGAACTTTTAACAATACTTTAAAACCTCATCTAAGTTTGTTTTGATAGGATAAACACCATGAAACATATGGTTTAGACTGTATTAATATCACAAATGTTCCTTTTCATAATGTGATTTTCCCTGTGTGTTTTTGTCTCCATGAAGCAACAGTATAGCGGCGTCTGCGGTGTGTGCGTTCAACCTCAGTGCCATCACGCAAGCCTTCAACGGCCCCTTCAGGTCCCAGGAAAACCCGCGCTCAACATGGCTGCCCACCTCCAACCCCATTCACAACTTCCAGGTCAGTATAACGGATCTGTTTTTTGGACAATGGTACGTTTTTACCAGGGGAGTTACGAGATACGAGCTGGTAACCTGGCAGCAAGATGAATTCTCACAATATTAGTGTGGCCACAAACTCAGGAGGATTTATCTGGATTACTCCCCCTCTGTTTTCGATCGCCCGGTTAACCAGTGGCCTTGATCAATCACAGAGCAGCATTGAGGTTTGAGCGGAAGCCAAAGGTGAAGCGAAAGTTCGGGAATCCTCAAACTTTAAACCAGATTTATACTATTATGGTTGACAAGAGCTGACGGAAGATATTGAACTTTCTGCCACTTTTTCTTTCATGTGGACAGGCCAAGTTATTCCAGAGATATTAACCTCAAACCACGACCAAATATTTGAATTCTTCTAGTTAAACATTTCGCTTTAAACTTACAGTAACTTCTTGTGTTCTGTTTCTCCTCAGTGTGGGACCATCTCTGAGCGGGGTCCGAACGAGGGTCTGACCGAGCGCAGCCTGCAGGACGCTCAGAGGCTCTACCTGATGAACGACGTGGTCCAGCCGGAGACCACGGACCCTCTGGTGATGCAGGACGACGTCAGGTTCTCCAGCCTCGTGGTGGACATCGTACAGGGCATGGACACGCTCTACCACGTCATCTACATCAGCACTGGTACGAGACCTTTTACTTTACTTGGGTTTGTAGTTGTAGATTGAGATCTACTGATACTTTGCAGTGATATTTGTCTGGGGAGTCTTCTACATGTATGTCTATGGCAGATTATTCAGCAGTTACCATGGTGACACAACGCAAACATTAGCAAACACAGCCGAAAACATTTTAAGATAGTCTGAAAACTCAAGAAAAATATAAAATGGATGTAGACAACGCATTTTTAAAAGCCTGTGATCAACTGATACTTTGCAGTGACGTCACACCGGGGGGTCTACATGTATGTCTATGGTGGAATGTTCAGCAGTTACCATGGTGACACAATGCAAACATTAGCAAACACTGCCGAAAAAGTTTTAAGACTGAAAACTGTTGGCTGATGCGAGTTCCTCTGTGACTGTAATGTTGTTTCAGAGGGACTTGTTTAACAGCACAAATCAGATCATTTGTTGTAGTTCCAGCTAAGTCAGCTCTTCATGGTCAGATTGTGTTAACTTGAGTCACAGAGCCTCAGGTAGAGCAGTGCCTTTAGTTAGCGTCACGTCCCCACTGTGTGGATGACATCAGCTGCAAACTGTACGAAATAATAAGCAACATTATTTGGTTTAAAAAGTGCTTTAGTACGGGGGTGTCCAAACTTTTTCCATCGAGGGCCACATAGGGTCATAGACTGGTGGTCAAAACAGTGAGTAAATCAAATCAGTGCATTTATTTCAAGTCTGAATGACCCTCCAGACCTTTGTTCAGGCTTAGACCCTCAAAAGGACACACTATATTTGCTTCTTCAAGGTAGAATTAAAAAACATGCAGTAAAAAGTACTGCATGTGGTAGTATGGGCCAATTCACCTGGAAGCCTGAGGGCCACAACAATCGGTCTGAGGGCCACATTTGGTCCCCGGGGCCATAGTTTGGACATGCCTCCTTTAGTAGGTCTCAGTCATGTTTTATAATTATGATCCATAAACATTCACTCCACACTAAAGAGTGTGGAGTGAATGAATAATAGACTGTCAAGCACTTGAGGCGTCTTGAAATGCACTATATAAATGCTATGATGAATTAATTAATAAAAATACACATTTACACACAAAATTGCCTCTTATGAGATTTAAGCCATGTTAGAATATCTCCTCAAAAATACTGTATTTTTTGGACTATAAGTCAAAAAATGCATAATGAAGGAATAAAAAACATGTATAAGTCGCACCGGACTATAAGTCGCACTTTTTTGGGGAAATTTATTTTATAAAATCACAGACCAAGAACCAACATTTCATCTTGAAAGGCAAGTTATAGAAGTTATAGTAATAAAAATAACCCAATAGAGAAGAATCCATGTATCATTCATTAATTCGTTTTTCAATATAGAACCAAAAATAAGAAAATGAAAAAAAGAACTCTTTTCTTTATTATTTGTCTCTAAAACCAAAAATGAAAAAAATGGATAACATTTTGTTTTTTCATTTTTGATTCATATGTATGATTCATAACTTTGGTCTATGGACTGTTAGTGTATACGTAAGTCGCAGGACCACCCAGACCCTGAAAAAAATACGGTACCTGGAATTTTGTTTTGTTTCATTTACATATGTTTGAGAATTCCTGCATTATTACGCTACGTTTATATCTCTAAAGCTCAAAATGCTCTGTTCCACCTTGTGATGTCATTTAGTGATACTTTTCAAGTTAACAGCTACCCTTTACTTTTAATTCAATAGAGACTGACAGTTCCAGATCTGAAATCATCCAAATAAATCTAGTGAAGGTATATGGAGTTTAAAAACACAGGGGAGCCCTTTTGAGAGTTTTAGAGAAGAACTCAGCCTAAATTTACAGCATTTGTGTGTTAAACATGTGTGAATGAAACAAAACACAACTCCAGGTCTGTTTGTGAAGAGGAAACCATATTATACCAGTACATCAGAAAATAGCGTAACATGGACCTTTTAACCTTATTATTAGTTCAGAGTTCAGAATTAGCTCCACAAACTTGCTATTTTAATCATATATTTACAATCATGTCTTGAACTTTGTGCCGGTTTGTACCATGTGGATAGGCCCAGTAATTACAGATATTAAGCCTAAAGCGTGTCAGATCAGTAGCCTTACATCAGAGCACCCCAGGGTGGCTCTGTGGAGTAAACAACAGGTGTGAGGATTGGGTGAGTAATGACGGCAGCGTGGGGCTTTGCCAAACTTTGACAATGTATGACAGAATTGAAAGATTAGACACAAAAGTAAGAACGTGAGAACAGAAGTTTGAGAGGGAGACAGGAAGAGTCTGCCTGAAGACTGATTAGTAAATTTTAAGGTCCTATATTGCACAAAATTGTCTCTTGTGAGTTTGAAGCCAAGTTAAAATGTTGTTACCTCTTAAAGCTCGTTTGAATACACTAGAAAAGATTATAACCCATGATGTATATTATTTCTTTGCAGAATACGGCTCTATTCTCAAAGCCCTGGCCACGCCCAACAAGAATCTTCAGGGCTGTTACCTGGAGGAGATGGAGCTCCTCCCATCTGGACTGCGTCAGCCAATCCTGAGCCTCCAGATTCTCCATAGCGACCGCTCCCTGTTTGTGGGACTGAGCGATCGCGTGCTCAAGATCCCCCTGGAGAGGTGCTCGACCTACAAGACCGAAACGTGAGTAATAACCTGGATACTGGCGTTTACAAGGTGCATTGTGTGGAGGGTCCGTCAGATGTTTTCCTCCATGGAGACGTTATTGTTTCGTCTGGAATGTTTCGCAGTGTGGTTATAAAACCTTTTTATCATCATGGAGACCAATCCAGACCAAGTTACAAGTCAGATCTGTGGAGAGGCGATCCAGCACACAGTCAGCATACCTCTTTTTCTAGGTATTTTTGAGCTATAAAACCACCTGTAATTAAATAAATGTAAAGTAGGGCTGTTTAATGTCATATTGTGGAACATTCCAGGCAGAACAATAACATCTCCATAGAAACAAGCAAGTTATGGGTCCTCCACCAGAAAAGTTACACAATGTACGTGTAAGATTATTCCACTGGTATATACTTTTACTTCAGGATGAATCTACTCAAATAATAAATTTAAGTCATTTTAACTTATCTTGGCGGCACAGTGGCTGAGTGGCTAGCACTCATGCCTCACAAAGAAGGTTCTGGGTTTCATCCGTGGGCCCTTTCTGTGTGGAGTTTGCATGTTCTCACTGTGTCTGAATGGGTTTCCTCCATTTTCCCCCATCAAACCAAAAACATGCACTGTAGGTGTGAAAGTGGAGTGTGTGAGTGATGGTGGTGGGCGGAGGGACCGGTGGAGCTGGTTGGCTTGGCAGTCATGGTTCTGTCAGTCTATCCCAGGGCAGCTGTGGCTACAACAGTAAGTTACACCACCGGGTCTGGAGTGAATGAAGAATGCTCTGTTATTAATGCTGTGTAAAGTGTCTTTGGGGACATGGGTCTGTGAAAAGTACTATAGAAATAAAGTTACCTGACTTTACCTTACCTAGATATAGCTTTTTGCAGTATAGAGGTTGTCATAGTAATCTTATAAGTTTAAGTCCTTTAAACTGGGAACAGCCTGGTCTTTGAGGTTGATTAATGGCACCACTTTCTGAAACTATTGTAAAAAATTAAATTATAATTTCTATTTTGTACTTGTACATTGTACTTTTGTACGTGAACTTTGTGCCTGTTTTTGTTTCTTGTGGATAGATGACAGATGTGCAAATCTGACAATTAAAGGTGCATTGTGTAACATTTCTGGTGGAGTGTCCGTCACCTGCTTGTTTCTATGGAGATGTTGTTGCTCTGCCTGGAATGTTCCACAGTATAACATTAAACAGCTCTTACATTTATAGAGTTACAAATGGTTTTATAGATCAAAAATACCTAGAAAAACGTGTTCTGACTGTGAGTGGGGTCGCCTCTCCGCAGATCTGACCTGTAGCTTGGTCTGGTTTGATCTCCGTGACGGTTGAAAGGTTCAGTACCATACTGTGGAACATTCCAGACAAAGCAATAACATCTCCACGGGGAAAAGCCTTTGACAGACCTTCCAGCAGAAAAGTTACACCATGCACATTAAAGTTTAGCAAGTCTTTTTTTCTCTTTCTTTGTTTTGTTTTCTTGCACCAAACAAAGACAAATGCACACGTTCTTTTACATAATATATAGAAAGAAAGAAAGAATCACCCAAAGTTATCCCATTTTGTGTGTGGGTGTACTCTGCTTATGTAATAATAAACTCTTACCAACAGTAATGAATGAATACTATAGAAGTCGATATTTGAAAATATGGCTTCAGCGCGTTCTTTTTTCACAGTTTGTTTATTGCCTTTTGTTTTGTTGGAAACTCTTTATCTTCTGCAGGTATAATTACATGTCTGGAGGCTGGATTAATGTTAAAATGGGGCTGGAGCCGTTATAGTCTTTACAGGAGAACAAATGACCAGGGCCTATCTGAGAACGGGAATGACTTTGGGAGGTTTAATAGAATGGGATTAAAGGTGCACTGTGTAACTTTTCTTTTTTTTAAATTCTCTTTTACTCTCTCTCTCTCCCCCATTTCTTTTTGCCGCCTTTTTCAATCTTCTTTCCTCTCTCCCCCTCTTTCCCCCTCTCTTTTCTCACTCTTTCTGCCCTCTTTTCCTTCTCTCCCTCCCTTTCTCCTTTCTCTCCCCCTCTCTCTTCTCTCCCTTTCCTGTCTCTCTCTACCTCCACTCCCTCCCCATCACCTCTTCCATATCTCTCTCTCTCTAAGCATATCTGTCTGTAAAGGTGCATTATGTCACTTTTTTCCTTCTTTTTTATGCTTTTTTACGTCAAAGTTTCACACAAAAATGTTTCACAAAAATGATATACTGGTACATACAGTTGTCCTTCATTATAACGGGGTTCACTTTTCGCAGCCTCGCTGTTTTGCAGATTTTTTTCCTCCTTTTTTTTTTACAGTGTATGAATGTGCATTGTGTTCTGCGTTCTGATTGGCTAAGAAAGAATCCATGCATTGTGTTCTGCGTTGTGATTGGCTAAGAAAGAATCCATGCATTGTGTTCTGCGTTGTGATTGGCTAAGAAAGAATCCATGCATTGTGTTCTGCGTTCTGATTGGCTAAGAAAGAATCCATGCATTGTATTCTGCGTTCTGATTGGCTAAGGGATAATCCATGCATTGTGTTCTGTGTTCTGATTGGCTAAGGGAGAATCCATACATTGTGTTGCGTAATCGAAGGCGGCCTGTCTGTTTAAAAGAATAAAAAACAGCACCAACAACTCCCCATAACCATGTTTTTCACCCCCTGCACTTTTACAGTTTTATATAAGATGTAAGATATATAATAATTGTAAAAAAAAAAAAAAAGAAAAAAAAAGAAAGAAAAGCTGAGTACTTAGCGGATTTCGCCTATTGCGCGTTATTTTTAGAACATAACCCCCGTGATAAACGAGGGACCATTGTATTCTTGGATGATGCATTACAGTAGACACAATATTTGTTTTATTTTTTATTTTTTTCATTTTTTCCGCTATTGCTTTGTCTCGGAATGTTACACAGTATGGCATTAAATTAACCTGATCTATCTTGCCCGTATTCAGCGACAGTGTCACAGTTTTATTGATACTTTGAGGTGACGTCACGCTTGGGGTGTTTTACATGTATCTCTATAGTGGAATTTCCATCAGTTGCCGTGGTGACACAATGCTCTCATTAGCAAAGACAGCCAAAAAAGTTTTAAGATGATCTGAAAACTGCTAAATGGATTCAACACATTTTCAAGAGTGTGTGATCAATACGAGGGTCTGTAGTCCCTATTTTGGTATTTTGTGTATTTTGAACTAAATCGGGCAGAAAGACTAAATGAAAACCTGCTAGTTGGCTTGTGACTGTAATTTTATGTATGAGAGACCTTTTTAAGCACACAAATCATTTCACCTCTTGTAGTTCCATCTAAGTCTTTAGGATCAGACTGTGTTAAAATAACGTGGGTACCAGAGCTTTTGACAGTAGTGCTTTCAGATGGCTTCATACCCGTACAGTATGTAAATGAACAGAAGGAATACATAAAATCCAAATGGTTAGTTGGATAAAGTCCAGGTTCTATACTCTGTTAGTGCAGATCAGATAAAAATGCCATGTCCAACTACTTCAGTATAACAGCTCTACTGTAATCACACTGTTACTCTGTTTCTTCTCCCACATCATCCCCTGCTCTGTGGTTCAGGCACCTCTTCAAATTTGCTTCCAGTTTGGATCTTTTGTTCATTTTGTTTTGCTGTTTAGAATATCTGTACTTGCTCTTCAATGACATGTATTTCCATTGCAAAAAAGCTGCAAAATGTGAGATATGAAAACAAATCTATCAGAAAATGACTTAAAAGTAGTGAACTGATCTGTCCATGCAGCAAGAGCATTTAACTTGACAAGTTCTCTTAAAATAAACTCCCTCTAGACTTTAGACTTATGTGAGTGATTTCAACTTGACAAGTAAAATGATCTGCCAATGGAATACGTGTTTTTCTTAATTCAAGCAACATTTGATTTTGTTTCTTATTTTATGTCCAAAAAGTTGTTGTTTTTCCTTAGTTTAAGTGTAGCCAAATGTATTTTCATATTTTAACTACAAAAAGTCTTGTTCTGTTGGCAGATCATTTTACTTGTCAAGTGAAATTTACTCAAATCATGATAAAACTTTCTTAATTCAAGTCATCTTAACTTGGCTAGATTTTAGTTTTTGCGGTGTGGTAAATACATTGTAACTTCTTTTAAACATTTATTGTCTAAATGTAAGATTTTTTTGACTAGTTGAGTCATGGATGAAATATATGTGACAATTTTTAAGATTACACAACCAACTCAGAACTACTGGGTTGATAACAAATCTAAAAACAAGATCTAAGTTTTAAAATCTTGGCCAGATCAGAGAAATTTGCAGTGCGGTTGCCTCTCTGCAGACCTGACCTGTAACTTGCAAAAAAGCTTGGCCCAAATGTAAGATATAAACACTTAAATTTACCAGAAAATGACTTAAAAGTAGTGAAATGAAATGTCCATGCAGCAAGATAATTTAACTTAACATGTTCTCTTAAAATAAACAACCTCTAGACTAAAATGAAGCAGCCTTAGAACTTGTAAGTAAATAATAAATCTGAAAACAAGATGAATTAGCTGATTTAAGTTCTAAAATCTTGGCCAGATCAGAGAAATTTGCAGTGTTGACTTCGTTGCCTCACAGTAAAGCAAATAACAGAGCATGTGACATATCGTATACCGGAAAAGTTCTTTACGATAGAGTTCTTTTCCCAGTTTATGGTCTCTTTGCCCCTCTCGGAGCCTCTCTGTGTGCGTCTCTTTCGCTCGGGTGGTGTCGGGGGTCCGTCGACATAAATATGTTGTTGGGAAGTCTTGTTCAGGGAGAGTTGGCGTCAGGAGAAGGGGGGATGTCTCCTCTGGGCTCTGCTTCCACCAGACCCTCGGCTTCAATGTCAAACTCATTTTAGCATACAAATGACTCTCCACTTTCACCTCTTTCTATCTGTCTCTCTTTCTCTCCCTCTCCTTTTCTTTCTCCCTATCTCTCGTCTTGCTTTTCTGTTTCTCTCCATTGTCCATTCTCTTTTTATTTCCTTCTTCTCTCTCTCTCTTTCTTTCTGCCTCTCTCTCCATCTCTCACCCACTTTTTCCACTCTCCTTCTCTCCTACTTCTCTTTCTCTTCATCTGCCCTCCCTTCTTTTATACGATCTCTCTCCTCTCCTTTTCATCTTCTTCCATCCTTCCTCTCTCGCTTGTCTATATGTCTTTATCTCTCTCCCTCCCATTTCTCTTCTTCCTCTTTTATTTTCTCTCTTATGCTTTCTCTCTTTCTCTCTTCTTTCCCTCTTTTTACTTTCATGTTCTCCTCTCTCTTCCTCTCTCTCACCTCCCTCTCCTCTCCTCACTACTTTGCTTTACTGTCTCGCTCCCCCTCTTCTTCTCTCTCTCCTCACCCATCTACCATTCTCTTCACCCCTCCCCTCTCTCTACCCCTCTCTCAATCTCTGTCTTTCCCTCCCTGTCTCTCTTGTTCTCTCTGTCTGTCTCTCTGTCTCTCCTTTCTTCTTTCATCCTCTCTTGCTCTCCCCCCACCCCTTCCTTCTCTCTCCCTCTCTCTGTCTGTCTCTCATGCCTTTCTTCTTGCTCTCTCTCTGTCTTGCACTCCTTCCTTCTCTCTCCCTCTCTCTCTCACTCCTTCCCTCTCTCTCTCTGTCTGTCTTTCTCTCCTTCTTTCTCTCTCTCTGTATTTCTTTCATTCTTTCTCTCTCCCTCTCTTTGTCTGTCTCTTACTCCTTCCCCCTCTCTTCCTCTCTTTTTGTCTCTCTCTCTCTTTCCATCTCTCTCTTCTCTTTTCATCTTTCTCTCTCCTCCATGGAGATGTAATTGTTTTGTCTGGAATGCTTCAGAAATATGGTATTAAATCTTTCTATCATCATGGAGACTAAACCAGACCAAGTTACAGGTCAGATCTGTGGAGAGGCGACCCCGCCCACAGTCAGAATACCTGTTTTTCTAGGCATTTTTGACCCATAAAACCACTTGTAATTGAATAATGTAAGGTAGAGAAATGACGTAGAAACAAGCAACCAAAAAACGTCTTGTTATTTTGAAATAGCATGGCAATAATGGACATATTTACTCTCCTGGAATTAATTTGCAATAAAATCCTGTTTTGACCAAAACCTAAACGTGCTTAATGGACTATTCATCGAGATAATCCTGACCAAGACTAGTTCAAGATCTGGAGATGGGTCCAGCAGTATTGAAGAATGGGTCAAATGTAGAGGACAAATTTGCCTGTACTCTAATAGGATTGGGCGATACGTCAGTACTAATAATGATATTATTATGAGAATAGGTTTATAAATCGGTATCAGTACATTGTGTTAATAAATCCGGACAATATTTTTTCTAGTAGAATTTTGACAGTGGGGCAAGTAGTACAAACAATATCACAGACTTATTTCTTAAAGAGTTGTTTTAGTAGGAAGTTGTTTTATTGGACTATTTTCTGATTTTCCACACAATTTTCTATTTTCTATACATACAACATACCTGTGTGGATGAAACAAAACACAACTGCAGTTTTAGATGAGGGAACAACATTAAAACATGACCAGACTGTATAAAGAAGTGGACAAAGGGAGCGTGACGTCACCTGCAGCGTTCAGCTCCAGTCAAATGAAGCTCATCGAGGCTGTGTTACAATATAAGAATTTCTTAATGGACAAAATAGCGGAATAAAAACACCAGGATCATAACTTGTCTCACAGCTGCAGTTATGGAGAGATGGGCGACAATATTTGAATGCAAGTCAGTGGGAGCCAACATCAACTAGCATGCTAACAGACCTTCCTGATTACCAGACAAAAACACGCTTTATAATCTGACTTCAAGAGCTGCTTAGACTAAAATTCTAAGAGTCATAGCTGGAGTTTAATCTTGGCCAGAGCTGAGCCCCGGCTGTATTTGGATCTCATTTAAACAGTGTCTAAAGCCCTCATCTCCCAAAGGTGCTGCTCACTCCTCACCTGTCGCTGTCACCTGTCACCTGTCACTACCACCTGCCAGTCAGGGTGACGGGCGCTCTGAGATCCTGCACCTCAACAGCCGCAGAAGTAGGTCACACAAAGCTATTTATACTTTTGATTATCCTGGAGTTCCGGACAGTAAATACTCTCTTACCACATTAGTTGAATTTGAAAGAGTCGTGTTTTGATGAGGAACATTTTATGATAATTCATATTGTTTAAAAATGTTACAGGGAGAAAGTTGTTTTTTACTTTTACTTTTAACATGTGCTACCACATCTTTACAATCAAGCACTAAACCAGAACTTACCTGGGACTTGCCGAGGACTAAACCAGGTCTAACCCAGGACCAAACCAGATCTAAACCAGGTCTAAAGCAGCCAAGAGAGGAGCGGGACTGTCACCTATATGAAAATGGAACAGGAAGTGTTCCTATACTTTACTCGGTGACGTAACAAAGTAAAAGTAGTTAAATATTGTACTCATACATTTATCTGTACATCTGTGTATCTGTACTTTACTTGTTTACTAGTTACGTATTTCTCTACATTTAAGAGCAGATATAAGTACTTTCTAGTCCACTATATTTTTTAACTAGACTAAAAAGTAAAAGTATTTTTATTAGTGTTTGAGACTTATTGAAAAGATTGAGGATTTTATTAAACGTGTTCATAGTTTGAGCAAACAAAATGACAAAATATGCAAATAAGAACAGCTACAAAAAATATTTTATTCTAACTCTTAAGTTGGTTTTGTTGAACACAATTCTGCACAAATCTGTATCAAAATCACTACATTTGAAGCTTTATTTGATCTCAAAATCTGCGTAAAACATGTTCACTTTTTACTCTTTAAACAAATGCTTTAATACTTTTTCTCAAGTAGATTTTTCCCTGTGATTCTTTTACCTTTTTTTTCTCCGTTATCTGTACTTTTACATCACTGCATATACAGAAGTAATACTTAAATCCACAAAGCACAATGAAGAGAACTTTTCTGGTGGAATGTCTGTCGCCTGTTTGCTTCTGTATGTCATTGCTTTGTTTAAAACAGGGGTTTCCAACCTTTTTTTCTCCACTGAGCTTCCTTTACGAAACAAAAATGCCAGAGAGACACCAATATAAGAGCCACGGTGAGTCTTAGATGGGGAAAAGGTCGACGCTTATAAAACTTATAAAACTTATCAAACTATTTTACATTTATTGGTGCACCAAGTTAGGCATCAAAATTATATATATATATATATATATATATATACAAAGGTAATTCATCTAATTTTATTTATTATCCACAATACATAGAAATCAGAAATCCCTTGGCGAGCTACTTGAAAAGGGGTGGGGAGCTACTGGAAGCTCCCGAGCCGCAGACCCCTGCTTTAGAATGTTCCACAGTATGACATTAAATAGCTCTCACTTACATTTATTACATTTTATAGTTTTATGGCTCAAAAATACCTAGAAACACTGGCATTGTGACTGTGAGAGGGTCGCCTCTACACAGATCTGATCTGTAACTTGGTCTTGGTCTCCATGGAGATAGACAGGTTTAATATCATAGTGTGAAACATTCCAGCCAAAACAACATCAGCTCAATGGAGAAAAGCACCAGAAAAGTTACATAATGCACCCTTAAAAGTTGGACTCTAACTTTTCTGGTGGACAGCATGTCACCGGGTTGTTGTCTATTTTGCTTTGATTTGAAAGTTCCACGCTATGGCATTAAACTTCTCCAACCTCTCATTAAATTCATCTCCGTGGAGACAGCACCAGGCCAAATAACAGGTCAGATCTTTGGAGACACAAGCCCACTCACAGTCAGAATGTGGGTCAGAATGTGTAATTTTGAGCAATAAAACCACCCGCTGTAACAGAATGTATTCAAGGTAGATATGTTTAATGCCCCACTGTGGAATATTCCAGCCAAAGCGAGGGGAAAATACAGAGAGAAATCATTTGTTCTAGCGTAAGATCATTTTTAATCAAGATAAAACGTTACAAATGACAAAATATTTGGAAATTGTTGGATGATATTAATATTCTCTGTAATTAAACTGCACTAACCACAAGTAATCACATCTCCATGGAGACAAACAGGCAGGCAGTGTACCCTTCAGGAGAAAAGTTACAGAGTGCGGCTTTAACTGTAAATTTCCCAGTCCGCTCTGAATTGATTTGCTGTTCTCCCCGGTGCTCCATTATAAAGCCCGGGGAGTTTCTCTCTGGTCGGCTCAGCGCTGTGACAGATGTACTGCACTGACACTGGCTAAATGTATCCGCTCATAGTGACTGAGGCCACAGCTGTTTACACTGAGAGAGACAGGGGAGAAGGGCAGGGGAGAGCGACAGGGGAGAGCGACAGGGGAGAGCGACAGGGGAGAGAGGGGCCGCCACATAAGTGAGAACGGAACAGGAAGAGGCCATATACGGGCGTAACAGGGTGGAGCTTTAATGTGATTATTGGAAGTAATAAGACAGGTTAGTATAGTATAGTAAACATGGATCTATATTAAAAACTGCGTAAGACACTCCCCCTTTATACCGACTCCAGACCAACTAGTGGCCGCACCGGGTACTGCAGCTACTGGAGGTTCACCCACCTAGATGAGCATGAGCAAACGGCCGCCAGATAGCACTTTGCGGGCACCTGCTCGGCTCACGGTCCCGTCCACAGAGGTGCAGGAGCAACGGTTTCCCCTCCTTCCACATGTTCACTTTTTACTCTTTAAATGCATTTTTTAAACAAATGCTTTAATACTTTTTCTCAAGTAGATTTTTTCCTGTGATTCGTTTACTTTTTTTCCCTCCGGTATCTATACTTTTACTTAATTAACCAAACTGAGTACTTCTTCACATCACTGCATATACAGAATTAATACCGCCGCCAGATCGCACTTTGCGGGCACCTGCTCCACTCACGGTCCCGTCCAAGGAGGTGCGGGAGAAACGGGTTTCCCCTCCTACCGCCGCGCTGTCCAGAGAGCAGATAGTACAGGTGTTTTAGAAGTGTAGCTCCTCTGACATGTACATGCGCCCTCTTTCTCTCTGCGTGTGAGCGAGAACATCAGAATCGCATTAAAAAAAAAAGAAAAAGAGGTGGAATCAATCTGTGGTGCTCGGTCATCGATGTGTGTAAAATTGCAAGAATGTGAATGCAGAATGTGCTTTTCGATCTGACGATTGAATATCATCAGATCGCTCACCCCTATGCTGAAGCTGTATCATAGAAGCTGTAGAAGTAGCATATAGTCAGAAGAGAAATTTTGGCATTACATTATAGGTTTAGTTGACATGTAGCCACAGCAATAAATTGTTACCGATGCAGGCATAGGAAGAGCATGCATGAAATTGAACCCATGACCTCCTTGTTGTAAGGCTAACCGCACAGAATGATGCTATATGTAAATGCAAAGGCTCAGTATGTTCTGCTGTGTCCATATGGCCTGTGCAAGGGAAGAGTTTGTTCCACTAAATGATTTGACATTTTTATATGCCACCACACTGAGCTCTCCATGATTGAAATGTCATGTAAACAGTAACATCTGATGTGTGTAATCTGAATGTTCAGAGCTGTGCATGTTTAGGGAAGAAAACATATGCAAAAATGGCGAAATAAGGTGGGAACGACAAAACAAAAAGAGAAAATGTTAGGGATGGACATAATTAACATGTTAGTTGCCGCATACCATTCTCTTTGGTCTTAAAATGTTCATATTAACCCCCTCTACATGATCCTGGTGTTTTGTGGGAGGTTTTTTAATCAAACCAACCACCTTTGCAGGAAGGAGAATTATCTTCAAAATCCTCGCTCCTGATTGGCTCGTTGGTTGCTATGATACATGATATTCCAATCTCGATGAGCTTCATTTGACTGGAGGGTGACGTCACACTCCCTCAGTCCACTACTTTAAACCGTCTACACTAAACACGCAATAAAACTCAGATTTAATCATCCTGATCCGATTATTCTAGTTATCTGCTTTTTCCCGCTGTATACGTTCTCACCTCTTAGCGTATATCGACTGTGACCACTTAAGACTTTGTTTATTTTAGTCAAATATTTCCACTTTGCAGGCACTATTCACTGCTATACATTACTGTGCCAATTAACGGGTTTATTCTAATGCAAAACCCAAAAGAGCAAACCGCTAAGCACGGGTAAATGTAATGAAATTGAGAGCGCGATGTCGCCAGCAAACACAGTTCCTATATTAATTAACGGCGCACGGCTAATGTAACCTGGATGGATTTGCTGTTTATTTAAAGTGACTGGCAGAGCACGGAGTAACAGGTCTATTTCAATGAACGGGCCCCGAGTAGAGTCTCTATTTTGTGAATGAAAATCGATGGTGTGAGCCAGGTCTGCAGGCGTCAGCGCTGTGGGCTATTGGCACTTCACATTATAACTCCGGCTGTAGATTTTTATATGGCCACAGAACAGCTGCCATGTGATGCAAAGACAAAACACATCAATAACATATAAAAATCAACTCATAGAAGGAGTGAAAAATGCACCTTTAAAGTCTATTTGACAGATTGCAAATGCCAAACTTTCACTTTTATTAACATATAATAAAATGGAGTTATATATCACATAATCGCTCAAGATGTTTTTAGTATTTTCCACTGCCAAAATGTAAATGGACTTCAGATTGCTGTTTAGCACTGTATACAGGCACCATTTTGAGGACTTTTCACCATTTATAAGGTATATTTTTAATAATTTGTACAATATAAACAGATTTTGTATTTCTATCTATGGACCATAAGCTGTCTGTGTCCATAAAGGGTCAATTTGACACCATTTTCTGAGCTGTTATAATGTTGTTTCCTCATCACAAACACACCTGGAGTTGTGTTTTGTTTCATTCACACAAACCCTACCTGTGTGAAGTTGGCCCCCCATCAAACGGAAACCTATACGAAAACTATGTCAGTCGTTTGTGCTTCGTTTGTGCTGAGTTGTGCTGCAAAAACCTTTGTTTGTGCTGCTTTGGTTTTGGAGATATTAACAATTCTTTTATAGGTCAAATTGGGGTCAGCCAGCCCCCCAGGAAGCTTAAAAATGCCCTTATATTATGTAAATCATTTGTGCTTCGTTTTTGCTGCGAAAAGTTTTGTTTGTGCTATTATGGTTCTGAAAATATTTGCAGTTTTATTTTCACCCGATGACGTCATCAGGCCCCTTGAAATGTTAAATAGGCTCAAAACAGGCAGAAAATTATAAGAAACATTTGTGTTTCATTTGTGCTGTGACAGGTTTCATTTGTGCTAGTGTATTTATAAAATTATTTATTATTATTTTTGCGGAAATTATATGACGTCATTTTTCACATGTGATAATACAGGAAGTGCACCACTGTGTTTTTAAACTCCATTTATCTTGGATCATTTCTAATGTAATTACCTATTTCTAATGAACTAAAGGTAAAAGGAGCCGTTAACTTGAAAACATGACATCACAAGGTGGAACGGAGCATTTTGAGCTTTGGAGATGTAGACAAACTAATGATAAAGATTTACTCAAACATGTGTGAATGAAACAAAACATAACTATGTATGTTTTGAAATGGTAACAACATTCTAACATGGCATAAAGCTCACAAGACTCAATTTTGCATCCTTTAATAAAGATTAATTCTAATATAATGTTTTGTTTTTATAATTGTTCATTTCTATGGCAACAGTAGTTATTTTTCATCATTCAGATATGTAATCTAAAAACAAAAAAATTTTCATCTGACCCACACTGCACTCTTAAGACTACACCTGCACAAGGATTCATGCAAAAACAACTAATTATTCTGAAAAAAGTACTAGGAAACTGAATAAATAAAGAGATAAAACTTTGTCATTGTTTAACTTTTTTTTTTTACATTTTACATAAAAACAACAAAAAATACAAAATCTTCAGCTAATTCACTCTCTTACTAACTTCCTCTTTCTGCCATTTTACCATATAAATCTTTATCATTGAAATCAAATGATTAATTAACAATACAAATTTTGGTCCACTAAAGCCCCGTCCACACTAGTTCGTATTCGAGTCATTTTCATTGCAGATGCAGGGTTCGCCCACACTAATCCGATGGAAAACGGCTCCAGAGATGGAACGATCTGGAGATGCCAGTTCCCACGAATTCATCTGAACACAGATCTGATCCAGCGCTGGGTGGACGAGTGTAGCTCTAGTTGCCATCCTTTTTGGACCATGTCACTGTGACTTGTGCCTTCCTGATTCTCTGGGTTTGTGACATCGGGCATCCGATGTTATTGCGGAAAACAGTTTAAACAAACCCTAGACAAACTGCTGCAACTTCTATAGAACTACGGCAACTTGAGTACGGTGCTCCGCTTCTTGTTTTTACCGCCCACTTGGTGTCGTGACAACGTGACACCAGCCTAGTCATGTGACAACAGCCTAGTCATTCATTTCAGTGTAAATGTAACCTAAAGGTGCATTGCGTAACTTTTCTGGGGAAGTGCTCATCAACCGCTTGTCTCCATGGAGATGTTTTTGCTTTGTCTGGAATGTTCGTCGGGAGAGATTAACCCTATCTATGTCAAGGGAGACAACTATAAGCTAGGGTCAGATCTGTGGAAAGGCAGCCCTATTCACAGAGAGAATTAGGGCTGAATATCATGAAGAAGTTGCCAAGACCTCGATACATAGGTCACAAAACGATACAAATCTTGATACAGTGCACTTTTCGATTCTGTACAATTCAATACGATATATTTCAAATGGATTCAAATTCAGTTCGAGCGACCTACGATATCAGTGCCGATATTTCAATATTTTTGCACACCTCTAGAGAGAATTGTTGTATTTTTGAGAAATAGAAACACCAATAATGAACAAATGCTGGACAGATGTGTTTAATGTCACACCAACATTCCAGGCAAAGGATGAGCTGGTGACAGATCTTCTGACAGAAAAGTTGCGCAACGCACCCGAAGACACCGTTGACCAATTAATCAACTACACTACTAAAGGACTCCAGCCGTACTTACTTTTCGGTATTCCCTGTCTTTGTTGTTTACAGTAAGTGGGCTCAAATGAGTGGGCAGCGTAGCGTTCTTGAAGCTAATTCAACCAAAGTGGCTTCTGCTCTGTTTGTATTGATCTGTTTCTCAGCTCTGAAACTAAACACACAATCACCAGCGACCTTTTCAGAGTCTGAGTCTGGATCATTGTTTTCATTTCACCGCAATAAATTATTCACAAAGTCTATCTGTGGATCTAATTATATGGGAGCAGATGAGGCAATGGGATGGCGGTCGTTAGCAATTTTGACTACGGAACAGGGGGTTGTGGGTTAGATTCCCAACCTGGTAGTTCCACTGAGTCCTCTGACTGGTTAGTGTTGGTGTAAATACTGGTTGTATAATATCTATAGTGAATTATATGACAAACATTTAGAATTAAGCAAGAATATGGAATAATTAATGACAAATGATTTAAAAGTGGACTATGTAACTTTTCTGGTGAACTTACTACTTTACTTTCACACTAGTACGATGTATGTTTTGATGCTAAAATGATTGATTCAGACACCACAACAAAAATAAAAACACCTTTTCTGTAGACAATAGAATGTGATTTTCAAATCAAAGTACTTTCTTTTCTATTTCCATGTGGTCTTATATGTGTGCCTGAGCCACCGCAGCTGCTCCTCTCGACATGGAGGAGCATCAGCTCTACTCCAAGCTCCTCATGTGACTCAGCTCCTCACCCTATCTCTAACGGAGCGCCCAGCCGCTCTGCCAACGCTGCACCGATCGATTAGTATCTGATTTTCGATACTTTTGATAGATCAATTTATTGCCATACTGAACATCTTGTGCATAATTATAACATCTCCATGGAGACAAGCAAGAAAAGTGACACACTGAACCTTGAAACAGTATGTCTTCTACTTCTGTAATTATGTTTGACCTGGGCACTTGGCACCTCTAGCTCCACACTGCCCTCCTGCCCAGCTCTGCCCTCTAGTGGTGTCTGGTATCTCCTCCATCTTTCTCCTTCTGCCTGCTGATGTATTCCGGGCCTGTCCAAATGCTTCATCAGCTGTAGCGTCGCGCCCGTGGGTTTTAAACTCAGAGGAGGTGCTGTGGGCTGCCAGACCCTCCAGCGGAAATCCTTAATCAGACCCACAGAGTCGGGACGATCAGGCTGAGCGCAGACGGTCAGACTGATTAGACAAAAACAAGGTTAGAGAATTCTGCTGTTTTATTAGCGCCGTTAATGCTTAGCCTGAAACCTTCCACAGTATAACATTAAATCTATCTATCTCCAGGGAGACTCGCAGATGGCAACACTACAATTAGTTACAAGTCATATCTGTGGAGAGGTGAAGCTATTTTTTGTGTTATAACAACATTTGTAACTGAATAAATACAAGCTAGATAAGTTTAAAGCCACACTATGGAGTATATCAGGCAGAGCAATGGAGACAATCCATGGAGACAAGAAAAGTTACACAATGCATCTTTAGCAGAGACTATTAAACCGATTAAGCAAAATAATATTAGATCATTAAACAGTAGCTCAGTTGGTAGGACAGTCAGATCACAGGTTGGTGGTGCGATCCAGCTCCCACAGATGAATCCTGCCCTTGTGTCCTTGGGCAAGACAGTAAATCCACCTCGCCCCTAGTGTCTGTGTACACTTGTGTATGAATGGGTGAGTGGTTTCTTGAAGTAAAGAGTGTTTTAGTGGGAAAATGCTGCATAAAGATGTGACCAAACTTGTCTTGAAGAGAATTAAAAAGTATCTGTTCTCATTCAAAAGTATTGGTTATATTATAATTTCCCACCAGCCAAGGAGTTTCAGGGTATGTCTTTAAGGAGGTAACAACATTATAACATGGCTTAAAGCTCATAACCGTCAGTTTTGTGTAATATCTGACCTTTAAAAACCTACTACAAACAGCGTTGGTTTTATAGTGACTCTGTTTTGTCACTTATGCCGGTATATCATGGCGGTACAGTATATCTCACTGTATTCTGAGCAATGGTGGCAGTGGCAGGTTTGGTTTTGGTCTGTGGTTTTCCTCTGAGGCCACTTAGCTGTTTCCTGATGCTGATTTAAAGTGGTGCTACTGGCGGAGAGAGAGAAAGAGAGGGAGAGAAGGAGGCAGGAGAGGAGAAGAGAGAGGGTGATGAGGGTCATAACTTGTTCCAAAGTTTACTTGAAAGAGATAGTAAGAGGATGGAGAGTTGGGAATGAAGAGGCAGATAGAAAGACAAGAGCAGAGAGATGAAGAGAAGAGAAGAAGATAGAGCGTTGAGAGAAACAAGGAGAAGAGAGAGAGAGGGGAGAGGGAGAAGGAGAAAAGAGAGGGTGAAGAGAGGGAAGGAGAAGATTGTGAGAATGAAGAGAAAGAAATAGGAGAAATGGTGATGAGGGAGAAGAGAGAAAGGGGGAAGAGAGAGGTAGGGAGAAGAGAGAGTTATAAGAGAGAGTGGGTGAAGAGAAAGAGGGTGAAGAGAGAGAAGAGAGAGTGTGAAGAGAGGGAGGGAGAAGAGAGAGAGTGAAGCGAAAATGAGAAGAGAAATGGTGATGAGGGAGAAGAGAGAAAGGGTGAAGAGAGGTAGGGAGAAGAGAGAAAGGGTGAAGAGAGGTAGGGAGAAGAGAGAGAGTTAGAAGAGAGAGTGGGTGAAGAGAAGAAAGAGAGTGAAGAGAGAGGGTGAAGAAGGAGAGACAGAGAAGAGAAAGGGTGAAGAGGGAGAAGAGAGAGGGAGAAGAGTGTGGGAGATGAGAGAGCAGGTAAAGAGGGAGAAGAGAGAGAAAGAAGAGAGGGAGAGAATAGAAAGAGGGAGAAGAGAGAAAGGGTGGAGAGAGGGTGAAGAGAGAGTAAGTGAACAGAAAGCGGGTGAAGAAAGAGCGGGAGAAAAGAGAGAGGAAGAAGAGTGTGAGGAGATGAGAGAGCAGGTAAAAAGAGGGAGAAGAAAGAGGAAGAAGAGAGAGGGAATAGAAAGAGAGAGAAGAGAGAGAGGATGACACCATAGACCATCACATCCTCCTACACCGTCTCCAGCATTACACAGGTCTCTCTGGCACTGCCCTTCACTGGTTTCACTCCTACCTCGCCGACAGAACCGAGTACATAGCTCTGGGGGAAGCAAGATCCAGACCCCACACTGTTTCCTGTGGGGTCCCCCAGGGCTCCGTGCTCGGCCCAACCCTCTTCACCATTTACATGCTTCCCCTCAGTCGTGTCGTCAGCAAGCATGGAATAAATTTCCACTGCTATGCTGACGACACACAACTCTACCTCACCATCTCTCCTTCTTGTACCCCCTCTGCCACAGTCTCCCGTCTCAGCTCCTGCCTGGAGGAGATAGAGGTGTGATTGAGTCAAAATTTCCTGCAGCTAAATGGCTCCAAAACAGAAGCCATCCAAACTGGTACCTCTCATCAACTCCGCTCCTCTCCAATCACTTCTGTTTCATTTTTCGGACACATCATTCCCCTCTCTCCCTCTGTAACAAACCTGGGGTGGGGGTCAAATTTGACAATCATGTCACCTCCATCTGCAAATCTGCCTTCTTTCACCTCCGTAACATCTCCAAACTTCGCTCTTCTCTCTCCCTCCCTGCTGCGGAAAAGCTCATCTATGCCTTTGTCTCCTCCAGGCTGGACTACTGTAACGCACTCCTCATCGGGATCCCTGGCAGGAGCATCCAAATGCTCCAGTATGTCCAAAACAGCGCTGCCAGGGTCCTGATGAGGGTGCGTAAACACGAGCACATCACCCCCATTCTTCACTACCTGCACTGGCTCCCCATCCACTTCCGTATTCAATACAAAGTCCTCTTGCACACCCATCACTGTCTCCACGGTGCAGCCCCCACTTACCTCACTGAACTGCTCACACCACACACCTCCACTAAGACCCGGTCAGGCCAACAGCACCGTCTGGTCATGCCCAGGACACGGCTCAAGACTATGGGCGACAGGGCCTTCTCAGTGGCTGCTCCCCGTCTGTGGAACACCCTCCCAGACCACCTCAGGGCTCCACAGATGGTGGATGCTTTTCAAAGAGATCTTAAGACCTACCTTTTTACCATGGCCTACAGCTAAATACATGATATCGTTTTATTGCTTTTATATTGATTTTTATTGTCTTTGTTTTTAAAGTCTCTTTTTTGCACTGTAGCACTTTGAGATTTGCTGGCAAATGTAAAGTGCATTATAAATAAAATTTATTATTATTATTATTATTATTAAGAGAGGGGGAGAAGAGAGAAAGAGGGTGAAGAGAGAGAGAGGGAGAGAATAGAAAGAGGGAGAAGAGAGAGAGGATGACGAGAGGGAAGGAGAAGAGAGAGGGTGAAGAGAGAGAGGGAGAGAATAGAAAGAGGGAGAATAAAGAGAGGAAGAAGAGAGAGAAGGAGAAGAGGGAGACAATAGAAAAAGGGAGAAGAGAGAGAGGATGAAGAGAGGGAGGGAGAAGAGAGAGAGAGGGTGAAGAGAGAAAGAGGGAGAATAAAGAGAGGAAGAAGAGAGAGAAGGAGAAGAGAGAGGAAGAAGAGCGAGGGACAGAATAGAGAGAGGGAGAAACGAGAGGGGAAAAAGAGTGTGAGGAGATGAGAGAGCAGGTAAAAAGAGGGAGAAGAAAGAGGAAGAAGAGAGAGGGAATAGAAAGAGGGAGAAGAGAGAGAGAGGATGAAGAGAGGGGGAGAAGAGAGAAAGAGGGTGAAGAGAGAGAGAGGGAGAGAATAGAAAGAGGGAGAAGAGAGAGAGGATGACGAGAGGGAAGGAGAAGAGAGAGGGTGAAGAGAGAGAGGGAGAAAATAGAAAGAGGGAGAATAAAGAGAGGAAGAAGAGAGAGAAGGAGAAGAGAGAGGAAGAAGAGCGAGGGACAGAATAGAGAGAGGGAGAAACGAGAGAGGAAAAATAGTGTGAGGAGATGAGGTAAAGAGAGGGTGAAGAGAGAGGAAGATGAGAAAGAGGAAGAGGAGAGAGTGGGACCAGATCAGGTAAAGCCATATAAGGCCGTAAACATTAGTGAGGAAACAGGGCAGTGACAGCAGGAAAACAGAGTAAAGGTGATTTACACTGGAGAGTGTTAAACTCTGCCACATTCACTACTGTGAGGAGGAAAATCTACTCTGTTGTCTTTGGAACAGAGACAAAACATACATATCCTATTTTATTGTACCTTTCATTTGCTTCATGCAGTAAATTTGGTGGATTTTTTTTTTTTTCATGGTGGAGAAAGAAGAGGACAAAGGTGGGAGAGAGGGACAAGAGAGGGAAGGGAGGGAGAGAAGGAAGGGGAGGGGTTAGAGAGAGACTGAATAAGGAGAGAAACAAGAAAGCAAGGAGACAACGTAGGGAGAGAAAATGAGGGAATGGGTAGAGAGAAGAAAGGGTGAAAGAGGGAGAGAAAGAAGGGGGAGAAAGGGAGAGAGAAGAAGAGTGATGGAGGGTAGGCAGGAGAGAGTGGTGGAGAGAGGAGGAGGGCAGGATAGAGAGATGGGGTAAGAGAGAGAAACAAGAAAGGAACAAGACAACAGGGGAGAGAAAACGAGGGAATGGGTAGAGAGAAGAGAGAGAGGGAGAGGAGGAAGGGGAGAAAGGGAGAGAGAAGAAGAGAAAGAGGAGAGTGATGGAGGGCAGATCAGAGAGAGAGAAAGGAGGGAGAGAGCAGTGGAGAGAGGAGGAGGAGGATAGGAAAGAGAGATAAGGGGTGAGAGAGAGAGAATAAGGAGAGAAACAAGAAAGGAAAGAGACAATGGGGGAGAGGGAATGAGGGAATGGGTAGAGAGAAGAGAGAGGGTGAGAGAGGGACAGACTGAAGGGAGGAAAGGGAGCGAGAAGAAGAGAAAGGGGAGAGTAATGGAGAGACAGAGAGAGGATGGCAGAAAAGAAAGATGAGGGCTGTGAGAGAGAGAATCACTTGAGTAACAAGAAAGGAAAGAGACAGAGAAAGGTAAAGAGGCAGGGGAGAGAGAAAACGAAGGAGGGGTAAAGAACAGAGAAGGGGAAAAGAGAGAGAAAGAGAGAAAAAGGATGGAGAGAGAGAAATGGAGAAAGAGGAGACAGAACTTACTCTCAAATTCCCAAACCTGATAAAGATGTAGATTGAGAGAAATGGTGCATAATGTTCAGATACTTCAGTAAAACTACAGACACCAGAGCAAAAAAACACTCAAGTAAAAGTAAAAGTACCACATGAAAAAACACGACTTTAATAAAAGTATTAAAGTACCTGTTTAAAAATGTATTTAAAGAGTAAAAAGTATTTTGCACAGATTTTCAGACCTTCAAATGCAGTGATTTATCCTTTGTCCTTCTGGGGCTTTATAATATCCCGTGGTGAATAATTGTCTTCCATTGTTGCGTTTTTCAAAATGAGTCCTGTTGCCATGGCGATTTCCACAGCGATTAACAATTTGACTAAACGAGGGGTCACCAGGTCACCCCCAAGGACTCCATGAGGTGCACGCAGACCGGTCCTAAAAATAGCACAATTCACTATTGAGCTGCAGCTAAAATTTAATTTGATTCTGTTGCTATTCTTTTTGAATCCCCCTTGAATTTATATTGATTTAAAATGACAATATCTTAAAAAATATGTTCATTATACATGTTTAACTGAGCAACTTTGCGGATCAAACTGTTGTGATTGGGAAAAAACTGGGAAAAAGTCCTCAAAATGTATCGTGTAACAAATTTAAAGGTGCACTACAACAAATTTTTCGTTTAGGGATCCGTCGCCTGCTTGTTTCTATAGCGATAGCATTGTTTTACCTGGAATGTTCCACAGTATGACATTAAACAGTGCTACTTTACATTTATTCAAGTACAGGTGGTTTTATAGCTCAAAAATACCTAGAAAATTACACATTCTGACTGTGAGCGGGGTCGCCTCTCTGCAGATCTGACCTGTAACTTGGTCTGGTTTGTTCTCTTTGATACTGCGGAACATTCCAGACAAAGCAATAACATCTGCATGGAGAAAAGTATTTGACGGACCCAGAAAAGTGTTGAAAATAGTGTTAAATGTGTTATGAAGGAAAAGAAAGAGTGGAGACAAATCGTTGTTTTCTTGCTGCATTAGTGAAGAGAACACTTGTCCTAATTGTCTGGACGCCTCTTTAATTAAAAACTATTTCGTTAACAGCACTTGAATATGCATTGTACTGAATCGTAATGGAAATGACATTAAGTGTAACTTTTAATAAAAACAGTTTAGACTTTCTTCTACCAAACACTTCTACACTTACTGAAGGTCCAAGTATTTGTGTGGAACTGGGTCATAAATTGCTTTTCGTGTTGGAAAAATTGTTTGGGGATTTTCTGGTTCAGTCCCTGCTCCCTGTGCTGCTTTTGATGATTCTGAGTTTTGTTTTGTTTTTTGTTTTTTGGGGTACCTGCTCTCTCACTCTCACTTTCTTTCACTCTCTTTCTCTCTTTCCCCCTTATCTCTCTTGCCTGTCTAAACCCCGCCCCCTCTCCTCTTTCTCTCTTCCATGTCTGTCTCTTTCTCTCTCCTCCCTCTCCTGTCCCCTTCCTCTCCTCTCTCTTTCTCTTACTGTCTCTTTCTTACTCTCTTTTTCTTTATCTCTCTCGTTCAACCCCCTCCTCTCTCATTCTGTCACTTTCCATCTCTCTTTCACTCTCTTCCTTCCCTCTCTTTTACTGTCTGTCTCTTCTCTCCCTCTCTCTCCTCTCTTTCTCTCTCATCTCTCTTTCTCCCCCTCACTTCCTTTCTCTCTCTCACACTCCTCTTTCAGCCCCTCTTCTTCTCTCTCTACCCCGTTCCTCTCTCTCCCCCTCTCTTCTTCTCCCTCTTCCTCACTCCCCCCTTTCTTCCTGTCACTTTCCCTCTCTCTTTCACTCTCTCCCCTCTCTTACCCCCTTGGTCTCTCTCCCCCTCTCTTCGTCTCTTTCTTTCTCCCTCTCGCTCTCTCTCTCTCCCCATACTTACACTCTTTCACTCTTTCTCACCTCTCCTTCACCCTCTCTTTCTTTCTTTCTTTCTTTCTTTCTCTCTTCTCCCTCTCCTGTCCTCTTTCTCTTACTATCTCTCTCTTACTCTCTACTTTTTATACCTCTCTTTCAATCTCCTCCTCTTTCTCCCTCTATTGCTTTTCCTCTCTCTTTCACTCTCTCCCCTGCTTTTGACTCTCCCCCTCTCTCTTTCACTCTCTGTCTCCTCTCTCCTCTCTTTCTCTCTCGCT
This sequence comes from Odontamblyopus lacepedii, assembly GCA_034769755.1. NCBI lineage: Eukaryota > Metazoa > Chordata > Actinopteri > Gobiiformes > Gobiidae > Odontamblyopus > Odontamblyopus lacepedii. The sequence continues at coordinate 28,210,767 of CM068356.1, read as the reverse complement.
TTTCACTCTCTCCCCCTCCCTTCCTCTCTCTTCCTTTCAGTCTTTCGCTCTCTCACCCTTCTCTCTCCTTTCCCCTTTCTTTCTCTTGCTTTCTCTCTCTCTCTCTTTCACTCTCTCTCTTTCACCCTCTCTCTCTTTGTCTCTCCTCCCTCTCCCCTTCTCTTCTCTCTCTCTTCCTCTCTTCCCCTCTCTTCTTCTCCCTCTTCCTCTCCCTCCCCCTTTCTTCCTCTCTGTTTCCCTCTCTCTGTCACTCTCTCCAGTCTCTCTCTGGCCTCTCTTTCCCTCCCTCTCTCTCCTCCCTCTCTCGCTTTTCACTCTCTTCCTCACTTTCTTCTCTCTTCCTTTCAGCCTTCCTCTCTACCCCTTCCTCTCTCTTCCTCTCTTTCCCTTCCCCTTTCTTCCTCTCTTTTACTCCCTCTCACCTCTCTTCCTTTCTCTCTTCTTCTCTCTCTTTCACTCTCTCTCACCTCTCTTCTTCTCTCTCTTTTCTTTTTCTCTTTCACTCTCTCTTCCATTATTTTCTTTCTTTCTCTTTCACTCTCTCACCTCTATTCCTTTCTCTCTCTTCTTCTCTCTTTCACTCTCTCTTCCTTTCTATCTTTTCTTCTCTCTTTCACTCTCTCTCTCATCTCTATTCCCTTTTCTCTTCATCTCTCTTCCTCTCTCACCTCTCTTCCTTTTCTTTCTCTCTTCCTCTCTCACCTCTCTTCCTTTTCTTCTCTCTTCCTCTCTCTCTCACCTCTCTTCCTTTTCTTCCCTCTTCCTCTCTCTCTCCTATCTTCTTTCTCTCCCTTACTCGGAGCCGGCGCCCACAGCTGGAGAGCCGGGTTCTGACTGAGTCTAATTGGCCTCACAGTTTTCCTCTGCTGCTGGAGCTGTGAGTCCCATCTGTGGAGGGAGGACGGGGGCAGGACGGGGGGAGGGGCATGGGGCTGACAGGGGGGTAACGGGGGGTGGTCTTGATGGGTGGTGGTGTGGGTGGGGGGGTCCCGGGAGAGAGCGGAGAAGTGACAGCTCCGGGTCCTCCCTCAGGTTTAACTACAGGAGATGGTGACAGTCAGTAGCAGCAGGTAGAGGAGAGGTTTTAGCCTGCGGTCAAATTGTATTATAAAATCGTTGTTAGTGAAGGGCCTGTTTTTGTCTTTGGGGAAATGGCCATACGGTAGCGCTAGAATTATTATGGTTGTGGATCGCTGTTGGTGAAAACACGTAGAAAAGGATGGACTAGAACGCTTTGAGCTGATCTTTAAAGGTCCTATATTACACAAAATTTACCCTTATGAGCTTTACGTCATTATATAACGCCGTTATCGCCTCGAAAACACACCCCGAGTTGTGTTTTGCCTCATTCTCACATTTGAACGATCCTGCATCACTAGTCTTTCGACATCTACAAAGCTCAAAATGCTCTGTTCCACCTTGTGATGTCATGTAGTGGTAGATTTCAGGTTGACATATACCGTTTAGCTTTAGTTCAGTAGAGATTGGAAATTCGAGGGTTGAAATGATTCCAATAAAGGTGTATGGAGTTTCAAAGCAGAGTGTGAAGTCCAAATTTGTCCAGTTTGGTGTAAAATTGCCAAAATGGACTAAGAACTGTAGACAGTTCTATTAAATTACCATATACACAGGTTAGTAGCACAAAAATATGATCTAGAGCAGGGGTCTTTTTTTTCCAGAGAGCTCCCGTTACAAAAAGAAAATGCCAAAGAGCTACAAGCGACCGATATAAAACATGATCCTTTATGCATTTATTAGTGCACAAAGTTAGGCATCTCAGTGATACATTTATAATAGTTCATCAAATTTGAGTCATTCAGCACAATATGTATAATTCAGAAGTCCTTTGGTGAGCTACTTGGAAGAGGGTGGAGACCTACTGATAGCTCCGCTACAGGTCTAGAGTTCTGTTGCACTTTAAGATAAGAAGACATGACACATCAGCTGGTTTGAAACTGCGATTCTGGAAATATGTGATACGATATTGTTGTGCTCTAAAACAGGGGCGACAAAACTTTTTTCACCACATATTAAAACTCAGACCAGCGTGAGGGCCGATCGAGGGTCATAGACTGGTGGTCAAAACAGTGAGTAATTCAAATCTGCGCATTTATAACAGGTTTAAATGACCCTCCAGACCTTTGTTCATGCTTAGATCCTCAAAAGGACACAATGAATTTGCTTGATCAAGGTACATTTCAAAAACATGCAGTTAAAAGTACTACGTGCAGTAGTTTGGGCCAATTCACCTGGAAGCCTGAGGGCAAAACACAGTCTGGGCCCCGAGCTATAATTTGGACATGCCTCCTCTAAAATATTATAAATAAGCCAGCAATTGATACTTGTGCATGGGCGGAATGTTCAGCAGTTACCATGGACACAATGCACACATTAAACACAGTTTAAAAAAAAAGAGGCTTAAGACGGTCTGAAAACTCAAGAAAATAAAATGGATTTAAACAGCACATTTTCTTGAGTTTAGGTGTTTGATTTTCAACAAAAAGATGAGCTTGTCACGGTAATATTATTTGGTAGAGACTTGAGACAGCACAAATCATCTAACCTGTTGTAGTTCCAGCTAAGTCAGTTCTTTTTGGCCTGATTCTCCTAAATTAAAGCTCTAAACTAAAGCTAAATCTAACAAAGCCTCAGACAGAGCAGTTCTTACAGCTAGCACCACACTCCCGAGGAAAAGTACACAGCAGAACACAAATGCAGTTGGACGCTGTTCCCCCCTTCTCCCCGTAGTCTCCAGGGTCCTACTTTGCCTGTATATTTAACGGGGGGATTCTCCGTTCACTGTCAGCGCGGCGTCTTATCATCCCGCTCCATATCCATAATTTATCAGCATCCCCGTCAAATCTGCAATTATTCCCTGACATCCCGACAACGGTGACATTGTTTTTACGGCGTGTTGTTAAAAGGGTCCCCTGTAAAAGGCGATGGAGGAACTTATAGTGTCTACAAATGTTTTGAAATGCCCATAAGCTTTTCACGAATGATAAAGATTTACGGCGGGCGGCGGGCGGACGCAGACGCCGGTTTACGGGAGGGGGCTGGTTTAAAATGTGGAGAGGTTTTCTGTTTGGATAAAGAGCGCCGCAGGGGTAGACCCGTGAATAAAACATAAGCACTGGACTGAGGACCTGTCGGAGCTGCGTGAAAACATGAGGTCGTTCAGGTGTTTGTCCTGGTTTGGGCCAGATATGGACTTGGTCTGGTCCCGATTTAGTCCTGGTTTAGTCCTGATTTATTCTTGTTTTAGTCCTGGTTTAGTCTTGTTTTAGTCCTGCTTTAGTCCTGGTTTAGTCTTGTTTTAGTCCTGGTTTAGTCTTGTTTTAGTCCTGCTTTAGTCCTGGTTTAGTCTTGTTTTAGTCCTGGTTTAATCCTGTAATCCTGGTATAGTGTTCTTTTAGTGTTGTTTTAGTCCTAGTTTAGTCCTGGCTTAGTCCTGTTTTAGTCCTGTTTCAGTCTTGATTTAATCCTGTTTTAGTCCTGATTTAGTCCTGTTTTAGTCCTGGTTTAGTCCTAGTTTAGTCTTGTTTTAGTCCTAATTTAGTCCCGTTTTAGTCCTGTTTTACACCTGGTTTAGTCCCGTTTTAGTCCTGTTTTACACCTGGTTTAGTCCTAGTTTTGTCCTGGTTTTGTCCTGTTTTAGACCTGTTTAGTCCTGTTCTAGTCCTTGTTTAGTCCTGATTTAGTCCTAGTTTAGTCCTGTCTTAGTCCTGCTTTAGTATGATTTTAGACCTGCTTTAGTCCTGGTTTAGTCCAGTTTTTGTTCTCATTTAGTCCTGTTTTAGTCCTGTTTTAGTCCTAGTTTAGTCCCATTTCAGTCCAGGTTTAGTCCCATTTTAGTCCCATTTCAGTCCTGTTTTAGTCCTAGTTCAAATTGCTCATATTACGCTTTTTCTGATCTTATGTTATAATGTTTTTTCCTCGTCACAAACCTGGAATTGTGTTTTGTTCACTCAAACATATTTAACAGACAAACATATTTAGTTCTTCTCTTAGACACAAAACCTTGTGATGTCATGCAGGAAGTGCTCCACTCACTCACTCCACTCTAAACCCACTAGAATCATTTGGATAATTTCAGCCTTGGAATTGTCAGTCTCTGCTGAATTCAAAATAACAAAAGAAATCAGTGAGGTATGAATAATGAAAAATAATACAGTCCTGTCACTGCATCATTCCATCTTTTCAGCATTTTCTTTTTCACTTTTTAAACCAGATGCCCTCCCTAATTGACTTAGAACTAATGCCAAAACTACATTTACTTTCATTAGTACACTAGCCCTGCCCCTTTTGGTCTGTGTTTCACTAGCTCCGCCCCTCTTGGTCTGTGCATACACTAGCCCCGCCCCTCTTGGTCTATGCATACACTAGCCCCGCCCCTCTTGGTCTGTATGTACACTAGCCCCGCCCCTCTTGGTCTGTGTGTACACTAGCCCCGCCCCTCTTGGTCTGTATGTACACTAGCCCCGCCCCTCTTGGTCTGTATGTACACTAGCCACGCCCCTCTTGGTATGTATGTACACTAGCTCCGCCCCTCTTGGTCTGTGCATACACTAGCCCTGGCCCTCTTGGTCTGTATGTACACTAGCTCCGCCCCTCTTGGTCTGTGTGTACACTAGCCCCGCCCCTCTTGGTCTGTATGTACACTAGCCCCGCCCCTCTTGGTCTGTGCGTACACTAGCCCCGCCCCTCTTGGTCTCCTGCCACAGTACAGATTTGCTGAGTGGATTCTCTGCTCCACATTAACCCTGCTCTTTACCTACGCTCCATTTGTCAGCACTTTCTTCACACGGTACATACATTTTTCACCCCCTAAATGCTTAACACCAACTTTAGTCCTGTGCCAACTCAAAACAAGTCTAAAACAAACTCAAACAAAGCTCAACTGTCTGTCGCTTCATCTGCAAAAGGATGCACATCTACATGATGCACTATTCAGGATATTAAAGCAGCATTATGCAACTTTTCTGGTATGTCATCATCAGTCATCTTCTAATAATCTAGGGAATGTATATCAAAAAGACACACTTAATGATGTACAGTGGTATAAATGAACCTTGCACACAAATTGGATTCTTGTGATATTCAAACTGATGAGAATCCGTCTTGGCCCGTGCCCAGTTCATCAGATGGACGGACCAATCACATCACAGCACCAAGGTTTGGGTGGAAGCCAAAGGTAAAGCACCCAAAAGAACCAAAACAAACATGGCGATGACGAGAGACCCAGTTCAGCCTAATTTAGGGAAAGTACTGACTCTTTAGTTGTGAAAAATGAGCAGAATGTAAGAGCTTTGTGCATTTGTGGACAGGGAGTACATCTGTGTTTTTCTCTACACTGTTTTGGCTTGCTGAGGGACACAGGAGTGCTTTGAGAAACAGGTACAGAAATCCAACCTGGAGCCCTCTGACTGTGAAGTGTGAATGCCACGTCCCCCCAGTGCCACACAAACCTCCACACTACATTATCCCAGGTCTAATTGGGCACAGAGCTTACCTACAATACTGTTTACTTTCTACCTGAGTGATCGGACATTTTCAGAGATGCACTTACACACTGATTGCTGTATTAGGACTGTGCTGGCGTAATGGCACAAACAGTTAAACTATGATGGGGACATTACAGAAGGCAAAGGGATTCAAAATGTCCGCCCTTGAGTGCAGAGATGCCGTCGCTCCCCTCTCGCTGCCCTTTAAACAGCCTGGGGTTCAGCAGAGGGGAGGAAAAGGGGAGGGAAAGGGGAGGGGTGGACCTGGGCTGTAATTACCGCTCAGGACTCATTAGTGATTACATCTACATGGCTTAATTAAACTGGCATCTGCACAAGGTGAAGCCAAAGCACTCAGAGGAAAGTGACCTGGAGTACAAGAGGAGTGGGAGACATTACACAGATATCTGTCATGTAGTTTGTTATGTGTGGAGACGGTCGTATCGAAATTCAGATACTAATCAATACTAAGGCCCCGTTTACACGTACACGGATATTTTTAAAAACGGAGAAATTTCCCTTCGTTTGTACCCATCTTTTACACACAAACAGAGAATTCGCTTCTGAAAATGAATCTTTCTAAAAACTCTGGTTTCGTGTTTGCGTGTAAAGTGACATAAACAGCGTTCTAGGTAGTTGACACCTCAAAGTGCGACCAGTGTTAACGTTTTTCTCTGGTGATGATCATGGAAGCATCAGAGCAGCAGTCACTTTACTGCTGCTGCAAACACTTGTCATGTGTTTGCATTTGCACAGCTGATGGATCATATCGATGAAGAGACACGAATGAGGCTCGGAGCTCAGCAATTTTTCCTCTTCTCCTCACGACTCAAAGACCCAGTCGCCGTCACCGCCAATGTCACGGTTTTTGGGTCGGACCTGGGCGCACCGCTGTCTGTTGGGATCATTTTGAAAATGAAGTGGTCGTCCCGGAGGTTTGGCGTGAAAATTTTAGGATGTGGCGTCATCACTGCTGTTACTCTTCAACTTGCTGCGTCCTCACATCGAGGGTGAGACGACCATCATCGCTCGACGGCGTATTTATGCAGGTTCATGTAAACGGAAACTTTTTATGAAAACGATGCTGTGTGCATGATGTTATTTTGGAAAACGGAGCGAGGGAAATATTTGTTTTTAAAAATATCCGGGTACGTGTAAACAGGGCCTTAAACTAGTATCGACCAGTGATGGAACATAACAAAGTAAAAGTTGTACTGTATTAATTTTATGTAACTGTACTATACTTAAGTAGATGTTAAAGTGGATACTTTTTACTTTTACTTAACCATATTTGAGAGCAGGTATCTGTACTTTCTACTACACTAGATTTCTTAAAAGGACTGAAAAGTAAAAGTATTTTTCAATTATTGTTATAGGCCATCTGAAAAGCTTTTATTTTCACTTTTGTAGTTTGTGTCTATTGAACAAATTTCAGAAATCTGTATCAAAATCACTACATTTTAATTTTACTTTTACTCTTTAATCTTTAATACTTTTACTGAAGTAGATTTTTTTCATGTGATACTTCTACTTTTACTTGAGTATTTTGGGTATCTGTACAAATTTGAGTACTTCATCCATCACTGGTATCGACACTAGATACTCATTTGAGCAGGTATTGATACTGAAAAAGTCACTTTCACGGGACAGACTTCATCTTTTGAATGATCTTGAGCTGTATCAGAACAAGTATAAGAGCACATAGACAAATATACGCCCATGGACGACTATGGAACCTACCTGGACCACTGAAGGAGTACACAGATAGTCCACATAGTAAATTAAAAGAAAGTACTATCATTTAATACTGAAAAATCACATTCTGTTGTCTAAAGAAAGTGTTTTTATTACTATTGTAGTATCAGAATCAGTATTGAGTATCAAGTCGACTGTTTAGATATTTCTTCCCGTTTCTAACTTTCATAGATATTGTGATGATTTTGTTTCTGTTTTGCTGCTTTTGCCCTAAATCTCTCTTACATCAGATGCCCTGGGTTTGAGTGCAGATACTCGGGGCAGGTGTAAAGAAAGGCTGGAGGCAAAATGCCGCACAACTCCACAAATAATCCAAGTATGGCCTCAGACCCAGAATACACATGTTTTCAGTACTTTACAAAGATGTGAGTCTGGTCACCTTTGATTGATGGTCCCTCCGTATCAAAACAAACGCAGCTTCTTCATGAGGAAAATAGAAAAATATCATAGAGGACTGAGAAATTGTGTGGTTTTCTGCAGAATTAGTGAGCAAAGCATTAAATTCTGTGGGAGAAATGTTGTCTGGAAATGATGTGTGACCAGTGATAAGATAAGATACTCCTTTATTGTTGAAATTTGTCTTGGGACAGGGGGTCACATGTTTTATCATAAAGGCAAGACAACACAGCAACATCAGCACCACACAAACATCCACCATAGAACAGAAATAAATATGAGACCAAGTATGAGCGCGAGTGATACACTGACAGGACCTTTAAGTCAGTCTTTACAGGCAAACCCTTCATCTTCATCAGTCTTGTATCTATTCATAATTGCATATTCCCTAAGCCTATGTGCAGTTTTGATTGCTCCCTAAGCCTTTTACTTGTATTTTTTAACTGCACTCTCTGAGTTTACAGACTAAAGGCTCATGGCACAAAAGAATGTTTGAATCTGTTCAGTTTACGGTTTGGGACCTTGTACTGACTGTGAAGAACATGGGTTGGGTCACTGGCCTCCTTCCTGCTGAGTTTCCTAACAGTCTCCTCAAAAATTAGCTGAAGTGAGCTAGGGGTCACACCCATTATTTTACCCGCTCTTCTAGTCAAGGAAAACATCTGTGATTTAAGTTTGACTGTCAGGTTACTGAACCATGTTGACAAACCATAAGGTAAAATTGATTCCATACATGCTCTGTAAAACATCAGCATTACATTTTTATCCACTGCATGTAACCTAAGCTGTCTTAAGAAATACAGACGCTGGATTCTTGAGCAGACAGATTGTACATGCTGGCTCCATTGGAGCTGAGAGTACTTAGTACTTATAGCATGTCACCTGCTCTATGTCCCTGCCCCTGATATAACAGAGCTGTGGTCCCCACAGATTTGGGGTGAGCTCCTTCGTTTCACATGTGTCAGTGTAATAAACCAATCTGATTGGATGATGTTTGGTTTTGGGACCAGTGAGGAGTTATATTTCTCTGTATAAAAACAGAGAGATATAAATAAGAGAGACATTTTTATTAAAACACTAGAAGCTTTTCACCTTAACCTGCCTGTTGGCTTTTGCTACTAACCCGCACTAACCCTCAGTTTAAACAGGAGCCGAATTCATTTAAATACACAAATAGAAAAATCTTACTACTAAAAGACAGTAGTGGAAGGTAATGAAGTACAAATAGTAAAAAACTGTACTTAAATAGAATTTTTAGTTATCTGTACTTTACTCTGCTTGGATTGCTCCACAGTATGACATTTAACAGCTCTACCAAACATTTACTCAATTACTGGTGGTTTTATAGCTCAGAAATACCCAGAATACAGGCATTCTGGTTGTGAGTGAGGTCGCCTCCCCACAGATCTGACCTGTAACTTGGTCTGGTTTGGTCTCCATGAAGTTAGAAAGGTTTATACTATACTGTGAAACATTCCAGACAAAGTAATAAGTAAGTATTTGATGGACCTTCCACTAGAAACGTACACAGGGCACCTTTAAGTACATTTTACAGTGAATACTTTTTACTTTTACTTCACATTTGAGAGCAGGTATCTGTATTTTCTAGTCCACTACATTTTTGCACAGGACTATAAAGTAAAAAGTACTTTTCAAATGATTTTAGGTTTTATTTTACCATGTTCATGGTAACATCCTAACTACATTTTAAAATTCAAGCTTTGGCTTTGATCAAACAAAAATAAATGCACAACATTCACGAGAAATGTATGAGTTACTACAAATATATGTACAATTTTTAGTCAATATCACTACATTTAACAAATGAACAAGTATTTGTGGGGAAATACTCTTAAAGTACATTTTAAACAGGTTTTTTAATACTTTTACTTACTATAAGTAGATTTTTTCATGTGATACGTTTACTTGAGGAATTTTTCACCTTGGATCTGTACTTTTACTAAATAAAGTAACTAAATTGAGTACTACACTCACACACTGCACTGATTCTCTGTGAGGCTTTAAAGCAGCTGTGTAGTCTGTGTAGAACGTATATTATTCTTCAGCTAGAATAATAGCGATGCCTCCTGTGGCAGCTTCCTGAATAACATCAATAATGAAAAATAAGAAGGCAGGACATCTGGTGTAAAAAAAAAACAACAAAAAAAACAACAACATAACATCACCACCGTGCAACTGTGCAATTTCACGCATTTCCTATTTTTTCCATCTCTTTTCATTTCTGCCAAGTCTCTCTGAATGACGCAACACCCAAATATGGTTTATTTTGGTCTCTCCTGAAGTGCCACCCGCAGCTCCAGAGGCTTAGCTAGCTCATTAGAGGCTTTAGCTTTAATCGAACGCCGTTAGCTTCAGCTTTAGCCCGGGAGTTTGCTAATATTTAATAAGAGTGGGATGGGGTGAGAGAGAAAGAGAGAGAACACTTGACTGTACTCGGTGACACTGCTAATGTGCCCTTAAGTGTCTTTACCATGCTGAAGTGAGTGTACTATTTTCTTTTGTACTGTAGACATGTTTGTAAAATGGGACTGCTGCTATGACTTGCAGCTAATAATACAGAAGTTTATTTCTTCTGAACCGGGAAGTACCGACGTACGCTCTGATTGGCTGCGCTTGGGAGGTTCACCCAGTTTCACTTCACAGCCTGAAAAAAGCTCTTCTAAAGCTGTGAAAATGAATGTGGATATGAACAATGTGCCAAAGGGTTTGGGAGCACTACAGACGACCTATACAGACTGAAATACTTAAATTAGCGGTTATAGCAGTGGGTTGGAGGATCTATTCCCACTGTTGTTGTGTCCTTAGGGAAGTGGTGTGTGTGTGAGTGTTTATGGTGGTCAGACTGGCAGCCTCGCTTCTAACACTAATGAATGTCTAATGTAATAACAAAAGTCTCTGTGTGTCTCAGGTTGTGTCTGGAGGCGAGGGACCCGTACTGTGGCTGGGACTTCAGACAGAGACGCTGCACCACGTTAGAGGACAGCTCCAACATGAGCCAGTGGAAACAGAACATCTCCGTGTGCCCTGTGAGAAATACTCCATCCTTATACTGATATAGTACATATGAGTCACTACATCCTTATACTGATATAGTACATATGAGTCTCTACATCCTTATACTGATATAGTACATATGAGTCTCTACATCCTCATACTGATATAGTACATATGAGTCTCTACATCCTTATACTGATATAGTACATATGAGTCACTACATCCTTATACTGATATAGTACATATGAGTCACTACATCCTTATACTGATATAGTACATATGAGTCACTACATCCTTATACTGATATAGTACATATGAGTCACTACATCCTTATACCACTATAGTACATATGAGTCACTACATCCTTATACTTCTATACTAGTACATACATACGACTCACTACATACTTATACTTCTACAGTATACTAGTACATACATACGACTCACTACATACTTATACTTCTACAGTATACTAGTACATACATACGACTCACTACATACTTATACTTCTACAGTATACTAGTACATACATACGACTAACTACATACTTATACTTCTACAGTATACTAGTACATACATACGACTCACTACATACTTATACTTCTACAGTATACTAGTACATACATACGACTCACTACATGCTTATACTTCTACAGTATACTAGTACATACATACGACTCACTACATACTTATACTTCTACAGTATACTAGTACATACATACGACTCACTACATGCTTATACTTCTACAGTATACTAGTACATACATACGACTCACTACATGCTTATACTTCTACAGTATACTAGTACATACATATGACTCACTACATGCTTATACTTCTACAGTATACTAGTACATACATACGACTCACTACATGCTTATACTTCTACAGTATACTAGTACATACATACGACTCACTACATGCTTATACTTCTACAGTATACTAGTACATACATACGACTCACTACATGCTTATACTTCTACAGTATACTAGTACATACATACGACTCACTACATACTTATACTTCTACAGTATACTAGTACATACATACGACTTACTACATGCTTATACTTCTACAGTATACTAGTACATACATACGACTCACTACATGCTTATACTTCTACAGTATACTAGTACATACATACGACTCACTACATGCTTATACTTCTACAGTATACTAGTACATACATACGACTCACTACATGCTTATACTTCTACAGTATACTAGTACATACATACGACTCACTACATACTTATACTTCTACAGTATACTAGTACATACATACGACTCACTACATACTTATACTTCTACAGTATACTAGTACATACATACGACTCACTACATGCTTATACTTCTACAGTATAGTAGTACATACATATGAGTCTCTACATGCTTATACTAATACACAGACTAAAGTATTCGGAGCAGAATACGCAGTACTTTTACAGTCACAATAAACCCCACACATCTGGACTACCTAAAGTCATTACATTACAGCAGATGATGAGTTCTTTATGAGGTTTTGAGGGAGAAGGCAAATAGACAGTCACTCGCACTCGCAGATTAATTGCAATGAAATTAAACACAAGAAAATATGTTACAGGGACAGTAATTATTGTTTATTATTTTGATCAAAATGAAATATCCTGTCACAAATTGTCTAAAAGAAAGTGTAAAAGCTGCTAACCCTGTAGTTTAAACGTCTACAAAGATGTTCTGAAATGCATGCAATTCTTACCATATTGTATTCATTTCTCAGTTTGTAACCATATAAAAGTTAAAGCCTCACCATGTAACTTTTTAATAGGGTGGATTAGGGTGCACCAGCTTGTTACCATGGAAATATTTACTTTCTAGCCATTGCAGCACTATTACCTGCCACGCTCTTTAATTCTTTGTTTTTCTCATTCTAACTTTGGCTTTTGTAAACTGCAGCTGAGAAACCAGACGACCAACGGCGGCTTCGGAGCGTGGGCGCCGTGGCAACCCTGTAACAACGACGACGGGCTGGAGGGCGTGACTTCCTGCTTGTGCCGGTCGAGGTCGTGTGACAGCCCCGCCCCTCGCTGTGGGGGGCGGAGCTGTGAGGGCGCCACCATCGAAGTGTCCAACTGCTCCAGGTGAGAAACGAGATCGGCCAATGGGTCAGTGAGTTTCAGATGACATCATAACGCCTATTTATGGGCTTTAGTTTCCTGTTTCCTGTTTCCTGTTATAGGCCACATTTGGAGGACCCCCTATTATTCCATTCAAAAGATATATTTCATTTTAAATTCTTAATTGCCGTGGTAACAGTCCTAACTTAGTCTACTTTACTGTAAAGGTGCGCTATGTGACTTTTCTTTTAGAGCGCCAATAATAATAATAATAATAATAATAATAATAATAATAATAATAATAATAATAATAATAATAATAATAATAATAATAATAATAATAATACATTTTATCTATTAGGTGCCTTTATGGACACTCAAGGTCGCCTTACAACAACATAACCATGTTGTTGTGTTGTTGTGGCCATACCGGTTTGTCAAAGCCTGATCCCGTCAGATCTCAGAAGCTAAGCAGGGCCGGGCCTGGTTAGTACTTGGATGGGAGACCACTGGGAATTCCAGGTGCCACAGTGGGGCGCCATTGGCAAAAACTGTCGTAGTGTCCTTAGGCAAGGCACATCACCCACATTGCCTAGTATGAAAGTGGTGTGTGCGTGAATGGTGGTGGTGGTCGGAGGGGCCGATGGTGCAGATTGGAGCCTCGCTTCCGTCAGTCTGCCCCAGGGCAGCTGTGGCTACAATAGTAGTTTACCACCACCGGGTCTGGAGTGAATGAATAATGCTCTGTAAAGCGTGTTTGAGTGTCCTGAAAAGCGCTATATAAAACTGATGCATTATTATTATTATTATTATAACAAATTAAATACAATTTAAAACATACAGTTAAAGTGGGACAGTATTTAATTGATTGATTGTATTTAGTCTTGTATTTAGTCCTGTATTTAGTGTTGTATTTTATTAGTATTTAGTAATATATTAGACAATATTCAATATACAAGTACACAATCACCCTCTTGTCTCATTGCTTTGCCTGGAATGCTCCACAGTATGTCATTAAGCTTATCCGTCACCATAGAGACAAGCAGGTCACATCACCGGACCAAGCTGCAGGTCAGATTTGTGGAGAGGCGAGCAATAAAAACACTTCTAACTGAATAAACGCAAAATGGATATGTTCAATAACGCTGCAGAACATTACAGGAAAAGCAGTAACATCTCCATGGAGACAAGCGAGTGGCAGACCCCCTACCAGAAAAGTTACATAGTGCACCTTTAACCTTAAAATCAGGACCGTTACCGTAGCAATTAACAATTCAAATGCTCTTTTTGAACAGTTAAAAGTTCAACAAAAACCTATATGAATGTATAAAATTGAGGTTATCTCATTGGCATTAACCAAAACTCAGATCAGATTTGTATAAAATGTTTTTCTTACAAATTTTGAGTTATTTTTCTTCATTGTATTACTACTTTTGAACTAACTGGACTGTTAAACATAATTTATTACATCATTATTCTTCGAAAAATCATCTTACAAGATTCAAGGAACAAGTTTGTGAAGAAAAGTTGTTTAAAAGTATAAAATTGCAGGTTTATCCCACGCTACTTTACTCACTGAAATAATGATTTTTTTGCAACAATTTCAAAATCTTCTTGCATGATTCGAGCACCTTAGTTTGAGCGCTCGTCCACTTTGAGCAACTCCAAATCACTTTCAAACCAATATCGTACCACTCACGTCTGAAGGAACTGCCTGAATGTGGAAAACTTCATTTGCAAAACAACTCTCCATTTTTCTTTCTCACCACTTTAGCAGGAAATCGGCCAATCAAAATTTAAGACGAAAAAAAAAGAAAAGAAAACGAGGCCTGTTTCAATCTTGTGTGTCAAAATTGAATTGTGGTTGTGCAAAAAGTGGCAATTAAATCAGGATCGGAGCAGCGGAGGAACACAGCACTTAAGCAAATTGAATGAGTGTTCTCAGTTAGTACACAGTGTCTGCTACTACAGCCATTAGAGCAGCACAGGAGCAGAGAAGAGGACAGGACACACCGGAGAAAAGACTTTAAGGACTCATATTACGCTATTTTCTGATCTATGTTGTTTCCTCATCGCAAACATCCCTGGTGTTTTGTTTTATTCACACGTTTAACACAGAAACCTTGCATATTTAGGCTGAGTTCTTCTCTCAAACAGAAAACACTTCATGCACCTTCACTAAAATCACTTGGACAGTTGCAAGCCTGAAATTTGCAATCTGTACTAAACAAGAGGTTAAATGTAGCTAAAACTACCACTACATGACATCACAAGGAGGAACAGAGCGTTTTGAACAGAAGTAGCATTGTTCCCCATTCATTCCAGTTCATTCAAGCTGAAGAAGATGGAGATAAAAACATTTCCAGCACCAAAATGTCTGGTTGTTCTGTGTGTGGTTGTCAAAATCAATATTCTACCTGCGAATGAAAGTTTTAAAAGTTTTAAAAGTCACTGATCGCACAAGGACCTGGCAGTCTTGTTGAAGAAATATTCTCCATCATTTGACAATAATCCTGCCGTACTTCTGTTGCCAAAATAAGCGTGCAACTGTGCTTAGATCACCACTGTTTACGAACACTAAAAGATTCTATAATACAGGGTTACAGAAACACGTGTGAATGAAAAAGGAAGGTAATAGCATGATATTATGGCTTTAAAAAGAGTCTATTTAGCTTAGTATCAGGCTTTTAAAAAGAAAAAATAGTGAATAGAAATAGTTTGAGCACTTCTAAAAGCAAAAATGAACTGAAATGACAGCGTAATACCATTTAGTGTTTTGAAGTAGTTTTGTTAAATGGTAAAATTCACAATACAGCCTCATGGTTAGTTAAAGGCCCTATATTACTATAGTTTTAAACCATGTTATTATGTTGTTACCTCGTCATAAACATACCTGGAGTTGTGTCTTCATTCACATGTTTCAGTAACTCTTTATCTACATCTTCAAAGCTCAAAATGCTCTGTTCCACCTTGTGATGTCATGAAGCACGTAGTTTTCATGCAGTTAATAGCTTCATTTTATCTATTGTTCAGAGATTAAGAATTCTAAGGCTCAAAAGATCCAAATGTGAAGGTGTAATGCACTTTAAATCTGAATATAACAGAAGACAATGTCATTAGGATCACCTAAGCATAGCAATCAATAGTAACAAATTCTGGGACATTATAGGGATACTGTCACATTCAGGGGGCAGGAGTTCACAGTATTGATTTTATGATATTTGCAGAATATCACATTTTAAGTGATGAGTACCTACTAAACCCACGCCAGCAAACTCTTGGCTGTTCTGTAATGCGGATACTGATTTGTTTTCTCTCTGTCGTCGTAGGAACGGGGGCTGGACTCCCTGGTCGTCATGGGGACAGTGCAGTACGACCTGTGGCACTGGGTTTGAGCTGAGACAGAGGTCGTGTAATAACCCCTCCCCCCGACACGGAGGACGGGTGTGTGTGGGGCCCAGCCGAGACGAGAGGTGAGAGACTGATTAAACGATTCAACACACATTTCTTCATCTGTTTTATAATGTCTGTAATTGTGCAAAGAGACAGAATGTACATTACAGAAGAGTACATTATGGTTTTAACTTCTTGGGTTCTTTTTTGACAATACAGTAAAGGGCATTTACCTTACTGACATGTTTTGGCTGCTGCTGCTGCCATCTTCAGAACTGTCACCGGTGTAGGTGGTAGACATGCTCAGCTGTTGTTACTTCCTGTAGACGTGTTGTATATCAACAGCTGATATACACGTCACCACTAGGGATGGGCATGATTAGTCGATTAATCGATAATTGATCATTAAGAATTTCGTCGATCACATTCATTTTAATTGACAAACCGAATGTAGGTTGCTGTGTGTGACGTAGCGTAAGGAGTCAAGGCTGCGTCTCACAGCACAAACACTGGATTTGTGGCCCCACAGTCCCACGTCTCGGCTCTGGCTCCTTGGAGATCACTATATCCCTCAGAGTGCGTTTACCTGCACGTCAGTGTCCCAGTTGTGATTGTGTATTTTAATTGAATTTTATTTTTTTGAGTATCTCTGTTTCCCCTATATACGAGGCATCTCCAATGCGACATATGCACAGAACAGACTCACCAGCCTCATCACATCCTCTGTCACAGAAAGAACACTCATATTCCTCTGAGTCGTGTCTTTAGTCCAACAGAAACTGAACCCATCAGAGCACAAGGAAAGAGCTGCTTTTTTCACTTTATGTTTATGCAAATGAGTCATGTGGTTTTAAGTTTTGTTTCTGCAAGACGTAAACAAATGTGCTAAAGCTGCATTAAACACATTCTAATCTCACACGGGCTGATGTGGCTCTATAGTGGTTATGGTTTATATGTTGTAAAGTGGAGTTTATTTATGCAGATTAGTAATAGTAATAATTGTGATGATAATTTTAATATAAAACGTTAATGATTAATCGAAAATCGATCGTTAATTTTCCCGACGATTGATTAAGAAAATTTAATTGAATGCCCATCCCTAGTCACCACCAACACCGGTGACAGTTCTGAAGATCACACTTAGCAGCCAAAACAAGGTCAACAAGGTCAATACGCTTTACTATACTGTCTTTAAAACTAACCCAAAAGTTACAGTACATAAGAAGACAAAATGAACATCTTTGGTTCAGTACATTATGGTGGCATGTTTCAGTTCAGGATAACAGAAAGTGAATTTAGCATAGACCTCCTGTTGTTTCAGTGATTTTTACAGCTAGCTCTTCTCCAATGAAAATGTCAATCACTGCACTGCACATATTCTGGAGTATGTACAGTTTTTCATGTAATAAATGTATGGCTTGACAAAGAACTGGCCTATGGATGAAGTTAATATATTTTTTACATGTTAAAAGGACACTATGTAACTTTCTGCTTTCGTCTTCTGCTTGTTTCTATGGATAAGTCATTGCTCTGTCTGGAATGTTCCGCAGTGTAACATTAAACAGCTCTATCTCAAATTTATTCAATTACAGGTCCTTTTATAGCTCAAAAATACCTAGAAAAACAGGGATTCTGACTGTGAACAGGGTCACCATCAATAAGAAATCTAAATATGCTTTATACAGTGCCAATATCTTTTTTCTATAGCCATGTCTCACTTCCATACCAGAGTTTACACCAGTGTTCACTTTATCTGCTCGTGTCCGGCAGGTTCTGTAATGAGGGCGTGGCCTGTCCTCAGCCCATCTTCTGGTCTCCGTGGGGCTCCTGGACCAAGTGCAGCTCTGAGTGTGGAGGAGGAGTCCACTCCAGAGTCAGGAGCTGTGAGAACGGAAACACCTGCCCCGGATGTGCACTGGTAACACATACTCCAACATCGCACTTCACATCTGAATACATACATAAAATATTGGTGGGTTTCAGATTCTACAATGTGATGATATTCCCAGGTGGAGAGAGGCAGTTTTCTATATTGTTTACATTGTATTTTTCCATGAAATATCCAAACGGTAAATGCACAAACGCTGAACACGCAATTACTCACTGTATTGTAACAAATATCTACATTTTAACAGTAAACATTTTAGCTTTCCACATCTGTATTAAATATTATGGGCCTGTAGAATGTTGTGATATCATCTGAACTCCTCTTTAAACATCTTCATAAAAGCATAAAAGACTTCATTGCTAATATATTGAGGTGATTCAGGTTTGGTATCACTTAAATTAATACACTAACTCCTAACCCAAACCTCTTAATTAAGTAGTTACTAAGCCCGAAACCATCTTAATAAACTCTGTTCATTATGTTTTAAGTCTTTGTTCAAGCTTTACTGTGGCTCACAAAGGTGGAGTTATCAAAATTGTTGCCCAAAGTCAAAATAAGTGTCTTATGACCAACTTTATGTGCTGCAAATCTATTGGCAACACCACTGTAGAATTATTTACACGAGACCTTTGCAAATGTCACAGTTTAGTTCACCTTTGACTCCTTATTAGAGCGTTACACAGTTTGATGCTGCTCTAATAATCCATCCATGGCCGCACAGTGGTTGGTGGTGGATCTGTTAGTACACATGCCTCACAGTAAGAAGGTTCCAGGTTCGAGGTCCAGGCCCTTCAGGCACTCAACCCAGTCACATTGAAGGATGGGTCAAATACTGGAGAGAAATTTTCTTCTTACACAATGAATCATGTTGTGCAGGAGTATAAGGCGTGTAACCTGGAGTCGTGTCCGGAGGTGAAGAGGAACACGCCGTGGACCCCCTGGATGCCTGTGAACGTGACCCAGGGCGGGGCCAGGCAGGAGCAGAGGGTCCGCTACATGTGCCGGGCCCACCTCAGTGACCCCCATGAGCTGCAGATCGGGAGGAGGAAGGTGGAGACCAGGTTCTGCCCCAACGACGGGACGGCTGTGTGTGAGACAGACAGTGAGTACATGTGATATGAAGATGAGGCGATGGACTTAGAGGTGTACTGTGAAACTTTTCAGTCGGGGGGTGTTGTTTCTATTTTCTATGATGTTATTGCTTTGCCTGGAAAGAAAAGCATTGAAGAAAATTAGAAAAACATGTATTCTTATTATGAGCGCAGTCACTTCTTCACAGATCTGACCTGTAACTTGAATCCATGGTGAAAAGTAAGTGCAGAAAAGTTACATCTGGCCCTTTGGTAACACTTTATTTTAGGGTACACATATTAAAATTTAACCAGCTGCTATTTTGCATATTTATAAGTGGATAATTTGATGTAAATCAGGATTGACTCAATCCTTATTAATGTCTGTATAAACTCTGTTAATACATTCTTTATTACTGCTAATTAATTACTATGTTGTTTGGACATTTTTGGACATTTTTGTAGTACTACCACTTCACAACATTCTTATTACCATCATAATGCATGCAAAACAATTCCTAACATCAAACTAACATGCAGTAATTTGATTTGGAACTTTCAAATAACCAAATTGCCATATTTTTTTCGGTCTATATGTCGCACCAGCTAAAAAATGCATAATGAAGAAGAAAAAAAAAGTCGCACCGGACTATAAGTTGCACTTTTGGGGAGAAATTAATTTTATAAAATCAGAGACCAAGAACTGACATTTCGTCTTGAAAGGCAAGTTACAGAAGTTATAGTAATAAAAACAGCCGAATAGAGAACAATCCATGTATAATTTGTTAGTTTGTTTTTCAATGTAGAACCAAAAATAAGAAAATGAAAAAACAACTCTTCTTTGTCTATAAAACCGAAATGAAAAAACGGATAACGATTTGTTTTTTCATTTTTGATTCATATATAGGATTCATATCTTTGGTCTATGGACTGTCAGTGTGAAAAATGTAATATCTAAGTCGCTTCTGAGTATAAGTCGCAGGAACCACCCAAACCCTGAAAAAAAATGTGATTAATAGTCGCAAAAATACGGTAACCACTTTATGCAAATCAGCAGCTAGTTGGATGTTAATAATTGGTCCCTAAAATTGAAAAGGGAAAAAATTAAGTGTTACCGGCACTTTTATTAGGGTAACTTTTCTGTGATGTTTTATTGACTTGACAAATTTGTGAACAGACAATTACCACAGTTTAGTTCTGTTCAAGTTCCGTTGTGTCCTTAGGCAAGACACAAGTGAGTGAGTTACTGGTGGTTGGAGGGGCTGACGGCATAAAAAGAAACAAGTTCCATTATCGTTCCGACTCATATAATATACTATGTTATTGGTGTTGTCAGTAATTCCCCCGTGTACGTTTGTTTCTTCCAGCCCTGGTGGAGGAGTTGCTCAAAGCCCCAGTGGTTCGGGTGGCAGGGAACAGCTGGTCGTCATGGGACAGCTGGTCGTCATGCACGCAGAGCTGTAACCGTGGATACCGCACCCGACGAAGGAGCTGCAGCGGTCCGGAGGGAAAGAGCGCCCCCATAGGCTGCAGAGGGTCACCTGTGGAGTACCAGGACTGCAACGTACAGGCCTGTCCAGGTCAGAATGGCTTTGTTATTATGGCGAAGTTTAGAGGAGGGGGATATAAATAATGAAAATGTGTTTATTGTTAATGTGTTATGAAGATATGGAAATAGATTTATAATAGAAGTGTTAAAAAGGCTGCAAAAAGAGCTGATTCCAAACTTTAAAAGGTATTGCAACCTTCCAAATAAGAGTATAAAGTAATATTTCTGCACTTTCATGGTTAATCTAAGTCTACCGTAAAATATCAAATAACATCCAGGGTGTTTATTTGTTTGAGTCACTTAACAGACCAGACATTTATTTTATTTTATTCATTTAAGACCAGGCAGCAATTTTGGGCAGGCTCAGCAAAACTGGGAAAATATGGTACTCAAATTGGTACTCAGATTCTTTCTTTTTCTAACCAGTACGACTATAATTTACAGTTTTTATGGCAAGTCTCAGAGGAAGCGTTGCCGCCTCGTCCCCTGCCTTTCCTCGCCTTTTGCCACAACTTTCTTCTTACGCCACAGCAGCTACGATGACATTGCTGGCTTATTTTTTCGCCAATCTCTCACTCTCTTGGGGTCGACAAAAAAACGTGCTTCTCCTGAGTTTTCTCTGCTTATTTTACCGCAGAAAGGTAAAATTTTAAGTCTTATTTTTACATTTTTTCACTGCACTGGAGCCATAGCGATCAACAATATGGTCAAAGACGGGCTGAAAGAAAGCACGTCAAAACAAAACAAAACATGTAAAGAAGAAAATTGTGCAGCATCAGTGGTCACGTCTTCTTTCTTTCTTTATTTTTTTAATACATTAGACTCGCCGTTTATTTGGAACCAACGGTTATTTATCAAACTATACACCCGGCGTTTAAAGTTGACCCGGCGGTTAACTGAAACCCGGCTCTTATTTGGTATTTTACAGTATTTTCTTTTTTGCATCACTTGAATCTCAATAGAGACATTTACACGCACATTTTAGCACTTTTCTGATGGTGACTGAGTGGTTAGCATTCATGCCTCACAGCAAGAAGCTTCCACGTTCAAATCTCAGGCTCACATGGCAGAGTTTGCATCTTCTCCTTGTGTCTGGGTGGGCTTCTTCTGGACATTCTGGTTTCCCCCATCAATTCAAAACATACAGCATAAGCAAAATCCTACAGCTAAAATAGTCCTGACCAAGATTAGTAAGAAAATCATGGAGATGGATCCCACTGCGACATTTAAGGATGGGTGAAAAATGATGCTGGAATATTCGTTTTGTTGTTTTGTTGTTGTTTTGCCCACCCCTATGTAAATTAGACTTAAGCCTTATTCGCATGGGATTAGTTTTGCCTAGGGATGTGTGTAAAATTTAAATTACCCCACAATGTCTGAGTTTTTTGTGTACTTTCACATGTGATAAGCAATAAGTGTTTTTATGGAGTTTATTCTGGATGTGTTGGACAGAGAAACACACTGAAACAAGACAAGAACCTTTGAATTCATCATATCGCAGCGTTGATTTAATTTTCAGTTTGTTTTTAACAGAATGCACCTGCACTGTAGTTTCAAACACAGTGTTTCTCACCACTTTGATGTGATCAGTGATCACATTGACATCCACAAGATCAGATTTCTCATAAAACAGCCAGTCTCTCTCTCTCTTTTAATCCGTTCACACTGATACAGCCAGTCCATCCAAACTTTACAAACTTTGCACCAAAATCACCTAAACTTCTCCACAAAAGTTCCATGCTGCTGGTTTTCGGTTGCGACGACAAAAGGGTTGCACTTCTGGGTCACGTTTTTACCGCAGTTTGTTTTATGTTATTTTTCTTTTCAACTATAGTAAAAAAAGAACAATAACTGTATTAGAGTATAGTCCTTGGAGAATAAGTAGATTTAGTTTTATTTGGACCTAAAATGGGCTGTAGTGACTAGGGATTCCCGGGAAATGTGATCAAAATTATTTCTCGATTCCCGGGAAAGGTTATGATGGGAAACCGGGATAATAGCTTACCGTATTTTTGGGACTATGGGGTGCACCAGATTGTAGGGTGCATTAGGCGGAGGTGTGCATCCCAGAATAAACATCGATTGTGATGCCGGACTTTTGCACTGCATAAGATAAGATATCCTTTATTTGTCCCACAATGGGGAAATTTCAATGCGGACTGAATCAGGACTAAACCAGGACTGATCCCACGACCGAACCAGCAGGACTAAACCAAGACTAGATCAGGACTGAAGCAGGTCTAGACCAGGACCTGCGTGCCCAGGGGGTGCGATCTGGGGTGTGGCGCTCTGCCCAGTTTGAAATCCACTTCTTGACAGGTGCGTCTTCATATCTTACAAAAGTCATACTAAAACATTTTGACATTTGATACAAAATGTCAGTTTGGGACAAATATTTGAATGATATTTACATAAGGTCTAATTAGGCTCCAAAAAATGAATAAAAACATCTGCAGTTGTTTCCCAGGAGTTCCAGGAAATTAGTCGTCTTGTTCTGGGATTTGATTCATGTAATTTTTGAGAAAAATATTAAACCCTAGTAGAGATGTTTTCAATCACTGACAGATGAAATGGACAGATGAAAACCAGGCCAGACATGAGCATTCTTGGGACTAGACTGACCTGAGGAGCTCTGAGTTTGCAGACAGGACAGGAGGTCAGATCGGGGGGAATTTTTACAGACAGATGATTCATACAGACTTAGAAACACAGATGACATCCTTAATCATTACAATTTACCACAGGACCTCAGGTGAAACTAATCCCGGGCGAATAAGGTTTTTGATTATTTTGTGGGTTTCAGACGTCATTTCCATCAAGAAGACAAGAAGATTTGTTAGAGAAACTATTTCTATCTACACCCTCATTAGTGGTGGTGAAGAGTAGGAGATGGAGAAGTTGAGGAGGCTCGTGGTTCTTATGGGGAATCTTCTAGTTATTGTTTGAGCTACTTTGTTAAGACAGAATCCTGAAGTTTGTAACAGATCTTAGTCGTATTTTGGTATGGAAATAAGATGACACCACAGTTTGCAGTGAAGGTTCCAGCTATTGTTTTCCTCCGAGCAGACGCCAGAACTGAACAATTGGTGTGAACACAGACTGGCTTTGAATCTGAGCCATTTCCGAAGTTTCACCATCGCTGAGAGAAATGACAATTAGAATCAAATTTTAAATGAATTGTTATAAAATGCACTCTGCTCATCTTGGCCTATGTACTGTTTAAAATCACGATCTTATAGTGAGATCATATTGTTTTGGTGTCATTTTAAACCTGCTTCTGATCTAGATGGATAGATAGAATGGATGGATGGATAGATAGATACCTGATTGTTTCTATGGCGATGTTACAGCTTTGCCTGGAATGTTCCAGGGCAAACTGATATATCCCCAAGAAAGCGGATCAGATCTGTGGAGAGGCAATCCTGTAGTAAAAAGTGAATTCATGCATGCAAAGGGATGGATAGATAGCTGATGAATGGATGGAAAGATGAATAGAGGCCTTAATAGAGGCCCATGTAACTTTTCTGATGTTCTACTACCTGTTTGTTTCTATGGTGATGTTATAGCTTTGCCTGGAATGTTCCACCATATTGCATCAAACTGATATATCCCCAAGAAAGCAGGTAGAGGCACCAGATCAGATCTGTGGAGAGATAAACCTGCAGTAAAAAGGAGGTGTGTAACAATATCCAAGTCTCACGATACGATATTGTCATGGTATGAACCTCACGATACGATATTTATTGCGATATCGTGGGAAAGCTCACGATATTACGATATTCTACATAATAACAAGACTGACATTCTAAAATGCTTTGACCAGTCATTTGGTACAACAGTGATTGTCATCAGGGATGGAACAATGTCCAAATCTCTCTGTGTGATATTTCCACCATCTCACTGTACCATATTTATTGCAATATTTTGTGGAGACTCACAAAACTGTGAATCTGCTACTTTTTTCTCTAAAAATGCCTTCACAAGACTTAATCCAACGAATGAAGATTTCAGTGCTTAGAACAGAACTTCATGTCGTTTGAAGTGAAACGGAGCAAAGGATCATGGTCTATGTAATTCCCTGTTTTTTAGCTATTTCTGCATCAGAACTATTTATTTAAGCAAAGAGACTTGGGATTCGATATATTGTGATGGTCTGAGATATTATTGTGAGACCTTTGACGATACCATATCACAATATTTCGGTTACTGCTACATTCCTAGTAAAAAGTTAATTCATGCATGTGTGGGATGGATTGATGGATAGGTGGATAGCATGTTTTTAAGGTATTTTGGAGCAATAAAAGATTTTTTTAATAGAAATTTATGCTAAACTGTGAAACATTCAGGCAATAACACGTCCACGGAGACAAGCACGTGGCAGGTCCTCCATGAGAAAAGTTACACAGTGCTCTTTTACAATCACAAGAGTTGAACATAATTTCTGAGCACAGACGATTCCTCACTGATACTTAAACCTTTATTGCCATCTGTAACACATTGTACCTTGTCTTGCTTTGTGTTTAAAGCTCAGACAGAGATAAAGGGCATCCAAAGGTCTCTCATTAACACAAAGGAGGTGTTAAAGCATCTGGCCTTTATGTCAGCTCTAACATGCCAAGAACTGAGCCAACTTTACTTCAAAGACCGGAGTTAAAAGACCCGTATTACGCTATTTTCTTATCTATGTTATTATGTTGTTTCCTCATCACAAACAGACCTGGAGTTGTGTTTTCATTCATTCACACATGTTTAACACACAAACCCTGCACATTTTGTTCTTCTCTCAAATGGAAAACACTTGGGATGTCATGTAGTAATATAAAATGTTTTTAAACTCTCTATGCATGCACTAGAATAATTTGGATGATTTCAAACCTGGAATTGCCGACAGAATAATAATAACTCAAATATAACTTACTCAAATATGTGCGAATGAAACAAAACACAACTCCAGATATGTTTTTGAGGAAGGAACATTATAACATGACTTAGAGCTTACAAGAATCTGTTTTGTGTGATCTAGGTTCATTGAAGATGGGGTATTACACTTCTATGGGGTATTAACTGCAAATGCATAAAATATTTAGATCACTATCTTACCTTTTATTGTTTTGAAAATGGTATATGTGTGAAATGTTTAATAAATAGTAAATGAGTTGGTTATCTTAAATGACTCCTTCACTGACATCAGCGCTATTCTGGTCATAACGCGTCACCCGTTAGTCACCTATAGTATTCTGTGCTCACCAGTGCTGGTAAATATTGAATAGGAGAGTTGCCTTGTGAGCTGTAAACACTGTCTATTTGTAGTGACGCTTTTGGCTCATGTAGGCCTTTTTTTAGCTCAGTTTTTAAATCAGACAATGGGATTTTAACCAACTAAGAAGTGCAGCATGTGCAGGTCAAAGGACACAAGCAAGGGACTGTTGGATTATGTGAAATGAGCTGTTTGTTTTTTGTATCCATTG
Source organism: Odontamblyopus lacepedii (assembly GCA_034769755.1). Lineage (NCBI taxonomy): Eukaryota > Metazoa > Chordata > Actinopteri > Gobiiformes > Gobiidae > Odontamblyopus > Odontamblyopus lacepedii. The sequence continues at coordinate 28,184,632 of CM068356.1, read as the reverse complement.
AGACCGTGCAACAGCTAGCTATGGACATTTGAGATGCTATGGGCTTTTTACAACATATGTGGCAGCAAATGTGGCAGAAGACCTTTCAGAGGAAACCTACCGAAAACCAGAGCGGAGTAAGAATAGCACCTTTCCCGTTGTGTTCTCCTGACTCCCCCTGGACTCTGCTGAGACATTTCAGGACATAGAGGAGGGACTTTTTTGGCTCTTCCACAGGATCTGCTGAACCTCCCTGACCAGTCCTCCTGTTAAACCGCTCTGAGACATGAATTTCCCTTGAGAACGATAACGTATGTCTCTCTCTCTCTCTGTCTCTCTATTATTCTTCTGTGACTAGTCCCTCTATGACCTCATCTACAGTAACTACCCAACATGCTCCAGGGACTGGGTTAACTACTGGCTGAGTTCACCAGTGAGTCACAAGTTAGTTACAAACATGAGCAGACAATGAGTTGGTGCAAGTATCAGGAAAGGTAAGGTACACTTCCTCATAGGGAAATTTGTCCTCTGCATTTGGTCCATCCTTCAGTGTCTCCAGAGCAGCCTGTCAGGAGTAGCGGGGACCCATCTCCAGATCTTGAGTTAGTCTTGGTTAGTGCTACTTTACCTTGGTTTCTCCCTTATTGTCTTGGTTAGAGTACTTTAGCTGTAGGATTTTACCTATTGTACATGTAATAATTAAAAAGTAATACCAAAAACTGCTTGCAATTACGAGAACAAGAGACCAGCATGTATGTGATCTACCCCCTGAATGTGGTGTGTGTACTCTTTAAAGGTTACACTAGGCCTCTCCTTTATTGTGTACTTCATTACATGGGCACAACCTATCAGGAGCAATGAGCCATGGCCAGCGACCATAGTCAAGGACAGTGTTTCTTTAAAGAGATCTATTCTGCAAATTTCCCATTTACCCTCTCGAAGGTGTATTTGGAGTGCATGTTTGAGTAAGCTTATTCACTTATTTTCAAAACCTTATATTGTAGTCAACTCCGGTGTTCACCGGCATAAATACTGTTCTGTACTGACTTTGTTCTACAGTTTTATTTTCTCAGTCAGTGATACGCATAACATTCAGCAGTGTAGCAGAGTCATTTGGTACAAATTGCTGATTGCTAGTGTAATGTGCAGATATCCACAGGAGTTGCCGGTGTTAAGAATCTGTCGGTGGCGATATGACACATGGGGCGATGTGAGTGTGGCTTGCAAGGCCCCAGCTTTAATAAACCTAATGTTTCATTTTAAATGCTGTATCCATGTTTCTTTTGGGTGTGTTTCACATTATTAAATCATTCCCTCAGTACATATGAGGCAAAGCAGGGGTGTCGGCACGTTTGAGTGCATGTGGTTCTGGACAGATCATGGCCTGTTTGCATTGACTCCAATGGAAACACAAAATACTCATATGGGTCGCAGATAGACAAACCTCTCACTGCTGCGCAGATGTGTGCATCTGTCTGCAGAGGGCGACTTTCTGTTGCGTGTTCGACATGAGCCATGTACACACCGGCCCCAAGAAATCCGTCACACTGACTCTGTTGTGATAATGTTTACGGCAACGTCAGCTCCCACTGGCATCTTTCTATAGCAGTAGTCTATGGACTGTTTCTTTAATTAATGATGACTATTGCGTGTAAATTATAACACAATGATCCACGGGTGTTGTAGATTATAACTATAGATGGATTCTTTGTTTATTAACACAGCAGATGCGAGCGCAGCCTGAGTGTAGAAAGCGCCGCTGTCTGTGAGCTTAACATGAAGTTGCTAGCCAGCTACTATCAGCACACTAACATAGTTTATCCCTGTGGGATGAAATAAGTTATGATGCTAAATGAACATTAGTGAGTGGGATACGCCTTAATGACCCATATGCTTTAAATGCAGGCGAGTAAATGATGAGAAGAAAACTTCAGTAGCTGGACATCCACTCATTGCTGTTTGACACATAAGTAGCTCCGCCTCCGAGAGATACAGATATGATACCAGACAGGAGAGCAGCTCTTTCTGCAGGAGACATGATACCAGACAGGAGAGCGGCTCTTTCTGCAGGAGACATGATACCAGACAGGAGAGCGGCTCTTTCTGCAGGAGACATGCGCAGTAGAGCGGGAAGAGGCATAGTCTTATAATCCCTCTATGTAACTCTCTTTAATCTCTGATCTTTAAAGTGATGCTATGGATTACTTTTGTAGTACTCACGTGTTTCTAAGGTGTCATGTTACATTTGGAAATAAATATATTTGATCTTTTTGTGTTGCTCCTCATGTAGACTTACTTCAGCCATGGATTAGTTCAGTTTAAATCTATTTTGGTCCATGTTTACACCTGTTTTAAATTTGGCTGGTATTTTAAATCTTCCAAATACCAGCCAAAATATTTGGCTGGTATTTGGAAAGCCAAATATTTTCTTGGATGATATTTGGTGTGAAAAATGATTGAACCACAGATGAAATGTTCATTAACAGCTGCCTACCGGGCTGCAAGATCGGTCTAATTTGTCCATAGTTGATCTTACTGAGAAACAGGGGGAACATGCATACAGGGAACTGAGCCTAGAACCTTCTTGTGCTGGGTAGAAATGAACAGTTTACTGCAAATTACTCTGCACACTTATTTATTAGCTTTGCGTTGGTATCAGTTGTGCTAATTAACTCTCTGACACGTTTTCAGAGGCGTCCAGGAAGTGGCACTTCTGCATGAGACTGAGTTCAGACAAATGCTCCATTGTCATAACACCTTTGCCATGTAGAGACCTGCAGATCTTATTAAAAGTGAAGGGAAGAAAGAAAGACAGTGAGAGAAAGAGAGAGATCTTACAGTATTAAGACTCAAGGGGAGAGACGGCGGAGGAAGAGAGAGGGATGAGAGAGAAGGAAAGAGCGAGAGGAGGTGGGCAATAGAGCAGAGAAAGAGGAGGCAATAGAGAGACAGATAGGAGAAGAGGGAGGAGAAAGAGGGGAAAAAGATAAGTGAAGGTGGATACAAAAGATGATATGGCAAAGGAAAAAGAGAGATGAAGTGTGTGTGTGTGTGGCGGTGGGAGGTAAATAGAAATAAGAAGGGATGAGAGAGAGGTACAGTAAGAAAAAGATGAGATGACAAGAGAGGAAGGGGGAGAGTGGATTGAGCAGGACGGTGAGTGAGTGGAAGGGAGAGAGAAGGGAGTAAAGTGAGGGAGATTGAGATGGAGAATGGGAGGAGAGGGAGAAAGAGCGGAGAGTGGATGGTGAGAGAGAAAGGTGGGGGATAGCGATAGCGAGAGAGCGATAGCATCAGATGAAGTGTGGACAGAGAGGCAGAGGGCGTCTGGGAGGAGAGTGAAATGAATGGGCGCTTTGGAGAGGTACAGTTAGATCAATTACACGCACAGTCCTACTTCTGACCTATATAGACACTGAGAGAGGGAGGGAGGAGGGGAGGAGAGAGAGATATGGTAGGAGAGAGGGAGGAAGAAAGAGATATGGTAGGAGAGAGAGGACAGAGGGGGAGAGGGAGAGAGAAAGATATGGTAGAAAAGAGAGAGGGGGTATGATAGGAGAGAGAGAAAAGAGAGAGAGACGGTAGGATAGAGAGAGAAAGGGGAGAGAGAGATATGGTAGGACAGAGAGAAAAGAGAGAGAGATGTAAAAGAGAGAGGGGGATATGATGGGAGAGCGAGAAAGGGGAGAGAGATAGATGGTAGGAGAGAGAGGGGGGATATGGTAGGAGAGAGATAAAGGGGAGAAAGAAATATGGTAGGAGGGAGAGAGAGAGGAGGGGTATGGTAGGAGAGAGAGAAAGGGGAGAGAGAAATGGTAGGAGAGAGAGAAAGGGGAGAAAGAATTATGGTAGGAGAGAGAAAAGAGAGAGATGGTATGAAAGAGAGAAAGGGGAGAGAGAGATGGTAGGAGAGAGAGAAACGGGAAAGAGAGAGATGGTAGGTGAGAGAGAAAGGGAGAGAGAGAGATGGTAGGAGAGAGAGAGATGGTATGGCAGAAGAGAGAAGAGTTGTGGGGTACGGTAAGAGAAAGAGGAGGAGAGAGAAAGATATAGTAGGAGAGAGAGCGGGAGTGGAAGAGAAAGCGAGATGGAGGGAGAGAGAGAAAGAGAGAGTTGAAGAGGTAACATGAAGGTGATGGAGCAAGAGAGAAAGTGAGTGGGGAGAGGAGGAGAGAGAAACAGAGTGAGTTTTCAAATGAGCTGTCGGTCCAGTGTTGATAAGTGGGCTATAAACTTTCTGCCCCCTGCTGTGGAGTTGTCAAACCTGAGTCTGGAGCAGTGTGTTTCTCAGGTTGGGGGTTCCCTCTGGGGGCGGTGTTTTGTTGTACTAGTTTTGCTCTGGGGATCTGGCTTAGTCCCTGATGGTTTCCGCCTCAAAAGTGGAGTAACTGCAGTGTTGGAGCAGTATTATACTCTTTTGTGGAGTGGGCCAGAGTTTTGAAGCAGCACCAGTGAGACCATAAGTTCACTACTTGTACTGGGGGAAACCTACAGAGGATTGATCCAAGGGCGGTCTATGCAACTCTCATTACTTTGATGATAGATATTGTTTACTTACTAACATTATAATTAAGACCTCCCACTCAGTCCAATGCACTTTATTTCTATAGCATTCTATAGCACTTTATTTCTATAGCAACTTTATTTCTATACATTTTACAGACATAACATTTCCAAAGCACTGCAAGGACCAATTAAGACAGACATTAAGACAGTAAATCCTAAATAAAAACAATACAATTCAAAATTTAAATAGTAATTCATTAATTTATTTTTTTTCTTCCTCGTGTGTCCAGTGAAAGGCTCGTGGTCGTGCTGGTCCTCGTGGTCTGCGTGCTCAGTGGGCTGTGGAGGAGGACATTATCAGAGGACTCGCTCCTGTAACAGCCCGTCCCCTTCTAATGGTGGAGACATCTGCATAGGCCTGCACACAGAGGAGGCCCTGTGCAACACCCACACCTGTGACGGTAAGGGACTCCATTACCCATAATGCATTACCCACGCATGTGACGGTAAGGGAACTACATTACCCATAATACATTACCCATGCATGTGATGGTAAGGGGGCTACATTACCCATAATGCATTACGCACAAATGTGATGGTAAGGGGGCTACATTACTGTAATACATTATACTTATATATATGACAGTAAGGGAACTGCATAATACATTACCCACATACATGAGAGTAATTAACTACATTACCCAGAGTACCCATGCATTTGACAGTAAGGGAACTAACTACATTACCTATAATATATTACTCATATATGTGACAGTACACATAATCCATTGGGTAATATGGGTATTGTAGTTTTATTTTTTTTTACTACAATATATTACATTATTCATACATATAATGCAAGAAAACTACTACTTATAGTACAATACCCGTACATGTGACTGTAAGGGAACTACATTACTCCCCATAATACATTCCCGATACAAGCAATAGTAATAAAACTCCTGCTATTTGTACTTTTACTGCTCATGTGGGCAGTAATTATCATCGCTGAGTTTGGTTGTAGAAATGTTGGACTTGCTTTCAGAGTCGAGTTTGTTTGGGAATAGCTCATTTATATGGAGATGATTTTGTTTTATGTGTATTAGGGGGTGGTCTATTATTTTCAGACAATACACATATCCAGAATTTATTTTGCTGCTCCAGTTTGGCAGTATTGTTAGTATTGTTAAAATCCAGTAAGTCAGTAACTTTCTACGTTTGTATAAATATTTCCAAAATGTATTATATGTTGTAGTCACCTCTTTATGCCTATTACTACTATTCTACTTACATTGAATATTATCAAGTTTGAGTAATCCTTTATTATTAGTCTGTCAACATCTCCAAAGCTCAAAATGCTCTGTCCCACCTTGTGATGTCATGTAGTGATCATTTTCAAGTTAACAGTTCTTTTTTACCTTTAGTTCAGTAGAGATTGGCCAGTTCCAGTGCTGAAATGATCCGAATGATTCTAGTGAAGGTGTGTGGAGTTTAAAAACACAGTGACGCACTTCCTGTATTACCACACGACATCACAAGGTGGAACCGTGTTTTCAGTTTGAGAGAAGAGCCTAAATAAGCGGGATTTGACTCTTAAAGCCTGTGTGAATGAAACAAAACACAACTCCAGGTATGTTTGTGACGAGGAAACAACATTATAACACAGATCAAGACACAGATTACTTTGAAACATCAGAAAACGTAAAACTTATTTGACTGATGGTTCCATTTCTTTAAAAAACGTCATTTGTGTGTAATTGGAGCTACCTTCACAACTTCATTAACACTATATGAGACTTTCTTTACTCATCAAAGTCGCCATTAGCTTAATAATGGAGCGCTAAGTGAATTTGCCTGTGTAGTAATTAGAAAGGATTCAAAGTGACCACAGGCGGCTGATTTGAATGGACAGATCAGAGCCCGTGTGCGCTGAACTACTGACCACTCTCACCTCTCCCTCTCTTCTCCTGCCCTCCGCCCCATAAATCATCCCTCCATCTTCAACCCACGATGTGACCAGGTTAACAATAGTCCACTCCTCTTGTTTCTCTCTCTCTCTATGTTCGCTTTTTTCTTTCTCCATCTACTGCTCCTCTTGGTGTCTCTTCTTTTCTCTTTTTTTCGTTGCTGTCCACTTCTTCCCTTTTCTTCTTCTTCCTCTTTCTTTCTCCTCCTTTGATCCCTCTTTCTCCCTGCTCTTTCTCATTCTCTCCTTTGTCCTCTCTCCCTCTTTCTCTTCTCTTCATTCTTACTTATCTCCCTCTCATTTCCCTCTTCTATCCCTCCTCTCTCCTCCCCAACTATCACATTTTTCCTTCCTCTCTACCCTCGCTCCTTTTTCTCTCCTCTCTTCTCTCTCTTCTCTCTCCATCTATCCCTTTCTCTCTCTCATCCATTCTTTCTCTCCCTCTCCTCTGCCATTTCTATCTCCCTCCTTCTCTATTTTCTTCTTTATTTCTCTCTCTCTCTACCTCTCTACTTTCACCCTTCCTCTCCCTCTCTCTCTCTCTCTCTTTCTCTCTTCCTTCCTCTCCTCTCTGCCACACTCTCTCCCTTTCTCTTTCTCTCTCTACCTCTCCACCCTTGTCATCCCGCTCTTTCTCTCAACCCCCTCCTCCCTCTCCTACCCCTGTCTCTCTCCCTTTCTCTCTTTTATCTCTTCTTTCTTCCCCCTTTCTCTCTCTCACCCTCTTTCTTTTCTGACCCCCCTCCCTTTCTCTCTCCTTCCATCCCTCTCACCACATCTTTCTCATGCTCACTCTCCACCACCCTCACTATCTCTTCTTTTTATGGCCTCCCCATCCATCCCTCTCTTTCCTCTTTTTCTCTTTCTCTCTTCCTTCCTCTCCCTGCCTTCCCTCTCTCCTCTCCCCCACTCTTTCCCACTCTGTCCTTCCCTGTCTCTCACCACCTCCATCTTTCTCACGCTCACTCTCCACCACCCTCACTATCTCTTCCTTTATGGCCTTCCTGTCTATCCCCCTCTTTCTTTCTCTCCCTCTCTCCCTCCGTTTGCCAATCTGTTCCCACAAGGACACTGAAATATGTATGAGTTGTGCTAATCCACACGAGCCTGAACTTCCCTGTCATCCTCCATAATAATGTTGGAGCGCGGGGCCGGGCCTTTCAATATCCCGCCGCCATATTGCTCTTTTTAATCTTTTTCACTTTTCATTTCGCCGAGTGGAGAGGCACAGAGGCACGTGAGCGTCGTTTAGTGTCGCGTTCAAGAGGCATCTTGTAGTCGGGAATTAGAATTGTTGTTTTTTTTCCCCATTGTTGCGAATTAGCCCGACTGTCACTCAGGCGCCGGCTAATTCCTGGAGCACCTGTGTCGTAGTTAAAGGCAAACAAATGGGAACAGGATTTGGAATCGCGCTGGAGCTAAATGCTAAGTTTACGCTACTGTTATATTATAATTGTATTGTTTTTGTTTTGATCTCCAGTATCCGCCAATAGTCCCATCTGCTTGTCTCCAAGGAGATGCTATTGCTTTACCTGGAATGTTCCACAGTATGGGATTAAATAGACTTAGACAAACTCACACAACACAGTATAATATAATATCAACGAGTAAAAAATATAAATAAATAGCAAAAAAGACAGCATGAAACTGGTGTCAAATAAGACTTAATTATATAAATGTACAAGTAAAAATAAAATAGAAAAATAAATGATAAAAATAAGGAAGACATTGAAAAAATGATGATTGACAGGACATAAGGTTACCTGTTACAGAAGGGTGAGTTATTGTACAGTTGTAGGGAGTATTATCTGTTAAATAAGAGCAAGTTGCTGTACAGTTGTAGGGAGTATTATCTGTTCCATAAGGTTGAGTTGTTGTACAGTTGTAGGTGAGTTGTTGTACAGTTGTAGGGAGTATTATCTGTTCCATAAAAGTGAGTTGTTGTACAGTTGTAGGGAGTATTATATGTTAAATAAGGATGAGTTGTTGTACAGTTGTAGGGAGTATTATAGCATGAATGCAGTTCCGTATCTCTCACTGTTTGAGCGGAGCTGTAGGAGCCTGTTGAATGAGTTCCTTGGTGAGCAGGAGTGTCTATGATGGAACGTCTTGTTTTTTGTTTTTTGTTTTTTTGTTGTTTTTTTCGACAAAAAGATGAAAGTGCCTAATTGACAAACTGCTGGCTAAAAATACTAATTAGCCTGTGACTGCACTGTTATTTGTGAGAGACTTGTTTAACAGATCACAAATCAGCTCACCTGTAGCTAAATCAGTTTTTGTTTGGCAAATTCTGTTAAAACAAAGCTCAGATTAAAGTCTTAACAGGTCTCAGATAGAGCAGTGCCTACAGTTAGCATCACACACCCAGGGAATGTTGGTGACATCAGCTTCCAAATATCAATATCTTACATCTTATTACAAATGGAAGTGACTAAAAGTATTGATCTCATTTGAATTTGCCAGTCACCCTTGTATTTGCTTGGCTTTCCTGGGCATATTTACATGGGCAATGACAAAACCCATTACAAATAGTGCTCCTCCAGTCTGGGTAATTGCATTTATTGACAGGCAAATAGGTGGACATCCGTGGGGTCCTCCGCTTCTGTTTCCTCTGTTCAATTATATCCACGTCTTCTGTCAGTCACTGCGAAATTTAAATCAGGTCATTTGATTAAAGCTGGAGCAGTAATGGCCGACACTGGAGGGATTACGTGGGCTGCATGCGAACGCGCCGGCGTTTTTTCAACTGGGACTCACATAAATGAAAATAAATGAAGCAATTATGGCAGTCCGTCATAATGCACGCTTATGAAACATCTGGCACTGTATGGAAATAGACTCACGCCAAAAACGTCACATGAAACTGAAGAGAGAGAAATGTCAGGTCAGTTTTACATTTGATTTTATTGGTACTTAAAGGTCCTGTATTACGCTAATTTCTGATCTATGTTATAATGTTGTTTCCTTGTCACGAAAACATACCTTGAGTTGTGTTTTGTTGCGTATTTCGGCTGCGTTCTTCTCTCAGACAGAAAACACTCCTTCCTTGTGAGGTCATACAGGAAGTGCTCCAGTCTGTTTTAAAACTTAATACACCTCCACTAGAATCATTTGGATGGTTTCAATCCTGGAACTTCTGGTCTCTACTGAAAAAAAATGGAATAAGGTAGCTGTTTACTTCAAAACTACTTCATTATGACATCGCAAGAGCATTTTTGAGCTTTGGAGATGCAGACAGACTAATAATAAAGTATTATTCAAATGTGAGTGGCTGAAACAAAACAAAACTCCAGGTATGTTTGTATAATCCCTCAGTCGTCCAAGCCCAGAGGTGTGTATGACTCAGGCAGTTCAATAGGCTCAGTGCAGTTCAATAGGCTCTGTCCACGCTTACGTCACAAACCAGGAAGACGTTTGGAAACATATGATGACAACTTCCGGTGTAGTTCCCGACACTGGGCTCGACCAACTGTGATCAATGTGATGTTAAAATGAAGACTGCATATGTATGTGGTGTTTGGAATCAGCGCCCTTGTCTGTTCTAATCTCATGTACTCAAAGCGCTCGGAGTCTTGCGTCAGTGGGGAAATGAGGAAAACTGAGGTATGGTTGGAATTGTTGATTAGCTGAACATAACGGAACGCTACAATAACATGGAGATGAAGAAAACTGGGCCATTTTCAAATTTTTCCTAGATTTTCTGCTGCATGTTTCCAAACGTCTTCCTGGTTTGTGACATAAGCGTGGATAGACCTAGCTAACAAACAGAAACCGTAAACAAGTAGATGTGTTAGTTTCAGAGTAGTTTCAGTGTAGCTAGCCCCTTTTTTCAGGCAGTTAAGGCCGTGTCCAGCAGCAGTCTGACCAGAACTGAAGAAGCAGGTTGGATGAGCTGCTTTGCCTGAATATTTCACAGGATGGCATTACATTTAACGGTCTGGCATTCGTTCAAATGACAACTTTATTTGCTGAAAAAATTGTTGTTTTTATGGCATCACCTGTTAGTCTCCATGAAGACAGACACATTTATTGGAACATTTCAGGTGATGCAATCGCAGCCTAAACAATACTACATCTAACATGAAAAATACTACTACAGGTGCAGGGTTTTTGCACTTACAGTATGTTTATTTAACTTCTCTTGTATATTTGATTGCCTATTTATTATTTATACAGTGTTGCCCTTGGTGTGACTGTTTTTCTGCTTGTGTAATGTACTTGAACAGCTGGTATTTTGTGTGTAAGGTTGTGCCGTGAGACAGGCTCAGACCGTGGACTCAGAGAATCTTGATCCTGAAGGTAAAAAGTCCAGTCCTGGTTTGAAACTGGTCCAAACTGGTCTATATAAATAAATACTGCTTCCATTGCTCCTCCTCTGTCCACTCAGCTCTAAGGTCTAAACAGACTAAAGCCACAATCTGGGTTTTTTCCTGTTCTTTGGTTTTGGTGGCAGGTTTTATAATGGGAAAAGTGGATCTAATGCATTAAATAACTCTGTGCTCTCAGATCTCCATAGAGTTGTACGGTATGGGTCAGTATGGTCCTTTTGAAAGCATTGCCATTATTGAATCAATACGGTTAAAAGGAACTTAAAAGAGTCTAACCCTCAGCCTCCTCACTGAGAGAGAGACAGGCTAACCACTCTGCCACTCCCTGGATCTAATAGTGCCCCTCCATCTTGACCCACACTGTACGAGTAGTGGAAATCCGTCTAACAGGTTTTCTTCACGGTGTCTTTGGGCTTCTCTGGTCTTGGAGCATCTTGTTGCACTGACAGTTGTATTAACCTCATCTCTCTCTTTCTCTCTTTTTATTTCTCTCTCTCTCTCTCTACCTCTCTCTGTGTGTCTCTTTCTCTGTGTATGTCTGTCTCTCTTTTCTCACTTTCTGTCTCTCATTGTCTCTCTGTCTCTCTATCTCTCTGTCTTTCTCTTTGTCTCTCTGTCTCTCTCTGTCTCTCACACGGTCTCACTCTTCCCTCTGTCTCTCTTATCTGTCTGTCTTTCTTTTTCTTTCTGTCTGTCTCTCTCTTCCCCCTCTCTCTCCCTTATTTCTGTGTCTTTGTCTCTATCTTTTTGTCTCCTCTCTCTTTCTCCACACCTTCTCTACCTATTTTCTCTTTCACGTCCACTCCTCTTCTCACTCTCTCTCCCCTTCTCTCTATCTATTTGTCTATTTATCTCCTATCTCTCCACTGTCCTCTGTTTTTCTCTCTCTCCTCCCCACTCTCTTTTTTTACCTATTCTTTTTCCTCTTTCAATCTTTTCCTCTCCTCTCTCCATCTTTTATTCTCTTGCCCTCTCTTTATCTCCTTTCTCTTCTGTCTCTGGTTCTCCCTCTCTCTCGCTGCGTTCCTTTGTCTTCTCTCCCTCTTTCTCCCCTCTTTCTCTACACCGTTTCCTCTATATGTTTTCTGTCTCGCTCCTCTTCTTTCTCCTTTCTCTTCTCCCTTATCCTCTTCCCTCTTTCAATCTTTTCCTCTCATCTCTCCATCTTTCATTCTCGTGCTTCTCTCTATCTCCCCCTCTTTCTCCTCTCTCTTTCTCTACACCCTCTCCCCCCTATTTTTCCTTTCTCTCTCCTCTCCACTCTCTTTTCTCTTCTATACTCATCTCTCCATCTTCCATTCTCCTCCTCTCTCCCCCTCTCCTCTCCTCCTCTCGTCTGTTCTTCAGGAGGCTGGATGGCGTGGTCTCTGTGGTCAGCGTGTGATGACTCAGGTCTTCAGATGAGGAGCAGAGTTTGTGGCTCTCAGAACGGGACTCCCTGTGTCGGCAACAGCACCCAAAGGAGAGACTGCAACGAGATACCAGGTCTGTGGCCAAACTAATACTCAAACTACTGAAATGTGCTGGCGAACCCACTTTTTGGATATTAAAACCAACCGTAATTTATGTTCAATGTATTAAAAAACGAGGAAAATTTAAAAATTAAAGGGCCTATATGACACTATCGTCAGATCTGTGTGATAATGTTTCCTCATCACAGACAGACCTGGAGTTGTGTTTTGTTTTATTCACACATATTCAGTACTTCGCTCAACAGAAAACACTCTGTTCCACCTTGTGATGTCATGTGGTAATACAGGAAGCGCTCCATTGTGTTTTTAAACTCCATAAACCTTTGCAAGAGTAATTTGGATCATTTCAACCCTGGAATTGTCAGTCTCCACTAAAGAAAAGGTAAAAGGAGGTGAAAGTTAACTTGAAAACTACCACTTCATGACATCACAAGGTGGAACAGAGCATTTTGAGCTTTGGAGATATAGAAAGATTAATAATAAAGGTTTACTAAAACATGCGAGAATGAAACAAACACAACTCCAGGTCTGTTTTTGTGGAGGTAACAACATTCTAACCTGACTAAAAGATCACAAGAGTCAATTTTGTTTAATATTGGACATTTAAACAGTTTGCAGTGGTCCAAAGTTATTCGTCACTTACCTTATGCATTCCGAGTTTCCAAATTATTCACCATGATGAGTTTATAAGCGCAACAATAGACAAGTTTTAGATGCAGACAGCACACAGCCGTCTCATTTGGAACCTATAAGAGATGCTTTTACAACATATATGTAAATAATTGTTGTGTTGCTGTTTATCTAAATATAAAAATGAAGTGCAGCCCCTTTAATAACTTTCCAGTCAGGTAGTGTTATTAGTAAAGAATAAGAAAGGATTTACAACTGTTCAATATCGTCATTCATTCCAACTCAAACCCAACAACTTTACATGTCATTATCTTCCATTATTTTTATGTTATACGTCAGTGTGGAGTCCATTCAAATCAATTGTCTTGAAAGTAAGAAATACTCAAAATGCATTAGTTTTTAAAGAAACTTAAAGATGCACAATTTGGTGAGTCAAGGAGATGTTATTTTCTTTGCTCAGAATGTTTCACTGTATGGAATTAAACTAATATATCTTACTGATATATAATATATAATATATACTGTACAATATATTCCTTTGTATGACCTGGTTTAATCCTGGTTTAGTCCTGGTTTAGCCTGGGGTTAGTCCAGGGTTAGTCCTGGTTAGATTCTGGTTTAGTCTTGCATTAGTCCTGGTTTAGTGCTGGTTTAGACCTGGTTTAGTCCTGGTTTAGAAGTGGTTTAGACCTGGTTTAGTCCTGGTTTAGACCTGATTCCTTCCTGAGTAGACCTAGGTTAGTTCTAAACTAGCTATAGTTTAGTATGAGGTAAGATCTGGTTTAGTCCTGGCTTAGTCTTGGTTTAGTCTGGGGTTAGTCTGGGATTAGTCCTGGGTAAATCCTGGTTTAGTTTTGGTTAGATTCTGGTTTAGACCTGGTTTAGACCTGTTTTAGTCCTGGTTTAGTGAGTAGACCTGGGTTAGTTTTAAACTAGCTGTAGTTTAGTATGAGGTAAGACCTGGTTTAGTCCTGGTTTATAATAGACTGCTTTGGAAAACATACATTCTTACAGTGAGTGGGGTCACTGCTCCACAGATCTGACCTGTATAACTCTTCTTGGTGGGGTCAGATTGCTTTTCTCCATGGAAGTAAAGCTATGTAATATACCAGGCAAACCAATATCATCTGCACGGAGACTTGTAGTTGACACACCCTCCACCAGAAAAGTTACATTTTTGTTTTGTTTTCCAATGTAAATTCTTGTCACAGACTGATCGTGACAAGAAAATTCTCCATGGTAACCAGTCTGTCCATCAAAACGATAGTATATCTGTCACACACACTTTGTTTTTCTCCAAAGTTTAAACTATCAGGAGAAAGCCACTTCTGGTCAAGGACGTTCATTTGACTGATGTGCAAAAATCTCCATTCACTTTCAAAGCGTGACAGAGGTGAGAGTGAGAGGGCAGCAGCATTATTCACTCTGGCACTTTTCCCTTTGGACACATCCACACAGGACAGACACACCAGCTGCTTAGGGCTCACTGCTCAAACTTAAAGAAGACTACAGGGTCAGAGGGGCTTATGGTTTAGATCTGGGTTGGATCTGGTTAAGTACTGATTTAGACCTTGTTTATTCCTGATTTAAATCTGGTTTAGACCTTGTTTAGACCTGATTCACTCCTATATAGTTGCATTGTTTTGGCCCTGGTTTAGTCATTGTTTAGTGAAGTTCTCCTGAAGGTGCCCTGTTCCTGGTTTAGACCTGGTTTAGCCCTAGATTAGACGTGGCTTAGTCCTGCTTTAGGATTGGTCCAGTACTGGTTATGTCCTTGTTTAGTCTTGGTTTAGACCTGATTCATTCCTGGGTAATTGCATTGGGTTAGTCCTGGTTTAGTCCTTGTTTGAAGCTCTTGTTGGGTTTTCCTGGTCCTGGTTTAGACCTGGCTTAGTCCTGGTTTAGACTCGGTTTAGACCTGTTTCACTCCTGGATAGTTGCATTGGGTTAGTCCTGGTTTAGTCCTGGTTTAGTCCTTGTTTGAAGCTCTTGTTGGGTTTTCCTGGTCCTGGTTTAGACCTGGCTTAGTCCTGGTTTAGACTCGGTTTAGACCTGTTTCACTCCTGGACAGTTGCATTGGGTTAGTCCTGGTTTAGTCCTGGTTTAGTCCTTGTTTGAAGCTCTCTTTGGGTGTTCCTGGTCCTGGTTTTGACCTGGTTAAACCTAAATTAGCTACAACTCAGTCTTGGTAAAAACCTGATTGAGTCTTTGGTTTAGACTTTGTTTAGTCCTGGTTTAGTCCTGGTTTAGTGCAGTTCTTGTGAGCTGTTCATGGTCGGTAGTGGTCCCTATCTGTTATGTTGCTTAAGGCCTAGTTTAGCCCTTTGTTAGACTTGGTTTAGTTCTAGTTTAGTTCTGGTTGAGTCCTTGTTTACATCTGCTGTAGATCTGGTTTAATTCTGGTTCAGTTCTTGGTTGCATCTTGGATTTGTGTAATTCCCAGGGTCTGCAGGTTTGTATCTATTAGAGGTGCTTGAGTCCAAGTTTAGTGCTGAGTTAGACCTGGTTTAATTCCAAATTAGTCCTACGTTTGTCTTGGTTTAGTCTGGGTTTAAACTTAAGAAAGTCCCAGTTTAGTCCTGGTTTAGTGTAGTTGTTCTTGGGTCTGTAGTGCTCAGTATCTTTAGCTTAGACCCGGAGGAGACATGGTTTAGTTCTGAGTTAGACCTTGTAGAGTCATGAGTGAGATAGTCCTGGTTTAGTCCTAGTTTAGTCCTGGTCTAGTCTAGTCCCGATTTAGTCCTAGTTTAGTGCACTTTTCCTCTCTATCTCTATCTCTATCTGTCTGTTCCAGTGGCTTTATCACGTCATAAAAAACAGCATTTGGTTTAGAATTGATTTCCTTCTATCAAAAGGCATTATATTCCCTCCCTCCTTCACAAACGTTCACTCAGAGTCCTTGACGGCACCTCCGCGCTTGGCTGAACTCATTTTTACGTCCTTCTAAATCTCCACCAACCCCTCAAGGATTCAAAGTCCAAATTCAAGGTGCCACTCACCGAGCGCTGCGGTAAAGGACCATGGCACAGGCGGCGATGTTAGCAACGTGAGCAAAATAACCAAGGACTCATGCTAATTAGCTGCGAAAACAAAGAGGAGGGGGAGGAAACGGACTCCACAAACTTTTAATGAACTGTGGTGAGCATAAAACACTTACACACCATTGGACTTATGTGTCTTGCATTGATCAATTACAGTATTTTTTATTTATTCAGTTTTTTTCCTAGATTTTCATAAATAATAATGTAAAACTTCTAAACCCCACAGTACTAAGGCAATAAAATAATACTAATACATCAAAAAAAAAAAAATCATAATAAATAAGGTGTTTTTATTGTTAAAGAGGGGGTATTATTGCACTTAAAAATGCTACGATCGCCAAAAACAACGCATTATTAACATGAGTCCCTTTGCTCCCCATGCTAAGTCACTCCCCTTTCAGAGCACTATCACAACACAGTGCTCAAACATGCATGGATGACATTTAAAACCACTTCAGGCATGTTTTTGATGAGGAAACAACATTTTAATATGGTAGAAAAGCTCCAAAAATTGTTTTTTTTTGTGTGTGTGTGTGTGTATTAATAAAATCCCTTGGAAAATATTCTTACCATGAGTGGGGTCACCTCTCCACAGATCTGACCTGGTGGCATAGACGGATAATACCATACGGCGAAACCAAAGCTGGATTTTGCAAACTTATAATAAATCATAGTGAGCGTAAAATTTGTTTAAAACATTTTATTATTTTAACATTTTTTGATCTTTTCTATTTTTCTAATATTCTTGTACATTTGTATTGTATTGTTAAAAATTTAAAACATTACTGTGAGCGCCTCTCCTGTAACTTGGCCTGGTGGTGTCACTCTCTCGTCTCTACGCAGATGGATATATTTAATGCCATACTATGGAGCATTCCAGTTAATGCAGTAACACTATATGGAGACAAGCAGGTGACAGACTCTTCAGCAGAAAAGTTAAATAGTGCATCTTTAAACAGAAGACCTCAGCTATAGGAATTCTCCACAGATCTGACCAGTAACTTGACTTGGTGGAGTCATCTATTCGTCTCCATGGAGATAGATAATGCCATACTGTGAAATCAAAAGTAAATAGATTCCATAAACTTACAATAAAGCATAAAACTAGGCCTCAGATAAATGAATTGTTTTGTACAAGTACAGTATATTGTTTTTAAAGGCTAAATTATAGTACTAGTAGTAGTTTATTCGGTTATTTTGCAGCGCGACAAAACAAAACAAAGCAAAACATAGACTTCAACCCCATGGATCATGAACAAAAGAGTTTAGACTGAAGTAAAAGTACTGATAAAGCCTAACCCTACTTAACAATGACAGAATTCCAAGAAAGAAAAGCAAGTTTGCATTTACAATTTCACCTACGACTTACTGTATATAAAATTATACAATAAATAAATTATTTGATAAAGATGCTTCAATAATTCGGATTAGATTACTTATTTACTTCATGAAAGTACTGTATTTTTCAGACTATACGTTTTTTTCATGGTTTGCGTCTTGTGACTTAAACTCAGGTGCGACTTATATATTACATTTTTCTGTCCATAGAACAAATATATGAATCGTATATATATGAATCAAAAGTGAATAAAACAAATTGTTATCTGTTTTTTTCATTTTGGTTTTAGAGACAAATAAGAAAGAAAAGAGTTGTTATTTCATTTCCTTATTTTTGGTTCTATATTGAAAAACGAATGAACGAATGATAAATGGATTGTGCTCTATTTGGGTGTTTTCATTACTATAACTTCTATAACATGCCTTTCATTTTTTGGCTGGTGTGATTTGTACTCCAGAGTGATTTATAGTCCGAAAAATATTATAGTTATTTGACAAAAAGTACCATTAGCAGCAGTAATTTACATACAGTATAACACTTCTTATCCTTAAAGCACTTTTAATTCCACTTAGACTTACTTATAGGCCTATTTAATAATGAATTTTCTCTTCATTATAAAATTCTATCTCCAGTCTCCCCATCTCTCCCACCGATCTGCACCAGTCCGTCCACTTTACTCAAACCTGAAAGAAAATGACATGCCAAGACATTAATATTAATAGGCCCGTGTGCTGATTGCGATGCTGTTAGAATAGGCTGACATACCGACCCGAGGGAAAACTACGGGACTAAATCTCATACCATCACCTGCATAACAAGTGAGTAGAGGTCAAAGTTCACCCGCACATCTGTTAGTGTCACATAATGGGTGTAATTATTATTTTATGCAATACTTACTAAGCATAATTTAGTGTTGAGTGGTCTAAACAAGCGAGACACAAGCTACACTTTCAAACAAAACTTTGGAAATTAGCATAGAGAAAAACGAAATTTAAAGATCCTAAATTACGCAAAATTTATTACTGTGAGCTTCCAGTCGTGTTAGAACTTTGTTACCTCCACGAAAATGAACCTGGAGTTGTGTTTTGGGGCTGAAATGATCCAAATGATTCTTGAAGATGAAGCAGTATGGAGTTTAAAAACACATTGGAGCACTTCCTGTATTTCCACATGACATCACAAGGTGGAGCAGTGTTTTTTCAGTTTGAGAGAAGAACTCTAAATATAAATATTCAAGGTTTGTGTGTTCCAGGTATAATTTTGAAGAGGAAACTACATTATAACCGATAAGAAAAGAGCATAATATAGGAGCTTTAGATTCAAACTGTGTAACTTTTCTGGTGGGGGTCTGACACCTGCTTGTTTCCATGGAGATGTAATTACTTTCTCTGGACTGTTTCATATCTGTCTTCCATTTATTCAAGTCTGGGTGTTTTTGTTCCACTATAATACCTTGTAAAACAGTTTCGCCTCTCCACAGATCTGACCTGTAACTTAGCCAGATGGTGTCATATTTGCTTGTTTTTATGTAATAGTTTAAGGCCATATTGCGGAACATCCCAGACAAAGCAATAACATCTCCATGGAGACGAGCAAGCAGCTGACCCTTCACTAGAAAAGTTACACGGGCAACAACATCTATATTTTTACCGTGTTTACGATAAAAAACTGTACACAACAACGTGACAAACCTGTGCTCTGAAGGGGAGTGACTTAGCACAGAGAGCAAAGGGAGGGGGGACTCAAAGCATCACAAAACGAAAGTGAAACTCATAAAATATGTTAATACATTGTTTTCGTCAACTATAGCACTTTGAAAACAATAAAAGGTAACATGATGATCTAAATATGCCCACACCCCCTCTTTAAAGCTTCATTGCGTAAATTTTCTGGTGCAGGGTCCGTCAAATTCTTTTCTCCATGGAGATGTTTTTGCTTTGTCTGGAAAGTTACGGGTCAGATCTGTGGAGAGACGACCTCCGCTCACAGCGCCTGTTTTTCTAGGTATTTTTGAGCTATAAAACCACATGTAACTGAATAAATGATCTGTTTAATGTCATACTGTGGAACATTCTAAGCAGAACAATGGCATCTCCATAGAGACAAGAAGGTGATGGACCCCCCAACCAGAAAAATTACACAATACACCTTTAAGGATGATTTTCAATTAAGAATGAAAAACAATAAAATGAGACAACTGTTTGTTATTTCATTATTCCGTTTTAGTGTCAATCAAAAAAATTGACTCTTTTGACCATTATTTCCAATATTTAATTTTTTTCAAATAACACCAATCAAAGAACAGTCTGGGTGCCTATTTTAATATTGATATTTTATTCTCTCTGGTTTATCTGCCCCGGTTACTTCTGCTGTTTAGCGCTGCATGTGAATTCAGTGTCAACCATGGATCTATAATAAAAACTACTTTTATTATAGTTCTATGGAGTCGACTGAACAAAGGAGAGTTTATCACTGCTTCTTGTTTCTCATTATGGAGTTCAACCATTACTTTCTAAGACGCGAAAGTAAACACGTCGCTATAAAAGAAGACGACATGTTTGTCCACAAAATTGCAACGATTTTTCACATAAGTCACATAAGCAGCAGAACTTCAAGGGAAAATAAACCAGAGAGAATAAAATATCAAGGCACACGACTGTTTTTTGAAATAAACTTTGAATTAAATATTGGAAATAGAGGTTGAAATGTGTTTTTTTGTTTGACACTAAAACGGAATCATGAAATAAACTGTTTTCCCATTTGTTGTTTTTCGTTCTTAATTGAAACTCAAATGAACGAACTGTACAAGGACCTTTAAGATATGCAAGTAAAGTGATCAAAATCCAGAGGTTCAATTTTTTTGATTTTTTTTTTTTCAGCTCATTCCAATCATCGGGAGTGAACTTTTCCACTCCGCCCATTTCAACTCCCCATCGACTCTTAATGTAATTGCATGTATGTTTTTGTCCCGTGTGCATGTGCGTCTGACCCTTTCCTCTCCTCTCCACAGTCATCCTCCCAGCTTCAGGCTTTGATAAGGAGCAGCAGTGCGGAGGTAAGACTGAAATGGAAATCTCCCCATGTTTTCGGTCTGTACGTGTCTGTATATCCGTGTGCATGCCCACTGTCTCCCATAGCGCCGTGTACCCATGCATACATCTACTGCAGATTGTTTAGTGCTGTCTATTGAGCTGTAGTGGAAATATGACAGGATGCCGGGAGAGTGGTCGGTGAAAAGGGCAGGGCTCGTCAGAAATGTTGACAAGAAACGGTACAACAAAAGTGCGCAAGCGAAAAGTGGATGTTTGTGTCAAGTGGAGAAAGTGAAAAATAGACTATGAATAAAATGTCAACTTGAGGTAAAAATGTTTGGGCTAGTTTTGTTTCCCAACTGTACGATAAAAATGACAATGAAGTATGAAAATTGCACTGCGTTTAAAGGGGCGCCGCGTAACGTTTTGTGCTTGTCTCCATGGAAATGTTGCTTTGTCAAGAATGGTCCACAGTATAGCACTACGCTACATTACAGGTCAGATCTGTGGAGAGACGGGCGTATTAGATTTTTGAGTAGTAGTAACACCTGTAATGAATAAATGCAAGATAGAAATGTTTAAAGTCATACCTTGGAACATTCCAGGGAAAGCAATGAAGAATATTCCATGGAAACAACCTGGTAGCGCATCCTCCATTTGGAAAAGTTGCATCTTTAAGTTACTCACTCTGAATTCAGATATTCATTATTTTATTTTATTTTTTCATGTATTCTGCTTTTTTCTCCTCAATTTCAAGATGGAAATGTTAGAATTACAAAATTGGACTTAAAGGGGAACTCCTGCACATTTGAAGCTAAAGTCCATTGCTAGAGGTGGTTGAATACTGTCAGAAGCCAAAAAACAGCACAGATCAGTGTTGCCTCGGGGGAGATCTCGCTGTGGCAGTGAGTCTGTCAAGGCAACAAACTAGTGTAGTGATGGGGGCAAGTTCTTAACTTCCACGTAAAAGGCCAGTTTGAACAGAAGAGGCTTAACACCACTTTAACCCATCTTACAACAGCCACGAGTCTAACAAACAAAACACTCTGCCTGGTTCACTCATTAGTGTCTGGAAACATTATAAAACAACTTTATAAGCAGCCTTAGACTTATCTTTGTTGATTTCCCACTGCACATGTGAAAGTCCAAAAGACTTGATTTTCGACTCCAGCAAAAGGCTCGGATCAACTACTGACGGTGAAGAACAACAGAAACTGAAAGTTGTTGAAAGAAAATGGTTCGGAAATGTGTTTTTTTAGCGTTTTTCAAAAAATATAATTAACTTGTAAATAAATGGGATTAGAAACAACATTGGTGATTGAGTCTTTTGGGGTTTTACATGCGCAGTGGAAAATCAACAAAGATAAGTCTAAGGCTGCTTATAAAGTTGTTTTATAACGTTTCCAGACACTAATGAGTGAGACAGACAGAGTGTTTTGTTTGTTAAACTCGTGGCTGTTGTAAGATGGGTTAAAGTGGTGTTAAGCTTCATCAGTGTGATGCAAATTGGCGTTTTACGTGGAAGCTAACAACTTGCCCCCATCACTGCACTAGCTTGTTACCTTGACAGACTCACTGCCACAGCGAGATCTCCGCCGAGGAAACACTGATCTGTGCTGTTTTTTTGCTTCTGACAGAATTCAACCACCTCTAGCAATGAACTTTAGCTTCAAACGTGCCGGAGTTCCCCTTTAAAGCAATTTACTACTATAGTAAATACTAATAAACTAAAATAAAAGCATGTCTTCCCATTATGGATGTTTTTATTGTGCTGAAAAACAGAGAAAAACATGTGTCCTTACCTGACTCTTTCTGCTTGTTTCCGTGGAAATGTTTCTTTAGCTATAATCTTCCACAGTATGGCATAAAGCATACCTTATCTCCATGGAGAATGTTCTGAAGTATAGCTTTAACTTTCTATTTCCGTGGAATAGGCTTAGACTTAGACAAACTTTACAGATCCACAGGGGAAATGACTTGGACACGCTAGCTCACACATCACAATATACTGAAATATAATAACAAAGAAAGTATCGCTTAAATGATCTAAACAAGTTTTTCTGCACTGTACTCTAAACGGAAACTCCTCATAGTATGTCAGACTTAATACCATATCATTAAAACGTAATTAGGCTGGATATTGTCAGTCTGAATGAGCTGAGTACATTTCTACACATGGAAATTAGCGCCACACGTCATTTGAGTCTGCTGAAAAGTACTAATTATTAAAAACAAAAAGGAAATCCCACACAGTAGTTTATTTTTGCTTCTGTTGTAAATCCTCTCCTGACAGATCTACCCTTCAGAGGTGTGTAGTACTCGTAGTAGTAGTTTTATATGAGTAAACTTATGACTTTTAGTAAAAATACTCTAACTCTCTGAACATTTTGGTTCATTTTGACCATATGAACATTTTTGGACAGTTTCTTGCACTGTTTTCGATATGATTTAGTTTATCTTCCAATTTATTTTGTGTACTTCAGATTCAAATCATAAATCAGATGTCGACAATTACTCTCACTTGAGTAGATTTCCTCAAATACTTTTGACTTTTAAGC
Source organism: Odontamblyopus lacepedii (assembly GCA_034769755.1). NCBI lineage: Eukaryota > Metazoa > Chordata > Actinopteri > Gobiiformes > Gobiidae > Odontamblyopus > Odontamblyopus lacepedii. Next base: position 28,161,781 of record CM068356.1, on the reverse strand, counting down.
CCTATTTGCATGGGATAAGTACAACCTGGGGACGTCTGGTAATTTGCAAATTTCCGCCCCACCTCAAGTCCGTAAATGACTCTATTTTACTGACATTGACACAGAGATTGAAAGAGAAAAGAACGCAGAAAGAAAAGAAAGAGATAGAAAACAACAAACACTGAGATGCTGATTCACACGGGACTAGTATTATCGTAGTATATGTTTGGCGAAATATAGTTGTTTTGTGTCCGAATTTTTACTTTACAAATTACAAACATGACGCATTTGCGCGGGATTAAGATCTCAGGCATCCTCCACAATTATTACAAATCACCAAACGTCCAAAGGTAATACTAATCCCGTGAGAATAGACCCTTTTAAGGCGGAAGTGATTTTTAAAAAAGCTGCATGCATTTTGGCAACGGAAGTGTCATTGTTCCTCATTCATTCTGATTCATTCAGACTGAACACGGACAGAAGAAGACGGAGATAAAAACATTTCCAGCTCCAAAATGTCTGGTTGTTGTTGTGTGTGGTTCTTAGAATCAATATTCTACAAACGGACTAAAGCATCAAGGACCTGGCAGTCGGACACCGTTTGTCAAAGTCGGCTTGTTGAGGAAATATTCACGATCTTTTGACGATAATCCTTTTGCAAAGTTTGACAAGCTGTTGAGTTCTGCCGTACTTCTGTTGCCAAAATGCGTGCGCAACCAAGCCTACGTCATCACTGTTTATGAACACTAAAAGAGTCTATGGGGCTTTAATTGTGGACAGCTACTTAGACTGCTACTATCACCACTATTTAAGATTACCCAATGAAAATTTTTGTCTACTTTACCACCTCTGCTCTCCTTTATGAATGACTGCTTTTAGATTTTTTGTCTTACATCGTTCGTCTGACTTTTAACTAACATTTGAGTACTAACAGTGAAGTTGTACAGTAAATGTGAGGATGCCTTCATAATAACGGTTTTGTGTTCTTGCAGCGTTCACCTCGATCCACCTCATAGCAACGGGTGTGTCCTGCTTCCTGGGGGCGGGGCTTCTGTCCTTCCTGGTTTACGTTTACTGTCAGAGATTCCACAAACCGTCTCAGGAGTCGGCAGTGATCCACCCCACCACCCCCAACCACCTCAACTACAAAGGAAATACTACGCCCAAGAACGAGAAGTACACGCCCATGGAGTTTAAGGTACGCACGAGCTGAGTTCATGGTAAAGCGGACATGTTGTGCAGGTATCCATCGGAGGTGCTGGTAGATTTACAGCTCTTTGTTATGATGACATTTATAGTAAAATCAGCTCCCACTGGGCACTGCAGTTTTCTAACACAGAAGTCTGCGGATTTGTTGCTTTCATAGTCGTTTTAGATGAATATTGCAAATTAAAATGTGGTCAGGTTAAAAAGGTCATGTGCACGGAGGAATGGGCGGTGAACTGCTGCCCCTGCGACCCAGCCGGATAAAGCGGAGGAAGATGGATGGATGAAAATGTGCAAATGACAGCGTAATGATCCATGGGTGTCACAGATTATAACTATATAGCAGACACAAGCATAATAGCTCTTGTTTAAAGTTGAATGTTTTTCTAATTACTTGGTTTGGTGGTACCTGTGATAAATATTTAACACAGCTTTACATGAGTTAAGCGGCAGTTTGTGGATAAAAAGTGAAAAATACAAGAAGTAGCGCTGAGTTCATCAACACAGAAAATTCCATCCAAAGTGCAGAGACAATTTACACACTACATACATTTTCCTGACAATTTAAACATTCATTTAACAAAGTCATTATTTTGTTTTTATTATTCTAATCATAACTACTGTATAATATATAGACCTGGTTGACCATGGTTGCTAGGTAACAATTATGGACCTACCTCTGCATATGTCACTTCTGCTGCCCAACTAGAAAATGAAATGACAAACCTCACCAAACTGACAGGTGAAATATTGGAATTATCTCCAGAGAAACCTTTGCCCAGGATACTTATGGATTTACAGGACTCACCAAATAGGAACGTCAAGATTATTGGTTGATTGATGATCACAAAGATGAAGTAGTAGTAGTAGTAGTAATAGTAGTAATAGTAGTAGTAGTAGTAGTAGTAGTAGTAGTAGTAGTAATAGTAGTACTAGTAGTAGTAGTAGTAGTAGTAGTAGTAGTAGTAGTAGTATTTTCAGTTGAAGTAGCAGTAGTAGTTGTTGTAGTAGTAGTAGTTGCAGCTGAAGTAGTTGCAATAGTAGTAGTAGTTGCAGTAGTTGTAGCAGTTGTAGTAGTAGTAGTAATTACAGTAGTAGTAGTAGTAGTAGTAGTAGTAGTAGTAGTAGTAGTAGTAGATGCAGTAGTAGTAGTAGTAGTAGAAGTAGTAGTAGTAGATGCAGTAGTAGTAGTAGTAGTAGATACAGTAGTAGTTGTAGCAGTTGTAGTAGTAGTAGTAATTACAGTAGTAGTAGTAGTAGTAGTAGTAGTAGTAGTAGTAGTAGTAGTAGTAGTAGTAGTAGATGCAGTAGTAGTAGTAGTAGTAGTAGTAGTAGTAGATGCAGTAGTAGTAGTAGTAGTAGAAGTAGTAGTAGTAGATGCAGTAGTAGTAGTAGTAGTAGATACAGTAATAGTAGTAGAAGATGCAGTAGTAGTAGTAGCTGCAGTAATAGTAGTAGCTGCAGCAGATGCAGTCGTAGTAGTAGTAGAAGATGCAGTAGTAGCAGTAGTAGATGCAGTAGTAGCAGTAGCAGTAGTAGTAGTAGAAGAAGATGCAGTAGTAGTAGTAGCTGCAGTAATAGTAGTAGCTGCAGCAGATGCAGTCGTAGTAGTAGTAGAAGATGCAGTAGTAGTAGTAGTTGCAGTAGATGCAGTAGTAGTAGAAGATGCAGTAGTAGCAGTAGTAGATGCAGTAGTAGCAGTAGCTGTAGTAGTAGTAGAAGAAGATGCAGTAGTAGTAGTAGAAGATGCAGTAGTAGTAGTAGTAGTAGTAGTAGCTGCAGTAGTAGTAGTAGTAGCTGCAGTAGTAGTAGTAGTAGTAGTAGTAGTAGTAGTAGAAGATGCAGTAGTAGTAGTAGTAGTAGTAGTAGTAGAAGATGCAGTAGTAGTAGTAGTAGTAATAGTAGTAGTAGTAGTAGAAGATGCAGTAGTAGTAGTAGTAGTAGATGCAGTAGATGCAGTAGTAGTAGTAGTAGTAGTAGTAGTAGTAGTAGTAGTAGTAGCAGCAGTGCAGTAGTAGTAGTAGTAGTAGAAGATGCAGTAGTAGTAGTAGTAGTAGTAGTAGTAGTAGCTGCAGTAGTAGTAGTAGTAGTAGTAGTAGCTGCAGTAGATGCAGTAGTAGTAGTAGTAGTAGTAGTAGTAGTAGCAGTAGTAGTAGTAGTAGTAGTAGTAGTAGTAGTAGTAGTAGTAGAAGATGCAGTAGTACCAGTAGCATATAGAATTCTAAAAAGCACTGTACATATGAGTCATTACCCACATGTCACAGCTCATAATGTCACGTAATAAGAATCTCCATGTAATTCCCCTGTAGCCTTCTCCATTCTGTGAGCCTATTATTATATGTGTCATTCTAACACATGGGCTCTGACACCTTGTTACTGCAGCGTGGACGGGCACCTGCACACTCCTCATTATGTGGAAGAAGTCCAAAAGCTTTGTTCACGCGACGTTCCAACACTGTAGAATCCCCTGAGTTTAAAATAGAGCTGGAGGACACGGTAGGTGAACTGGTTACACATTTGTTGACCTGGTTTAAGGTTAACATGTCTGTAATTACCGGGCATATGTGCATGAAACAAAACCGGCAGTCCAAAGTCTTCTCTGGCATTACTGAACCCCAAAGACAACAAATAATGAGAAGGTTCAGCATAAGTTTGGATAATTCTTCTAAAAAAGTGAATTTCCCATAGAATTATTCATTGATCATATTCTAGAAAGTGAATGCACACGGATAATGTCTGTGCTACATTCATGTTTTATCTGAGTCCACCTCCTCACACCAAAGTGGAAATGACAAAATGCTGAAAACCATTAGAATCAAATGGGGCAGAAAGCTGATGAGGAAGAAGCTCTAAAGGACAGAATTATAATGCCCAAGTGTCAGATGTAGGAATGGAAAGGAAGAAGTCAACACAAGACACAAAATGGTGGCATAAAACAGCACGTTTACTTTATAAAGTGTAGAACTTTTAAGAGAGATGCCCCATTAGAAATGAATGGGGCGGGAAGATTGCAAAATTGCACAAAAGGTAAAACGTGGTAGAGAACTTGGAGGAAAGTGGAAATGACTTCAAGGGTGGGATTTTTTAGTTTTTTTTATTTAGCAAGTATACATGTATCCAGTACGTACATTTCACATATTTATTTCTTATTTAAGCTTGAAAATTAGAAAACTAAGAACACAAATTCCCACCCCTGTCTTCCATTATTTAAGAAGATATAAAACTGGGAAAAATAGGAAAAAAATGTGTTAAAAAGTTAAAATCACTTAAATAAAAATATATAATCTATAATTATTTAAGTATTTCGTACATAAAGGTGCACTGTGTAACTTTTCTGGTGTTATTCCTTTGTCTGGAATGTTTCATAATATGGTATTAAGCCTTTCTATCTTCATGGAGACTACACCAGACCAAGTTACAGGTCAGATCTGTGGAGAGGCGACCCCGCTCAGTCAGAATGCCTGTTTTCTAGGTATTTTTGAGCTATAAAAAAAGATAAATGTAAAGTAGAGCTGTTTAATGTCATACTGTGGAACATTCAAAACAAAGCAATGACATCTCCATAGAAAGAAACAGGCGAAGGAAAGTTACACAATGCACTTTTAATTTGAGCCCAATAAGATTTTTATTTCTTCTCACTTGGTGTAAAAAATGTATTATTATTGTTGTTTTTTCATTTATTTTATTGTATTTTTGCTGATTCTATTGCAATTTTTTGTAGTTTTTCTTTTACATTTATTGTTTTTTCCAGATTTTTTAAACCCCCATTCAAATCTACAGGACTGTTAACATTAGAAGTCTCCCAGTTTAAATCTATACTCAAGATAAAATATACCAATGACGCCATTTTAACCTATTTCAGTGTTTTTTTTATTTATCCATGAATATAACTGAATCAAATAAGTCCCAATGTAGGTCAGTGGGGCAGTTAGGGCATCACTCTCCTACGCCGAAGCCTCCGCTCATTACCTATATTAAGTACCGCCCAGGCAAACACAGCCGGCGTCAATGCTCCACCATGTTTACCCGCCTCCTCCAACCAGTCCATCCCAGGCAGCGCTGCGTTTTCAGCATCTCTAACAGGATTACAGCCCCTCTCTCCAGACGGATCACATTAGCCTAAGTGCTTCATCTAATGCCTCATGTTCGCGCACGCACACAAGCCAATCATGTCGGAATAAAAAGTGAGTTTCCTCCGGTTTTTATGTCGCGCGGAATACGTTTGCGATGCCTGACATGAGCTAAATTGGGTTTGTTAAATGGCTTTGGTTTTGAATGCACTCACGCTCCAGCTCTAACCTTGAGGCGGGAAACGGTAACGGAGCAAGTGCAAATTCAGATGTTAGAACTTATTTTGGGGAAGTTTTAGTGCAAATGTCTGTGTTCTCGGCCTGAATTACTAAATCAGCAGGTGGGGCATTGAGTTTAGAGGTTAAAAATGAGTCTAAAACGTTGAATCCGCTGTCCTGGGACGGACTAACAGAAGTGTTTCGCACCCCACAAATCACATTATATCACACATACTCTAATTCTCAAGTGTTCAAGTTATTTTATGTTTGTTTTCAGGTTTATTTTATGTTTTAGGTGGCCTTTGAATATAACTAGTGTGCCAATAACTTACAGCAGCTAGTTGGATGGAGATGGATCATTTTAAGGGGCTCCTAAGTTACACAGTGCACCTTTAGTCAGGTCTTGTTGTTGTTGTTTTGGTTGTTGTTTATTACATACTCACCGATCTATGGGTTTCAGAATGGGAAAAAGTTACGACAAAAGTAATTGCCAAAATAAATTTTAAACTGTTTCAAACCAAATATGCTTTTTGTTTTGAATGGTAGTTCAGTACCAGATTCCAAGGTTTCTGTTGTAATCAATCTAAAAATGGCCGCATTCAAGTCAATGGGCAGAGCTCAATAGCACATGTCTCTAGATTAGCCTAACCCGGTGAGGTACTTTGGGTGGCTCCATGCCCAGTCAGAGTGAGAGGAGCTAGAGCAGAGCTGCAGCTAATGATTAAAAAGCAGTTTTTATGTCAGCTGAGAAAAGGTTGAGCTGAGAAAAAATGTATGAGCTAAAAATAGGTAGTAATCACCACAAAATACAACATTTTTGTAAGGTGTAGGTGCCCTGTCAGCTGAACACAAGCAGAGAAAATACTTTCTGGACAGGAGGGATTTTTTCCTCTGAAGTACCGGAGAGTGTCCACTACTCCAACTCAAGACAGCTACAAGCAGCAAAACCCCAGTTATTTGAATAGATCCATGGTTGTCATACAGTGAGCTCCTGATTGGACGTTAGTGATGTTCGATTTTACATTTACCTTTTGGATATTTCATGATCGATTACAACTGTCTCATGGGAGTCTCCTGGGAGCATGAATTACATTCTAGTCCGTTTAAAAAACACATGTTGATACTTTACCACTAATGTCATCGACATTTTCTTGGGGGTTTAAAGCTAAATGGGAGCACTGCTCTGTCTGAAGCTCTGTTGGACTTTAATCTGTTATCTTTAAGTTTTGTTTTAACTAGTGCTGTCCAACGATTAATCACACATTTTGATTAATCACAATCAATCGCAGTTAATTATTCTTCAAAAAAAGACCAAAATATTTTGACAAAAATGCAATTTATTCTCAAAAAGTTATATTATTGACATTTTTCTGTTGCTGGTAGTTTTGTTGACAACATTGCCGTGGGTGCACTTCGCCAATGTTGTTTGTAGTTGTTTGTAAGTAGCGTTGTTGCTGCCGCTGAATCAAACCCGTGTTTTGCTTTAAGATGGTATTTTAAACTTGTTGTGCTTCTGTGGAAAGAGAGTTCATCTCTACAATATCTGCAAACTACCTTAGTTTATCTAAAGTCCCGTAAGGACAGACCTGATCACTGACCTAGTAACCTGCACCGCCTTTCAGGTCACCATCCGCGCTTTCTATAGAGGAGCGTTCAAAATAAATAGTGTGATTAATCTGCATTAAAAAAAAAAAGTGTGATTTTTTTGTGATTAATCGCATGCGTTAATGTTAATGTTGACAGCCTTAGTTTTAACACAATGTAACTGTAAAGAACTTAAAGCGTTTTCTGGCCGTGTTAATGTTTTCATTTTGTCTCCAAGGTAACTGCTGACCATTCCGCCACAGACATACAGTCTGTGTGATGTTACTTACTAAACTGTGTGATGTTACTTACTAAACTGTGTGATGTTACTTACTAAACTGCAGGCACTAATCGTATCTGTTTTTTCTCTTCATTCTCTTTCCTTTCAGACGCTGAACAAAAACAACCTGTTACCGGACGAACGCTCCAACTTCTACCCCACCCCCCTGCAGCAGACCAACGTCTACACCACCACGTACTACCCCACCGCGCTCGGGAAATTCGACTACCAACCCAACTCCTCCCCCTCCCCCTGCCGGACCTACAACCACAGCAACAACAGCAATAGCAACAACAGCTGAGACCCTCAACACGCAGGCTCTGCTGACCCCGTCTACGGCCCACAGTCGAACATTTTTACGCTTGGGACCTTTAGAAACTTCTACTGGTGGATTTGGATGACTTCGGGAGGACTTGAAGCTACGATATTGGCTGTGTTTTGCTAAAAAAGTGGACCTAGCCAGACCGAGCGATGCTAAAATGCTGAAAGTACTGGCTTCGTACAGTGAATCAGGCCCGCCTTTTGGATTCACTACATTCTCAGCAGCTAAAAAACTAGAAACGAACCTCGCTTTTGCTATGCCCACGCTACAAACTACCGGTTCAATATAAGACTTAAAAATATCAGAGTATACTGAAGCAACGTCGTCAAGAAGGAAGACAAAGAAACAGACAAAAACTGCAAAAATAAAAACTCAGACTCAAGAGATCTCCAAAGTTTTGAAAATGGGACAAAGTCGTACTGTTTATAATGCCTCGGGTGCCTGAACGCAGTAGGCAGGATTGGCCAGCAGGAGGGGCCAGCGAGTTTTCTATTCCTTTATGTTTTTTCAAAGAACAATAAAGACTCCATTCATGAATTAATTGATTGTACAATTAGTTCAATGTGTAATCTACTGGTGGTCATATACGAGATGTGTGACCAGAGAGCGCTGTAAGACTGGACTACGTGTTTCTATGGCGATAGAATAAGCTAGTAGACTGGCACTTATTGTTTTTGTAATTTTTTAAGAGGTTTTGTTATTATGCTAAGACGTAGCATAGGAGGACATATTTTGTTAAGTAATTGATGATTAATGTTTTATGATTTGTTTAGCATCTTGGTAACATTATATAGGCTTGGATATGGAACTATATTTGTGCCAAAAATATGAACTATAGCAGAAGAGTAATTCTTATCATAGTATAACAGTTTCTGGGATATCAAGATTGTGTTAGTACTTCAACATTTGGTAACACTTTATAATAATTACAACTTGAAGGGGAACTCCGGCATGTTTGAAGCTAAAGTCCGTTGTTAGAGGTGGTTGAATACAGTCAGAAGCCAAAAAACGGCACAGATCAGTGTTGCCTTGACAGAGATCTCGATGAGGTAGTGAGTCTGTCAAGGCAACAATTGCTGACATTGTTTTTAATCCCATTTATTTACGAGTGAATTATATTTTTGAAAAACGCTAAAAAATACATTCCTGAACCATTTTCTTTCAACAACTTTTACAGTGGAAGTTCTTAACTTCCAGGTAAAATGCCAATTTTCACACTGATGAAGCTTAACAGCACTTTCTAACCCACCTTACAACAGCCACGAGTCTAACAAACAGAACACTATGCCTGGCTCACTCATTAGGGTTTGGAAACGTTATAAAACAACTTTATAAACAGCCTTAGCCTTTGTCGATTTCCCACTGCACATGCGAAAGCTCAAAAGACTTGATCACTAACTCCAGCAATGGCGAGAAGCTCGAGCCTCCAGAAGCAACAAGTGAGGATCGACTACTGACGGTGAAGAAGAGAAACTGAAAGCTGCTGAAAGAAAATGGTTCTGGGTGGTATTTTTTAGCGTTTTTCAAAAAAATATAATTCACTCGTAAATAAATTGGATTAGAAACGACATCAGCAATTGTTGCCTTGATAGACTCACTGTCCCATCAAGATCTCCGCCTAGAAAACACTGATCTGTGCCGTTTTTTGGCTTCTGACTGTATTCAACCACCTCTAGTAATGGACTTTAGCTTCAAACATGCCGGAGTTCCCCTTTAATTAGCATTGACAAAGCATTCAGGCTCAGTAAACATTAGTTACTACCCTAACCATAACCTTAGTCATTACTGAGACTGAATCATTCTCAATAAACCATTTGTTAAGTATAAATGAAGTTCTATTTTTGAAGGCTAATTAGCATGTAGGTATTATAATATGTTACCAAAGAAAGTCTGGTTTAATAGTGACAGCAGTTATTATTATTTCACAGTCAGGAATAGCTGATTGTGAAAGCCATAATAAAGATGGCTTTAGAAATGCTCAACCATTTGAACAGCTAATATGTCTAAGCTGATAAATGGCAAAATGTTTTTGGCAAATTAAGGCTTCATTCACGTTTGTTTTCTGCGGGCCCGTTGGCAGAAATTTGGGCAAAGTGAGGCCCCCTCTAATATCAATTAACAAGAAGAGGGTCCAATTCTGGGCCCCTAACACCCTGGGGCCTGAGGCAACAGACCCTCTCCCAATCCACTTCCCTGGTCCTTTTGTCCAGTTTGAGGCTTATTCCCAGTTTAGTCCTAGTCACTGTAGCTAATTGTTGATAGTTGACAGTACAAATGCATCCAGTACTTTGTTGATGTCTAAAAAGGTGAAATATAACATAAGAAAAATAAAATAAAAGTGTTAAACTAATAAAAAAAGTAGTGTAAATGTCGCAGTAAGACGCATATTTTTGGCACAGATGTGATTCCGTACAGAAATACCACTACAAGAATGTATTAACTGACTCATGCTCTGGTTCAATCATATGAATGACTTTAAGCCTGAGTGCATGTGAGCGTGCACGGACCACTGCTTTTCTATTTTCCCCTGCGCCCCTAAACACACCGCAGAAAACATCGTTAAAATGACTTCAGTTCACAATATTCAACTTGATTTGAAGAGTTGACCAAGTTCAGACCTACATAATACAGTATATAACGAGTAGTAGTAATAGGAGTAGTAGTAGTAGTAGTAGTAGTAGTAGTAGTAGTAGTAGTAGTAGTAGTAGCCTTTATTTGTCAATTTCTTCACATGTACAAGACATACAATGGAGTAGAAATTGGACCTGTCACCCCAATTTCAAGATAGAGTTAAATAAGACAATGAATTTATAAGAAAATATGCAATGCATATGTTAAAACCAATTGGGACAAAATATATACAATTAATATTCTGAATTTAAGTCATTGTAACTTAATGATACACTGCATAACTTTTCTAGGAGATCTACCAACTCTCGTAACCATGGAGACGTTGCATTATTATTGCATCAACCAGTTTATTTAATTACTCGTGTTTTATTGTTCAGAAATACCTTAAAAACTGCACATTCTTACAGTACGTGGGGTTCCCTCGCCGCAGATCTGACCTGTAACTTGGTCTCGCGGCGTCACCTACCAACTTTAAAGGCGCGGAGACGGCGAGTGACACCGTGGGGCAAAGTTACGTGTCAGATCTGCGGAGAGGTGAGCCCGCACACAGTAAGAAAGTCAATAAAAGTCGATAAAACCGAACGTTATTGTAGTATAGTAAACGCGAGATGGACGCGTTTAATGCTGTACCGGGACATTCTAGACAAAACGACAACATCTTCGTGGTAACAAGCAGTCTACTGGAAAAGTTCCGCAGTGCCGTTTTAAATCGAGATTGCTTTTTTGGCAGCGTCATGCATTTGTACATTTGATTTGGTCCGCTGGTTTTTAGTCATCTTGGAAATGACGGGGGAGCTACAGAAAGTGCTCAGTGCTTGGTAATAAAGGGCATTTGACATTATATTTGATACTGCTCGATCGATGAATGCGAAGTCCATTTTGGTTTGGTGCACGACGTGAGGACTAAACCCGTGTAAATATCCAGCCTCCTGCAGCTCTGTAAATGTTCCTGTATATTGTAAAGCTAATACGGTTTGTTTAAAAAAGCCTTATAGTTGTTTAAAGAAAATAAATTGCAGCAGCTAAGTACACCCCGACCATACGATTTGCATGGGGACACCGCCGTCAGTTTGCACCGCCACCTACTGTCATTTGACGGTATTGCAGCTACAGAAAAAATATACAAAATACATATATGGATCAAATTAAACTTAAATAATTATTCAGAAATAGCAAACTAAATAAAAGTAATTAAAGAAATATGTTTATCATAATAGTTTTTGGAAGCAGTTTTCAATGTACTGCAAAAACAAATGAAAAAGCAAATATAAAAAAATACTTAAGTAACACAAAATGAATAATTAGTGAAAACATAAAAATGAGTTTCAATTTCTGACTGGACTCAAGTTTTATTTCAGATACTTGCCAGTTGAAAAGAAAAAATGCGTTGAAATACCAACAAAAATAAAAGAATAAATTGGGCTTTTTTTTGTAATAAAAAAAGTGATTACGAAACTGGTCTGAAATAACATATTATAGGCCAACTAAGCATTTAAATTTAAATTAGTCCAGTCAAAGTCTATGGTAAAATACTTTATGCAAAAATTATTCTTGATTATTGGTGAAAAGTGTAGAGAAGGTTTCAGGGGTCGTCACCCGGACACTGTTTGTACGATCAAGACCTTTTGGCTCCCGTTCAGAACACATTTCAGTTGATGCTTTGCAGTGACGTCGTGCTGGAGGTGTTTTACGTGTATCTCTATGGTGGAATGCTCGTCCATTACCATGGTGACACAATCCCCACATTAGTTTAAAAAAAAAAAAAAAAAAAAGTTTTAAAACGCAAAAAAGTTTTAGATAATCTGAAAACGCAAGAAAAAATACAAAATGGATTTAAACAGCAGATTTTCAGGAATGTTTGATGAATCCGGACGTTCATGATCCTGTTTAGATGTTTCAACAAAAAAACAATGAGAGACTAACTGAAAAACTGCTGGCTAATGCTTGTGACTGTAATTTTATGTGTGAAACTTGTTTAACAGCACAAATCACTCGTTGTAATTCCAGATATATCAGCTCTTTTCTGATCAGATTATGTTAAAACAAAACTCAGATTAGAGTCTAATTTAAGACATAGATCTATAGACAGAGTAGTGCTTTCAGTTAGCATCACACCCTGAGGTAATGTGGAAGACGTCATCGGCAAAGTATCAGTTTGATGGTGCTGACTCGAGGCACTATAAAACTCTAAAAACCTACTCGAGTAAAAGTAAAAGTAACCATGTAAAAACCTACTTGAGTAAAAGTATAAGTAACCATGTAAAAATTTACTTGAGTAAAAGAAACCATCTGAAAATCTACTCAAGTAAAAGTAAGTAACCATCTAAAGATCTACTCAAGAATAAGTAAAAATCTTAAAAAAAACTACTCAAGTAAAAGTAACCATCTAAAAATCTACTCGAATAAAAGCAAAAGTAACCATCTAAAAACTACTCAAGTAAAAGTAAAAGTAACCCTCTAAAAATCTACTTGAGTAAAAGAAACCATCTGAAAATCTACTCAAGTAAAAGTAACCATCTAAAAATCTACTCGAGTAAAAGTAAAAGTAATCATCTTAAAATCTACTCGAGTAAAAGTAACCATCTGAAAATCTACTCAAATAAAAGTAAATGTAACCTAAAAACCTACTTGAGTAAAAGTAACCATCTGAAAATCTACTTGAGTAAAAGTAAAAGTAAGCATCTAAAATCTACTCAAGTAAAAGTAACCATCTAAAAATCTACTTGAGTAAAAGCAAAAGTAACCATCTAAAAATCTACTCGAATAAAAGCAAAAGTAACCATCTAAAAACTACTCAAGTAAAAGTAAAAGTAACCCTCTAAAAATCTACTTGAGTAAAAGAAACCATCTGAAAATCTACTCAAGTAAAAGTAACCATCTAAAAATCTACTCGAGTAAAAGTAAAAGTAATCATCTTAAAATCTACTCGAGTAAAAGTAACCATCTGAAAATCTACTCAAATAAAAGTAAATGTAACCTAAAAACCTACTTGAGTAAAAGTAACCATCTAAAAATCTACTTGAGTAAAAGCAAAAGTAACCATCTAAAAATCTACAGGGGTAAAAGTAAAATTCAAAAAATCTACTCAAGTAAAAGTAAAAATTTTAAAACCTACTCGAGTAAAAGTAAAAGTAACCATTGAGGCATCTGAATTCCATCAAATCTAAAATGTTTTCAGGATGTGACCCCCACACGTCTCAGTTGTGTAAACAGTGTCCAGTCGAGCGCTGCTCAAACCTTCTCTCCGCTGAACATTTCCAGAATAAATAAATCGTTCCTGTTGGTTCAAATAGGTGGCGCTGTCCCCTGCGATGTGAGGCCTGAGCCCTTCTATGCAACGTCCCGGTGTGCGGTTCGACCTGTACGTAGACTGTAATCACTGCCTTTTAGACACTGTGAATTTTTGGTATCCTATATTTTTGTATATTGTACATTATAAAGGATAATAAACCTTGATGCCAATACAAAAGACGCGCTTGTGTTTTCATCTTTTCAGCATTAAGTTAGATTTTATTTTTGATTTTAGATTGTATGGGGTTTAAGATGCACGTCTGACCATTTCAGGACCCATATGACACTATTTTTGCACATTTGACTGTTGCTTCCTCATCACAAACAGACCTGGAGTTGAATTTTGTTTCATTCACACATGTTTAACACTCAAATCCTGCATGTTTAGGCTGAGTTCTTCTTGCAAACGTAAAACAAAAATACAACAAGTGCTCCACTGTGTTTTTAAACTCCCATACACCTTCATTCGAATCATTTCTCTACTGAACCCAACTGTAGTGGACCAAACAGAAAGGCAAAGACAAAGCATATTTAAAAAGTTTACATTTAGATTCAAGATTGTTTCTTTGTCATATGCAGATTTAACACAAGGTCTACAGTGCAATGAAATGTTTAGAAAAACTGTTGCTAAGCTATTCAAGAAGTTCTAAGAGCTGCAATAAATCATACTGGGAAAAAAGTGTTTGCAAATACAAGGGAAATAAGTAAGCAATATAGTAAAAAATTTAATAAAATATAATAAAATACAGATGTAATAAAATGTAATAAGATGTAATAAAATGTAATAAGATGTAATAAAATATATAATACAAAGGTGCAGGTAGGATTAGTACTGTATTGCACATAATATAATATTGCACGTGGGTTGTGGAGCAGGTTATTGCACAGATAGTGACAGTGACATAGTAACAGATGATAGATTCATATAATGCAGCAGCAGGAAGCACATTATGCATCACAGAAAGTAGTTTAATAAAGTAAAATAAAGGGAAAAAAGTAATTTAACAAAGGCTCAAATCATTAACAAAAGCACTGGGCCCAAAATTAGAAAATATACGTCGAAATAATGGAATTAAATTAAACTGTGTGCAGTGATTAACTCTAGGAAAATGGAAATGAAATGAAATCGTAACACTGTGGAGTGGCACATTCTGCTTGCCCGAGATGTGCTGCACCTCGAACTTGAAAACTACCACCTCATGACATCACAAGGTGTAACCGAGCATTTTGAGCTTTGGAGATGATAACAGGCTAATAATAAAAGATTACAAACCGTATTAGAACATGACTTAGAGCTCCAAAGAGTCCATTTTTGTAATATAGGACCTTTAATTGCACTTTTTTTTTTTTTGCGATTGATTTGTTCTTTGGTCACTTTCCTCTCAAAAAATTTACAAAATTGTCCAAGCTATACCTGAAGATGTTTTATTCATTATTCATTTAATCAACCACCGTCCAAAGTATATGGGACAATGTAGCTTTAAAGAGTATTAGGAGTAGGGAGTATTACACTTTTATGAGGTATTAACTGCAAACACACATATTAGGATAAAAAAAAACAATGATATCACATGTTTAATTAGTTTCACTTTCATTTTGGACATGAGAAGGGTTTGGAAAGCGCATAGAGATCACTAAATCAGTCAAACATGCATGAGCTGGTAAGGTGGTATTTCAATATTCTGCCCCCACAACATGGAACAATTTACAAAAAGATTGGAAATGAAAAGAACTGGTTCCAGTAGGACAGTTTAAACTATCGCTCAAAGGTTTGGAAACTAAATCCATGGTTTGTAATTGTTTCAAATAGTTTTATGAAATTGTTGCTTGAAATGTGTCCTGTAATATTCTAAATTGTTTTGTTGTTTCTCTGTTTCTTTCCTGGTTAAATAAAGGTTAAACAAAAACAAAAAAATAAAAAAGACTGGCATTTAAAATCACATCAGGCATGTTTTTGATGAGGGAACAACGTTATAACATGGTAAAAAAAAACTCTTAAAGTCAATTTTGACAATGTTTTAGCTCTAAAATACGATGTAAAATTTGGATTTTTACAGCACTGTTCTGTAAGATCCATAATCTACTCTGTAAATGTTTTGGTATCTATGGTAACAAAATGACGCAGGAAATTTAAACCTGGCGATCTCCATCTTTCAAATGTCTCAAATTTGTGCGTTTTTGGTAAAGAGTGCGCAGGGGTGAGTCGTGGTTGTGATTTTTGAAGAGCTTTTAACTCCTTCCACTTTGCTGTTTCCCAGCAAAAGTCCAGTTGAAGTGGAGGAGGAGGAGGAAGTAGAGAAGAGGAAGAGGAGAAGAACAGAGAGGAGGAAGGAGGACCTGAGCGCACTTCGTCACACTTCATTAAACTCCTGCACTTACTCACAAACTCTTCGGACCGTTGGCGCGACGTCATTCATCTATTTTTAACTTGGAACGCGCTCAAAGCTGCAATTTAATTCATTCAGAAGTGTGAGCGACCGAACGGCCAATCAGAACTTTCTCGGAGGAGAGTATTACGCAAAACGGAATATCTGTACTTTCCATCGTGTTGTTCCCTCATCAAAAACATGCCTGAAATGGTTTTAGATTTCACCCACGCATGTTTCCTTTTAGAACAACAAGTTTGGTGAATATAGCATTTTCAAAGCTATAAATGTTACCATGGTGATCTAAATGTGTTATGTGATAGCGGTTAATACCCCATAGAAGTGTAACAGCGCCTCTTTAATGTACATTTTCATTTTATTACATCTTCTGAAACGTATTAACTATTACTATGAAATGTCAAAAGTGTGACCAGAATGTGGCGTCTAATTTAAACAGTAAAGTGTGACTATAAATTATACATAAACTCCGCCTATAAAACCACAGTGCAATGGGTTCTATTCACGCTTACATCAAAAAACCGTAAGAAGTTTGGAAACATCTGGATGACGACTTCCTTTGGGCTCTGTTGGTGATAGTAACTTGGACGAAATCTGGGAAAACAGAGAAAATGGCCTTGTTTTCTTCACCTACATGTCAGGTATAATAATTTGTCTACCTTGAAAAATAAAAAAGATGTCACTGTAGCGTTCCATTACGTTCCAACCAGCTGCTTGTGAGTGACATCAGAGCTGCGATTAGAGTCCTGTCCCCCGTGGAAAGCTTTGGCAGGTTGTGAAGACTGAAGCTGCTGCTGAATCCACGGTTTTATCACAGGCTGAGTGTCGGTAACTACACCAGAAGTCGTCATCCGCATGTTTCCGACCTCTTCCGTGGAGTTTGCATGTTCTCCCCGTGTCTGGATGGGTTTACTCTGGACACTCCGGTTTCCCCCATCAACCCTAAACATGCACAGTAGGTGTGAAAGTGGAGTGTGTGAGTGAGTTGGTGGTGGTCAGAGGGACCATTGGCAGCCGCGCCTCTGTCAGTCTGCCCCAGGGCAGCTGTGGCTACAAGAGTTTACCACCACCATAGAGTGAATGAAGAATGCTCTGTAAATGCTGTGTAAAGCGTCTGTGCAAAGCGCTATAGAAATAAAGTTACTTACCTCTTTCCAGTAAGCAAAAATAGAGCCTATTGAGCTGCTAAAGTGTACAGTACCTGAAGGACTAAAGAAGAGCGTGAGGGGGAAAGGGGGCGGGGTCTGGAGGACTAAAGGGGAGTGGTCTAACGTGCACTTGAAACTCCGCCCCTTCAGCCAGATGTTTGTAATCCGAAACACTCGGCTGAAATCAGGTGGAAAAAGTACGGAAAACCTGTAATTAAGTTAAAGCATCTTTACTATACTTAATTCCTACTCAAGTAAAAGTAAAAGTAACCATCTAAAAATATACTCAAGTAAAAGTAAAAATCTAAAATCTACTCGAGTAAAAGTATAAGTAACATCTAAAAATATACTCAAGTAAAAATAACCATCTAAATCCTACTCGAGTAAAAGTAAAAATCTACTCAAGTAAAAGTTTCCATCTAAAAATCTATTTCAGTAAAAGTAATCATCTAAAAATTTACTTGAGTAAAAGTAACCATGTAAAAGCCTGCTCGAGTAAAAGTAAAAATCTAAAAACCTACTCAAGTAAAAGTAACCCTCTAAAAATCTACTCAAGTAAAAGTAAAATCTAAAAATCTACTTGAGTAAAAGTAACCATCTAAAAATCTACTCAAGTAAAAGTAAAATCTAAAAATCTACTTGAGTAAAAGTAACCATCTAAAAATCTATTTGAGTAAAAGTATAAGTAATCATCTAAAAATGTACTCGAGTAAAAGTAACCATATAAAAATCTACTTGAGTAAAAGTAAAAGTAACCATCTGAAAATATACTCAAATAAAAGTAAAAATCTAAAAATCTAGTCGAGTAAAAGTAAAAATCTATAAATTTACTCGAGTAAAAGTAACCATCTAAAAATCTACTTGAGTAAAGTACTTCATTTAAAATGTAATTTGCGTAAAAGTTACTTAGTTACTTTCAGTTATTTGATGTAAAAAGGAGGAGCGATAAATCTAATCCAGCACAAGTTGTTTTAATCAACCTTTAGGTGAAACTTTGTTCAGTGAGACTTTGTACATCGGGAGGTTTGGCTGAGGGTTTCCTTCTCCTTCCTCTGGAGAATTATTCCGAGCTCCTTCTTCTTGAGGATCGTCCATGTCGACCTTTGTCTCTGGCTCAGCACCAGCGTCATCCACGATGATCCAGACAGACGGACGTTCTGCAGTCACTGAACATTCTACAGTGAAAATGCTGCGTGTGCAAAAACCTGCACTTTCCTTTCATTTCTGGCAGTTTCTTTTTCGCTTTTTTTTCTCTATCAACCTGATTTTCAGTCATGAGGGCGGGTTCCAATGTAATGAAGTAAAATAATTGGGTCAAAGTGTACTTGAGTAAAAGTAATATTACCTATTTCAAAAACTACTTAAAAATGACAAATTACTCACAAAAACTACTCAGTTACAGTGATGTGAGTACATGTAATTTGTACATTTGCACCGTTGGCTGTGATCAGGACAGTCTCTTGTGATGTCACCAAGTACTTGAAATTGCTCCTGTAGTCCGCACACACTTTTATAGGTTTATGTGCAGAAACCTGCACATTTCCCTAGTTTGCGTAGCATTCCTAGCACGCTAACACGCACTTCCTGACTCCAAATCACTTTCGAGGCTCACAGCAGACTTATTTTAATCTCAAGAGCCGCTGATCCAATACACCTGCACTGGGGCAAGATTCATTTTGCTCAAACACGTGGAGAAATAAATCGGCTGCAGGGCTTTTAAATATCTCGCATATTCCTTCATAATTAAAGGTGATGTATGATAATTGTTGTTTGGCCGGGCCTGACACTGAAGAATGCCTCTTAAACAGCAGGAGCGGCCCACGTCTGCCCACAGTAATAAATGAGTGGATTAGAGCGGAGGAGATAGGCCCATAGTGAAGAATAGGCCTCTGTCCCATCCAAAGTGCATTCATCACAGGTTATCTGGACACGCGCCTCTAACCCAATGTCCAGGCCGCGCTTGGGGTTTTAATGCCTAAATAAGTGATAACAATCGCCGTGTTTACAAAGTTTCATAGGAAAACTTTAATATGGACACGGATTTAGAGTGACTGTTCTGTGTGATGAGGTTTGGTTTTAGAATTACAGTTTGTTCAAGTGGAGGAAAAGGTTAAAGGTCCTAGATTACACTAAAGTGACTCTTATGAGCTTTAATGCTGATACGTCATCAAAAACATACGTCGAGTTGTTTTGTTTCATTCACACGTTCTAGTAACCCTGTATCTACATCTCCAAAGCTCAAAATGCTCCGTTCCACCTTGTGACGTCATGAAGTTGTGTAATTGTGTTGTGTAATTTTCAAGTTATCGGCTACTTTTTGCTTTTTGTTCAGTCGATTTTGGCAATTCCGCAGCTGAATCTATCCAAATGATTCTAGTGAAGATGTGTGGAGTTTAAAAACACCGTAGAGCACTTCTTGTATTACCACATGACATCACAAGGTGGAACAGAGTGTTTTCTGTTTGAGAGAAGAATTCAGCCTAAATATTAGACTTAGACAAACTTTATTGATCCACAAGGGAAATTATTTGAACACAGTAGCTCATACATCACAATATAACATAACATAATAACAAAAAGCAAAAATATAAATGTAATGTAATAAAAACTTCTAAAGTAGGTAAAATAGCAAGAGCCTAGTGTCAAATAAGGTGTAATTATACAGATGTTTATGTACAAGTAAAAATAAAATATAGAAATATAGTCTTGCAAATATATCTCAGCTATGTACAAGAGGTCTTAAGGAAAACAGTGTAAAGATGAAATAATGATTGATTGACAGGACATAGGCTATCTGTTACATAATTGTGAGTTGTTGTACAGTTGTAGGGAGTATTATCTGTTACATAATTGTGAGTTGTTGTACAGTTGTAGGGAGTATTATCTGTTACATAATTGTGAGTTGTTGTACAGTTGTAGGGAGTATTATCTGTTACATAATTGTGAGTTGTTGTATAGTTGTAGGGAGTATTATCTGTTCCATAAGGTTGAGTTGTTGTACAGTTGTAGGGAGTATTATCTGTTACATAAATGTGAGTTGTTGTACAGTTGTAGGGAGTATTATCTGTTACATAAGGGTGAGTTGTACTTTTTTAGGTGAAACTTTGTTCAGTGAGACTTTGTACATCGGGAGGTTTGGCTGAGGGTTTCCTTCTCCTTCCTCTGGAGAATTATTCTGAGCTCCTTCTTCTTGAGGATCGTCCATGTTGACCTTTGTCTCTGGCTCAGCACCAGCGTCATCCACGATGATCCAGACAGACGGACGTTCTGCAGTCACTGAACATTCTACAGTGAAAATGCTGCGTGTGCAAAAACCTGCACTTTCCTTTCATTTCTGGCAGACTGTTTTTTTTTTTTTCTCTCTCTATCAACCTGATTTTCCTCAGTCACGGGGGTGGGTTCTGATATAATTAAGTAAAATAATTGGGTCAAAATGTACTTGAGTAAAGAAAAATTACCTACTTCAAAAATGACAAATTACTCATAAAAACTACTCACTACATAATTACAGTAATGTGAGTAAATGTAATCTGTTACTCTCCACTCTTGGCTGTGATCAGGACAGTCTCTTGTGATGTCACTACCTGAAATTGCCCCTGGAGTTCGAACACACTTACAGGTTTATGTCCAGAACACTGCACGTCTTCCTAGTTTGCATAGCATTCCTATTAGTATTATGTGTTAAATAAGGGTGAGTTGTACATTTGTGGGGAGTACATTTGTAGGGAGTATTATCTCCTCTGTCCCTCTATAGTACAGTGCAGTGAGCAGGAGCTTGGAGAACAGGTTGTCCAGTGTCCTCCTGTCCCATGTGACAGGCTTTATGGATCAGTTTGTCAATCCGCCCAGTGTCACTTTCACTGGTGCTGCTCCCCCAGCAGAACACAGGGAAGTACAGGGGCCACCACAGACTGCACACAAAAAACGAAATCTAATCAAGTTAAGATCACTTGAATTAAGAAAGTTTAATCATAATTTGACTCAGTTTCACTTGATAAGTAAAATGATCGGCCAGTAGAACAAGAGTTGTTGTATTTAAAATGTGAAAATCTTGCTACACTTAAAATAAGAAAAACAACAACTTTTTGCACTTAAAATAAGAAACAAAATCTAATGTTGCTTGAATTAAGAAAAAACACACGTATTCCACATGCAAATCAATTTACTTATCAAGTTGAATCTACTCAAATAAAGTCAAATTTTCTCAATTTATGTCATTTTAACTTACCTAGATACTTTTTTTTTTCCAGTGTGGTAGAAGATCTCCAGTAACTTGCTGCACACATTGAAAGACCTGAGCTTTCACTGGAAATAGAGTCTCCTGCTCTTCTTTTACATAGCGTTACAATTGTCCCTCCAGTCCAGTCTGTCGTTCACATGGACGCCAAGGTGCTTGTAGCAGTTCACTATTTCCGCGTCATGGCCCTGGATGGTGATGGGCCTCACTGGTTTCCTCTTCCTCCTGAAATCAATCACCAGTTCCTTGGTCTCGTCAACGTTCAGGAGCAGATGGTTTGCCTGGGACCACTCCACAAAAGTTTGAATCAGTGTCCTGTTCTCCAGCTCCTGTCCAATCACTGATACTCCCCACCACTGCAGAGTCATCAGAGAACTTCTGTGGGTGACAGGACCCGGACCTGTACTGTAAATCACAAGTGTACAGAGTGAACAGAAATGGAGACAAGATTGTACCCTGAGGACCTCCTACATTACTGACCACAGTATCAGACAGGGTGCCCCCCAGTCACTTAATCCTCAGTAATCTAAGAGACAATAGAGGAGCTGAACACCCATCCTGAGCGCAGACACCGTCCCTGTCCACAAATGCACATAGAGCTCACCTTCTGCACGTTTTTCACAAACTAAATACTCCGTACTGATGCTAAAAGAGGTGGAAGTGCATTTGTCAATGTTGCCACGTTTGTTTTGGCTTGTTTGGGCACTTCACCTTTTGGTCACTCAGCACCACTATTGCACCTGTGGAGGCTAAAATGGATTCTCGTCAACTCACAAACATCAGGAGAATCCTGCAAGGTCACTGGCACAAGGCACTGACTCTAAACTTTTGTTCGGCTCAGAGAATTCTATTTTCTTTTGCTATGAAACCTCCCTGCAGACTACACAAATAACACAAGTTCAAGTTCATGTGCCTGCTCAGATTAAGTACATTCAATTTATAGGCTGACCTCTTTACCACTCTGCCCAGTAAATGCCCAGTAAGTGCCCAGTAAGTGCCCAGTAAATGTCCCGGTGGAGCAGTCTCGGTTGTGGTGGTCGTTGGTCTGTGGCTGTGCTGTCTGCTGGTTCAGATGTGCTCTTCTTTACTGCAGTGTGTGGTCATAAAGAGAGGCTGGGGCCCGGTGCAGTGCTCAGCTCAAACGCGTCTGTAAATGAGAGCTTTAAAGTGTCTAAATGTGGATAAGTGCCCCGCAGTTGAGTCCCAGATCGCTGCCCTCCTCTGGGCCGGAGAGGACACTGCAATAATCATTTCATATTTGGACAGTTGGTGCGTGGCCTGAATGTGTGGGTGTATTTCTGTTTGCAGTGGTGGAATCTTTCAGCTGTTCTGGTTCCATCTCAGTTCCAAACATTGACTGGATATAAATGGACACAGCTAACACACTAGCCACCATATTCCATACAGGATGTGAGCATGGGGCCACTTCCGGGTCCATCAACTCTTGCTCCAAATGACTCCAATTGAATACACTGAAAAACTGTCACCCCTTTCTCTAGCTAATGTAGTGAGCCTTGTTATTTTTGTCTTAAAATGTTCTTATTGACCCGCTCTACGTGATCCTGGTGTTTTTATTTCACTATTTTGTTCGTACATTCCTGGACCTCGGCTCCAAATTTACTCCTACACTAGAACAAAACAGTATGTAGGTAAGTTAAAATGAATTCAATTAAGAGCATTTTATTTTATTTGAGTAGATTCAACTTGACAAGTGAAATGATCTGCTTTTACATTTGATTTTATTTCTTATTTTACATGCAAAAAG
Organism: Odontamblyopus lacepedii; assembly: GCA_034769755.1. Classification (NCBI taxonomy): domain Eukaryota; kingdom Metazoa; phylum Chordata; class Actinopteri; order Gobiiformes; family Gobiidae; genus Odontamblyopus; species Odontamblyopus lacepedii. Next base: position 28,138,665 of record CM068356.1, on the reverse strand, counting down.
TTGTTTTTCTTATTTTAACCTCCTGAGACCCGAGCTTTTGTCTGGTGTCCATTTTTCATTTCTTCTTGCTATTTGGGATAAGTAGGACCTACTAAGTAAGTCTTCTGTATGACACCATTGGTTAAAAAATGTAAAAACATTAAAATGTATAAATAAATTACAAAAAAAAAAAAAACAGCAATTAGCTGTTTATTTCAAGCCCTAAACCTGCCAAATGTGACGTAGGTCGACCGTGAGCGGGTTGGGGTTCAGTGAGTGAGGTTAAAACACACACAAAAAGGCCTGAAAATGTGGTCCACAGTTTTAATTTTTTATGGTTTTCAATCGTTGCAAAAAAAGTAGAGGTGCAAAAAGTGGAGACAGGCAGCAGTTTCCCTATAGCAGCAGAAACGTCCAGCAATTTATAACTGTAAACTCATCTAAATATTCCCAAGTTTACCTAACAACATGTACAATCAATAATATAACATAGTCCCAATGTCTTCAAACGAGGACATGACATTTACTGATGCTCTCGTCTGCTGTGGTCAATAAAATGTGTCAAATTTTAATGCCAAATGAAGATACATTGAGATACATGAAGAGACATTATTGTACATAAATACATTGGTTTTATTCATAAATTTTGCATCTAAACTTTACCATGCAGTTTTTTTTTTTTTACTTTCGGGAGCTGCTGTAGAGGTTTTTAGTTGATTACAGGTGAAAGTTTAAAATAATTGAAAATCATGGTGCTAAGAGGCAAAAATGTAATGTCCTCGTATGGGGCCACAGGGTCTCAAGAGGTTAAGTGTTGCAAGATGTATTTTCATATTATTTCATAAGTACAAAAATCTTAAAAAATCCACTGACAGATCATGTTTCTAGTCAAGTGAAATTTACTCAAATCATGGAATAACTTTCTTAATCCAAGTCATTTTAGCTTGACTAGATTTTGTTTTTTGCAGTGTATAACTTCTAGCCTCGCTGAGCTTCATTTGACTGCAGCTGAATCCAATGGGTGACATCACACTCACTTAGTTTACATTTTTTTCTACAGTCTATGATGTGAATGGGGTGTCAGACATCATTGAAAAGTTGTGTGACATGTATAGATATAATTAGAATATTTATCCTGGTAATCGTATCATATTACATATAAGAATCATGTTTCCATCATTACTCTGGGTTCAGGGGCGAAACAGTGACGTCACACAAAGATAACTCATGGTTTCTTACTCTTACATTACATAAATCGTACCTAAATTATACTCTTAAAGGGCCGATATTACTGATATTTTCTGATCTCTCTTAAAGCCGTCACACACTACAGGAGAATTTGTCCGATTTTGCCTGCGATTTCTTCTTCCAGAGTTCGGGGAAGCGTGACCCGACTTTCTGTCTCCGTGTACGATTTTGAAGCTGCTGCTCCTCGTGTGTGGTGTCAGTGTCAGATCAGAGCCACCAAACATCAACAACTCTACGGTGACAGGGAATAAAACAGAGCGTCAGAGGCAGAGGAGTGACGGACACAGAGATGCAACTTACAAACTCTGGATATAGTGAAAATAAAGACTTTATTACTCATCTAATGTAAGTGGTACATTTAAAGTTGGAGATTTTAAGTCTCAGGTTCTCCTCGCGTCTGTGGTGTGCGCATTTTGTTGCAGGTTTAAAAATCATTTAAGACCGAAAAATCCTGTAGTGTGTAATGACCTTTACAGTGTTGTTTCCTCATTAAAAATGTACCTGGAGTGGTATTTTGCTTCATTCACACTGTTTAACAGACATATGTAGGCTGAGCTCTTCTCTACACCTCAAAATATTATGTTCCATGTTGCGATGTCAAGTACAGGAAGTGCTCCACTGTGTTTTTAAACTCCATACACCTTCACTAGAATCATTTGAGTACCACAAGGTGGAACAGAGCATTCTGAGCTTTGAGAACACTACTTCAGGTGTGTTTTTGAGGAGGATACTACCTTATAACATGTTTTAAAGTTCACAAGAATCCATTTTGTGTAACATACTGTAGGAAGTTAAAAAACGTGAAAAACTTTGCCGGACCACTCGCTCCCTCCTGGTTCAAACTTCTTTACACAGAATGGTTCACTGATCTGTAACTGTATCGCTCAAATTCACATCTCCTCAGTAGATTGTTTTATAATTCAGACCAGAATCTATAACGGGTGTAGTGCTTCCCTCATTAATCTACAGAATCAAACGTGCCTGATATAACTCACCGCAAATGTAATAAACATAAACAACAACCGTTTGTTTCTGCAACATCAAAATGAGTTTTTGTTTTATCGCCTCATTAAAATAAATCTGATCAAGCTTTTATTCTGGGACCAGGTTATGAGCGCAGATATTCTAAACTGTTCACTCCTGGATGGGCCTGCGCTTTAGTCAGTGCTGGAAGAAATACTTGATTTGGATACGTAAAGGTGCATTGTGTAACTTTTCTGGTGGAGGGTTCGTCGAATGCTTTTCCCCAGTTTTTCTAGGTATTTTGTAGCTCTAAAACCACCTGTAATTGAATAAATGTAAAGTAGAGCTGGTTAATGTCACACTGTGGGACATTCCAGGCAGAGCAATGATAGAAAAAGTTGCAAAAGTTGTAAAAGTAGAGATACCAGAGCAAAAAGTGAAAGTGAAATTAAAAGCACCTGTTTAAAAATGTACTTAAAGTGTAAAAAATAAAAGTATTCGGTGCAGATTTTGAGCTCTAATAAAACTCCAAATGTAGTAATTTTGATTTTTGTTCAGTAGAAATAACTAAATCAATTCTTTTTTTGTCTGTGTTTTTATCTGGTTATTATTGTTTTCTCAGACTATGATTATGACTATGTTAAAAAAAAAGGAAAAGAATAAAAACACTTTTGCTTTTCAGTCCTGTTCAAAAACGTCGAGGAGTGGAAAGTACAGATACATGTTTTCAGATGTGGTGAAGTAAAAGTAAAAGGTATCCACATTTAAATCTACTGAAGTAAAGTACAGATACTTCAGTTTTTGTACTTAACGCTCTTATACTTGGGCAAAATTGCCTCTTGTGAGATTTTAGCCATATTATAATCCTGTTTCTCCTCAAAAACAGACCTGGAGCTGTGTTTTGTTTCATTCACACGTTTGTCTACATCTCCATAGCTCAAAATGCTCTGTTCCACCTTGTGATGTCATGCAGTGGTAGTTTTCAAGTTAATACGCACAAAATCGAATCAAGTTAAGATGACTTAGGCTGCGTCGCATTACTCTGTCTTACCCCTTGGTTTTGTGCGTTCATGTGAGGGCGAGGAGTGTCTCAATTCTGATTTTGATCCACAACCGAGGGCTACAGACCCCTTGAAATGAAGTAAACTCTCGACCAGACGTGAAACGAACGGGTACGTCCTCAAGCTCAGGCAGGCTGGGATCAGGACGGCAGCATCACCTCAACCTGCCAAGGAATCTCATAAGTGTATTTTCAGCAGTTGTAATTATCAATTAACAGTTTAACATGATTTACAATTATGATGCTCATGTTCTGCTGTACTTTTAGTGAACTGTTGTTGCGGTGTTATTTGTAGTGTGTCTGTTTAGCCAACATTATCGCTGTCACGAAACTTTCATGTTTAAACAAGCGAGTTATTATAAGAATCCAGGCAACATCATGATCTAAGAGGACGGCATCTTTGTGTGTTTGAGTCGATTGTTGACGTTCTAGACGTAGCAGCCAGGTAGTGGCAAGGGATGGTGATGCTAGGGGAACATTCGCACCCCTCGCTCAGTATTGAGGGGCAAGACAAAGACGTCGATAAAGGGGAAGGGGAAGGGAAGGGTAAGACAGAGTAAAGGGATGCAGCCTAAAATTAAGAAAGTTTGATCATGATTCGAGTAAATTTCACTTGGCAAGTAAAATTACCTGCCAATGGAACAAGACTTTTTGTACTTAAAATATGAAAATACATCTTTCTACACTTAAAATAAGAAAAGCAACACATTTTTGCACTTAAAATAAGAAACAAAATCAAATGTCGCTTGAATTAAGAAAAACACACTTATTCCACTGATAGATCATTTGACTTCTTAAGTTGAATCTACTCAAATAAAGTAAAATGTTTTAATATAATTTAAGTCATTTCAACTTACCTAGATATTGTTTTTGCAGTGCAGTTACCTTTTACCTTTAGTTTATTCAAGATTTGCAATTCCAGAGCTGAAATCATTTTTAAAAAATTATTCCAGTGAAGGTGTGTGGCGTTTAAAAACACACTGGAGCACTTACTGTATTACGGCATGACATCACAAGGTAGAACAGCGTGTTTTTCATCTGATAGAAAAAGGAAACAGAATATAACACAGATCAGAAAATAGTGTAATCTGGCGTTTGAATACAGGACTTTTCCTTGGTCGTGTTCCACCCTCGTGTCTCGTGCTGAAGGATGGTCTGGTTAAATGGATGTTAGGCAGAGGACAGGGGGAGTGTACTGGCCACAGAGGCGACCCTGAGCAGAGAGCACAGAGAGATGGAGAGGCTGCACACACCAGGCAGTGATGGAGCACCGGCCTCTCCTCTGAGGACACCAGAGGGGACAGAAGAGGAGGGCGGAGGGGGTGGAGGTCTGGAGGAACATGTGAGCAGACGGGATAATGTAACAGGATCTGATCACGTGTAAGAATCATACTGTGTCAGGGGATTTTAAGACGTGCAGCGTATGAAGTTCAAAAGACACAAGCGAGGGACTGTTGGACTGTGCAAAATGAATGTTTTTACCATATCCATGGAGATAAGGGCCAAGCGATGGACATTTGAGACACTACAGACAAAAAAGCTTGGCCAAGATTTAAGATATAAACACTTAAATCTATCAGAAAATGACTTTAAAGTAGTGAAATGATCTGTCCATGCAAAAGATGTGTGTAAAATCCCTCAGTTGTCCAAGTAGAATCCAGGGCAAAAAGAGAAATTGTCAAGGGGACAAAAGTTTAGTTTGGTCAAAATGCAAAGCCTTGGGAATAAGTTGCTTCTGTCAACATCTAAGGTTAAAGCGTAAATGATTCTTCTTCTCTGCTAATGTAACAATAACCGAAATATCGTGATTTTCTATCATCAAAGGTCTCACAATAATATCTCGGACCATCACAATATATCAAATCACAAATCTCTTTGCTTAAATAAATAGTTCTGATGCGGAAATAGCTAAAAAAAAAAAAAACAGAGGGAACTACATAGACCATGATCCTTTGCTCCATTTCAGTGCAGACGACATGAAGAAATAACTGTTCTAAGCACTTTGAAATCTTCATTCTTTGGATTAAGTCTTGTGAAGCATTTTTAGAGGAAAAAGGAGCAGATTCACAGTTTTGTGAGTCTCCACAAAATACTGCAATAAATCTGGTACGGTGAGATGTATATGGTGAAAATATCGTACAGAGAGATTTGAATATCGTTACATCCCTAATGACAATAAATGTTGTACCAAATGTCTGGTCAAAGCATTTTAGAATGTCAGTCTTATTATGTAAAATATCATATCATATATATATATATATATATCATATCATGAGCCTTCCCAACATATTGCAATAAATGGAAACATGTTGGCGTTGGCCATCCTAATAAAGGCCTTTTAACTATACTTTTCCTTGTTCGTTTTTTACTTTTTCTGGAGTGCCTGAATTTTGTTTGTGTTTAAAGGTTTGCCCCTTTTTTCCAAGAGCGCCCTCTACTGACTGAAACACCTGCAGCCATATTCTTGTTTTTTCATCTCGCGATAAAAATCGTACTGTGAGGTTCATACCGTGACGATATCGTATCATGAGACTTGGATATTGTTACAACTCTACCAGTCCTCTTAAAATAAACAACCTCTAGACTAGAATGAAGGTCTCTCAAAACTAGTAAGTAGATCATAAATCTGAAAACAGGATGAAAAACCTGATATACGTTTTAAAATCTTGGCCAGATCAGACAAATTTGCAATGTGGCAGCAAATATGGCAGAAGACCTTCCAGAGGAAAGACTCCAGTAGGTACTCCAGTAAGTACTTCCTTCTTGCAGAGGATGTACTTACAGGGAATGGTCCATTTTTATCATACTTTTGGCTCTTCCACAGGATCTGCTGACCCTCCCTGACCAGTCGTCCTGTTCAACTGCACAGTGGAAATGTTCCAGCAGCAAAACTTGAATTCCTCTCGGGGTCAGTAAAGTATCTCCCTCTGTAACTGAGCTTATTTGTGCTGTTAAAAAACACTCATAAGTGACCTAACTTCAGCCAACAGTTTTCCAGTTCATCACTCTCACTATTTTTGCTGAAAATCAAACACCAAAACAGGACCATAAATGCTCATATTGGTCACAGACTCCAGAAAATGTGCTGTTTATGTCACTGCAAAATATCCATTGTAAAAGGGAGAGTGGATTGACTCATACAGCTTGAGTTTAGTCTGCAGAGTTATGCTTTTCATTTCCCTCTTCATTCGGTCAAAAGCAGCAGCAGTTTTCCCTATGCCGGTGCTGAACTCCTCACTACACCACTCAAAAGCCTGGCCAAAATGTAAGATTTAAACACTTAAATTTATCAGAAAATGACTTAAAAGTAGTGAAAAGATCATTTTACTTGACACGTTATCTAAAAAAAAAGGACCTCTAGACTAGAATGAAGCAGTCTGTAAGTTTTCATGGGTTGGAAATAAGTTTATGGACGCTAAGTTTGAGATAAACACACTTAAAACCAGTTTAGGGTCAGTGTTCATGGCCTGATAATAAGTTCTCAGATGGCAAATTCTAGATAAACGTGCTTAAAACAAGTTTATGATTAGTATGAATGGCCTGATAATAAATTCAGAGATGCTAAATTCTAGATAGAAGTACTTGAAATCAGTAAATTCATTCATATTCATATTAATTTCCAGCACATGAGTACAGAGATGCGTCATTCTATTCTAGAGGTAGTTTATTTTAAGAGAACTTGTCAAGTAAAATGATCTTGCTGCATGGACAGATCATTTCACTACTTTTAAGTCATTTTCTGATAGATTTAAGTGTTTATATCTTACATTTTGGCCAGGCTTTTGAGTGGTGTAGTGAGGAGTTCAGCACCGGCATAGGGAAAGCTGCTGCTGCTTTTGACCAAATGAAGAGGGAAATGAAAAGCATAACTCTGCAGACTAAACTCAAGCTGTATGAGTCAATCCACTCTCCATAAACGGCACATTTTCTGGAGCCTGTGACCAATACAAGTGTTCATGGTCCTGTTTCAGTGTTTGATTTTCAGCAAAAATCGTGAGAGTGACTAACTGGAAAACTGTTGGCTGAAGTTAGGTCACTTATGAGTGTTTTTAACAGCACAAATTAGCTCACAGTTACAGAGAGATACTTTATGGATCCCGAGAGGAATTTAAGTCATTTTCTGATAGATGTAAGTGTTTATATCTTAACTTTTGGCCAAGATTTTTGCAATAAAGGTTTGTGAAATCCTCAACTGAGCCTAGATCTTCGTTATCTATTTTATTGGTTTTGGATCATCAAATATTATATTAATAGTTTTGGATTTTTGGGTGTTTTTTAGCCATGTAATTCATCACTGATACTTTGCACTGACATCACACTGGGGGTGTTCTACATGTACATCTGCCAACACTATGAAAAACATTTTAAAACTCAAAAAAAAAAAAAAAAAAAGGAAAAAGAAAATGAAAAACTGTTGTCTAATTCTAGTTTGCTGGTGGCTGTAATTTTATGCGTGAACAGGCGGGGTGACCAGATTTTCAAACTCACAAACTGGAACACCCTCAGTTTGGGGTGTTAATAATAAAATTCTGAAACAAGTGCGTAATCAAAGAGAATTATTAGACACTCTGTCCTTTTATGACGAACACGTGAGACAGTATAGTCACATTTTTGGTCATTTTTAAGCAGCTTTTCAGTATTTGACCTCAATAAGTCACAATAGACCTTTTGCTGTGTGGCGCAACTTCGGTCAGTGCTTTTCTGTGGCAAAATACCTGTGGAAAAGTGTCACACATTTTTCACCAGTTTCATAAATCTCCTACCCCAACAACAAATCTTCATCCAACAAGGTCGACAAAGAATATATTCTGTCTATGAAGAATTTATCCACAACTATCAAGGTAAGAAAGACCAAAATTTCAGGCGAACAACGACGAGGATTTGTGAACTACTGAGCAAATAAATAAACATAAGGAACTTGTTAACTCAGACTGATTCTAGAGTTAAAATTAAAAATCGATTTTGTGATGTCTGTGATTTGTGCAGTATAAATGCGAGACATGTAATCTGTGAACATCTACAGCATTCGAACTGCACAAATGTTTATCTATGCCAATATCAACATCACAAAAGTCAGAGTGAACAAGTTATTCATGTTTTATTCATGACCATAAGTTAAGTTTTCGTCTTTTGTGCCTTGATAGTTGTGGATAAATTCTTCTTGGACAGAAAATGTTTTTTGTTGACCTTGTTGTATAAAGATTTGGTGATGAGGCAGATTTATGAAGCTGGTCAAAAATATGCAACACTTTTGCCATAAAAAAGCATTAACTGGAAGTGACGTTTGCACTACATCACGACACTTCCTGCCCTTGTGGTCTAGTTATACCTCTTTTTACTGTTGGTGAGGATCAGATTGGTCAAAAATAGGGACACTTTGGACATTTCTTGTATAAAACTGGAACAAATCACTGATTTGCGATGAATCTGCTGGGACAGGGGGCACAGGGCTCAAAACTGGGACTGTCCCAGGTAAATAAGGACATCTGGTCACATTATTAACAGCACAAATCAGTTCACTTGGCCAGATTGTGTTAAAATAAAGCTCAGATTTAAGCTTTCTAGCAAAGCCACAGACAGAGCAGTGCCTACAGTTAGCATCACATCACCAAAGAATGCGGATCACTGTCATTACAAAGTGCTTTTCTTACATTCTATATACTATTTGGGGGAAAACACCGCATTTTCTATACAAAATAAAATCAATTGATAAAGTTGGGTACTCCCGCCTTAATGCTGTACTTTGGAACATTACAGCCAAAACAGTGACATTTCCATAGAGAGGTAGCTAATCCGCCCACAGAAAAGTTTCTCACTGACAATACAGGAAACTTTCTACTTTGCTAATTTCAACAATGGAACGGTTGGAAAAGTCTTGATAAAAGTTCATGGTGAATTACAGAGAAGTTTGGCCGTAACGCTATTGTTTTTGCATCAATAATCATTCCATTACATTTAAGTTTTTGGCAGGTATCATCTCTCTCCATAATTCAGATTTACGGCCCCCAAACACTGTGAAAGCCCATTAGCATCGCATTAGCCTTAGCAAGGACACTGCGCTAACACTGCAACAACTAGCTAGCCATAAATCTTAACTACAGCCCGGTGTTTGACACGCAGGAAAAGTGCTGAACACGGTTTTTACCGTCTGAAAAATGTGGAAAACACAACCAGATCTTTTGAAACAGTTGAAAATGTTCCTCACTTACCTCATGCAGCGTGTCCAGACGTCCCTGTTTACCTGGAACAGTCCCAGGTTTGAGTCCCGTGTCCCTGTCCCAGCAGATTTATACAAAAGCAGTGATTTGTCCCAGTTTTATACAAGAGATGTCCCATTTTGGACCAATTTGAGCTAAACCAGGACTAAACTAGAACCAAAACAAGACTATATCAGGTCTATTTCAGGTCTAAACCAGGAATAAACCAGGACTATTTCAGGTCTAAACTAGGACTAAACCAGGACTATTCCAGGTCTAAACCAGGACTAAACTAGGTCTAAAACAGGATTAAACCAGGGCTAAACTAGGACTGAAACAAGACTATATCAGGTCTATTTCAGGCCTAAACCAGGTCTAAACCAGGACTATTACAGGTCTAAATCAGGTCTAAACAAGGACTATTACAGGTCTAATCCAGGTCTAAACTAGGTCTAAACCAGGTCTAAACCAAGTCTAAAACAGGTCTAAACCAGGTCTAAACCAGGCCTAAACCAAGTGTAATCTATGGCTAAAGCGGGACTAAACCAGGTCTAAACCAGGTCTAAATCAGGTCTAAACCAGGTCTAAACTGGGCTTAAAATAGAAATATATCAGGTCTAAAACATGTCTAAACCAGGTCTAAACTGGGGCTAAACTAGGTCTAATCTGGGACTAAACCAGGTCTAAACAATCCATCCATATTCTTCCGCTTTATCCAGCTGGGTCACGGGGGCAGCAGTTCACCGCCCAATCCTCTGTGCACCTGGCCGCCCCATGAACCCCTCTGTGAGTGGAGCCCACAGGAGGTGGACGTCATAGTCCTTGATGTTAGTTCATAGGGGTAGGTCTAAACCAGAGGAGCATCAATTGCATTTATTTAGCTCAAATCCAGTAGACTGCGCTTCTGTATTCTGTCTCAGATTCTACACTGACCCACACGTGAGTGGAGAATGGACAGTGCTACACACTTTTTTCACACTTTTCTTTATACCCACCATCGCAACCCAGGTGTCCCAGTTTAGAATTCTGAAAATCTGCTCACCCTAATCTTATACATTCTGAAATTCCTAATAATGATGAGTTTAGAAGAGCTTTTCACAACTCTAAGACACCAGAGTAACGTTTTTCTGTCATAGTGTCATGATAATGTTAAAGGTGCATTTGGAACTTTTTGGTTGGGGGTCCACCTGCTTGTTTCTATGGAGATGTCATTCCTCTGTCTGGAATGTTCCACAGTATGACATAAAACAGCTACTTTTCTTCAATTACAGGTGGTCGTATAGCTCAAAAATACCTGGAACAACAAACATTCTGACTGTGAGTGGGGTCGCCTCTCCACAGATCTGACGTGAACCTTGGTCTGGATTGGTCTCCATGACAATAGAAAGATTTAATAGGCTCTAGTCACACTTATGTCACAAGGAAGACGTTTGGAAACATGCGATGACAACTTCCGGTGTAGTTACGACACTGGGCTCACCGACCGACTGTGATAACATAGCAAATAAAACAGAACGAAAAAAAAAACATCCTAAGAAGCTTGTTGGTACCACATGGAAATGCTCAAGAGAAGTGCTCCTCACAACCTACAAAGCCAGTGGTCAGTGGCCAGAGCTCAATTATCAGTCTGGACTCCAAACTTGTTCCACACTAACATGGGGCGCCTCCAAATTAAACAAAATGCTGCCCTTAGAATAATCCCAGGCCTGTCTACGCATGACCCCAACTGACCATCTCCACCATGAAACGGGTGTTATGAAAGTAAGAGACCACAATGTGAAGCTTAGTATACAATTCCTCCTGAGGCTGCAGACTTCACAGCTAAATACTTCCATCCCCCACTCCTCGGACAGAAACTGTAACATCAGAGAAACACTGAGCAGATCAAAGAAATCTCAGGCATTAACAACACCAACATCAATGAGGACAGGTACAGAAATGGGGTTCAGTTCATACACCTACATACGACAGCACAAAGCTGCCTCAGCCTGTACCTCCTCTGTCTGGGCTCAACATTCAAGCGATCCCAAAAGTGAGCGCTGAAGAACTGCAGCTGCCCAGAGACACCGGGTGTACTCAGGATACAGACGGCTCTGGAACTCATACTTCAGTCCGATCACTGACATCACTGACACCTGTCCGGACACCTGTCTCACACAAGACAACACCTCTTCACCTGCAAAGCCAGCACCACCAGGTCTCCAAGTGGGATCTCCATGGACAGACCCTACAGGAGCTGCAGAATTCCTGAGACTTTCTTAGAAGACGACAACAACAACCAACTGTGATCAAACCCACTGAAGTAAATGTGAGAGTTGGTAAAATGAAGACTGCAGGCGTATGTGCTGTTTGGAATCATCTGGAATTGGGCGCCCTCGTCTCTTCTAATCACATGTACCCAGTGCGCTCTGAGTTGTGGTTCAGTGGGGAAATGATGAAAACTGAGGTATGGTTGGAATTGTTGATGAGCCAAACATAACGGAACGCTACAGTAACATGTAGATGAAGAAAACTGGGACATTTTCTCATTTTTTCTCGATTCTGTTAGACTTACTACTGCGAACAGAGCCTGCCGGAAGTTAACATCGCCTGTTTCCAAATGTCTACCAAACATTCTAGACAAAGCAATAACATCTCCATGGAGAAAAACATTTGAAGGGCCCTCCACCAGAAAAGCAAATGCACTTTTAACAAGAACTTGCCTCTCGACTTTTGTCCACTTGACAGAATGGAATTTCTCCTTTGCCATAGCCTGCTAACAGCGTACTCCCTGATTATCGGACTGTAAAACACTTTATAATTAGATTCTGACAGCGTGCAGTGTCCTCACTTTGACCTCTTATACTATATATCTGTACTGGGACAAGACAAAGGCCATAGAGATTTTTAGTATTTTAAAGAGGGAGTATCATACAAAATTGTTGTTTTGGAGCTTTTTACCATGATATCAGATATTATTTTAGTTTAGGGTGACCAGACGCCCCTATTTACCCGGGACACTCCCAGTTTTGAGTCCTGTGTCCCCTGTCCCTGCAGATTTAACCAAAACAAGTGATCTGTCAGAATCAGAATCAGAATCAGAATCAGAATAGCCTTTATTGTCATTGTAACAAAAGATACAACGAAATTGAGTGGCATCTCCCTTTTTGTTTAAAAGAAAACACAAACAAAAATAAATAAATACAGACAAACACAAAAATAAATACAAACACAAAATAAATACAAGATTAAAAAAAGATTTAAAGGAGGTAGATATATGACGATTATTGCACATGATTTGGAAAGTGACCAGTGGTGTAAAGTGCAGATTTAGTGAATTGTCAGAGTGAGTTTGAATACTGTAAATTGAGTGCTGTGACAGCTCTAGGATAGAAACTGTCCCTGAATCTGTTAGTCCGTGAGCGGAGTGACCTGTAGCGCCTGCCAGAGGGCAACAGGGCAAGAAGGTGATGGCCGGGGTGAGAAGTGTCCTTGACAATGTTCAGAGCTCTCCTGAGGCAGCTGGAGTTGTACAAGTCCAGAAGAGAGGGCAGAGGGCAGCCGATAATCTTCTCTGCTGTCCTTACTAATCAGAATCAGAATCAGAATTACTTTTATTCATCCCCGAGGGGAAATTTTCTTTGTTACAGATGCAACCGACCAAGAGCATGTACATCAAACAAGTTACAAAATAAGCTAAATACAATAAGATAAAAGATAAAATAGCTCTCTCTGGGAAATTATTTACATCATTGACATCTTTATGACTATATACATGTGTGAGCAGGGAATAGGATGAAAAGGATTGAGTAGTTTGTGAGTTAAAGTGCAGCGTTCAACAGTTTGATGTCGACAGGCAGGAAAGATTTCCTGTGTCTCTCAGTGGAGCAGCGCGGCAGCCGCAGTCTATGGCTGAAAGAGCTCCTCTGATTGGCCAGCACCTTGTGGAGGGGGTGGGAGGGAGAGTCCAGGATAGTCCAGATTTTGTCCAGCATTCTCCTGTCCAACACCACCGCCAGAGAGTCCAGCTCCTCCCCCACAACATGTCCAGCCTTCCTAATGATCTTCTCGAGTCTATTAGTGTCCCTCACACGCAGACTGCTGCCCCAGCAGACTACAGCGTACATGATGGCACTGGCCACCATAGACTCGTAGAACATCCTGAGCATCGTCCTGCAGATGTCAAAGGACCTCAGCCTCCTCAGGAAATAGAGGCGGCTCTGGCCCTTCTTGTAAACCGCGTCCACGTTCCTGCTCCAGTCCAGTTTATTGTCCAAGTACACCCCCAGGTACTTGTACTCCTCCACCACATCCACACTGACCCCCCGGATGGAGATGGGGGTCACAGCAGCTTTGGTCCTCCTAAGGTCCACCACCAGTTCCTTTGTCTTCATCACGTTGAGCTGGAGGTGGTTCTCCTCACTCCAAGTGACAAAGTGACAAAGTTGTCCAAGTCTTATACAAGAAATGTCCCAGATGTCCCTATTTTTGACCAATTTGATCCTTGGGGAAACAGCTGGAAAGTCCTCCTGGCTGAAAGGTGCCCATGAATTATATCCTTTATGAAACTAAATTAGTTAATCTATATACATATAAAAAACACAAAAAGAACAGAATTTTTTTCATTATATACATTGTATTAATTACACACGCAAGTTACAATACATCTATATAACACATTTGTTCATACATACAATGAAAACATGCAACAAAGATGCAGTCTAAAACACACACAAATAGAGTAAATAGAGTAAATACAGTGTCGCAAATAGAGTAAATAGAGCAGGGACGAGCAGAGGGGGGGTTGCTTTGGTTGCCCTGGCAGCTGCCCGTATATATATATACGGGCAGCTGCTATATATATATATATATATATATATATATATATATATATATATATATATATATCACAACTAGAGATTGACGAGGTACAACACAAATGCTACGGCAAGGGAGAGCCAGGACGCCAGGTCAGAGGGGAGTTAACACTAACTCCCCAACCAGAGATTGGGAAGGAAGCCCCAATAAGTATCACGCTGAGCGAGGCAGCGACTGACCTGAAAGATAAGATCATGGCCCGGATGAACACAAGGCAACCCCGACGCCAGTTACACAGGCTAAGTGAAGTACCATCTGAAAGTCTGCTAGAGGATGTGAATGCAGCACTCAGAGTGATCCCTACCACAACCATCACTGAAACCAATGAGCTGATCTACACTTCAGCAGCAGTGATCCAAGAGGTGTTGGGCTATAAGAGCAACCATGGGAGCCATGAGATACGATACCCACCATGGAAAAGACGGTTAGAGGCTAAAATCAAGGAAGTGCGGCGAGAAGTGAGCCAACTGTCAGAGGCCCAGAAAGGTGCGATGAAAAAGTGAGTATCCAAGAGGTACAGCCAGATGCCCATACCTGAAGCACTCGAAAGGCTCCAAGCCTTGGCCAGCCGCCTAAAGAGGTACACGAGAGAGAATGAAGCCAGACGAATAAACCGCCTGTTCGCAACACAACCTGTGAAGGTGTACACTCAATGGCAGGGTAATAACAGCAGAGCAGACCCACCAAGGCTGGAGACTGAGAGGTACTGGAAAGACATATGGGAAAGAGAAGCATCACATAACACCGATGCACAGTGGCTGGTGGCTCTGAGAGCAGACCACAGAAACCTCCCTGAACAGAATCCAATTACCATCTCAGTGGCAGACATCCAGGAAAGAGTCTCAGGCATGAAAAGTTGGACAGCACCAGGCCCTGACATGATCCACGCATACTGGCTAAAGAAGCTCACTGCTCTCCACAAGCGCCTAGCAGCACAAATGAACCAGCTGCTAAGGGATGGGACTCACCCTGAATGGCTAACCCAAGTGCGTACGATCCTGATCCTGAAGGATCCCGCCAAGGGTACAGTCCCATCCAACTATCGGCCAATAACCTGTCTCTCCACAACATGGAAACTCATGTCAGGCATCATCGCGGCTAAGATAAGCGGGCACATGGATCAATACATGAGTGCAGCACAGAAGGGCATGGGCAAAAACACCAGGGGAGCCAAACACCAACTCCTGGTTGACCGAACAGTCGCTCGTGACTGCAGAACTCATCAGACCAACCTGTGCACTGCCTGGATTGATTACAAGAAAGCCTATGACTCAATGCCACACACATGGATCACTGAGTGCCTGGAGCTGTACAGTATCAACAGGACTCTAAGGGCGTTCATTGCAAACTCGATGCAGTTGTAGAAAACCACCCTTGAAGCCAATGGCAGGAGGGATATAAATAGGTGTCGTCCCGTCCTGTGTTTCCGTGAGGAGGGTCTACGTGATTCCTCCTAAGGTGTATGCTATATACACGAGCGACGTTTGCCAAAAAAAGTATTTTGCTCTACACTTGTGAAAAACAAAATGACACACATTTTTGCACACATCGCTTTGAAACGCAAAGAAAATCTGCTTGTATTGGATAAGGCAGGCTACTTTTGACCTATTGGGTCAGGGTGTGGCAGGCTTCAGGTGAATTCGGTGCGCTCCTGCGGCCTAGGCCAGTCGCGGGTGGAGGAAATTCTTAACTCATTTAAAACTAACTAAACTAAACTAAACTAAACTAAACTAAACTATTAAACTAAATAAACTACTAAACTAATTAAACTAAACTATTAAACTAACTGAACTAAACTACTTTGTTTTCAGCCAATACAACATTTTCAAAACAAGAAAAGAAAACTTCCACTGCAACAAACAAAATCTAGTTAAGATGACTTGAATTAAGAAAGTTTTACCATGATTTGAGTAAATTTCACTTAAGTAAAATGATCTGTGAGGGAACAAGGCTTTTGTACTTAAAATGTGAAATGTGAAAATATCCATCTTGCTTCACTTAAAATAAGAAAAACAACACCTTTTTGCACTTAAATTCCATCCATCCATCCATCTTCTTCCGCTTATCCGGGGCCGGGTCACAGGGGCAGCAGTCTAAGCAGGGGCTCCCAAGCTTCCCTCTCCCCAGCCACTTCCTCCAGCTCCTCCGGACGGACCCCGAGGTGTTCCCAGGCCAGCCGAAAGACATAGTCCCTCCAGCGTGTCCTGGGTCTTCCCCGGGGCCTCCTACTGGTGGGACACGCCCGGAACACCTCCCGAGGGAGGCGTCCAGGAGGCATCCGGACCAGATGCTCGAGCCACCTCAGCTGGCTCCTCTCGACGTGGAGGAGCAGCGACTCTACTCCGAGCTCCTCCCGTGTGACCGAGCTCCTCACCCTATCTCTAAGGGAGCGCCCGGCCGCACTGCGGAGGAAACTCATTTCGGCCGCTTGTATCCGCGATCTTGTCCTTTCGGTCATTACCCAGAGCTCATGACCATAGGTGAGGGTAGGAACGTAGATTGACCGGTAAATCGAGAGCTTCGCCTTTCGGCTCAGCTCCCTCTTCACCACAACGGTCCGATACAGCGACTGCATCACTGCCGACGCCGCACCGATCTGCCTGTCAATCTCACGCTCCATCCTCCCCTCACTCGTGAACAAGACCCCGAGATACTTGAACTCCTCCACTTGAGGCAGAGACTCCCCACCCACCCGGAGAGGGCAATCCACCTTTTTCCGGTCAAGAACCATGGCCTCGGATTTGGAACAGCTGATTCTCATCCCGGCCACTTCACACTCGGCTGCAAATTGCCCCAGTGAACGCTGCAGGTCCTGGTTCAATGGAGCCAACAGGACAACATCATCCGCAAAAAGCAGCGATGAAATCCTGTGGTCCCCGAACTGGACCCCCTCCGGCCCCTGACTGCACCTAGAAATTCTGTCCATAAATACAATGAACAGAACTGGTGACAAAGGGCAGCCCTGGCGGAGTCCAACATGCACCGGGAACAGGTCTGACTTACTGCCGGCAATGCCAACACAGCTCCTGCTCCGGTCATACAGGGACCGGACAGCCCTTAGCAAAGGGCCCCGGACCCCATACTCCCGGAGTACCCCCCACAGGGCACCACGAGGGACACGGTCGAATGCCTTCTCCAAATCCACAAAACACATGTGGACTGGTGAACCCTCGAGCACCCGATGGAGGGTGTAGAGCTGGTCCAGTGTTCCACGACCAGGCCGAAAACCACACTGCTCCTCTTGAATCCGAGGTTCGACTATCGGCCGAACTCTCCTCTCCAGTACCCTGGCATAGACTTTACCGGGGAGGCTGAGGAGTGTGATTCCCCTGTAGTTGGAACACACCCTCCGGTCCCCCTTTTTATACAGAGGGACCACCACCCCGGTCTGCCAGTCCAAAGGTACTGTTCCCGACTGCCACGCGATGTTGTAGAGACGTGTCAGCCAAGACAGCCCCACAACACCCAGAGACTTAAGGTACTCAGGACGGATCTCATCCACCCCCAGAGCCTTGCCACCGAGGAGCTTTCCGACCACCTCAGTGACTTCAGCCAGGGTGATGGATGAGTCCGCCTCTGGGTCCCCAGCCTCGGCCTCCTCTTCGGAGGACGTGACGGTGGGATTGAGGAGATCCCCAAAGTATTCCTTCCACCGCCCGACAACATCCCCAGTCGAGGTCAGCAGCTCTCCCCCCGCACTGTAAACAGTGTTGGTGAAGGACCGCTTCCCCCTCCTGAGGCGCCGGACGGTTTGCCAGAATTTCCTTGGGGCCGTCCGATAGTCCTCCTCCATGGCCTCCCCGAACTCCTCCCAGACCTGAGTTTTTGCCTCTGCAACCGCCCAAGCTGCAGCACGCTTGGCCCGCTGGTACCCGTCAGCTGCCTCAGGAGTCCACCGGGCCAGTAAGGCCCGGTAGGACTCCTTCTTCAGCTTAATGGCATCCCTTACTTCCGGTGTCCACCACCGGGTTCGGGGATTGCCGCCGCGACAGGCACCGCAGACCTTACGGCCACAGCTACGAACGGCCGCCTCGACAATGGAGGCCGAGAACGAAGCCCACTCGGGCTCCATGTCCCCAGCCTCCCCCGGGATCTGGGAGAAGCTCTCCCGGAGGAGTGAGTTGAAGGCCACACTGACAGAAGGTTCCGCCAGACGTTCCCAGCAGACCCTCACGATACGCTTGGGCCTGCCAGGTCTTTCCGGCTTCCTCCTCCGCCAGCGGACCCAACTCACCACCAGGTGGTGATCAGTTGACAGCTCTGCCCCTCTCTTCACCCGAGTGTCCAAGACACACGGCCGGAGGTCAGATGACACGACAACAAAGTCGATCATCGATCATCGACCTCCGGCCTAGGGAGTCCTGGTGCCACGTGCACCGATGGACCCCCTTGTGCTCGAACATGGTGTTCGTTATGGACAAACTGTGACTAGCACAGAAGTCTAATAACAGAACAACGCTCGGGTTCAGATCAGGGAGGCCGTTCCTCCCAATCACCCCTCTCCAAGTGTTACTGTCGTTGCCCACATTGGCGTTGAAGTCCCCCAGTAGAACAATGGAGTCCCCAGTCGGCGCACTGTCCAGTACCCCTCCCAGAGACTCCAAGAAGGCCGGGTACTCTACACTGCTGTTCGGCCCGTAGGCCGACACCACAGTGAGAGACCTGTCCCCGACCCGAAGGCGCAGGGACGCGACCCTCTTGTTCACCGGGGTAAACTCCAACACGCAGCAGCTGAGCTGAGGGGCGATGAGCAGGCCCACACCAGCTCGCCGCCGCTCCCCGCGGCCAACGCCAGAGAAATGGAGAGTCCAACCCCTCTCAAGGAGTTGGGTTCCAGAGCTCAAGCTGTGCATGGAGGTGAGGCCGACTATATCTAGCCGGTAACGCTCGACCTCCCGCACAAGCTCAGGCTCCTTCCCCCCCAGCGAGGTGACATTCCATGTCCCCAGAGCTAGTCTCCATGTCCGGAGATCTGGTCGCCGAGGCCCCTGCCTTCAACTGCCGCCCAGATCACTCTGCACCCGGCCCCTATGGCTCCTCCCGCGGATGGTGGGTCCAGGGGAGGGCGGTCCCACGTCGCTCCTTCGGGCTGTGCCCGGCCGGGCCCTGTGGGGAAAAGCCCGGCCACCAGGCGCTCGCCCACGTGCACCCACCCCAGGCCTGGCTCCAGGGTGGGGCCCCGGTACCGCCTTTCCGGGCGACGTCACTGACCTAGTTTTTATTGTCATCATAAGGGTCTTCTGAACCGCTCTTCGTCTGACCCGTCCCCCCGGACCTGTTTGCCTTGGGTGACCCTACCAGGGGCATAAAGCCCCCGACAACATAGCTCCTGGGATCATTCGGGTACTCAAACCCCTCCACCACGTTAAGGTGGCGGTTCGAGGAGGGGTGCACTTAAATTAAGAAAGAAAATCTCTTGAATAAAAAAAAAACAAAAAAAAACAAACATTTATTTCATTGGTAGATCATTTTACTTGTCAAGTTGAATTGAAGTCATTTTGATTTAACTAGATATTGTTTTTCCCAGTGTGTGTTTGGTAATGCTTCTTTAAAGGTGCACTATGTAACTTTTCTTTTGGGGTTCTGTCGCCTTCTTATATGGGAAATGCCAGTGCTACTCCACAGATCTGACCTGTAATTTGGTCTGGTTTGGTCTCCATGAAGATAAAAAAGTTTAATACCATACTGCGGAACATTCCAGACAAAGCAATAACGTCTCCATGGTGAAAAACAGGTTACACAATGCACCTTTAAGCACAGAGTTCAAGTGACGTGGTAATTGTGAGTGGTGTTTTTATCTGTCCGTCCCTGTGTGTGTGTTTCTCGCCGTCGACATTGGCGTCTGTAGCAGTAACGTTTCAAAGTCACAGTGCTTTGGTAAGTGACTATTTTTCCCCAAAGAAAGAAGCCATGAGAAGGTCAACTTTTTTATTTCACACTGATGGAGGGAATACAAAAAACAAAAATAAAGAAAAAGAAAGAGGAGGTAGTGAAAGAAAGACAGACGAATGAATAAAAACTAATAGGCCTAATGATGATCCTATATTGTGCAAAACTGATTATTAAGAGCTTTAATGTTAAATGTTGTCATCTTCTTAAAAACAGACCTGGAGTTGTGTTTTGTTTCAGTCACACGTTTGGGTGACCCTTCATCAGGAGTGGACAGGCAATCGTAGCATTCTGGAAAAGTCCAGACTAACCACAGAGGGCGCTAATACGATCATTTCCCCATCTGTCAAGCATAAATTGCATCGGTGTAAAAGGCGATAGAGAAGAGTGCGTTAAACGGTTAAAGATATAGACAAGTCACTTTGAAATGAAGTGATTTACCATATTTTTCTGACTATACGTTTTTTCATGGTTTGGGTGGTCCTGCGACTTATATATGAAATATATCAGTTCACATCTAAACGTAAATGTAAACATGGGTGAGGTACTAACGCGAGGCACCAGCTGAATATATTAAAACGCCTTTATTGCAACAGACGCCAATGCGTTTCCACCAGCAAAATCTAATTTCACATATTGGTTATTTTCACACTGACAGCCACAAGAGGGGGCTCTAGGCTTGTGTACCAGCATCTGCTACGCTTCATGCTCTTACTCCTGCACCACTGTCACTTCTTTCACCAACTGCGGCATCACGTACCTATTTTCTTAGTTAAATCCAGATGGCAACTTTTTTTGTCCAGGCAGGGAATAATCCACTGAATCTTGTCCTTTAGTCTGACAGAAGCTCACTGCATCAGCGCATGAGATGTTTTTATCTCTATATGCAAATGAACCATGCGGCTTTAAGTTTCGTTTCTGTTAAACGTAAACAAATGTGCACAAAGCTGCATTAAACACATTATTACTTACAGTATATATTGAGTGGAGTACCGGAAACGTGTGCAGAGCGGTGGTAGAGAGGAGCAATTGAGCAACAGAAAGAAAGTTTGGAGTGAACGAGAAACTTGTTTTTGACTGGAGAAAAGTGAAGGAAACTCAAACTGCAACAAAGAAAACAAAAAAACTAATCACGGACTAAAAGCTGAATTTAGGTGAAGTTGGTGGAGTTGCTCAGAAGTGACACCAAGGATGAAGTATTCAGTGGATTTAGTGATTTGGAGTGAGATGGAGAGTTTTATAAGCTTATTCTGTTCTGTTGTTTCTGCTCTAGTTTTGTGAATAACTGTTCATATGTGACGTGAACACACCAGACACATGTTCAGCCTGTTGTTCTCTGGTCTATTGTTATTACTGAAACTTGCCTTTCTAAATCTCTGTTCCTGGTGTCTGATTTGATCAAATAAATTCCCCCAAAAAATGTGACTTATAGTCCAGTGCGACTTATATATGTTTTTTTCTTCTTCATTGTGCATTTTTTTGTTGGTGCGACTTATACTCTGGAGCGACTTATAGTCCAGAAAATACAGTAGGTGTTTTTATTAATAAACAATCAGAAGTAGTTAATCCTTCTGTGTTTTCTTCAATTATTTCATTATTGATATATGTATTTTTATTATCAATCAATCAAACTTCTAACTATCTATAGAGCACTTTTCGTAGAAAAAATGCAACACAAAGCGCTTTACAGTGATTTAAAAAAGAACAATTCCACATCCCCCCAGAATCCCACATAAAGCTAAACTAAACAAGAGAGTCTAACTGTAACATAATTATATTTATTTACTACTGAAACAGGAAATTATGAGATTACTATGTGTGATTACTATCTTTCATAACTCTTTCTCTATACTAACTATAATAACTATGACTAACTACTACATAGAAAAAGAGAAAATAGAGGAAGAGCAACAAAAGGAACACAGTATATACATTATTATTAAAGCCCGTCCCTGTCCTTTATTATTAGTCTGTCTACATGTCCAAAGCTCAAAATGCTCTCTTCTACCTTGTGATGTCATAAGGCAATTGTTTTTTCAAGTTAACAGCTGCCTTTTACCTTTAGTTCAGTAAAAATAGGCAATTCCAGGGGTGAAATTACTCAAATGATTCTAGTGAAGGTGTATGGAGTTTAAAAACACAGCAGAGCACTTCCTGTATTACCACGTGTCATTACAAGGTGGAACAGAGTGTTTTCTGTCCTAGAGAAGAACGAAGAATGAAGCAAAACACAACTCCAGGTCTGTTTTTGACGAGGAAACAACATTAGAACACACAAAAAAATAAGAAAATAGCGTAACACGGGCTCTTTAACTGGATAAAAAAGAATTGCCTTTACTTTGCTTTTGCACCCTCTACTGGAATTTTGCATACAGTAAATACACATACACATACACAATAATATAAATACAAATACAGAGATACGTCATACACAGATGCATACAGTTATACTACAACTTGAAGACGAATACTGAGGCGTCTAAAAGTTTGCAAAGTCTGATCGCACAGAAGGTGACTGTGGAGTACCCAGAGTGTCTCCATCATTATTACTGCTATTATGACAAATTGCAGACTGCATCACCTTATACATATACTTTGCATGTTTTATTTTTGGAGAGATTCCACTTGAAATAACACAATATGCGCAGAAATGATACGCTACGACCCAAGAAGAGATTGTAGAAACACCATTTTCACCCGTGATTATCTCCGTCGCAGACTGAAAAAGGGTAATTTCAGTGTTTGGTATTTCAGTGTTTGGCTCCATCTGTTTTCTTGCGTTTGGATGTCGATTATCAGATGCAATACATTGATAAAAGTATATTTCCTTTATGTCAAACCTGTCCCTCCCGTCCTGTCGTAACTCTAGCCGTAGCTCTGCAAAAGTTGGCAAAAGTATCAAAAATCAGAAATGAATTAAACTAGAATACAAACTAGAGTGGGAATCGAAAAGTCTCATTCATGGGACATAAATGAGCTTTTCCTGAACAGATTTTGAATGATCTTGAGCTGAATCAGAACACATAGATGAGAATACACCCATGGACCATTATGGAACCTACTGGATCACTGAGGGATTACACAGATATAAGGACACATGGGAATAGAAAAGAAAGTACTAGGATTTAAATATATAGCAAAGATGATCAAGCTTGTAATGTAAAAACTGTGACAAAGTCAAAAACGGTCAAAAAAGTCTGTTGGAATTAGAGTAAAATTTAAAGTCCAACAGAGTGCCTCCTGCATATCGAAATCACATTTGAAATGTTAGTATCATGACAACATTAGTCTATATTTAAAGCGGCTGTAGCCTCCCCATTTATTTCCATGTACTAACATTTGTCTTGCCCCAGTACAGATGTATTATATATGCAGCTCTTAGGGTCAAAATGAGACCGATGTGTTCTGTCTGCATCTAATTATGAGCCATTTTATCCTCCGGGAGCCAGATAGTGAGCATAATAGTTAATCTTACTGTGTCCTGCTGCTCTCTCTTGTGCATTGCAAAAAAGCTTAAGATATAAACACTTAAATCTATCAGAAAATTACTTAAAATTAGTGAAATGATCTCATTGCATGGATCATTTTACTTGACAAGTTATCTTAAAATAAACGATCTCTAGATGAGAATGAAGCAGTGTCTGGTCTAGTAAGTAGATCATAAATCTGAACCCAAGATGAATAACCTGATATAAAATATATAGAAAATCTGGGCCAGATCAGAGAAATTTGCAGTGTGAAAAGTGCTTTTCAAGTTAATAGCAACTTTTATCTTTTGTTCATCTTTTGGGATTTAAAAACAGTGAATTATTTCCTGTGTTACCCCATGACATCACAAGGTGGAACAGAGTGTTTAAACATGTGTGTTAAGGTAAGGTAACTTTATTTTATATAGCACTTTACACAGACAGATAATTATTAACACAGCTTTCTTCATTCATATTCACTCCAGACCCAGTGGTGATAAGCTCTTGTAGCCACAGCTGCCTGGGGCAGACTGACAGAACAGACATCGGTCCCTCCGCCCACCACCATCACTCACACACTCCACTTTCACACCACAGTGCATGTTTTGACTTGATGGGGGAAACTGGAGTACCCGGAGGAAACCCACCCTGACATGGGGAGAACAGGCAAACTCCACACAGAAAGGCCCCGGGCGACACAGGGGTCGAACTCAGAACCTTCTTGCTGTGAGGTGTAAGTGCTAGCCACTGCGCCACTGAGCCACCGTGCCGTGAGTGCATGTGAATGGAATGAAACACAGCTCCAGGTCTGTTTGTGAAGAGGAAACATTAGAACATAGATCAGAAAGTTTTATGGACCCTTTAATGCCATACTGCGGAATATTCTAGACAGCGGCACAGTGGCTGGGAGGCTAGCACTCGTGCCTCACAGCAAGAAGGTTCTGGGTTCGATCCCTCGGTTGCATGGGGCCTTTCTGTGTGGAGTTTGCATGTTGTCCCCATGTTGTTAATAATGCTCTGTAAAGTGTCTTTGAGGACATGTGTCTGTGAAAAGTGCTATAGCTGTTGTAAGGCGACCTTAAGTGTCCAGAAAGGCGCCAAATAAAAAAAATGTCTTCTTCTTATTATTATTAAAGCAAAAAGAATCCGGCACACAACAAATGCAAACACCGCAACAAATACAAACGCCACAGCACAACAAAAAGCCACAACACGACCAAGCGAGGAGGATCAAGCGGGAAGAAGAAGAAGAATGTGAAAAGTAAAGGAACGGAGAAGTGAACAAAGTTGGAAACGTAAATAAAAGTAATTTATTGTTTTGTGGCCAGGATCGATGTGACTGTTTGACTGTCGTAAATAATTTCCCGCTTGGTCCTCCTCACTTGCTCTGTCATAAAATAAAGTCCCACGGCCACTATCGGTGTGGGTTTTTTTGGTGTGTTGTGGTGTTTGTATTTGTTGTGACCCCCATGGCTTCCGTAAAAACCCTCTCCATGGAGACAAGCAGGAAAGTTCCACAGTGCAGCTTTCACCTCTGCAGTGGAATCGGTTTTTGTGGAGGCAGCAGTATTCTGTCCTTATAGGAGACGTTAATGGAGCTCTTTCTCCTCAGTTCAATCTCGTGAAGGTAATACAATTTAGTCCTACGTTTTAAATGACCCTGAATGCATCACTCGGTCTCCTCCAGACGCTGCGATGACGACGGGTTCAAACTCTGTGTCAACCCCACAGACGGAGGTGAAGTGGGCTCAGTCTGTGTGGAGCGCTCTTAAAGGTCCAGTGTATGATGTCGTTGAGACATTTTGAAGGGCACTTTTATTACAGTTAAAATATGTTGAAATCTGTTATTACTGACTGAAAATACTGATCCTTTGTGCAAACATGCACAAAGGATCCCTCCTCTTGGTTTAGTCCTGGTTTACATCTGGTTTAGTCCTTTTTTAGCCCTGGTTTAGTCTGGGTTTATTCCTGGTTTTGTTCTGATTTAGTCCTGGTTTAGTCCAGGTTTAGTCCTGGTTTAGTCCTGGTTTAGTCCTGGTTTAGACCTGATTTAGACCTGGTTTAGTCCTGGTTTAGTCCTGGTTTAGACCGGGTTTAATCTTGATTTAGACATGGTTTAGTCCTGGTTTAGACCTGTTTTAGACCTGATTTAGACCTGGTTTAGACCTGATTTAGACCTGGTTTAGTCCTGGTTTAGTCCTGGTTTAGACCTGGTTTAATCTTGGTTTAGACATGGTTTAGTCCTGGTTTAGACCTGGTTTAGACCTGGTTTAGTCCTGGTTTGGTCTGACCCAGCCAAATGTTATCTGAGGTGAAGAGAAGCCAGTGGTTTGTCTGAATCTCTCTTTACGGAACTCTCGCTCTGTCACCCTCATTTACCAATATTTGTGTTTTCCCCTCGTGGGCCACCGTACCGCCGATTACCTCTTGATAAATGAACAAATTAGTGTCCAGCTGTCACGTGTTAGCAGGTTAGCGTGTGCAGCCCATCTCTCCTAATCCAGCGCACCTCTCTGTGTTTAATATGCATAGGCCGGAGGAGCGGTGATAGCAGCGCGCCAAATGAGCCGTGTGAAGGAGCGCTCGTTTTTCATAATCCCACAAAAGTCAATTATGTTTTTAAAGCTCGGAGCTGAGGGACGGGAGGAGACGGGGGAGACTCTGTGGAGCTCCAGCCACATTAGACAGGGTTTTCTATTTTAAAAAGTTGGAACATTCAGCCTTTTAAATACCGTACTATAGCCTCTATGTTACTTTATATGTTGAAATTTCAGAACAACTTTAATAAACCCCTAATCCGATCCTTCTTTGTCATTTTAAAGCTGCTTCCATTGACTCCGTTTCACTTTCTATTGAAAAGTTGTCACTCCTCTTTCTGTGACTGCTGCTGTCAGACTCTTCATTTTGGACTTAAAGGGGAACTCTGGCACGTTTGAAGCTAAAGTCCATTGCTAGAGGTGGTCGAATACTGTCAGAAGCCAAAAAATGGCACAGATCAGTGTTGCCTCTCGGAGATCTCACTGTAGCAGTGAGTCTGTCAAGGCTCATCTAGCCCAGTGATTGCCGCAAGTTCTTAACTTCCACGTAAAACACCAATTTGCTTCACACTGAAGAGGCTTTAACCCATTTTACAACAGCCACGAGTCTAACAATCAGAACGCTCTGCCTGGTTCACTCATTAGTGTCTGGAAATGTTATAAAACAACTTTAGAAGCACCCTGAGCTTTACCTTTGTTGATTTCCCACTGCACATGTGAAAGCCCAAAAGACTCGATTGCCGATGTCGTTTCTAATGCCATTTATTTATTTATTTATTTATTTTAAATGCTAAAAAATAAATTCCCAAACCATTTTCTTTCAACAACTTTCAGTTTCTCTTCTTCTTCACCGTCAGTATTCGATCCTCGATTCGAGCCAGGCAGTGTTTTGTTTGTTAGACTCGTGGCTGTTGTAAGACGGGTTAAATTGGTGTTAAGCTTCTTCAGTGTGAAGCAAATTGGCGTTTTAGGTGGAAGTTAAGAACTTGCCCCCATCACTACACTAGTTTGTTGTCTTGACAGACTCACTACCACAGTGAGATCTCCACCGAGGAAACACTGATCTGTGCCGTTTTTTGGCTTCTGACAGAATTCGACCTCCTCTAGCAACGGACTTTAGCTTCAAATGTGCCACAGTTCCCCTATTATTTTACTGTTTTCAAATGTGCACTTATAACTGCTAGCCTTGGTGAGGATCTGGCATCTGCTTGCGTCCATGGAGACTCGTTTTATTACTTTTAAATAGGTTTAATGCCATATTAAGGAACATTCCAGGCAGATCATCTTCTCCACGGATACAAGAAAGTGGCAAACGCTCCAAACAGAAAAGAGATTATATTCTTTTGCCTATAATATTCTAAAGTGTGGCGTTAAAGTTAAATACCATTAAGTCGAGCTACAGATCAGGTCTGTGGAGAGGCGACCCTGCTCACACTGAGAATACATATTTTACAAGTTATTTTGGAGCAATTAAAACATCTGATATTAAACAAAAGAAATACGGAAGATAGATCAGTTTAACACCATACTGTGGAAAATTCCAGGTAAACCAGTAATATCTCTATGACAACGAGAAATTCTTCAGTTTTTCAGTTCTTTTGCCTTGACATTTAAATTGGAAGATGATTTAATCTCAGACAGGCTAAGAAACGTAGCAGAGGAATCAAAGACAGTGTTTTAGTTACAGTGTTAGGTCACATCTGTATCCATTTGGAGAAACAAAATCCACCAAATGAAGTCACAAATTTTAAAAAATGTGATGAAATCTTGTGCAATTCGGTGGTCAAATTTGCAACGTTACATTAGTGAAGTTATAACTGAGGAGTGAGGTCTCCAAAATTGTGTGGTTTGAAATAAAATTAAGAAAGGTCAGATTTGTAATGCTGTCAGTTCAGCCAAACCACTAACAGGCTAAAGACGCACTATGTAACTTATCTGGTGGAAGTCCAACAGCTGCTTGTCTCCATGGAGATGTTACACACATGCGCAGTATGGCATTAAACTCGTACAATTGCAGTGCCATACAGTGAGCGGGCTTGCCTCTCCACAGATCTGACCTGTAACTTGGCCTGCTGGTGTCATACATGCTTGTTCATTAAGATACAGAATTTTAAAGCCATACTGTGGCACATGCCAGGTAAAGCAACAACATATAAAGGCAGGCCCGTCGCTGACCCTCCACCAAAAATGTTTCACAGTGGAGCTTTAATCATAACGTAACAGTAGCGGTAAATGTGTCGTAAAATGGCTCTGCTAGCAACATGATGCTAACTGATGTAAAGTAAATAAGGTATGTTTAAAGATACCGTATGGAACTTTCTGGAGATGGTACATTATCTGCTTTGAATCAACAGAAAGTTAAAATGATATTTTAGAACATTCATGTAAATAAGTTTCGTGCCAAACTGAGGAAGATTAGAGTCATATTCCCACGGCAACGGAGTGGTTGGCTGCTCCTGTGGCGTTCTGGCTCACACACTGAGCAGTTTTTTTAGCTCAATTTTTTACTTCATATCATGGGATTTTAGTGCAGCATGCGCAGGTCAAGGGACACAAGTGAAGGACTGTTGGATTGTGTGAAATGAACTGTTTGTTTTTTCTGTATCCATGGAGACTGTGCACGAAGCGACGAGCTTACGAGCTACCTATTGCTGGGTTTCAGATGACATCACAGTATTCTATAAGCAAATGTTCACTAGCAAGAACCACACCAACAACACATGTGCGAAGAGAAAAGAGTTTATTATATTGAGATGAGGTCGGTCGACTGGGTTGAGACTCAGGGTGGGGGTTCAGTCTCAATCTTCACATGGCCCAGCAGGAACGGGATCTCCCCTTGTAGGCGTCTTATGTTTGGAAGCGAACAGACAGGGGTTGGGAGGGTGGGGTCGAGTTATTCGGGACAAACTGGGTTGCCGGGATAGGCTGCTACAAATAGGCTTCTGGGAAATTGAGGTGTGGCAGAAGTGAGCTGTGATTCGCTGGAGAGGAGGCGAGGGTGGCTGAGGTGTGGTCCTGCTCCTAAATCTATGTTAATCATATTAACTACATTTATTTATGACAGATGGGGGGCAGCTAAAATGAATATTGTTCAGATGCAGATTTTTGATGAAAAATAGCACAGTCTTGGGTCTAGTCAGTAATAAAAATGATCAGGTTCCATGTTTGGGAATTTACTTTTCCAATATTTCTTGGTAAAATACAATATAATGAATAGGAAAACTGGCTCTTGCCCCCCATCTGAGAGTAGGACATCGTCACATTCTAGAATCTGAAAAACACCAATGGACATTTGAGATGTTATAGTTTTTTTTTTTACACCATATGTAGGAAACACTTTGAAGGATTGAACCATCACCGACCGAAAAACACCAGAGTAAGAACGTGGCCTTTCCTGTTGTGTTCATCTGGTTCCCCCGGACTCTGCTGGAGGATTTGCTGACCCTCCCTGACCAGTCCTGTCCGGTTAAACTGCACTGAGACTTTTGACGGAAACACAAAGGACACTGAGAAGCGTAGTGTGAATGTTTTGCTGCAGTAAAACTTGAATTTCCCTTAGGATCCGTAAAGTATCAGCATCTCTATGTTTTTCTCTCTCTTTAAGGAACACCATTTCCATAAAAAGGCCACGTAAGAGTCAGGTTTGTGGAGATGCAACCCTGCTCAGTGTGAAGATGCAGGTTTTTCAGTGCACCAAACATCCATCCATCCTTAGTTGGAGGACATTTAACCAGGAGAACCTAGAAATAAGCTTTAAAATAGAATAACAAAACCACGACAATATATTTTTTTCCTCAAAATGATTTAATAAGGTGCTGCAAATTGAACAGTCACTTTTCTTCCCCACACAAAGAGGGCATTTATTTCCAAGGCCCCATTTTTACAATAGAAATATACAGGTTTCTACAGGGAGAGCAGAGCCACAGTTCAAACTTTAGAGTACCGGAGGCGATAAGGCAGGCCCCCTCTGAGCGGTAAACAACAAACGAGTCAGTAAAAACATTAAAAACAAGCACCATGGAAACAGGAGAGTGGTCAGAGGACAGAGGGTGGGGGTCACAGCACGGGGACAATGGACCACATCGAAGTACGCTAAGAAGATATAGGAACCTTCAGTTAATCAACGTAGATATCCGTCCAGTATTACTCAAAGAGAACTTAAAGTGCGTAGGATTTTCAAATTTTTACTTCATTTGATGGTATAATTTGATGCTGTAAATATGAATTAGAATTTTACACCAACTAAGAAGCAGTTTGACAAGAAAAGTTGAAAAATGTGTTGAAAATTACAGTAAGTAGAGAGTTCTATTTTAGAAAGTCGCACATTGGAATTCTGTCCAAAAGTTCATCATAATTTAGATGCAGGAAACACATTTTTTCATTACTTTAAAAATGTTAACAAAATAAAGGTGTTTCCTTATCATTTATTTATCAAGGACCTGGCATACCCTGGCGTGATGTCATGATTTCCAACCGGGAAGTAGAAAAATTGGCAAACATTTTTTAGTAAAATCTTAAATATCTCAGTGACACGAGTAGTCCAACCTGATAGGCACTTTGTAAGAAAACAAAATCATCGAATTTTTGCAATTTGTTAAGTTTTAGAGTTTATGTTTGAACCTATGAAAACAACATGTGATTTTTGCGTAAGCCATGTTAAAAAAATTAAAATATATAATATAATCTGCATAGAATTCTCAAATAGATCCCTCAAAATGTGAAAAAAATTCAAATTGGTTCATTCCACATAATTTTTCTTACGGGCTCACGGAACATTTAAAGTTGGATAATGTCATTTTTCTAGGGAAGAGAACACTGCTTGTGTGTTTCCATGGAGATGTCATCGGACCTGGACAGTTCCGCAGTATGACATTAAACATTTCCAAATGGAGAATGCAAAGTTACAGGTCAGATCTGCGGAGAGGCGACCCTGCTTGCAGTAAGAACGAAACAATGACAATGCTTGTAACTGAATAAATGCAAGAGAGACACGCTTAATGCCGTACTGCGGAACATTCCAGCCAAGTCAACAACTTTACTGTTACAACAGCGTGCAGTGGACCCCCCACCGGAAAAGTTACATGGCGTGACTTTAACGAAATTCAGTCTAAACAGTTCTGGTGGAGGGTCCGTCACCATGCTTGTCACCATGACGATGTTACTGCTTTGTCTGGAATGTTTCACAGTATGGCATTAAACATCTACCTTACGTTTTTTTTTTTAATTACAGCTGGTTTTAGAGCTCAAAAATACCTAGAAAAATAAACATTCTGAC